>CM054058.1:92095782-92695782 GCA_028641055.1 Alopecurus myosuroides | reverse complement strand
ATATTCTTTCACTAAAGCACACTACACAGTTCTACAAATGTCCACCTTGGTGTCTCCTTATATCCAGGAACACAAGAATATTATACGGTCCAAAAACCCGGGGATGTCTGAATCCTCGATTAATGATGAACACATCGATAGTTTCGACGCCTGGTTGCAGACATAACTCATGAATAACAACACTGTTGGAGATGAGCTCTACTTGTTGGCCAGGTCACCATGTTCGACTGTACTGACTTTCCAAGGGTACGAGATAAATGTGAATACATTTTACACGATCGCACAAGATAAAAAGAGCACCAACCAGAATAGTGGCATCCGTTTCGATGCAACCGGATACAATGGGACAAAGGACACATATTGTGGTTACATAGAGGATATATGAGAACTTGACTATGGACCTAATTTTAAGGTCCCTCTATTTCGGTGCCAATGGGTCAAGATGACAGGAGTAAAGGTAGACCAGCAGTACAGAATGACAACAGTGGATCTCAACAATCTTGGGTACAGAAGCACACCATTCGTCCTAGCCAAAGATGTGGCTCAAGTTTTCTATGTGAAAGGCACGTCTACCCAACCGGGGAAAAGAAAAAATAAGAATTCTAATACATCATGCGGTGAGCCGAAGCGGCACATAGTTCTTTCAGGGAAAATAAACATTGTGGGAGTGGAGGACAGGATAGACATGTCAGAAGATTATGATAAATTTGAAAAAATTCTGCCCTTTAGAGTGAAAACTGACCCAAGCATCGCGTTAAATAAGGAAGATGCTCCATGGCTACGACAAAGAAGTAAACAATGGCGGCAATAGTTGGTGATAACGTATTAAACTTTCATGGTTCATGTAATATTGCTAGACTATTTTGTAATAATGTATCAAACATTGCAGATTAAACCAGTCGTAAACTAGTTTTTTTGTAATATTTGAATTTTCAAACATTGTTACTAGTTTAAATAGTTAGAATAATTATTTTATAAAATGGAAAATGTATTTGAAATGTTTACGCAATTTTAAACACTTTTCATATACAAAGTTTCTCCAAATTGTAAACCATTCATGAAATAGGTTTTTTAAAATGTTTAAAATTAAAAAATTGTTACTAGTTTTAATAGTTGGAATAATTATTTTGTAAAACAGAAAATGTATTTGAAATGTTTACGCAATTTTCAACGCTTTTCATATTGAAAGTTTTTCCAAATTCTAAACCATTTCAAATGTATTTGAAAACGTATTTTAAATAGTATTTGAAATGTTCGAAACGAAAAAATTGGCGGCAGGAAAAAAAACTGAAATTTTGCGCCTTTTGCCCCGGTTCGTGTTACCAACCGGGGCAAAGGGGGGGGAGGTGGTTGGGCAAGCGAAGGCCCACCTTCCACCCTTTTTGCCCCGGTTGGTAACACGAACCGGGGCAAAAGAGAACTTTTGCACCGGTTTGTGTTACCAGTCGGGGCAAAAGGCTCCCGCCTATATAACCCCGGACCGCGAAACCGCCCGGGGCAACACAGATCAGTTTCTTCTCAGTTTCGCTAAGTCCCCAGCGCCGAAATCCAGAGCGACGCCGTGAGGCTGCCCAATTTCGATGCCGGTGATTGTCCGCACCGCCCTCCTTCCTCGCCCGTGCCGCCTCCTCGCCCGCGCCGCCTCCTCGACCACGCCGCCCTCCTTCCCTCGCCCGCGCCGCCCGGCCTCCTCCTCCTCGCCGCCCTCCTCCTCGCCGTCCAGGTGAGAGATCGCCTCCGCCCCTCCTCGATCGCTTCATGTTAATAGTTAGTACTAGTGTTAGATTATTTAGTGTTAGATCGATTTAGTATTACTTAGATTAGTGTTAGATTTAGTTTTTAGTAGATTAAGTATTAGATTAGTGTTAGATTAGTATTCAGGATAGATTTAGTATTTAGTGTTAGATTAGTATTAGGTACTCCCTCCGTCCAGGATTTTAGGTCCTCTACCGAAGTGCAGCGCGACCAAGGTGAAAATCTATTGGAGGAAATTTCAGCCTATCAGCGATTGCGCTGTTAATTACAGTTTTTAAGTAAGGAAACCAAGAGTCTGCCCAGATTGATGCATGCGCCTGGGCAGAGAAAATTTAGTCATGCATTGGTCAATTAGCATTAATTGCATGCATGAAAACATGAGAGAGAGGAGGAGACTACGGTTGAGAGTGATTATAGGGTGCACTTAAACTCCTAATTAAATGCAAATGAGCCTTATTTGGAATGTAATTCTAGAAAAATATTTTTTCGGTAGAGGACCTAAAAACCTGGACGGAGGGAGTATTAGGTATTTAGGTCTTGAACACACATAGAAAAAAAGTTAGGTATTGGATACCTAGAAAAAATTTAGCTTTTGGAGACTTAGAAAAAATTTACGTATTTGAGACTTAGAAAAAATTAAGTTTTGGACTTAGCTAGTTTTTTCTTAGTGAATGTTTAGTTTACAAGTGAATTAAGTTTGAATTTTTTTTACTTTGTGTTAGAAATTTTGAAGTGTTATTGCAGTTTTACTTGTGATGTTCGTTCGATCTTTTGAATAAATGCCGATGATTGAAAGAGTTGGTTCACACTCAGATGGCCTTGGTGGTTCGGTACGCCGGGTCTTCCAAGGCTGCTTGTATGTGTCCACCCTAAATATGAGGCACACAGACCGATGACCATCTTGTTCCTGTTAAGAGGTACTACATGCGGTGGTGATCAGGGGAAAGGTACGAATGCAATGGTTTCTGGATTTCTTTCGAACTAAATAATGTTAGATATGTAATATGGTTCGTGAGATCCGGATGAAGCTGATCCCTTTAGGGCACATGCGTAATGGTGACATTCCTCAGAAATCCCTTCAGGGGCTATGAAGAATGTCGCCGTTATGTATGTGCACAAAAGGGTCCAACCTTGTCCGGATCTCACTATTACATATATGGTTTTGTTTAGTTTAAAGATTTCCAGAAACCCTTCCTTCCCCCGCATCGCCATCACGTGTACTTACCTCGTAACAAGCACAAAATGTGAAGGTCCAACTGCACATCGAGGACCGGTGACCATCTTGTTCCTGTTAAGAGGTACTACAGGCGGCGGTGATCCGGGGAAAGGAGGAAGATGGGGGTTTCTGGATATCTTTGAAACTAAATAACGTCACATATGTAATATCGTGAGATCCGAACAAAGTTAAACCCTTTTGTCGACATAGGTAATGGTTACATTCCTCACAAATCCCTTCCGGGGTTATGAAGAATGTCCCCATTATGTACGTGGACAAAAGGGTCTAACCTTGTTTGGATCTCACGATATTACAATATGATTTTGTTTAGTTTCAAAGAATTACAAAAATCCTTGTCTTCATCCTTCTCCGGATCGCCATCACGTGTACTTACCTCATAACAAGCACAAAATGTGAAGGCCCGATGACCATCTAGGCCCGATGACCATCTTGTTCATGTTAAGAGGTACTACATGCGGTGGTGATCCGAGGAAAGGAGGAAGATGAGGGTTTCTGAATTTCTTTAGAACTAAATAACGTCACATATGTAATATCGTGAGATCCGAACGAAGTTAAACCCTTTTGCCGATATATGTAATGGTGACATTCCTCAGAAATCCCTTCCGGGGTTATGAAGAATGTCCCCATTATGTACGTACACAAAATGGTCTAACCTTGTTCGGGTCTCACGATATTACAATATGATTTTGTTTAGTTTCAAAGATTTCCAAAAATCCTTGTCTTCATCCTTTTCCGGATCGCCATCACGTGTACTTACCTCGTAACAAGCACAAAATGTGACTGTCTAGGCAGGAGTATGACTAGCAGAACAGATCCACTCTTTCCTAATAAACTTGCGACTCAAACGGGGCATAACATCATTCCAGATTATCATGTCGTGTGTGAAAACGTTGTAGATCACTTCCTCTTCTTCAAGAAGAAGAGGAAGTGATCTGAAATGTTTTCACACATCATATGGATAATCTGGGATGCTACATCTGTTATGTCCCGTTCAAGTCGCAACTTTATTCGGCAAAACTCGATCTGATCTGCTAGTCTAACTTTGTTCGGATCTCACAAACACTTACGTCTTTGATTTTCTTGACTTTCTTAGAAACCCTTGTCTTCATGCTTTGTGTTTAACTTTCATCTTATTTATTTCTCCATTTACTATTTTTTACTAAGTTAGAAACACTAAGGTATTTTACTTAATTAGGAATATTTACTTAGTTCGGGGCTGTTTTTAGCTTATGTCTCTGTTGGACCCGCCGGGCGATGTCCGGGACTGGGCCCGGTGGGCTGGCTACCGGGACACGTGGCTTGGTGAGAAATCCGGGTGATGTGGTCGACCCGGATATTCTTTGGTGGCCATCGCGTGGGCCACGCTCGGTACGGAAAGAGCCGGCCCATGAGGAGGTGGTACAACAACGTATCAGGGAGGAGGACGAGCACGTACGTAGCTACATGTACTTGCTCGATAGTGAGTATAGCAGCAGTTGGTCGATTATTCGGAGGGTTCCTTACCACGTGAGCTATGACCCTGTGAGGGTTCCTTACCTATGGGCCCGTAGCACCCGCGACTCAGCACCCCGCGGCTTAGAACCCGGTCGGAGTTAATTAGTTTGAGAGATGTTTTAATGAATATGTATAAGTGATGATATTATTACATCGTGATGTATTAGGGTTAAATAAAATGAACCCGAGCTATGTAACTCTTGGTGTGTATTATCATACGTTTAAATATTTCATCAATGTTGCATTTATAATTGAAATGAGGATCTGAAACATATAGATACTCTTTTTTCGGACTTGTTAGATATTAGTACCATTAGCTGTTATCTATAAGAAATTTTGATGAAATGGATGCTATTAGCTATATTTTTATTAGATTATATGCAATTGTTGCGAACTGATGAAATTGATGCTATTTGCTATTTTTTTAGCCATGGCGAGACGTCCCCGTGGTTCGCGTGTAACCGGCGGTGGGCGCGGCGTCGTCACGGTCGAAGAAACCCAGCCTGTACGTGGTGGACGTCGACCTGGACGTCCACGTGGATCGCGTGCATCGAATGCACGTGGTGGTGGCGCCATTGTCATTAAGGAGAGGAAGCGACCTCTCCTACTCGCGGACGTGGACGCGGACGCGGAGCACGGGGGCATCAAGCGCAGCAAGGGGGCAAAGCGCGGTGCCAAGGGGTCAACACGCCGTAAACCTCGCGGCGCTGTTGCTGCAGAGGAGGAGGAGGAGCCGGAGGAGGCTGCGGCGGCGGCGGCGGAGGAGGAGGAGGAGGAGGACGGTCTCCGGCTACCGGAGTTCTACGTCAACGTGCTCCAGCCAGTGGAGAACAGGCTCCGTCTTCCGGAAAAGATATCGGCGATCCTCCTCGGGCGCAGGGGCGGGCCCTATAGTTTCACCCTCCGGTTGGAGGGTTGTGACGACGGGCCCGTGCACGTTGTCCTGCAGCGACGTGGCGATGACGTCTACATGCGCTATGGGTGGGGGCAGTTCGCGCGCATGCACAACCTAAATATGGGCAACATGCTCACATTCAGGTACTACCAGGACGAGGAGGCCCACGTGCTGGAGGTCAAGATCTTCGACGGCACCATAGTCCGCCCCTTTTGCTGCCAGGATAGCTCGTCTGAGAGCAGCTCTGACTCCGAGTCTGACTCCGGCGAGCCTAGCCCGAGCAAGGCTGGCTCCGACGCCGAGGGCAAGGGCAAGGCTGCCTCCGACGCCGATGTGTAGTATATATGTTTATGTCGATCTATGCTTACGTGCTTATGTCGCTCTATATTTTCGTACTATGTCTAGATACGGTCGAACTATGTTTCATTATGTCATTGTGTCGAACAATATTTGTATTCGTGACAGACTATATATTTATATTATTCGTATTCGTTTTCATCTGTGTTTTAGTGCGATAATTTTTCATCTTTCTTAATATAAACGTTTAGTGGAGAGAACAGGAAAACATATAAGAATATATGGAATTTCTAGTCTCGCTGAGAGGACACGAAAACAACTATTAAAAAAGAAAAAAGACTTTTGCCCCGGTCGATGTTACCAACCGGGGGTAAAAGGGTGCCAACCTGCTCGCGCCGCAGAGCCCCGGTTGGTAACCCAACCGGGTCATAAGGGGGCCTTTAGCCCGCATTTGAGGAACCCGGTTGGGAGGCCGGGGCTTCAGGCCCTTACCAACCGGGGCTAATGCCCCGTTTTCCACTAGTGTACAAATGCATCATTGGAGAAGAACTTGACAAACTCAGCCTCAAGAATCTCCATCAGTGCATCATTGCACCACGACGCCCACCCAGCGCCGTTGGCGTCGACACCGCCTACCACCGGCTTCCTTATGAAATTGTAAATGGCCTCCTTGCCGCCGTGGGTGACGAAACGTTCGCTGCCAGGAACGGCCGTGTAGTACTCGCGAGATGAGTCGCAGAGCAACGTGAGGTTGTGCGGCGAGTCGCCCGCGAAGAAGAAAACAGCGAGCCCCGCGTCCTGGGGAACGGGCGCCACGAAACGGACCAGTTCGCCGGTGAACGGATTGAGGACGCAACCTGCGTGAGGTGGGCTCTTGTTGGCGAGGACGAAGAAGCCACCAAAAGTGGTGGCAACGACGTAGTAGCTTTGGAGCAGCGGCAGCTTCTTGCGGAGGAAGCGGCCCGTGCCGGTGTTCGCAAAGACCCGCGTGTCGTCGCTCTGGTAGACCCCATTGACGTCGTTGAGAACGATCCACTCGCGCGGGTGGAAGCGGGCGTCGACGGAGGTGCTGCTCCTCGGGTCGTCGGTGGCGGCGCGCCAGCTGTGGCAGACGGCGCGGAGGTCCATGTACCAGTCGACGGTGTTGGTGTCGAGGAAGCAGTCGGCGACGCGGCGAACGAGGTCGCACAGCAGCGAGGACCAATCGGCTGCAGTTGGAGAAACCAGCAACGGTGGGGTTTCCGGATAGCTTCTTTTCTTTTCCTTCCTTTTGGTCGGCGGAAGAAAAGAGGCGGCGGCCAAGGATGCCGGGGCCTCTCCGGGCACGGCCGACATTACGGCTAAAGTTCTTGCGACATGAACCGGCTCCTCTAGTTGCAAAAACTTCGATGCCCTGATGATCCTCGCTGCGAAAAAAGATACTCCAGAAATCCCTAGAAGTACACCTTTTCAACAAGCGAGTCGCGTAAATGAGATCTGAGAAGAGGATTCAGTTACCAGATCTACCGATGAACACAGCCGGAAGGGCAGAAAATGAGGGTAAAATGGATGGGGCCGATCTAGGGATTTCTGGAGGATAAATCTGGTTTGGGGCGGCCTAGTTACCGGATCGAGGACAAGAAGTAAATGCTAAAAAAGAAATCGGGAATTCAGGGGTAATTTGACAATTTGTCATACTTTACTTTTTTAATTTTATTATTGAGTGTTAAATACCGTTGTGCTATGTAAGTTCAGATTTTTAGGCTCCAAATTTTTCGCCCCGGATTACTTTGTTGACATGTGTCCATTTTTTTTTTGCCAAAAACACAATTTTACGCCGGTAGCAAAAAAAAAATTGATTCGTCTTAGAAAAAAAAAACCTTGCCGGAGAACCATAGCAAAAAAAATTCTACAGTACCAAAATTCGATTTTTGCCGGAGACATGGCCGGGAGACTCTCGCTCGCCGGAGAATCTCATAGAAAAAAAGTATACTGATATAGCTAAAAATATAAACTAACTGTAGCAAAAAATTCTAAAATGGCAAAAACCCGACCACGTCGAAAAAATTGTAAAACAAAAAGCAAAAAAACATACGAAAATGTAGCAAAAATTTCTCCGAGAGCACCGTCGCCCCCGCTTGGACCAGCACTGTCTTCTCCATGGGAGCACCGCCGTCTTCCTTCGATAGCACCGGCGGCCTCAAATGGGAGCACCGCGCCAGACCTGCGGGCGAAGTTTGGTCGTCTGTCCATGGCAGTGCAAAGGGGACGACCTTGGAGGAGCTCAGGTCAGGGCAGAGCTCGGGCCAGAGGACGACCCCGGGCCGACGAGCTTCTGCCGCAGCGACGTCAGTGACCTCCAACTAGCAGCAGCCCTACGCCGCCTTGAAGCAACCATGGCGATGCAAAAAAAGCGATGGCCCTTGGAGGAGACCGGGTCGAGGCAGAGCTCGGGCCAGAGGACGCCCCTGTGCCGGTGAACTACTGGCGATGCAAAAAAGCCACGAACCGGGACGAATGCCTCCTTCTGAACCGGGACGGATGGCTTGGCAGGACCGGGCCATTCGACCCGGTTCATGGCTAGAACGGGGACCTATGCCCCTGCGCTGGCCACGTGGCGTGTGGCAGGGCATTAGTCCTAGTTCAAGCCACGAACCGGGACGAATGCCCCCTTCTGAACCGGGACGGATGGCTTGGGAGAGCTTGGCCGCACGAACCGGGATGAATACGTACCATTCGTCCGGGTTCGTAGCTATACCGGGATGGATGGCTTGGCCAGTCCTGGACGAAAGGCCTAATTTCCACTAGTGGGAAAACAGACGCGGCGGCGGTCGGCGCGGTTCTGGGCGAGGAAACGAACTCACCAACGGATTCCAGGGGCAGCTGTCGACGTGATTCTGGGCAAGGAAACGAACTCACTGACTGATTCCAGGGGCGGCGGCTGTGAGCGACGGATCTGGGGCTGCGGCGGCTTGGAGACGTCTTTCCTACGGCGGAGGAGCAGTCTTGGGGTGCGAAGGGAGCAGCGGCGGCGCAGGGTAGGGCGAAGCGGAAAAAGGGGGAAATGGGGGAAGGAACCCCGCGGAGCTGAAATGTCCCTCCCGGCAACCGTTCTTCCCCAATCGGGGGCACCCTCGGGTCGTTGTCGAAACCTGTGCTTTCACGGGTTGGAGGGCGGAATTCTCCGTCGCCCGAGAAAAGTTTTTCGGGCCGAGTGCGTTTACGGCTCTGCTATCGCCCAAAACCCCGAGCTCAACCCCTATCCGGCGGTTATTTTTCAGTTCGGGATGTTTTGCGGCTCCGGTAGAGGTGCCGTGTATTTGAAAAATACACACGGCAAAAACATACTTTGCCGTGTCCTATCGCAAAAACATGGCAAAGAACGTAAGACTTTGCCGTGTGTATATTTAATGGACACGGCAATCACACAACTTTGCTGTGCTAGTTTCTTTGCCGGGTGTATTTCAAGTGTTTTGTTGTGTTCAATTCTTTGCCGTGTGTATTTTATGACACTGGTAGAAAAAAGGCCTTCCATACGCCCCCATCAGTCCCCAAATTATGCGCACCGTGACTAAAGGAGTTTTAGTCCCGGTTCGGGAGGCGACCCACGACTGAAGGTCACGCGTCGCGGTTTGGGAAGCGCGTGGAGGGATTTAATTCCGGTTGGCTTGGCCACCCGCGACTAATGATCCAAACTGCTGGCCTCCCTGTCTTTAGTCCCGGTTGGCCTGGCCACCCGCGACTAAAGATACAAAATGCTCGCCTCCCGCGCGGCGGTTTTATTTCGCGAGCGAGAGGCAGAAGGCCATTGCTACAGTGCGCACCCGAGAGTCTCTGTTTCTTCTTCCTCTCTTCTTCCTCCACCAAGCACCCATGGGTTCTCCCATTTGGAACCTTCTCCGTGTGCCCACACCATGCCGCAAGAATCTCGACGTGGCCTACATCAATATGTGCGAGAGGCTCCCCGATGCTCTTAAGCATTTGAGCAGTCTCAATGAAGAAGCCGATGAACACCATAAGTTCTTCGGGCTTGATCTAGAGTATACGGCGAATCAACGGGATGTTGCCGTCATCCAGATTGCCTTCAAGGAGATCGTTTTGGTCTTCTAATGGGCAAGGTAACGCACACGTACAATCTCTATTGTAGGATAGTGTTGCATTTTCGATTTGTTTGTTGCATTGGAAGAATACACGTGTTGCAACATATCTAACACGTGTTCTATTTTTGTTGTTGCAGTAGTTCAAAGCAATCTTCGGAACTTGTTGATTTTCTTGTCAACAAGGGGTACGACTTCTGTAGCGTTGACATCACTCAAGACCGACAGAAGTTGATGCGCTTGGGTATTGAGATACCTGAAGATCACTACATTGATCTTCAGGACCCACTAGTGGAAACAGGGGCTTTAGTCCCGATTCGTAGGCCCCCATTTGTCCCGGTTGTGCAACCGGGACGGGGCATCCGGGACAAATACCCCTCCCCATTGGTCCCGGTTGTGGCAGGACCCTAGACAAATGGGGCTGACCACGTGGCCCGAGCGCTGGAACCTGGCCAGGGCTATTAGTCCCGGTTCTGAATACGACCCGGGATGCATGCCCCTTCTGCCGCGGCAGAAATTTACAATTTCCGTTTTTTGGTCCCCGAGACCTCCTGGCGGCCCCTCCCCGGACCTCGAGAAGAGAGGAGCCTCGGTGGACCCTCCACCGAGCCCCCGGATCGCACGAGTGAATAAGTATATAAAGCAGAATAAGAAACACTTATATTACAGAAGCAAAGTATATCGAGCATATTACATGACCGATGGAGTGTATTACAAAATCAAACTTAGTTCCAACCGGAGGCATGGTACTCTCCATCTACGTTTATGACCTCTGCATCTAAGAAGCCCGCAATTTCCTCCTGAATTGCTCGTATGCGGTCCCTAGGTAGAAGACCGTCCCGAAGCCGTTCGATCTAATATAAAGAAGAGTGGTCACTAAAATATATGAAGCTAAGTAACTAAAATAGATAGTAATAAGAAGAATTGACGACTAACGTACATGAAGTTGCTTTAAATTTCTGCCCTTGGGAGATGTGGTCTGACGAATGAACTCGCAAACGTAGTATCCACACAAGTTATTCCCGTCTCCTTGTTGCAAGCACTATACGAGAAGATTGTTTCAAAATAATAATCAACCAGGCATGATAATGGTATCGACACTAGAATCAAGGAGATGGGCACGGATCTAGATAGTACTTACTTGCACAACATCAAATGTAAGCTGTTTTTCCCATTCACCGGGAGACTTCTTTATGAACCTCTTCCAAACCCTACCCGAGAAAGAAAAAGAATAAAAAGAGTTAGTAATTACTTGATATCCGAAAATGAAACAAAGTAGTCGATATATTGCAATATATAAATACTGAAATTAATAAAGATTGAAATTACCGCTGGATCATTTCCTGCATGTCAGCCCACATTGAGAGGGGTTTACGTTTTGAGTCCATTACAATTACTTTTCCTTTGTCAATTTGGAAGATTAGCAGAATATAGTGGAAGCTGCGCACGCAGAACTTATCAATTATACAATGAACATCGAGTAAGGAAAACAGAATGTTTACAACAGAGTAACACACTTACTTGAAGTTGTAAGGAAATAGTATTTCCCGTCGGTGTTGGTTAAATATTATTGCCCTCAGAATATTATTTTCTGTATCCTTGGGAGATTGCCGAAGAGTCTTTTCAAAAATAATATTTGGATCAATGAACCCAATATCATAGATTCCACCTCTTTTGCATTCGAGAATCTTCATTCTGCAATTATAATATATGAGTGTACTATATATATATATATATATATGAATATATATGCAATTGAATGAGGTGAGCTAGAGAAATAAGTGCTTACAGACAATAGGCACTAAGGATATATTTGTCGAGGGCCTGCTGCTGGTATAACTGAAACAATTCCTCAAATTGAATCATAACATATCCATTTCCAGTTCCATAGTGCTCGTCCTTAACGTTGAGACATAGCCAGTCCTCAGATTCATCAGCGGCTTGCATATACCAACTATGCACTCTTCGCATTTTCGTTGGTAGATCCTTTATCTCCTCGGGTTTGACAAGAGTCTTCCCGTACTCGTATTTGTACGCACATTCAGCTGCGGGGAAGTAGTTCACTGTTTTCATATACTCAGCAATGGACAAACCCGCATCAGCTGCCTTGTCTGCGTACAGTGTTATAAACTCCGGATCAATATCCTCATCAGCAATATTAGTGCTCGGCCCCACCTGGGTATTGGAAATCACTTTGAGCGGGGACGTGGATTGTTTTTTCTGCTCTCCGAGTTGAGCAACTGATTTCCCCTTTTTCCCGCTTGCGCTACTACTCTTCGTTGACCGCACCATTTCCTGGTGTGACTTCAGAATAGAGCGGTCATAGTCAGATGACAGACTCGGCTCGGGTTGATGAAGAGTCTTCACCATTTTCCAAGCTCGTTCTATCTCTTCTTCGGTCTCAGGGAAATCTGGCTTTTGCTTCTCCTTCCGCTTTGATTTCCACGCATCGTATTCGTCCTTTGCGATTTTCTGGGTTTCCTCGGGAGTATAGTCGTAAGGTAACTTGGGTACCTCTTTTGGTACCTTCGGGAGGGGTGACCGTTGACGTTTCGGTGATTTTTTACGTTTCGGCAGAAACTTAGTGGGCGGAGAGGGCTGACGCGGCGGCGTAGGCGACCGCGCTGGAGACGTGCACGGCGTAGGCAACCGCGCCGGAGACGGCATGCGTTGCGAAGACGACCGCGCTGGAGACCTTTGCGCTGGAGAAAGGCGAGGATTCGATGGCTTTGTCGTCTGATTTGTGAGCACAATGCATTCCTTTAGCCATAGAACGGTCAAGTTCTTGGCTTCTCCAAGTTCAGTCAACTCTTCGTCTTCACCTTCAGGAAAATCAAGCTTTACCCGCTCGAATCTGTTGACAACTTCATCGACCCCAACAACAGCGTAGCCCCGTGGAGCCGGAAGACTATGGTGAGTTGGTTCGTTGCCAATTGGTAAGGCATATCCGGCCGCCGCCTTGATGGTTATATTGACGACCTTCACGTGGAGCTCACAGGATGTCATTTCCGTGATCTCATCCACCGGGTGAATCATCGGCGGTGCATCATCACCCGGTAGCTGCGTGGACGCAACGCTGCTTTTGCGATGAGAATGTGCGGCGTCGGGAGCCTCGACTTCAACTTCTACCATGTGTACTGTTGCGCCGGTAGACACTATCTGCTGGCTAAGTGTGTTAATTTGGTCCTGCTGCTTCTTTGCTACATCCTGTGTCAGCTTTACCATTTCTTCAAGTTGACGCCTCCAGTTTGCCTGATTCTCTGCTTCAGCTGCCTCCTTGTCCTTTTTACGTTGACGGCTTCTATCTGGGTATAACTTTTTGGTGGAGTCGAACGCAACACTCCACGGAGGAGTGCCTTTTGTGCCTCGTGTATGCCCTCCGTGTTCCTTATTCCCTAGGGCTCGTGTGAGCTCGTCGTTCTCTCTATCTGGCACAAACTTCCCATCTTTAACGTCCTTTATTGCGTCTCTTAGCTTCTCTATGGGTAGAGGACGACTCTTTTTATGCCTTAGGTTATATATTGCTTTTCCTTCGGCGTCCAACCTGCCCCCATGCCCGTAGAACCATGACCTTGTCCGCTCGACCCACAAGAACGGCTCGGGAGTGATCCCCTGCTGAATCAGGTTGTTCTCCCATGTCTCCCACTTGGGACTAGAACCCTTGTAGCCACCTTGCCCCATAACATGGTGATATACCTTTTTGGCGGCGTTTTTCTCATTTGTTTTCGTCCTTTCCAGTTCATTCTCTGCCAGCTTGTACTTCACGAAGTCTGCCCATACGGGTTTTATTTTCTCATACCCTTGAGTGAAATCAGGAGTCTTGTTCTTCTTAACATAATCAAGGTTCAATCTTTTCTTCCAGTTTTTGAATTGCTCGGCCATCTTTTTCAGGGTCCACGCTTTGACCTTTTCCCGTATCTCATGTTTCATTTTAGTAACATCGGCCTCAGTCACATCCGCTTCATTCTCGTCCACCTCCGGCACGGGTAAGTTGAAATTAGCCAAAATCTTTGAGAAAAGATGATCTTTGGCTATTTTGCCGACATATGAAATTCCTTGTTTCCGCGGATCTTTTGGCTCATTCCACTCATTAACAGTGATCGGGATGTGATCTCTAACTAGCACTCCGCATTGCTTCACAAATTTTTGGGCAACATCAGCGGGAAGCTCGGGTGCGCCGTCTGCTGTGATCGTGTCGATCCTGTATCTTTCAACTTCTTTGTTGCGCCTCGTTTAGTCTTTTTCCGGTTGATATATTTGAACCGGATGGCTAAAAATATAAAGACTGTTAATACATGTATATAGACAACGGATGCTTCATTAATTAACATATATATATATATATGCACCTCGGAGCCGGTGTTTGTAATTTGTATGGTTCCACCGGAGCCGTCGGCTGCTCCCATATCGGAGCCGTCGGCTTCTCCCTCATCGGAGTCGTCTCCCTGGGTGAGCACCGGATCTCTCTCACCGGAGTCGTTCATCCACTGGCTCACATCGGGCTCTACGTCGGGCCCGCGGATTAAACCCTCGATCATATTTTCGGCATCTTCGTCTCTTGGCTCCATACTATACAAAAAGAGTAAGTATATATTTCAGATCCAATTCATTAAAATTGCTTATGCATAATAGTATTTAAACATACGATAACATTTCTAGCATTCTTAAATTTATAACACTATCTTAATTAGATTTTCTAACATTCATAATTAATAATTCTAACATTCTTCAATTTCCTATATCAATTCTAAACGTACGAATCTAAAATTGCTAAGTCTAATAACTAATAATTCTAACATTCTTAAATTTTCTATATCAATTCTAAACGTACAAATCTAAAATTGCTAAGTCTAATCTAAAATTTCTAACATTCATAAACTAATAATTCTAACATTTGTAACACTAATAAAAAACAGTAATTAAGTAAAAAAAAGGGAAAAAACAAAAAAGGCCCCGGGTTAGGGCGAGATGGAGGCAGGCCTTACCTCCTGTTGGGACAGCGGCGGGCCGGCGGCGCGGGGCAGCGGCGGCGCGGGGCGGTGGAGGCCGGCGCGGGGCAGCGGCGGGCCAGCCGCGCGTGGGGCGAGGGGCGGCGCCGCAGAGGAGGACGCCGACGGGGGCGAGACGGGATCGAGGGGCGGCACCACAGAGGAGGACGCCGACGGGGCGAGGGGCGGCGCGTGGGGGGCGAGGGGTGGCGGCGCAGAGGAGGGCGCCGACGGGGGCAATGAGCGGCGCCGTAGAGGAGAACGCCGACGGGGCGAGGGGCGGCGCCGGGTGCGACGGGGCGAGGGGCGGCGCCGGGTGCGACGGGACGTAGGGACGGCGCCGCAGAGACGAGGACGCCGACGGGGCGAGGGGCGGCGCGGGGGAACCGAAAAAATGGGCAGCCTGGCGGCGTCACTTTCGTCCCTACGCGCGGTCTGGAGCTGAGGAGGGCGGTGACGTGTATATATCCTATCCCCCTATCGTCCCGGTCGGTGGCAACAACCGGGACGAAAGCCCCTTCCGTCCCGGTTGTTGCCACCAACCGGGACGGAAGGGGCTTTCGTCCCGGTTATTGCCACCGACCGGGACGGAAGGCCCGGCTGGTCGCGCACCGGGACCAGAAGTACTTTTGGCCAATTGTTTTAGCGCCAAAATTTGAATATATTAAATATGCACGTGAATAACTTTTATATAGTTTCAAATTAGGAAAAAATTACAACATTAAAATTGTTTGAATTTGCATAACTAATTCAAATCCGTTTTCTGTTTAACTAAATAATTATTCTAACTATTCAAACTATTAACTATTTCACTATTTGCACTTAATTTAAATATAAATATCTTATATTGTTTTAAAATTAGTAATAATTACTTTAAACAGAAAACAGACGCTGAAATACAAATTTCTTTTCTACCGTGCTCGGACGCCGCGGATGATGTTCCCGTGCACATTACTACCCGAGCGCCAAGTCAACAATGACCCAAGCATGCATGGATGAATGTGTTAAACACTGATCCGGATGTTTTGTATTTGGGAGATGAACTGACCGGTGTATGAAGCTGGGCTATATATATATAGGGTCCTCTGGCTCACAAAGTGTTGAGCTAGGGTTTTGATCCAACGGTTAAGAAACACCTCATCCAACGGCTCACAGGAGCTCGAAAGAAACACACTGTAGCCCTGATCGGACGGCTCACAACAGCTCGAAAAAAACACACCCGGATCCAACGACTCAAGAGCGCTTGAAAGAAACACACGATCCGTGTGATTCTATCTGATTGGTCCAAACGAAACCCTAATTCCTATTTAGTCCCGGTTGGTGTCCCCAACCGGGACTAAAGGGATGATCCGTTTCCCAATGAAACCATAACCCATTTAGTCCCGGTTGGTGTCCCCCAACCGGGACTAAAGGGATGTTTTCTTCTCGCTATATATATTTATACATTGCCACTCCATTGCCATAAACACATACAAACTCACCACTCTCTCATGGCTTCTACCGTACCCACTCTAACATTCATCCAGGCGGAGGCACTTTCCGCCTCGAACTACCCCTGCCCGTGCGGCTACAACGTTCCCGCCGGTTGGATGCTGAGCGCCGGAGGAGTGCCGGTCCCTCCTCTTCCTCAAGGTGTGGCGCGTCGGGCGGCCATCACGAACCACTACTACCACGAGCTCACGCCGGAGCAGCGGAGGAATCCCAGTTGGCATCCCGATAACCAGCATACTTGGGATGCCTTCTTCATCAATCGGCGTGAGAGGGCGCTCGCCATGTATGAGGACGACGGTCTGCCTCCTGGGAACTATCATGAGGCCGGTCGTCGGCTATGGTGGTCCGGCCGGACTCTACAGAGCGTCATGGACTACATCAGGGCCGGCGATATCCCTCGCCTGCGCTACCCTCAGGCCCAGCCCTGGAGTCGTGATCCTCCGAGGGAGTGCAGAGCACCGTCAGACGATAGTGACGACGACGGCGGTGGCGACTACGACGACTACGAGTACATGTACTATAGGCCTAGGCAGGAGTATGACTAGTAGATCGATGCACTTTTGCCATTATGTACTGCCTTGTTTATTTAGATCTATGCTCTCCGTTTAGATTTAGATCCAATCTTGCTATTATGTGTACCGTGCCTTGTTTATCTATCGAAATACATGTCCCCCTCTTTTTAACGTCTATCGAAATGCCATTAGATCTGAATCCAACAAATCAGGAAAAATCACACGGAAAACAGAAAACAGACGAGCTAGAGGGCCACTGTTTGCCGGAATACAACAAATTATTTTATTAAACAGCCAACAGAAAACAGACGCGCTAGCGCGCTACTCTTCGTCCTCGTCGTCATCGGTGACCTCCTCGTCGTCGGAGGAGGTGCATGATGGTATTTCCGAGATAGGCCCGCACCTCGGATCGTCGGAGGCCCAGACTTCGCCGGCGTGGTCGGCCCGACGGAGCGCTTGCAGCGCCTTCGTCCTTGCCTCCCGAGCGGCATCTAACTCGAGGTGGCGTTCGAGGCGCCGCTCCGCCCGCTCAGCCGCGCGGGTCTGCCATAGCTCCTCGTCGGCGCTCTCCTCACCCGGATTGTTCCGGTAATACTCGCGGACCACGCGGTCGTCCCTGGCGTCGACTAGGCCCTGAAACGCGCGGTGCCTGAGGTGGCGGTGGTCGGCGGCAGTGACGATCTGCGGAGTCGGCGCCCTGGCCTCCGCTTCCCAGAGGGTGTGGCAGTCGCTTAAATTCATCAACGACCGCGGGCGGCTGAGGCGCCAGGCCGCCGCGTCCCAAGCGCGGGCGGCCTCCGAGGCCGTCGCAAAGGAGCCGAGGGGGATGCGGTCGTCCCCGAAGCGGATAGTCGCGGTGAACATTCCGTTCTGCCGCGATCGGACTCCGCGGAAACCGGTAGTGTTGTTCCTCCTCGGAGGCATGGTGGTGGCACGACGGTGCGTGGAGTGGAGGTGCGGCAGTTTATAACACGCATTCATGGCCACGCGTTACAACTCCCGCGCCACGCGCAGGACTCCCGCGCCACGCGGCAGGACTCCCGCGCCACGAGGTACAATACACACTACCACCCACACCTCTCTCTCACTCCCCCAAGCTTAAAAAAAAGGGACGGGGGATGTGGCCGCATTTGTAGGGGAAGGGACATTGGTCCCGGTTAGGGGGATGATCCGGGACCAATGCCCATGCGCGCGCCACGTGGCCTGTGGCTAGGGATTCGTCCCGGGGCGTGCCACGAACCGGGACCATTGGCTCCCCACGAACCGAGACAGATGCCCCCAGGTGGTTTCTGCTGCCTCGGGCACACGAACCGGGACCAATGCATGACACTTGTCCCGGTTTTTGGTGCAACCGGGACAGATGCCCCCTGTCCCCCTGGACGAAAGGGGTTGTTTCCACTAGTGACCTTATCCATTTTGATGAGTTATACGGGCACAAGACCGGGATGGCTCCGATGGCAACTGCCTTCATCCACGCCGATTACAAAACCATGAAGTCTCGTTTCCCCTCGAGGAATCACATGTATTGGGGGAAGAACCCACCGGACCGGATCGATCTCGAGTATGCAGCAATAGATGCATACATTGCCTTCGAGTTGTTCCGCATCTACTCTTCGGAGCTCGAGTAGATGTTGTTTGTGTACCGCATCTTGCGTTCGATATATGTAATGGATATATTATGTAATGGATATATGTCTTTCTATTAATTTCTATATTATTTCTATATTAATTCCTAGCTATATTATTTCTATATTATGTCAAACACACATTTCAAAACAAACAAACAAAAACACATCAAGAAAACAAACAAAAACACATCAAGAAAACAAACAAAAACACATCAAGAAAACAAAACAGAAAAACTACCGTTTCTATATATGTTCACCAAAAACTACTGTTTCTATATCTGTTCACCAAAAATAAATATAGAGGTCCAAAAATTAATCTAAGCCAGGAAAACATAGATCTAGTCAATACCAAACTCATCCAGTTGGATTTACTTCAAAATTCATTTTTGAACTCATTCTAAAAATCATAGAAGAGCCTACTGGTCTTTTATTAAAAAGGATGGTATTTTCAATTGGTTGTTGACCTTGATGTGAGGCTAAGTGCTATGGATAGATCTTTTCAATATCTATCCAGAACATTTTAGTTTTTCCATTTTGGTTATGTATTTTAAAAGTTAGGTTCAAATCATTCTCACAGATAGTCATTGCCAAAACAGTTCTTATGTCCAAAATAATAGTCGAAACTTGGATCTGCAAATTTTATATGGTTTAGATTTAATATGGTTTGGTTCATGAATTTTATCAGATTTTATTTTGCATTTAGAAAAGGGGAAAATGAATTAGTTTTATTTTTATGAATTTTCTGAAATATTATTTGTATTTTTAAGATTTTAAAATGTATTAGTTTTATTTTTCTGAATATTTTGATATATTATTTGTATTTTTAAGATTTTAAAATGAATTAGTTTTCTTTTTCTGAATATTTTGATATATTATTTGTATTTTTAAGATTTTAAAATGAAGTAGTTTTATTTTTCTGAATATTTTTTAGAAATAATACAAATGAAAAATTTAATGTTTATTTTTTTATTCAAAAATATTAATTACATCATTACTTTTGTTTATTAAAAGATTTATTTGAAATTCAGACAATAAATAAATGTGGCATCGACCAACATGTTAATAGGATTGATATGATACTAGTATCACATAAATGCGTGCGAAACACTTGGATGCGGGACGGGATGGAACTCGGAAGTTAAGCGTACTAGTGCTAGAGTAGTGGGAGGATGGGTGACCGAGCGGAAATTTGACTACGAGTAAGAAATTTGACTAGAGAGAATTGTAGTTAGGCACTAAGCAAATAATAAAAATTCTGAAAAAAAGGGAGTGAAAAATAATTAGAATCCAAATGAATTAAAGAAATAACGAAATAGCATGTAGTCCCGGTTCGTGTGGCCAACCGGGACTAAATGTCCTCCGCCCCCGGCGCACGCCACCCGCCCATGTGGACGGGCCTTTAGCCGCGGTTCGTAAGAGGGGCGATTAAAGGGGGGGGGGGGGGGGTTTAGTCGCGCCTATTTAATCCCGATTGCGCGGTCGGGATTAATGGCCTTTGCGAACCGGACTCGGACTATATGCCTATTTTCTACCAGTGTGAACTTTACTGTATATAGTTAGTTGCCGTGTGTTTCTTTGTTCTTTGCCGTGCATTGTTTCTTTGCCGTGTGTTTTGCATATTGTACATAACAAAGATGTTCTTTGCCGTGTTCCGCACTAGAGGACACACGGCAAAGATAGGAGGACACGGCAATGAGCAGATTTCCCGTAGTGCATGTATATAGGATGCCTATATAGGGCACTAGAAGTCCGTCGGTTTTTTTTTTTTTTTTTTTTTGAAACCGCGAGAAGTCCGTCGTTGGACAGCATTTTATAGGACGACCGGGATAAAACGAGATACAATAGAAATCCTCCCATCCCTTGTGTCAGGGTATTTTAGGGCTTTGGAGTTTGGACTGGATTGCCTAATCGTTTCCGCCTTTTGGATCTACTAGAACCAACTGACAGCCATGCCCGCTGAAGTTCTTCCGCCGGCGAAAAGGAGGAAGGAGGATACGAGTTGTCTGGAAACCTCGCTGGTGTTTCCGGCTACCGCATGTGCAGGCTGGTCCTCGCTCCCGGACGACCTCGTCCGCCGCATCGCCGAGTCCTTCCTCGCCACCAACGACATCGACTGTTACATGGACTTTCGCAACGTCTGTGCCAGCTGGCGCCGCGCCACGGACGACCCCAAGACCAACACATCCGATCGCCACTTCCGTCCGGGGACATGGATAGTCCTCGACGAGGGCCTCCACAGCGACGATGGCGTGCGAATCCTGTTGAACACCGGCACCGGCCGCTTTCTCCGCAAGAAGCTCCCGCTCCTGCTGGACTACTACGTTGTCGCCACTGCTGGCGGCTTCTTCGTCCTAGCCGACAGGAACCCTCCTCATGCTGCTCATGTGTTTAACCCTCTTACAGGCTGCATGGTTCCTTTCGCGGCGCCTATGCCCCTCGATGTGGAGATCGCTATGGTCGGCTCCTCTGACGACAACGCATCTTCACTTTGTCTCCTTCTACGCAGTGACTCCTCTCGGAAGTATTACATGGCCTTACCAGATAGTGAAGGTTTTGTCGCTCAAGTCTGTCAAGAACAAGTAGGAGCTTACAATTTTCTCCGAAAGGCGGTCGTAGGAGGTGTCTACAAACACATGACTGGGCAGGCGTTTGTTGGTGCCTTTGCTGGGTTACGCGATTTGTTTAACTCTTATCATGCTGATTTTTGGCAAGTTTTTCTCCAGTGATCTTCCCGGTGGAGATGCAGACGACGTCCAGTGTTTTCTAGTGGGTTTGGCTCTACATATGGTGCTAATCATCAAAGCACGCGGAACCCTCTCTGTGTTCAAGATGAACAACCAGATAGGTAAGCTCCAGCCTGTTTGCAGCATCAGCAATGTTGCCATCTTCATTGGTCACCGCAGATGCCTGCCAGTCTATTCTAGTGACTTTCCAGGCATCGAGGCAAACTGCGTGTACTACACTGAACATATGGGTTCGTTCGCTCACATCTGCAAGTGCAACATCAAGGATAAGAAAGTAGAGAGGATCTCTCTAGTCCCCGAATTCATGAAGCAGGATAAGAAGTTTGTCCTCGTGGCCGACCGGCCTTTCACGGTCATCCAGCTTCTCTGTAGCTACACCATCAACATGCCAGATTCTCAATTGGCCTTGCAACACATGCCGTAAGACGTCAAAGGATCTTGTTCCAACTTTGGGCATTGTGATCTCGATAACCGACAGTCTTCCCATTTTCTCTCTATACTTGCTCTGTTATTGTTTCGCGAGATATGCCTTAATGTGTCACAGACAAGAAACATTTTGATTCTATGTGGAACCACTGTTTTCTGGCTGAACTAGGACACAGTATCAAAATAATTTCAATCTCTTGCCGTTGATGCTATTTTCTATATGTGTGCCCACTTTCTCTCTCTTCTGGTCGTCTTACTTCGCAGTCATCCAATTTGGTACTTAATTTCCGGCACTAGTAAAATATTGGCCCAGTTTTTGCGAACTTCTGAACTTAGCTCCTGCACTTGGATCATTGAACATATGTCAGTGCCACGTTGTTCTCCTTAGGCTTCAGTTTATCATTTTGCATGTCATGCACAGGGCAAGATCAAATACTGAAATAGGTTTGGAATTTACTTACTCGCGGCCCGTGAAACTGCTGTACATTGGGGCCAGGGCTTACTTAGAACACAGTATAAACGTAATATTTAATACAGTATGTTTTTCTAATGCTATCCATAGTGCCCTTTAAGTAGTTTCTTTCTGGCCATTACTGCAGTAACAAAAATCTGTAGCACGATTGCTTTTAAAAATTGAGGATGTGCTTTGCAGCTCATCATTCCTGCAACGAACTTGAAAATCCTCTGCAAAAATAGTCTTTACATGTTATTGGCGGGCAGGTGTCGTACTTCTGTATATATTGTATCCTGTTCAGAGAATACATGTGCTTGATTGGGTCATAGTGCACAAAGTTGTTCCAAATGAACGTTGTAATGGAGGTGTAACTGATGACCGATCACCAAACCAGAGAACTAGAGTTGATATATCAAGAGCTCAGAATGTCCTTATGATGCTGGAACTGTAAGCAGAGAACAATAGTTGGAAGTAACATAGAACAGTGGAGGAAGTATTCATTCGCATGCACAACTACCGGTTCTTGCCGTACCTCTGTACTTCGTCTTCGTCTCGAACTGCTGCATCAAAGTTTCGGTTTGTTCTCTGAAAAAGGACTGAGTTCTTGGCTTCTTACGAGGCTGTAGGTTACCTGTCAGCATCCAAGGCGGGAAGGAAGAGGTTCCAACTAATCTAATGAACTGGCACATGACGAAGTGGAGGCCCGGCCCAAGAGACAGACGACGAAGCTCAAGTGGATGACAAGCGATGACTGGGTCGTGGGCGGGGTATAAGTGAAGAGGCGATTCTGAAAGGAGGAAGGGGGGAGGAGGCGGCGGCAGTTGGCTCGCACGTATCACGCGTGATTGTAATAGCTAGATCGAGTTCATAGTGAATAGTGATAATACTTGTGATACTCCATCACATCTACCAATTGCCGCCCCTCTCTATACTAGATAGTAGTAGATTCTTACATTTGGTATTCAGAGCCTCCAATTCTGGCGCTTCCCGAGCACGACCACGCCACTCGTCACCGACAGCAAGCTCGTCAACAAGCCATGGAGAAGCTGACGGATGACCAGCAACGGATCTACGACCTCCTAAAAGATTTCGGCTAAGGAAACGGTGGGGGAGCGCCTCAACGTCTACAAATCATGTACCATGCAAGCGATGTCTCAGTTGCTCAAGGACAACGACAAGCGCTTCGCTGATCTCAACTCCAAAGTCGACGGCGCCATGAGCGAGATCCGGTCCGCGCTCGACAAGCTGCAGCGGCGGTTTGGTGTCGGCTTCCCCAACTACAGCCCGCACGGCGGATCAGGCGCCGCTGGAGGAAGTCGAGGGCCAAGTTAGCCACCGCGGTGAAACATTCAGCTGGAGGTCGGGATTTTACATTCCACCTCCGGCAAGAGGTACGCGTGATTCCTTTGCACCATCTTCGTTGGATAAATCTGGAGAGGAAATTTTTGTAGAGTGTGCTGATCATTTTACTCCTGGTCCGCGGGTGGATCTGCCCCGTTTTGATGGTTTACAACCTCGACTCTGACAATCACGTTGTGAGGAATATTTCTAACTCCGAGGAACTCCGGCAACACTTTGGATTTCATATGAATCTGCGCAATTTGAGGGAGCGGCTGCAAAATGGCTGAAGGCATTCAAGCAGAAATCGCCGAATGCGATTTGGGAGGATTTCTGTATCGTGCCGCAGGCAAGGTTTGGACGAAATCAACACGCCTGTTGTGGTGACCAAGCACACCACTGCATGTGTAGTGCGCAAGTCATTGACATAATACTCACAGAAGGACTTATCCGTGATTATTACATCCTGCAGAGTAGTACAACAGAAACATAGCAGGTCCAAGCAAAGCTATAGGATACAACTTTGATTACAAAATCTTGGGAATCTCCTTATGATGAATCAAAGAAGATCTCATGCAAATGAAAACATGAGAAGAAGTAATTTGAAGCTCCCAGCCAGAGAAGAACTCTAGCTCAGAACTTAATCCACTACAGCTGATGTCAGCCCTAATCTATGGCTTTTAATTAAGGAACTAAGTCCAATAATGGTCTCCACCTACACCTTGATAGCTTCCTCCACCAGCGTTGTTGATGACGATGCTTTACTGGCTAAATAAGATCTTACTCCACCTAGCTTCGTTAGGCAGCGATGGCTTCATGATGACGACTTCCGTAATGCTTGAACTCTAAGCAGGGAGTCAAACGGGAACGAATGAGTAACGCGCGTTACTCAACAAGTTCATGATATAAAGTGGATAGTTTGATGCACTACCTACAGCTTTAGACTCAAAAGAGTCATAAGCTAATGCAAGTGTTTTGAAAATCTTTCTTCAACAGATTGCTTTTAATTTGGAAGGCTATGCCCGCCAGATCTTCACAGGATTAGAATTTCATGGAGTTGCCTTTCCTGCGGCGTTCGCGGCTCCTTCCCGGAACAGGGGGTAAGATGCCACATCCTTTTACACTCTGCAGAGGTGCGTTGCTTTACCCATGGGAGACCAAGACCATGTTGCACAACCAGGTGTACATTCATGTCCACTCCCACTCAGGTGTGGGGCCCGGTTGTTGGTCCAAGCCAAACTGTGCTTCTCCGCACAAAGCATGCCCACCCATTTCTGCCAGTGGGTTGAACCCCTGATTCTACCCCTCACGATAGATATCTAGGCGCCCCTGGCAGACACTCATAGACCCGAGAGTCCGCGGGAAATAAGGGATCCCACCCATGTGCATGTAGTCTCGCAAGACCTATAGCGAACGGCTCTGGCAGCCCGTTGACATGCGAACGAGAGAAGATCACAGCTGACTTACTTGCCCCATACAAGACCCATGGTCAACGCGGTATTTACGACGCAAGAATTCTGACGGCATTTGTTGTGAAATCCTAGGTAATACTTTCCCATGCATATGGAACCTTCCTTTGACATATTCATCTTACCATGGTCCCATCCGCCCACCAAACAGAATACTACCACTCAGGTAGTCATTCAATTAGTAATATTATTATAAAAATAGGATCATGCATTCTTTTGGGAAAAGGTGGTAATACGATAGGTTTTTTTGCAAATAGTTCGTTAAAAATAGTGCAAAGGATATGAGAAAGTGATGAACTTGCCTGAGATTGAAATAATGACAATAATAATCCATGTCTTCAGGGTTTGAGGGCCGCTTAGAAAATCCCGACATCTGAAAGATAACAAAGTAGTTACGATAAGGACAAAAGAAAACACTGGCAAGATGATACATGCATAGTAATGAGATGCATCACGAAAGACCCTGGAAAATACCCCAGCTTACAAGTGTAAGCTACGTTTAATACAATAACTTAATCACACATGTTTTAGGTGAATTGTTTCATTACTTGTGGTGATGTGGTTATTACTACCTTTTAGAATTACATGTGTTTCACTTTTACTTAACAAACAATTGTTATTGTTTAGGTATAAGTTTTGATTACTTGGTTAGGTAACAAGACAATAGCACATGGAAAATAACTCTTGAGAAGATAACACCCACATTTTATTTTATATTCAAAAAGTGTAGAGCTCATGACAAAGAGTTGAATTGAAACTGATGAACTAATACAACTAACTCTATCATCACTACTTTCTAATGACGGGTGACGATAGGTTTAGTAGGTGTGAAAACATGAGGGTTTTATTAATAAGGAAAATAATGCTGTGGCAGCTATTTCTGGTTATAATGGAATATTATAGAATTCCATTATAACTCTATAAACAAGTTTACAAGTTAAAAAAAAAATGTTTTATATTTTACATATTTGAATTGGAAATGCTTTTCTCTATAATTTGATATAACATTTTATGCTATCTGAAAATATTTGAATAATTTATTAATTTATTAATTTTAAATGAATTAAATGACTAGGCAAAATATTGCACACATGATAACTGGGTCAAATGACCATGAAAACATCATAGATGAGTTTCATTTGTCATTTGGAGCATTTTGGTATATAACTTGTATTTTTCTGATTTTATGAATTATTTATTATTTTCCCAATTTTAAATGATTTAATTCAATTAAAGAAAATATTTAATTTTTACTTTATCAAATATTTTTGAAAATTTGATAAACATTTGGATTATATTTTTCTAAACATTTCTATATTTTTTTATATTTTTCTGATAAACAGAATTAAAGTTATTGAGTTAATAGGTTTTAATTACTTCTGCCATTTATTTAAATTGACAGGTGGGTCCCACCTTTCATATCCGTTTTAATTCAAAAATTAAAAGGAAAAGAAAAAGAAAACCTCCCATGACGACATGATGACGCCACAGGACTCGATTCCGCTCAGTTAGATTGAAATCGCGGGATTTAGTCCAAATTGATACGATTGGTTAGGCTCATGTGCTAGAGGAGGTCACGGCGAGTGTGTAGGTGGTGGTGGTGTGACGAAATGGTCACCGGAGCTACCCCGGTGACCACCGGCGCGGTGACAGGCGGTGGCACTCGGCGATGGGGACACATTAGTGGACCATATTCTCAACGAAAAGCATCCATAGATGCGCTAGCTTACCACGAGCGCGATAGAGTGGTCGGTGCAGCACGGAGAAGTCGGAATCGACGGTGAGCTTCCACGCGACCGGCGGAAGAGAGAAAAGGAATGTGGAAATTCGTCGTCTTCCGCTACTCATGGCTTCCGTGGTTTCTCGAGGAGGAAGAGGATGTCCAGACGCATCTCCCAGTGGCTTCAGTTGCTCACGAGGTGGCCGGAATCGACGGTGCGCGGCGGCGGCCCGACGAACTAGGGTTCGCCCTTTCGACGCCCAGAGGAGCAGAGGGAGAGGGAAAAGTGGTCTACCGGATAGAGGATGGTGTGGGCAACGACGTGATCGTCTTATTCTGTCGCGGGAGGAAAGCAGGAGGTGGCTAGGCGACGTCGGCGGCGAGGGCACGTCTCTGCCGGCCTCGAGGAAGACAAAAGGACCATTTTGCGCATAACCCCCTGAAATTAATAAGTTCTACAACTAGGTCCTTCTATTTAAAAGAATCATTGTTTTTAGGGCTTTTCTGTTAACATAAAAATTATTAAAAATGATATTTTGAATCCTTGTTAAAAATGCAACATCACCATGTTTTCTTTTGGTGAATTTGGACAATATTTAAATTGTATGCTTAGGGTGCTAAACTTAGTGGTTTTCATTATTTTCTCCATTTAATTATTTTTAATGGCTATTAAATTATTTTGGGCATCATTATTATGATCACACACAACAATCATGTGGTTAACAAAGTAGTGTGTTTTACTTGGACCAATATAGATACAAATTCTTTTAGAAAATACTTTGGTAACACTACTTAGTAGGGTTTTTATGTATGGTAATGAAATGCATCCCATTTAGGGAATTTTATTCTATGACACACAAAATGCTTTTGATTAGGTAATGGATTTGTTTTCTATTATGAGGCTTTGTTAATTTTCATATTTGAGGTCCTTATCAATTTTGGTGAACATTTCTTTATATTGTGTGTAAGCCATGTTTGTTATTTTCAGCACTTGATCAAGTGGAAAACCTGAGTGGCTTGGAACCTATTTGTTTGTTTTCCACCAGGTTCCAAGTATGGATATTATTCCATGTTGGTTTTAGCACATTTAATCATTCACATGTTGGTGTATGGATGAATTCTTGTTATGATCCACTTGTCTTATGAATGAGAAAGATCTGGAAAACTTGGTATTAAGCTTATTACCATTAACTTCCACATATCACAGACATGTGGATGCAATGGCTGGTTATTATTTCATATTTGATAATTTTTTCCATTAAAGCTATTATTATGAGCTCCTCATCTCTGATGAGCTTGACAGAGGTTATTGGTTCTCTAATATAACCTAATGATTCACTGGATAATTTCTTATGCTCCCTTACTGAGGCAGTGTTGCTTCTTGTGGTCTTCTGTTTCCTGATGTACTTGTCTCTAATTCCCACTTGTCTTCAGATTGCCTTTGTCACTTGCAAGTAAGATCAGCTATTGGATTCCATTTTCAACTGTCTCGCCCTTGTGGTGAAGACAACCAATTATTCCAAACAAAGAATTTACTTAGATGATTATAAAAGTATGTGAGTTTGTTTTATGACATCCAGTTGCCATATGCATATAAGAAGAATATTGTTAACAAGTGGATCAGACTTGCCTCCAAGTTACTAATCATATACAATAGGCTGAGATGTACTAGGTTATTCAACCTTTTGTTTGTTTGTGTATGACACTCAATTGTTTGAGTATAAAAAAGTGATATGTTAACAAGGTAATTAGTCTTCTTACCAAACTACTTCTATATAACACTAACATTGGAATATCACACTATTTCAAGAGAGTTAATAAGATTAGATCAAGATATAAGAGTTTCCAAGTACTCTTATGATAAATTGGAATAGCACTTCTAGAACATTCTAAAGAATCTTCCTGAAGATCTACTTGTGGTAGTTCCTCCTTTCTTGTTGGTTGCTTCTCTTGCATAATGACTTAGAGAAGATTGGGAAACAAGATATAATTGTCTAGCCAAAATAACAAGATCTAGATTAAGAGTTAGTTCATGCTTTTATTATCCTTCCATATACTTCTTATTTTATTTCCCAAAAGATATGTACTTATATCACATAGGATTTTTTTTACTTAGTTATCCATTCAATTCCTCTAATAGAGATTAACTTGTTGTTATTCCATCAATTGTATCCAGAGATACTTTAGTTGTTGAATGGTGGATTTTAATAAAAGTGTAGAATTCTAATGGAATGATGTCTTGATAGTAAGTTGATCAAATGGTTCATTGGTGTGTTGAGATTTCATATGCTCACTTGTAAAAGACGATTGAAACAATGAGCATGTGAAGGTTATTGGAGTTTAATGACTTATGCCATAGTTGTTAGTTGTTTTTCTCAGGTATCATGTTGTTACTTTATATTCTTCTCTTTATTACCTTTTTCATTCATAATGCATATATATATATATATATATATATATATATATAGGTTTGGGAATATCATATGTAATGGTCAAGGCTTAACAGTAGTATAAGAAGGTTTATATCTTCTCTTAGGTACTTCTTTTATGGTTGATGAGATATGTACATATTGGATAAATATGTTAATAACTATTATTATGTCATTTCCCACTTGTGGGTTTTAAGTTAATACTTGTTTGTATCATTTGTTCTATTGAACCATTGTTAGTTACTTGTGAAGGTGCACTTAATAGTTATGAGATAATTTATAAAGATGTTGTGTGAATGGTTGATAACTTAAATATTTATTGTTTTATAGATTCTAAAATATTTGTTGATGAGATTATTCCACCAAGCATTACTAACTTGTGGAAGTGTGACCATCGGTCATGAGATTTGGATACTCACCCCTCTTTGAGTTCTAGATACCTAGTGAATTATCCCAAGTCACTTATAGACTTGAGGTTAGGCTTGTTGAGAGTTAGTGTTGGTCATCACCAATTATGGTTTCTCTTATCAGGTGATTTGGTTTCTTAAGATACTTGTTATAAAGAGCACTCCAAATGTACTCTTGACTAGATGAACTAGACCTATGTCATCATGTCAAGTGAAACATTGGTCACTTTGATTCGTTTAAACTTTCACGCTAAAATTTCCCGTATTTTTAGATGCATGCTTTGCAAATGCACATATAATATTTAGATCCTTACAACTTCCCAAACACTGGGACGTTACACCTGTCTTCTTCGTCGGATATTTCACATTATCCAGTTGACTACTGTTGAAGCATATGTGGATGAATTCTCCTAGTTAATGGACCAATTGGTAGCGTATGGACATCACCGAGACCCCTTGTACTATGTAACTAGGTTCATGGACAGATTGCAGCCAACAGTCAGAATCATGGTAGCCATAAAATTACCTGAAGACCTAGATACTGCATATCAATTGGCACTACTGCATGAAGAATTGGGAGATGGTTCCACTCCTTTCAACACTGCACCAATTGTTAAAAGAGCCTTGGCATCAACTCAGTTACCTGCACCTAGAGTGTTGACTGACAAAACTAACAATGTAGGTAATAGACAAGGGGGAGATGACAAGTGGATTGCGCTCAGGAACTACCACACAGCCAAGGGAATGTGTTTTACATGTGGAGAAAGGTTCTCGAGGGATCACAAATGCCAAGGAACAGTGCAATTACATATTGTACAGGAAATGGTTGACTTGCTACAACAGTTTGTTGATGAAGTTCAGAAGGAAAACATCCCTGAAGCTATGTGTATATCATCTGCTGCAGTGGGATCACAGGAACCGGTGACTGTTATGCAAGTGGACGTGTTATTACAAAATAAGCCTTACATGTTGTTGATTGACTCTCGCAACACTCATTCTTCCGTAAATTCAAAACTCCAGCAAGAATTACAAGGTGTATGTGGTATGGAACCAGTGACAGTCAAGGTGGCTAATGGTACTCCTCTTACCAGCAAGGACCATATTCCAAATTGTGTGTGGCAGTATGGCAATGCCAATTTTTCTACAAGGTTCATACTGTTATCTCTTGGGCATTATGATGGTATTCTTGGCATAGATTGGTTGGCATCTCTAGAGCCAATGAGTGTGGATTGGGGTGAGAAGTGGATTTCTGTTAATTACCAAGGTAAATCCCTTACATTCTAGCTTCTTCCTGCTAGTGAAATTCAATGTCAGGCCATTGCTGTTACTTCTATGGAAACTGAGCCTCAGAACATTCCCATAGAAATCAAAGAAATACTAGAAAACTTCACCGATGTGTTTGAGGCCCCTACTGGTTTACCTCCTAGAAGAAGATATGATCATGCCATACCACTTCTGCTAGGTGCCCAACCAGTGTCGGTGAGACCTTACAGATATGCTCCTGAACTGAAAACTGAAATTGAAAGGCAATTGTCTGAATTGTTGTCACAAGGAGTAATTCAGTACTGCAACAGTCCTTTCTCTTCACCCCTGCTGCTGGTTAGGAAAAATGATTCAACATGGAGGCCTGTCATTGACTACAGGTACCTTAATGCCTTGACAAAGAAAGGAAAATATCCATTGCCTGTTATAAATGAGTTATTGGATGAACTAGTGGGTTCCAATTGGTTCTCTAAACTTGATTTGAGAGCTAGTTACCACCAGATAAGGTTGGCACCAGGAGAAGAAGGCAAAACTGCTTTTCAAACCCACCACGGACACTTTGAGTTTAAGGTCATGTCTTTTGGCTTAACTGGAGCACCAGCCACATTCCAGATGGCTATGAATGACAGACTAGCTCCTGTTATGAGGAAATGTGCAGTGGTTTTCTTTGATGATATCCTCATATACCGCAAGACATATGAAGATCATTTGCAGCACTTGCAACAAGTGTTGGACTTATTGGCTGAAAATCAATGGCCTGTCAAAATGTCCAAGTGTGCCTTTGCTCAAACAACAATTACTTATTTTGGTCATACTGTTAGTGGGCAAGGTGTGGCTACTGATGCATCAAAAATCACAACATTATCCACTTGGCCATCTCCAACAAATGTCAAGAAATCAGGAGTTTCATGGGTATGACTGGATACTATAGAAAATTTATTAGAAACCATGGAGTGATATGCAAACCATTAGCCAATCTTCTCAAAAAAGGAGTGTTGTTCATTTGGACTTCTGAAACTGAACATCTTTTAAGACTCTCAAGAAAGCTCTCATTACAGCACTAGTTCTTGCATTACTAGATTTCTCAAAGGTATTTGTGATAGAAACTGATGTTTGTGATGTGGGCATATGTGCAGTTTTGATGCAACACTCTCATCCTTTGGCTTATGTTAGTAGAGCCTTGGGTCCTAAGAACCATACCTTGTTTGTGTATGAAAAATAATATCTGGCTATCCTACTGGATATTCAACAATGGAGGTCTTATTTACAACTCAAGGAGTTCATTATTATGAAAAACCAGAAAAGCTTGTGTAGTTTGACAGATCAAGGTTACATACAAACTGGCAACAGAAGGCACTGACCAAGTTGATGGGCTTACAGTACAAGATTGTGTATCGAAAAGGGCGGGAAAACAGAGTAGCTGATGCATTGTCTAGAAGACCAACTACGGGTTTGGAAGTGTTGACTCTTTCCCCGATACAACTAACATGGGTGAATGAAATTATTCTCAGTTACACAACTGATGTCAAACGTCAGCAGTTACTACAGCAGTTGGCTGTAGACCCACAAGCTCAAGAACATTATGCTCTCCAAGATGGATTGCTAAGGTATAAGAATTGTATTTGGCTGGGCAATGATGTAAGTCTGCATGATAAAATAATTACTGCCTTTCACTCTTCTCCAATTGGTGGACATTCAAGGTTCCCAGTAACATATAAAAGGGTTGTATCCTTATTTCGTTGGACCGGTATGAAGATTCAAATCAGGGAATTTGTATCTACTTGTCAAATCTGTCAACAGGCTAAACCAGAGTGAGTCTTGTACGAGGTAAAATCCAGCCTCTAAAGGTACCAACATAATCTTGGCATACAATTAGCCTAGATTTCATCCATGGACTGCCTACATCTAGGAAGTTCAACTGTATTTTGGTGGTTATTGATTCCTTCTCAAAATATGGGCATTTCGTTCCTCTAAGCCATCATTTTACAGCGGCTAAGATTGTTGATGTGTTTGTGGCTAATATCTATAGATTACATGGGTTGCCAGTGGAAATGGTGTCTTATAGAGACCCAATATTCACCAGTTTTTTGTGGCAAGGTATTTTCTCTATGTTGGGTACCGAATTATGCATGAGTTCATCTTATCATCCACAGTCTGATGGGCAGACAGAGAGAGTGAACCAGTCAGTTGAGTTCTATTTATGTTGTTTCATCCATGCAAATCCTAAATAGTGGGCAAAGTGGTTATCCTTGTGTGAGTTTTGGTACAATACCAATTGGCATTCATCTACTAGAAAGTCTCCGTTTGAAGTGGTATATGGCTACCCTCCTAGATATTTTGGTGTGCAACCATATAGTGCAATTGCTTCAGACAATGTGGAAGATTGGTTGCAGAACAGGACTGCTGTGCTGGCAACTGTGAAACAACATCTCGAGAGAGCTAAAAACAGGATGAAAATGCAGGCATATAAGAAGAGAAGTGATCGTCAGTTCCAAATTGGAGATATGGTCTTTGGAAAACTGTAGCCCTATATCCAAGCATGTGTTGCTGACAGAGCTAATCAAAAATTGGCTTTCAAGTTCTATGGGCCTTTTCGTGTGCTAGCTCGTGTTGGGGAGGTATCTGATCGAATTGATTTGCCAGAATCGTCTAAGATTCATCCATTGGTGCATGTTTCCTTACTGAAGAAATTCCTCAAGACTGATCAACGAGTGAAAGCCACTCTACCTTCGACTGTCTCTTATCTGCAGGTTCCTTCTAAAATCCTCCAACATCGCTTTGTTCGCAAGCATCACAAGTCGATTCCCCAGGTTCTCGTGAAGTGGAGAAATGCACCTGCTGATGAAGCTACTTGGGAGGACAAGGAGTCTCTTCTACAACGTTTTCCGCGGGCTCCAGCTTGGGGACAAGCTGGTACTGAAGAGGAGGGGAATGTCAGCATCCAAGGCGGGAAGGAAGAGGTTCCAACTAATGAACTGGCCCATGACAAAGTGGAGGCTCATCCCAAGAGACAGATGACGAAGTCCAAGTGGATGACAAGCGATGAATGGGTCGTGGGCGGGGTATAAGTGAAGAGGCGATTCTGGAAGGAGGAAGGGGGGAGGAGGCGGCGGCCGTTGGCTCGCGTGTATGACATGTGATTGTAATATCTATATTGAGTTCGTAGTGATAATACTTGTGATACTCCATCAGATCGACCAATTGCTTCCCCTATCTATACTAGATAGTAGTAGATTCTTAGATTACCTTTCAGCAGTAGTTAAGGTTGACGTAATGCATATGAGTGCCCCTGGAGGTTTCCTAGTGGCCCTGTTTTAGTGGCTTCTTCAGATCCTGGTAACAGGTAGAAATTTGATGCTGGTATTGTGCCACTGTTCATCAATTCATTCAGTTAGCTTATCAATTTTTTATTACAAAATTAGTTTATTCATTTGGTAAACGATTAGTATTATTGGTTCAGGGATCAAGTGTAAAATTGTTTGTTTTAGACGGATCCATCTCAAACTCTGAAGAAAATCTTCTTACGCAGCTTCTACCTGATCTGCTTACACTACGGGAGATCACGTGTTTGCCGTGTGCTAATGGCGCACGGCGAAGGCTTCTTTACGATGTGCCGCACATGGCAAAGAGCACATGTCATTGAGATCAAAGTTTAAAATAGCGGACTATTGCATATAGCCCCAGCAATTTTAGAAGTTACTAAAGGCTATAGCTGGGCTATAATCTTATAGCCGTTTTGCTAAGATATTAAAATTTAGACAACATATAATCGTATATATATCATTATCCACATATTCATAATGTAATAATATAGTTATATAAGATATACGAGCAACTGAATTTAAATAGTAACTATTCATAACACATTTCAGTAGTCCCGAAGCCATGTCGCCATGGGGACACACTGGCACCTCACAACAATAGTTTAACCATCGTGCACTAGTGGAAAATGGGCCTTTTTCTCAGTGGAGAGCACCCCTTTCACCCCGGCTCGGCCACCACCTGGTGCAAAAGGCTGCAAAGATGGGGCCGGGGCGAGCAGGGCGCGTGGTGGGGGGTTTTTTTGGCCCCGGTTTGAGCCACGAACCGGGGCTAAAGGCCCGCAATGAGCAGGGCGCGTCGTGTGTGTGGGGGCTCTTTTCCCCCGGTTAGAGCCACCAACCGGGGAAAAAGACTCCCACTATATAAACCGTGCCATGCCAGCCCTCTCCACTCCTCATGCCACTCACTTTTTGGAGGACATATTCTAGTTGTGTGGTGTGTGCTCACTTGTTTTTCCCTCCTATGCACAAGAGGTGTTCGATCAAATGGCCGAGAGCATAACGCCATCTCAGCTTGCAGAAAACAAACATGTAATATTGCTAGACTATTGTGTAATAATGTATCAAACCTGCATGGTTCATGTATTTGGATTAGTTCACCTCTGTTTTCCACATGTTTTGTATCAAAATCACTGTCGGGCGTATGAACTGGAGGATTTGTAGATATATAGAACAAAACAAACGGTATCGCCAGCATACAGCCCGACTGTGGCTCCTGAGTGCATATATATATATATAGACACCCTATTTGGCACCCTGGGTGCAGAAAACTTATTTTGCATCCATAATTTTTTTATGTTGTCAAGTCAAAAATTTATGTTAGATATGTAATTATTTTTGTTCATGTTTGATACATAAGGAAATACTCGGCATAAAAACGAAAAAAAATATGAGTCATAGCATCATAAAAGTTATAAAAACAACGTAATAATGTGTTTGGTTTTTCATTTTTTTGTAGCGTCACTTAAATAAAAGGTTTATGTCATGTATATATTTTCTTACGTTCTACTCGACATAAGAAACACGACAAAATTTACGTGATACAAAAATCATTTACGATTCAAAAGATACAGAGTGAGTGTAGAATAACTATTGTGCACCCTGGGTGTCAAATAACACGAACCTATATATAGACACATATCAAATGCACAGTCGGATGTATGCTGGCGAATCCGAATAATTTGTATTCAGTCGATAAACCGAATGATGTATCAAAACTTTTGTCAAACCTTGAATGGGGGATGTAGAACAAAACAATCGGTATCGCCAGCATACAGCCCCACCGTGGCTCCTGAGTGCATATATGCATATCAAATGCACAGTAGGACGTATGCTGGCGAATCCGGATGATTTGTATTCGGTCGATGAACCTAATTATGTATGAAGGGACTCCGAGAGGTGGGCTATATATAGGGTCCTCTGGCTCACAAAGTGTTGTGCTAGGGTTTCGATCCAACGGTTAAGAAGCGCTCGAAAGAAACACACCTGATCCAACGGCTCACAAGCACTCGAAAGAAACACACCGTACCCCTGATCGAACGGCTCACGAGAGCTCGATAGAAATACACCCCTGATCCAACAAATCACAAGCGCTTGAAAGAAACACACGATCTGTGTGATTCTTTCTGATTGGTCCCAACGAAACCGTAACCCTTTAGTCCCGGTTGGTAAAACGGGCCGGGACTAAAGGGTTTGTTTCTTCTCACTATATATATGTATGCATTGCCACCATCGACATAAACACATATAAACTCACCACTCTCCTATGGCTCCTACCGTACCCACTCTAACCTTCCTGCAGCCGGAGGCACTTTCCGCCTCAAACTACCCCTGCCCGCCCGGCTACAGTGTCCCTGCCGGTTGGATGCTGAGCACCGGAAGAGTGCCGGTCCCTCCTGTTCCTCAAGGTGTGGTGCGTCGGGCGGCCATCACGAACCACTACTACCATGAGCTCACGCCGGAGCAGCGGAGGAATCCCAGTTGGAATCCCGACTACCGCCCTACTTGGGACGCCTTCTTCATTAATCGGCGTGAGAGTGCGCTCGCTAGGTATAAGGAGAACGGACCCCTCCTTCGAACTTCAACGAGGCCGGTCATCAGCTGTGGTGGGGCGGTGGACGGACTCTTCAGAGCATCATGAACAACATCAGGGCCGGCGATAACCCCCGCCTGCGCTACCCTCACGCCAAGTCCTGGCGTCGTGATCCTCCGAGGGAGTCCACAACACCGTCCAACGATAGTGCCGACGACGGCGACTACGACGACTACAAGTCGGAGTACTATAGGCCTAGGCAGGAGTATGACTAGCTGATCAGATCCACTCTTGCCATTATGTACTTCCTTGTTTACCTATCCAGATGTACCGGCCTCCTCCCTAATGTTAGCTCTTGTGAGTCGTTGGATCAGGGGTGTGTTTCTTTCTCGCTCTGGTGAGTCGTCGGATCAGGGGTGTGTTTCTTCATAGCTCTTGTGAGCCGTTAGTTATAAAGTATTATTTTATTAAAAACAGAAAACATATGCGCTAGCGTGCCGTAGTTCGCCGGAATACTACACCTCCTCCTCGTCGTCGAGAAACTCGTCGGTGACCTCCTCCTGATCGTCGTCGTCGGCGAACTCGTCGGTGACCTATTCATCGTCGTCGGAGGTGCACGATATCGTGTCTGAGATAAGCTCCGACCTCGGATCGTCGGAGGCCCAGACTTCGCCGGCGTGGTCGGCCCGGCAGAGCCCTTGCAGCGCCTTCGTCCTCGCCTCTCGGGCGGCCTCTAACGCGAGGTGGCGTTCGAGGCGGCGCTCCACCCGCTCAGCCGCGCGGGTCTACCAAAGCTCCTCGTCGGCGCGCTGCTCCTCCGGATTGTTCCGGTAATACTCGCAGACGGCGCGCTCGTCCCTGGCGTCGACTAGGCCCTGAAACGCGCGGTGGCGGAGTTAGCGGTGGTCGGCGGCCGTGACGATCTGCGGCGTCGGCGCCCTGGCCTCCGCTTCCCAAAGGGTGTGGCAGTCGTTGAAATTCATCAGCGACCGCGGGCGGTTGAGGCGCCAGGCCTCCGTATCCCAGGGCGGGCGGCCTCCGCCGCCGTCGCAAAAGAGCCGAGGGGGATGCGGTCGTCCCCATAGCAGATCTCCGCGGTTATCATTCCGTTTGGCTGAGATCGGACGCTGCGGAAGCCGGTGGTGTTGTTCCTCTTCGGAGGCATGGAGGCGGCGCGGCGGTGCGTGGAGAGGAGAGAGGGAGAGGAGTGGACGCGTGGAGAGGAGAACACGCTCGAGGCGCGATATTTTCTACCGCGCGCCCGCGGCCACGCGACACAACTCCCGCGCCACGCGCGTCTAAAACAAGTAACTGGGTTTTTTTTAAAATGTTTGAAAATTCAAAAATTGTTACTAGTTTAAATAGTAAGAATAATAATTATTTAAAATAGAAAATGTATTTGAAATGTTTACGCAATTTTAAACACTTTTCCTATTGAAAGTTTCTCCAAATTCAAAACCATTCATAAACTAGGTTTTTTTTAAATGTTTGAAAATTCAAAAATTGTTACTAGTTTGAATAGTAAAAATATTTTTTTTAAATGTATTTGAAATTTTTACGCAATTTTAAACACTTTTCATATTGAAAGTTTCTCCAAATTCAAAACCATTCATAAACTAGGTTTTTTTAAAATATTTGAAAATTGAAAAACTGTTACTAGTTTAAATAATTAGAATAATTATTATTTTTAAACAGAAAATGTATTTGAAATGTTTACGCAATTTTAAACACTTTTCATATTGAAAGTTTCTCCAAATTCAAAACCATTTGAAGTGTATTTGAAATAGTATTTGAAACGTGGCAGGGAAAAAAATGACGGCAAGGAAAAAAAAATGAAATTTTTGGTCTTTTACCCCGGTTGGTGCCACCAGCTGGGGCAAAATGGGGGAAGGTGCGCGGGCAAGCGAGGGCTCACCTCCCCACTTTTGCCCCGGTTGGTGGCACGAACCGAGGCAAAAGATCTCCACCTATATAACCCCGGGCGGTTGCTCCGCCCGGGGCAAACCCGCAGAATTCGCTAAGTCTCCGGCGCCGAAATCCGCCCCCACGCCGTCAGGCTGCCGGATTACTGCGCCGCAGGACACGCCGCGCCGCCGGAGAGCGCTCTACCGCGCTGCGCCGATCCAACTCGCCGCCGTGCGCGCCACCGCGCCCTCCCCCTTGCCCCCGAGCCCGCGCCGCCGTACTGCTAGCCGCCGGGATCCTCGCTGCCGTACTACTCGCCGCGGGGCCCCTCGCCCCCGTACTTCTCACCGACGTACTGCTCGCCCCCGCGCCCTCGAGGTGAGTGGCCGGCGCCGGCCAACGGCCCTCGCCGCATGCGCGCTCAAGTTTTTTTTAGTTAATTTTAGTATTAGTTTTACTCTTAATACTGTTTTAGTTTTAGTTTGTTTTAGTTTTAGTATTATTTTTTTAGTTTTAGATTTAGTTTTAGTCTTAGTATTAGTTTTAGTAATATTAGTATTAGTGTTAGTAATATTAGTACTGTTAGTATTAGTGTTATTGTCATCAACCCGACGGAGAGGAGAGAAACGTGAGGGAACCGAGGGGGACAGAGAGGAGAGAAACAAGGGGGCCAGTCGAGCCATCACCGCGCCCGTGCTCACTGCACCGCCATGTCCAAATATTCCTGACCATGATCCCGACCACGGCGCCGCGCTCATTAACACCCACCGCAACCACCCCGACACGATCCCGACCATGGCACCGCGCGTATAAGACCCCGTCAACGCCACCCTCTCGCCACACCACTCCTCACACCCACCGCAACCACCCCGCACACGATCTTGACCACAGCGCCACGCTCACTCACACCCACCGCAACCACCCCGCACACGATCCATCAAGCATGTCTATTAGAATCTTGTTTTCTAGCATGTGTAGGTGTGTTACTCTCTGTTATAATAATGTTTTCTTATAGTACTTAGTGGTAATTAGACATATGTTAAACTTGATTGCATTTGAATTTATTAAAATATTGAAGTGATTGACTTGTTCAACTATTTGATTTACTAAAGTATTTTATCTTCCATTTGTATTAGTTGAGCTATGGCCGGCAAAGAGGTTGAAGAACGGGTGTTCGCGATAATAGAAGAAAGTACACTCCCCCGTGGACCCAATGACGGAGGAGGTCAAGACGACGACTCGCAGTACCTGAATGAATGAGGTCAGGGATGGAGAAAGAAGATCAATTGCAAGGACCGAATGTGGAACCGGAGAAAAGCAGTGATGAACAAGCCTTAGTGAAGGCCATGGAACCTACTGCATCGACATCCGCTACCAAGAGGTCGAAACGAGGCCCGGCTCAAGAGATGTGGAGTTATTGTTAGGGACATGATCCCGATAAGTATTGAAGAATGGAATGAGCCAGCAAAGGACGAAGACGATCCTGACCGTCTGGCCGTTTCTTTTGTCTCAGACCTATCCAAACAAGCTCTGTTCGACAAGCTGATGCACCATTTCAGTCTCCCAGAATGTGATACCGCAAAGACACAAAAGGCAATGCGCGACGCAGTGATGCACTAGGCTCTGAAGAAGATGGCTGAGGCTTTCAATGCTTACAAGAAAAGATTATGGAAGGAATACCAGAAGAAAAAAGCAGTCCCAAATTCAGAGGGGCCGCTAGAGAAGCAGAAGGCAGCTATGCATATTCCTTCACATTTCTATTTTGCCAAGTCAGTGTTAGTGTAATTGATGAGTTATGCATGACTATGTATATAAACGCGTGTGCAGATATCACTAGATTCTTTTCAACATTCACGTTGACACCGGAGCAGTTGATCTCATGGACTCTATGGATAAAGGAAAAAAGGAGTACAAGCCCATTATTTCAATGCTCACAAAGTAAGTTCAATCGTTTTCGCACTACACCGTCCCCTTTTGTTCAATCATTATCGTACGATGACCCATATATTCTTTTTTTATTTCTCGGACAGGGCTTGGAAGAGGTTGAGGAAGCAACAAGCCGGTTTACCGGAGTTGGATATGAAAGTTGACACACTCATCGTAAGTAGTACTTGCTACATTCACGCATCTCTCTTTAATTGCTTGAGCATTCTTTGATTCAATTATATTTCTCGTAAAGTGCCCTCAGCAGCCACAGGGAACAAATTTATGTGGCTTCTATGTCATGGAGAACACAAGGACAATCGTGAATGAGCGGTTAAAAAGAAGGACAAATTTAACGCTGCACGATCTCCGGAGGGAGCTCCTACCGGCAGACCGTTTACAAGCACTTCAAGAGGAATTGGCGGGTTTTCTGGTGAAGGAAGTCATAGATCCCAATGGACCATTCCATTATGCAGTACAACCAATGATCTGCATGTAATGATCTCAATGTATATAACTATATTCAGATGTAATGATCTAATTGAGATTAATGTAATTATCTTCTGATGATATCAATGCATGCAATGATCTGTATGATGATTACTGTCGATGTGAAAAAAATCACCGAAAAGAAAACGACACACAAATAACGAAATCACCGAAAATAAAACATCCCAAATAAGAAACGTGCCAAAACTCTGCCCCGGTAGAGAACCTTTTGCCCTGGTTGGTGTTACCAACCGGGGTAAAAGGGTGCCGGCCTGTTCGTTGCGTAGAGCCCACGTTGGCACCCCTTTAACCCCGGTTGGTAAGGCCCACCGGGTCATTAGGAGGGCCTTTTGCCCGGGTTTGGCAAACCCAGTTGGGTAGCCGGTGCCTAAGCCCCCAACCAACCGGGGCAAAAGCCCTGCAGTCCACTAGTGGTGGTTGATTTGGATTTTGAAATTGACCGAGTTGACAAATTTTGGACCAAATTTTTTGGCCTCGTGGATTGGATATAGCCGGGCTAAGGGGCTAAATCAAGGCTATATCTATTTAGCCGGACTATTAGCAGCTATTATCCATTTAGACTATGAAGGCTCTAGCCGTAGCCCCGAACCTCTCGGAAGGCTATAGCCGGCTATTTATAACTTTGATTGAGATGCACGGTAAAATAATCTTTGACGTGTGCTGTTTGTCGGGCGCACGACAAAGGCCCATGGTGGGGCCTGCTATGCCTTGATGATGCCAGGAATTATTGCGGCTTGTGATGGCGTGTTGGGAACCCAAAGAGGAGGGTGTGATGAGTGTAGCGGTAAGAATTTCCCTCAGTTAAGAACCAAGGTTATCAATCCAGTAGGAGGAAGAGGATCTCGGGAAGGTTGATGCCACTGACGGTGGTGATGGCGCCTCACCGGTGTCAGAAACAACGTGGCACCTGCACACAACACAACCAAAATACTTTGTCCCAACGGTACAGTGAGGTTGTCAATCTCACCGGTCTTGCTGAAAACAAAGATTAGACGTATAGTGTGGAAAATGATGTATGCTTGCAGTAAGTAAAGAAAGCAGGAAATTGTTGTGGTTTTTTTAACAGTGTGGAAATTGGACCGAGGTTCATAGGTTCACTAGTTGTGTCTCTCCATAAAAATAACATGCTGGGTGAACAAATTATAGCTGGGCAATTGACAAATAGAGGTTGCACCGAAGTGCCCAATATAACATGATGACTACTATGATATTTAGTGTAGGCATTACAACAAAATACATAGACCGAAATCCATCTGGATCTATGACAAATAATCCACCCTCAGGTTATCATCCGAACCCCCTTAGGTATTAAGTTGCAAGCAACAGATAACTGCATTAAACAATGTGTGTAATGTAAGCAATGCTTGTGAACGCGGGCACTCACACCGTTGTTTTCTCTCTAATAGCAACAACACATCCTCCCCCTTCACGTTTATGTCACTCGGGCAAGGCAATGAGGAGGCATGAACCCACTATCAAGCATAAATACTCCCTCTTGGAGTCACTAGTAACTACTTGGCCAGAGCAACCACTAGCAACGGAAAGCATGCAAGATGACAAATAACATATGCAATAAACACTATAATCAACTTGGCATAAGGTCAATAATCATCGGATCTCAGCAAACACAACATATAGAATTACATAAGATCAATCTCGATCATGATAGGCAGCTCACGAGTTCTAAACATGGAGGCATATGAGGAGGAGACAACCATCTAGCTACTGCTACGAACCCGTAGTCCAGGGATGAACTACTCACGCATCACTCCGGAGGCAAGCATGGTGATGTAGAAGCTTCTGGTAATGATTTCCTCTCCGGCAGGGTGCCGGAAACAGCTTCAGAACCCCCCTGATCTAGGGATGACGGTGACGGCGGCTGTGGAACTTTTTTGGGGATTTTGATCAGGTGTCTTGGGTTTTCCATCCGGGGGGAATAAATAGGCGAAAGGGCAAAGGCGGTGGAGGCCAGGGGGCCCCACACCACCAGCTGGCATGGCCAAGGGGCCGCACCACCCTATGGTGTGGCCCCCCTGATGCCCGTCTTCGACTCCTCATCGGTGTTCTGGATGCTTCCGGGGAAAATAGGAACTTCGGGCTTTGTGGGGTCGAATTCCGAGAATGTTTCCAGAACAACTTTTCTGAAACCAAAAACAGCAGAAAACGGGGAACTGGCACTTGGCATCTTGTTAATAGGTTAGTCCCGGAAAACGTATAAAAATGCAATAAATAAGGAAGAAAACAAGTAGCAATTGGCATAATATGATCATGGAGCATCAGAAATTAGGGATATGTTTATGACGTATCAAGCATCCCCAAGCTCAGTTCCTACTCGTCCTCGAGTAGGTAAACGATAAAACAATAATTCTTCAGGTGACATGCTACTATCATAAACTTGATCGATCTAATGTAAAAGCATATGCACGCTGAGATCATAGAACTTCTAACACAAACATGATAAATAGAACTTTAATAATAAGGCATAGCAATTACTTTGCATCACGAAGAGTATCTTAAGTAAAGGATCATGAATAATAATGCAAAGAAAGATAAACGTTTGTTTCAGGTATAGAGAAAGCATGGCAAAGTGGTTTTGCTAGTCCTTAATTGTGGGACAAAACATAAATGCCAGGACACTTTCAAAGTTCACGAGGAAGACTAGAACAATTAATTTAAGAACAAATAATATCATATCATGAAGTAATTATTGATGTTTACGGGGCAAATGCACATAGAACTCAGAATGGCAAAAATGCTCTCTCCACTGTGCATAAAGTTAGAAGATGGATACTAAACATAAAAGTAAAAGAAAGGTGTAACATCCCAAGTATGAAAACTCCCATTTAGAATGTTTTGCTTCTTGTTTATTTTTGTTTTGCATCATGACATCATCATTGCATTTGTTTTGGCATTTGTTTTCCATTTGTTTTCATCTGTTTTCCTTTGTTTTCTCATTTGAAATTCAAACAATATTCAAATGTTTTGTTTCATACTTGTTCTGTTACAATTTCCAAATAGAAATATTCAAATAAAAACAGCCATTTGTTTCCATGAAAATAGAAAGCTCAAACTATTAACTTGTTCTTTTTAATAATTCACTTAATTCAAATTTCATTCAAATACAATTAATTTTCCAAACAACAACCATTTTTAAGTTTATGAAAATTACAAAAACAAATCAATCATTTGTTATCATTACATTTGAAACTAAAAACTTTTAAATTGTTCTTTTCATTTAATAAATTAATACCAAAAATTCAATCAAATTCAAATAACAATGCAAACAGCAACTAATTTCAAATTTGTGGAAACCCAAAGTTTGTACTTGTTGCTGTTACCATAATTAATCAATACAAATTTTTTCCTAATTTTCTAACCACCAAAAACCTCTCTTTTTCTCCTTTTCCTTTCAGCAAAAAAAAAACAGAAAAAATAAAAAAGAAAACGTTCAGAGAGGGGCAGACAGGCCAGTGGGCTGAGCCCAGCCCAACAGCGCGGCCTGCTACCCCCCTCCCTTTCTTCCTCCTGTACGGCGCCCATCGGGGGCACCCACGTCGCCTGTACGGCGGAGGGGACGGCCGGGAGCAGCTGCTCCCCTCCTTAAAACCCTAGGCCGCGAGCTCCCTCTGCCCTAGCCCTAGCTCCTCCCTTTCTTCCTCCTCTCGCGCCGTCGTCTTCCTCTTCTCCTCCTTCCTCTCTCTCTGTTCTGCAACCATCACCACCGCCACCATCTCTGAACCTCCGTTGATCGCCGCCGTTGCGATGCACCTCCCCTCGGGCTAGCCACGGGAACGAATCCCCCGTCGCTTCCTCGACTTCCTCGACACCACAGCGGGCACGGAGAGTCGCTGCAACGCCGCTGCCGTCTGCCGTTCTGTCGCCGTCGTCCACCTCCTCCCCGAGCTCGATTTCCTTCCGGTGAGCACCACCCTGCCCTCCTCCTTTCCTTCTCTCTGCATCTCGAGCACGAGCACGCACTCCTCCCTAGCGCACGCACACGAGCAGCGTAGCACCACGAGCCACAGCAACGTCCACCGCCGGCGAGCACCGTCCTGTCGGGTTCAGTTAGCTGACGAAATTCAGTTTCGTCAGTCTAACGCGCTACTGAACCTCAACCTCCCCGCGCGTTTCCTTCTGTCAGCAAACGCAACGACACCGCAGTGGCAACAGCACGCACGCGCGAGCCCAAGGCCAGGGTTCGATCCCTGCCTTCCGCAGATTAAAAGCCACCGTTTTTACCAAAGGGCGCTGACAGGCGGGCCCCCTGTCAGCGACTGTGCACACACACACGCCACCGTGGCCCCAGGGCCCCCTCGTCAGTGGCCTAGGCTGGGCCACTGCGAGGTAGAAATAGTTTCTGCCCTTTTCTTTTTAAGTTTAAGTCCTTTTATTTTACAGATTAGTCCCTGTATTCAAAATGCAAATATCTTTAGAAATTCAAATCCAAATAATACAAATGAAATATGTATTCTGCACCAATTTAAATTCTCTATCTATTTAATGCATTTGTTTTCTGTTTTGAACATTTCAAATGTATTCAAATTTCAAATTCAAACAAATCATTTTAAATTTGGTTAATTTCATAACTAATTCAATATTATTTCAAATGTCACATATAAAATATGTTTTCCATGCTAAATTGAACCACCTTTCCAAATATAAACTTTGTTTCATGTTTTGAATAATTAAAATTGGTTAAATGATTTAAACCTTGTTTAAATCATTTAAATTTGCTAAATTCATAACTTGCTCAAATTAAATTATTTTTGAACTTATAAAATATGTTTTCAGACCAGAAAAATGTAAACTTTTCAAATATGAATTTGGTTTAATGTTTTGAACAAATAAAAATTCAAATAAATTCATCCTTGAATTAAATCCTTTTAAGTCTTGTTTAAACTTGTTTAATTCATAAGTAATTTATTCTAACTCCTTTTTCAACAATTGAAACATGTATTCCACCTAAAATTTTGTGTTCTTTCTAAATATGAATTTTTTTATTTATTTTGAACAATTAAAATTGGTGAAAACAACAAATGCTTGTGTAACTCCTTTAAGGAACCAAAATTCCATAACTTAATAAATAAAATTCCAAACTTGGTAAACTTCATTTCAAATTGATTCTATTGTTGTTTTCTTTTGTTTTCCTCATCCATGCATCATGCTAATCCACTTTCACATGTTGATTAGTTGTAGATCATTTAATCCAACCTTAAATTCATGGGCTTTCCATATGCAATCCAAATTGCATATGGGTCCACTTAATTATTGTTACCATGTCAACTAGCTTATTTTGATGCATCAATTAAATTGTCATGCATCATCCCATGATTGTGCATTATGCCATGTTATTGATTGTTTGTCTCTCTGCGTTGTTTGTTTGCTTCTTCTCGATTAGACGACGACGCTGAGATAGACGAGGTTTACGACACTACTTCTGAGGAGTTAGCTCAGTACCAGGCTGCTGAGTTTGCAGGCAAGTATTCACTCACATGAACCATTGTGTCCTTTCCACACTGGATATCGATACTTTCCGTTGTCTATTCTGCTAGCCTTATGAATCGTTGCTTGTGTTCGATCCTATCACATGTTATCCTTTAACCCTGATATAGCCTCACCTCCACACCTAAAACCCCGTTGTTTGTTGCCTGTGTCTTACTAGCATGCTTAGGGTTGTTTATGCTCGAGTCTGCTGTCCGTTATTTCTGTTACCATATTTATTATGTTCTGGGGCTCGATGTTTAAACAATCAACCTGTTAATGTTTGAGGTAATGCTAATTTGATGATAAGGCACCGGCAGGAGGCCCGGCGTGGTTTTGAGGCCTGCTAGTGTCGACCCTAATTAGGAAAAGGGTCTTGTCTACTGATCCATGATGAGCGCACTATCCGCATGTGGGAAGCGTGTATGGGCGCCCCCCTCAATTTGATTCGATTCACATCTCGTCCAAATCGCCACTCTTAGTTCGGGCTTTCCATTTGATGCACGCATATGTAGGTACGAACCCGAGGCCAGGGTGGAACTTTTGTAGTCGGCATTTAGGGCGGCGTGGTCTTAGAGTGTTATGAGGGTCCCCCTTTTCTTCGTGGGGGCTCGATTAGCCGCGCACGCACAACACGTGGTGCTTTGGGCTTGATGTGAAGAAGAGTTGAGTTGTGTTGAGTCCTCGCTTGGTGGGTTTGATTCCCGTCTGGCGGGATATTCTTACGTGTACGGCCAAATTGGTGCACCCCTGCAGGGTTAAATCTTCTCGAGAAGCCGTGTTTTCCGCGGTTATGGTTGACTTGGTGAAAGTACTGACTAACAAGTACTCAGAACAACTTACACCTAACTAATGATAATTTGACTAGTAATAGTCGTATTGACACAATAACTTGAACCATCATTAATCCAACTGTGTGAGTTATCCTCGGATTGCTTCTTTGGATAAGGGGCGAGATCCAGGATGGGTTTGTTCGAGGTTAGTTATAGTTGGTTACGATACGCTATCTTATCCCCTTTCTTTTAGCCGGAAGTTGTAGCATGTTTCTGTAGTTGGTTAGCGCAGCCTGCTGCCGCACTTTTGTATCACCTATTTCTTCCGTTGAACCCAGAGCATCTGTACTTGGTGTTGCCGGGTACACTATGGTATCTTGTGAGTCTTGCTTGCCAGTACGTTTATGTACTGACCCCTGTGGGGCTGTGGTTTCCGCAGACTACGTTTTCGAGGATCCCCATGGTGGCTACTACGTGGAGTATGACGAGGCTGCTGACGAGTAGATAGCGGACCCGGGCAGGATCCGAGACATCGTGGATGGGCTTCGTCTTTTCGTTTCCGGCCTCTTAGGCCTATTTGGATCTTGTCTGTACTCAGACATTTTGGATGCTTCCGCTGTTTTGTAATGATGAATTGTTGGGACATGTGTCCTCTGGATGATTGTATTTGCTGTCTCTGCTCTAGTGAGAGCTATTTGCAACTTATTTCAATCTTTTGTGTCTTAGAGATATGTTGTGATATCGCTTGTTCAAATGCCGTTGACGTACCATGTGTGTATGTTATGAAGTACGTCAACGGAAGTGTCCTAATTTCTATGGGATGGTTTACGCAGACGATGGATAGTAGAGAATGGTTGTCACACGTTTACGTGTTGGCCTGCTCATATTGAGATGCGGGTGCCGGTATGCCCCGTAAACCATTTGTTCTACTGTTTAGCGGACTGTGAGTATCCTCTAGAAGTCCGGGTGCGACAAATGGTATCAGAGCCTGTCTGCCTGTAGGATCCCTTTTACTGGTCGCAGTTGAGTCTTGAAACTATTTTGTAGCTATATAGGAAAAATGAAACGTGAGAGTAGGAATTCTGTTCTTTTATTTCTTTCCCCACCCACCCTCCCTTTTCTGGTAAGGAAGTGCAACGTTGTTTTCTCTTCTCACCTAAACTTTCAAGTTAGGATTTCTCGTATCCTGGTTTCTCTAGGATAGTTATATCTACTAGACCATAGGAATGGAGGTGGTTGTGACATGATTTATCATGTTGCCTACTCATGATTGAGAACGGAGGCGTGTAAGCCCCGGAAGCAGATCCTCTATTCCTTAAGCAGTAGATATTGATCCTTTAGAAGCCCGGATGGGGTTTCCGTAGTACCTCAGGAGTTTTTGGTCTCGTGTTTCCCGATGTTGCTTCGATATCCTGTTCTTCTCAACATCCTTTTCGTCCGTTGAAACCTTGTTGTTTCTTGCCACTTCAGTTCTTCTACCGGCGTCTAATCAAAACTTCCCCGATCATCTGCAGATGGATCTCAGGTTCTACCCGCAGGTGGTTCGTATGACTCGTTGAGAGAGCACTGCCGGTTATCCGGAGATGCTGAGGGACATGGTCACTTTTCTGGGGTTCCGTTGGGCACCAGAGTACCAGGTCTACGAGCAGCAGCGAGAGTTTGACCAGACCTACTACCAGGCTATCGTCTACATTCTGTCAGATGATGGCATGAGCGTAGTCCACCGCTACGAGGCAGTAGGTTCCACAGTGGATATGGCCGTGCAGCAGGCAGCTTATGTGAGTCTCACCGTCCTTCGTGCTGACTACTGGGGATTTGACGATTCTATCTATCGCCACATCCCCCGTGGTTACATCACTTTGGAGGGAGCTCACTTCACCCTCTACGACAACTTGGATGTCTACGAGCATGATAACTCCAGGCTGCACACCACCGCTCAGTTTGTGAGGCACAGTGATGTAGTTGCCAGCACACTATCTCAGGAGTTGGCTTCAGTCAGGGAGCAGCTCTACCTTGCTTTGACTCGTCTGGCGACTTACGCCACAGACTTTGTTGGAGATGAGCGCTTTGCACGTTTCAATCAGCCAGTTGGACGTCGTCTGCCAGATGCTGGAGGTTACGAGCCGATCAGAGGTCCACTCCTCAACCTCGGTGCTGGTTACACTGGGATTCCACGCTTTGGAGCACAGGGAGTCGACGCTATGTACTTCACCACACCTAGAGTCGCTCTCAGACCACGTCAGATCTACGTGGATCGTCGTTCTACCTACTTTCGTGGGCGTGCTCCTCACCGTACCTCTCGCCGTACTCCTAGTCGCCGTCTTGCGTGATGACCATGGGAGTACCGATGTATCCATTCTTAGCTATGTTTAGTTATCCTTTGGCATTCAAAACATTTATGGTGTGTTGGATATTCTGATGTATTTGAACATGTGATGATGTACCTGTTGGTTATCTATTCATGCGTCGGAATAATCTCTCTTTCGGTTTCCAAGTCTATCCTTTTCTATTGTTGTGCTAAAATGCATTTCCATTCAGGATGCCGCCAACAAGGAACAACCCGCCTGAGCCACCGCCAATCACGGAACTGTTGACTCAGATGACCCAAGTCATGGCGCAGATGGCCCAGTTTCAGACTAATCAGCACAACAACCAGACGGCTCCACGGGTCAGCATCAAGGAGTTCCTCAGTCTGGGTCCGAGAGCTTTCGTGGCCACACGCGAGCCTCTGGATGCTGATGACTGGATCCGTGAGATAGCTAAGGCTCTGTAGATTGCTCACGTTGCTGAGGAAGACAAGGTCAAGTATGCCTCCTATCTGCTGAAGGGTCAGGCAGCTACTTGGTGGGAAAACTACCAGGCCATGAGAGCTGGCTTTCCAATCAACTGGAATTGTTTCAAGGAAGCCTTCCTGAAGCACCACATTCCAGATGGTCTCATGGAAAGGATGCGTGAAGAGTTTTGCTCACTCAAGCAGGGCAAGCTGGACGTCATTGGCTATCAAAGTGAGTTCAATCGCCTCGCTCGTTACGCTGGTGATGAGGTGTCCACTGAGGCTAAGAAGATGGCAAGGTTCCGCAGAGGTTTTAACCCGGAACTCAAGTACGCCCTCACCAATATCAAGGCCAACAACTTCGAGGAGCTCGTTAACACCGCGCTCAAGGAAGAAAATGGGCGCAAGGCGTTCGAGGAGTCTCGCAAGCACTCGCGTGAGGGTGGTTCCTCCTCCAACATGACCACCCCTCCGCAGAAGCGCCGCATCTGGGTGCCAAATGGTGCTGTCACTCGGGCTCCATACGCCCAAACTTCTCCAGGCTTCGCTCCCCGCCCACCCAACCCTGCTCAGATGCATGATCAGATGGCTTCGATGGGGCAACCAAGGCCAGGGCCTCCTCGTGTCGTCACTTGCTACAAGTGCAAGCAGACGGGGCACTACGCTGACAAGTGCACGCAGAGGCAGCTACCTCCACCACCACCTCGTCCCAACACAAACCAGGCAATGGTGCGCGCTCCCCCGCCTAAGGCCTTCAACTCCAACAACAGGCCTGTCGGGAGGACCGCAAGGGTGAATCATGTCAAGATCGACAAAGCTGAGGAAGCTCCTGACGTCGTTCTCGGTACATTTCCCGTAAACTCTATTCCAGCTAAAGTGTTGTTTGATACAGGAGCATCACATTCTTTCGTGTCAAAGATCTTTGCGACAGCAATTAAACTCCCTTTTGTTGGTTTGGGTTCCCCGCTAGTAGTAAACTCCCCTGGAGCAACTATGCAAACTTCCAAGATCAGTCACAAAAATCAAATCCTAATTGGAGGCCACATATTCCTTGCTTCTCTCATACTGCTTGGCAATTCCGACATTGATGTCATTCTTGGTATGGATTGGCTGAAGGCCAATAAAGCAAAAATTAAATGTGCTCAAAAGTCAATAACTCTGTTCCACCCTTCTGGCCAGATAGTCTATTCTCGAAATGAATCAAGTTCCATTCAGCTATGCAACCTCGATGCAAAACCTCTACCTTCACTTGAGAATGTTCCGGTGGTTTGCGAATTCCCTGACGTCTTTCCAGAAGAGTTGCCAGGGATGCCTCCGGACAGAGCAGTTGAGTTCGTGATCGAGCTTGAACCAGGTACTGCTCCAATCTCTAAGCATCCGTACAAGATAGGAACTCCCGAGCTGAAGTTGTTGAAAGAACAAATTGATATGTACATGGAAAAAGGTTACATTCAACCTAGTTCCTCGGCTTGGGGTTGCCCAACTCTGTTCGTTGCAAAGAAGGATCACACAAAGAGACTCGTTGTTGACTATCGTCCTCTTAACGAGAAAACCATCAAAAACAAGTATCCAATTCCTCGTATCGATGATCTTTTTGATCAACTTGCTGGAGCCTCAATATTCTCCAAGTTGGACGTGAGAATGGGTTACCATCAAATAAAGATCAGAAAAGAGGATATTCCAAATACAGCCTTCACCACTCGCTACGGTCTATATGAATTCACCGTCATGTCCTTTGGTCTCACCAATGCACCGGCGACATTCTCTCGACTCATGAATTCTGTCTTCCATGAATACCTCGACAAGTTCGTTGTGGTATATCTTGATGACATTCTTGTCTACTCAAAATCCGAGGAAGAGCATGAAGAACACCTTCGTCTCACTCTCATGAAACTTCGCGAGCATCGTCTATATGCCAAATTCTCCAAATGTGAGTTCTGGATTCCAGAAGTTTCTTACCTTGGTCATGTCATCTCAGCCAAGGGCATAGCCATTGATCCAGAAAAGGTTAAAGCAATTGTTGATTGGAAACCTCCTAACACTAGTAGGGAAAAGGCTACCGCAGGCGAACCAATTTAGCCTACCGCAGGCGAATGACTGTTCGCCTGGGACCACCTCGCCAGCGGTAATGACTTACCGCAGGCGAACAACCAAATGCGCCTGGGGTATCTTGACATACCCCAGGCGAACAAGACTTATGCGCCTGGGGTAATCCTCTTACCTGAGGCGAACAAGCGCTGTGCGCCTGGGGTACATGTTCGCCTGGGGTATGCTTCCCTGTTCGCCTGGGGTATGGTTTTGCTGTGTCAAAAAATAAAAGAAACGAAAATAACAGAATTACAGCAAATTGACAGTAATAAATATGAAAATGACAGCAAAATAACAGAAATATTTCGATCATCACCAAATAGTCTCGAAACGAATAGTTTAGTTACAAGCATAGTTCAAACACTAGGAGTACATAGTCCAAACAAATCGATAGTTTAGTTATCTAGACAAGCAAAACAACAAGTAGCATCAACACTAGGAGTACAAGGAGTATAAGCACGGCGATGGCGAATGTGGTCATCCGGGCCCTCGTCTTCTCCGTCTTCTCTCTCGCTAGGTAAGTGGCGTATCGAGCTTCCGCCTCCACCATGGTCTTGTACCCCTTGTAGCTGTTGCCGCTGAAACCGTGCACCTGTCTTCGGCATTGGTCCCAGTCGTCGTAGACTCCGGGAACCCTACCGACATACACAACATACCATGTCATCTGTGCATAGGACAAAAATACGAGTTTAGCATCGAAAGTGATAATAGACCGCAAATAACTATCAAAAAATAGAAGCATCAAGGTTTACGAATAAAACACGACAAATAAAGGTCTAAAAGTTATATGATGCAAGTGTATACTAACATTTTGTCAATCCTATATTCTCGGCGGGAACGGACGAACGCCTTGTAGCGTGTTGAATGTCCGGGTGTCACGTTGCTCTCGTAGGTGTGCTTCTATGTCACGGTTGCTCGGTGGTGCGTGGCCGTGGAAGAACAAGCCACCCCGAGTGATGACATCCGACGAGAGTATCGTGCAGATCCTCCGCTGGATGCGACGGAACTCAGCCCGCACATATTTATCGGTGGTGTTGGCCATTTTTGTGGTCAGGTCTCGGAGATCACTTGGTAGATGGGCCTGTTGGGCATCCTTTAAGTACTCCGTCATCTGAAAGATGACATACCAGGCTTCCAACTCAGATTCTTGCTCCGATTGCTTGAGGCAGGGGAAGTTTGTTACGTGGGTGCACACGTAGGCGCCTCGGACTATTTTCTCCTTTTTTAGGGGCTTGCCTAAATCGGCGGCGAAGCCGTTGAGGGCACTATTAAGAACAGCTCTTATGTCGGTGTAGTCCTTCTGCACCGCCCTACCCGCATCAAGATAAGTGCATTGTGACCAATGCGGTTCCATGACGATGAGTACGCATCCTCCGTTTCTGCGCAGAACATTTCGAACAAGAGCCATCAATATCATCAATCGGAATACTAAGGAGATTCTAGAAAGAATGTAACGACGTGAAGCGGAGAGGACTACTTACTTGGGAAAGTATGGCATGAGAATGGCGTTCTTATCCTTGTTATCTATCAAAAACCCCGTTATGTAAGTCGTGATAAGAACTCGGTCCGCATGTGACCGCAAGTAGTCCTCATTCATGTAGTACGGGTCCATAATCGCCATGTGCGGGGTATTCTCCATGACCATATCATGCGCCATGCTGAGCGATACCAGGCGGACAATGCTTCGGTCGAGCTTACCCAAGTGGAAGACCCTGAATATGTCTTCGTATCTGATGAAGAACACCTCTGCGGGATTTGAATCCACAAAGCCCAAGGATCGGGGCACCTTGACCACGTATAGCGGGTAGGAGGGATGTTTCTCACGTAGAAGTTCATTCTCTTTGAACAAAATCCCGTCGTGGATGGTCCTCATGTCACCACCCATGACAGCGACAACCTCTGCCGGCAGCATCGGCTCACCCATCTCATGCACCTTCCTCCACGGGACGGCGGGCGGCAAACGGTCCAGGACTCGGGAGACCGCTGGCTGGCTACTAGAGGAGGCACCACCTTTCTTCTTGTCGCCCGGCCTCTTCCGATTCTTCTTCGGCCTCAAGCAGATGGGAGTGCCGCTTTGTTTTACCGCCTCCGCGGCCGTAGCACGGAGTGTATTCGGGGTAACCAGCGTAGGCTGTGGAGCCGTAAAGGCCGTCTGCTCCTCGGGAGTTTCTTGGGAATAGGTTAGCTTCTTCTGTATATCCGGTTTTCTGGTGGGTAACTCAGAAGAACCGCCCTCTCCGCCATCTACCTTCTTCTGGATATCAAGAGTTCTGGCGGGTAACTTCGGAGGAACCGGCTTCTCGCCATCCAACTGATTTATGAAATCGTCAATGGGAGCAAGTTCAATATCCATGTACTCGTCATGGGTCTCATGCTCGTGATGTTGCTCGTCATTGGACGTCTCGTGCTCGGGAGGAGGAGGATCCACCGGAGGTGGAGAGAGGACATTGCCATGTTGGACCTTGTCTTGTTGGCTTGCCGCGGGCGCAACCGGTGTAGTGGTGACGGTCATGGCTTGGCTTGGCGCCGACCCTGACGTCGTGTTCAGCCGAATAAGGGCTTTCGGCCATAGCAAGATTTGATTGTCCAGTTGGCCGAGATTCAGCTCGCTGTCGGCATCGGCGGGTTGATTAGGAGGATACAAGTTCTCGAATCCCGGTAGCACCAGATCGACGCGAACCCGAAGCTCGTTGTCCGGTATATCTCTGCAATGGTACTTGCGGGATAGTGGCTGCAAGATGCTCCCCTTTGCAACATCCTTCAACTCGCTGCCCACTTTTAGCAGGAAGGTGCATCCCGTCGCGGCAGCCTGTGATAACATGCATGGATAGGTCAGAGAGTAGGGTTATATTGAACTGGCTACAGCTTTTGAGACGGTCAATAATTTACCGTGAGGGCATTGAGCTCGGCTAACGTCGACGGACCACAGGTGATGGTGGGCTCGTCGAGCAACGGGGTGGTGGCCGCGCCGGACACGGCCGACGGTCCATCGGGGGCAGGCGCGTCGGGCACGGCCGACGGTCCATCGGGGGCAGGCGCGTCGGGCACGGCCGACGGTCCATCGGGGGCAGGCGCGTCGGGCACGGCGGGGGCGACAGGCACGGCCGACGTCGACGGACCACCGGCGGCGGCCGCGGCGGGCACGACCAACATCGACGGTATGTTGAACGTCGGTAACGGCCCCTGTGAGCCGCCGGCGATGTAGCCACATATTTTTTCAAATACGGCTGGGATCAGCGCATTCATCTTTTCCCCCACCGTTCTCTCAATCTTCTTCTCCATGTTTGTTTCCAAGTCATGGACCTTCTTCTTCAGCTCCTCCGTCTCCTCGCTCTTCTTCGCCGCCCGCGACTCCTTAGTGCTGGGCTCAGCCAAGCCATGGTGAGCGTGCTTCTTATTAAGTCCGCCGCCGGTGATACGGCCTAAGTGCGGCCTTTTCAGAGGGTCCTGGCTCTTTGCCTTGTTGTACCCCCTGATGAAAGGCTTATCCCACGCGACTTTGGCCGTCGACGTCTGCGACGAGGAAGATTCAAGTTGTTGTTCTTCTAGCTGCAGAAGCAACATATAAACGGTTTAGAATTGGTTTCGTACTAGAATGAAATCATGGACTTGATGATGATGAGTTGCATGAAATGGTAAATTTCTTACCACTAGCTTCTCAACATTCTTCACGCTATCGTCCGTGACCAAAATAACACCCTCCACCATCTTCGGGTCCGAGACAAGTTCCCCGGTCGGAGTTACTTTTCTGTACCTCGACCTCATGAATTTCTGGAATTGCGGGTCATGGGCATACTTGGCGTAAGGGTTCTCAATCCCTTTTTCAATGTAGGCTGGTCCTCTTTCGCCCAAACTGGCTCCTTCCCGTCGTAGCCACGACAGCCGAGATTGTGGTGACCGATGTTCTTCGACGCTAGATCCTTCCCCCATCCTGTTTGCTTCTTAGTGACATCAAGCGACTCGTTATCTAGGAAAGTCTTGAAGTCATCGGGCGTAATCCGCGGGAAGTGGCGATGGATCTCTTCGAATGGTGTCGATTCCTTAATCATCGCCCTCACCATAGTCTTGTAATTGCTCAGGGCTTTGGTGAATCTAGTGAGGGCGAGTTTGTTCACGAGGTTGCCCTTCAGATTCTCGTTGTTGTAGGGGGGAGGGAACTCGTACCGCGTGTGCAGCCTCGAGATGAGTTGGGCGCGCAGAGTTAGTTTCTTCTTGAGAGTCGGCTCGTTGACATTGACGACGTCTCGAAGTATCGCGCCAAGTTGGAGGAAGTACCCCTTCACAAGGTCCAATGGCATTAGAGGCGTGCCACTGGAAGGGTCCACCTCCGTGAATTTCTCTCGAACGGTGCCGACCTTGTTCGGAGCTCGCTTTCGACGCTTGTTTCCCGTCGTGCTGCTCCCTGAGGGACCCCCCGCGCCACTATCAGTGGTTTCCTCCTCGCCACCGGTGAGCCCGTCATCATTGAGGGGCTCGACATCATGGTCAGTTTCTGTCCGATCTTCCTCTTGCGACTCTCGGGCCATAAGGATGTAGTGGTCCAATAAAGCCGGATCCGTAGTAGAAGAAGACATGCCCTAGCTAGCAGTAGACAAAACGTATACTGTTAGTCACCGGAAAAATTCGGCGTGACCTCGGCTATATATAAATGGTCATGCCGGAGTGCCAGAAATTCGCCGGAACGGAAATGAATCAACGTTCCGACAAAACATTGGCACTCAATGTACCTGCGACAGAAATTGAATGCACACATATGCATGGCCACAAAAAACAGTTCCTTGCATTGCTGTCATCACATGGCACAAAAACTCCAGGAAATTCATATATCATGCCAAAAAAACCTTCATATATATTGATCAAAGTAAAATACTGCACTTAATTAATAACAAATCACGGAGAATTCTAGCAGTGTCCAAAGCTTCAGTGTTCTATTCACATGTAATTAGTAGGTGATTCAGCTAGTGTAAGAAATATAGCATTTTATACTATGAGCTGAACTACCAGAATCCAGAAATAATGGTACATGATCAGATCCAGTTGTAGCTAAAGCATGTAGCAGCAGTAGTACTATGAGGGCGTTGGAAGAGGGGGAGGGGGGGGGCTGACCCTGGGTTCGTCGTGGGCCGTGGGCGACGGCGGCGTGGGTGACGACGGCCGGCGTGGACGACGACGATGAGAGGGACGGCGCGCGCGCGGCGTGCTCCCGCTCCTCCTGCCCCTGCTGCTCCCGCTCCTCCTCCGCTGCTGCTCCTGCTCCTCCTCCTGCTGCTGCTCCTGCTCCTCCTCCTGCTCGACAACGACGACGGCGGCGTGCGATGAGAGAGGCGACGGCGTCGTGCGATGAGAGAGGCGACGGCGGCGTGCGGTTAGGGCTCGATATGTGCGATGAGAGTGATTACGCGGGGTTGTGAGTTAGCAGATCGAGTACTTACAGGCGCACAACGAGTGAAATGCGCCTGCGCTATCCCTTACCCCAGGCGAACAAAGGGATGTGCGCCTGCGCTAACGTTCTTAGCGATTCGTTTTGCGCGGGCCCACAGAGGTATACCCCAGGCGCACATACTGGAAAATGCGCCTGCGCTAAGCATTAGCACCGGTTTGTATAACAAACCGGTTCTAAAGGAGTGTCCACTGGGCCCACCTAGCTACCCGCACAAATGGCCGCAGGCCTTTAGGACCGGTTTGTATAACAAACCGGTCCTAAAGGCCTGCGGCCATTTGTGCGGGTAGCTAGGTGGGCCCAGGGGACATACCTTTAGAACCGGTTTGTGACACAAACCGGTTCTAATGTTCTTGGCTCGATGCCCTGTTATGCCCGGCCCCACAGATCCTTACCGCAGGCGCGTTATCTAGATAATGCGCCTGCGGTAAATTTCGTAGGATTTTGGTTTGCGCGGTCCCACATGGCATTACCCCAGGCGCATGTCCTGTCAAAAGCGCCTGTGATATATATTACCCCAGGCGCGTTTTCTCGATGATGCGCCTGTGCTAAGATTTTCTAAATTACACAGCCCCACGGCCTGGGACACATCGAGCAATACGAATGCTATAATATGTGGCTCCCCCACGTTGGTTTTCACTTAAAAAATACATACATATGAATGTTAACATGTGCAAAAATATTTAATATATGTCGCATCGAGCGTAAATAGATTGGTTTAGCGAGATACCGCAAGTGTTTCTCTCTAAAAACACATTTTAATATATGTTTGCTGCTTTGATTGCCAAACGGATTGAGACCGTCGGTGCTCGCACCAAGCCTGATATGATGTTCCTTGGGTCGTTCCCGAATTCCTCATCGAATGCGTCTAATGCTTTCCACTGACATGCATCCGAAGGGTGTGTTAGCACTGGTTTTTCAACACGTTCTGGATCGCTCAGGGCATCTCCAGCCGTTGCGCCCCCCAGGGCCCAAAACGCCGCCGTTTTGGGGCCGCCGCGGCGCTAAACGGCGCTATTCTGGAACCTGGGGGGGCGCGTTTCCCAGTCGCGTCCCGAGCCCAAGAACCGGCCCAAACAAACGCAAAATGAAAACAGGCGAAATTTTATTGAAATTCGAAAACTGCGTACATGCATATTCGGCGCGAATTTAAGCTAGTACGAAAAATTTAAACTAAACATAGGAAATTTAAACTACTCGATGACTGCTCCGCCTACGCATCGTCGTCTTCATCAGCGACGTCGTCGTGGCGGTGCTGGTTGGAGGGGCCGGCTCCGTCCTGGCTCGCCGCGGCGAGACGGCGTTGCTCCGCCCGCTCCGCTCGGGCCTGCAGGCGCAGCCGGTGCAGCTGCGCCTGCTCGGAGGGCAGGCGGTTGCGCCGCCGCTCACTCTGCAGCGCAACCTGCCGCCGGTCGGCCTCGTAGAGGGCGATGATGCCCTCCTGCTCGACGGAGGCAGCACGCTGGGCCATCTGGTGGCGCACCGCTCGCGCCGCCTCCTCCCGCTGGTGCGCCTCCAAGGAGGCACGAACGGCGGCCGCCTCCGCCGCCGTCGCGGCCTGCTCGAGGACGCCGCGCACCTCGCGGTACGCGTCCTCGTTCTGCGAGGTCTCGAACGAGTGCAGCCCGGCGTGCTGCTCGGGCCACACTGGTTGCCTCCTCACCTCGCGTCTCCAGTGGCGGGCGGCTCGCCGCGCTTCTCGCGCCTCGTCGTACTCGGGTGGCTGCTCCGGCGCCACCGGCTCCGGCGCCACCACCTGCGGCTCCAGCGCCGCTTGCTGCGCTGGCTGCAGCTCGTCGTCGTCGCTCTCGGGCCCCGCGTCCCAGAGGTTCTCCATTGCGGCGAGGTTCGAGGGTGGAGAAGAAGGGTGGAGAAAGAATGGCGAGGAGGGAGTCGAGACTGTGCGTACGGGGAGGGGGCGGGCACCATTTTATATACTACTCGCGGGCCAGTCGCCGCGCCGCGCGTGTCGCCGCTGCCGCCCCGCCATTAATCCGGTGGACTTTGACTGGGGCGCATGCACTGGCCGTCCGCCTTTGACGGCGCGGGGGTTTCTGTTCCCGGCGTTTAATGGCGGGGGTTTCTGTTCCCGTGTTTAATGGCCATTAATCCGGTGGACTTTGACTGGGGCGCATGCACTGGCCGGCCGCCTTTGACGGCGCGGGGGTTTCTGTTCCCGCGTTTAATGGCGGGGGTTTCTGTTCCCGTGTTTAATGGCGCGTTCTGGGAAGCGCCTGCGCTAAGTGGTGCTACCCCAGGCTATTCTTTGTCCCAGGCGAACTACTTACACGTGCGCCTGCGCTAAAGGGAGCTACCCCAGTCCACTTTTTACCCCAGGCGCTTCGGTACGTACTCGCCTGTGGTATCTGTTATACCGCAGGCGAACTGATACGCGATTCGCCTGCGGTAAAGGAAGCGTGCCAGCGTCGGCCGTGGTTGGCCCTGCCACACTTTACCCCAGGCGCTTCCGGTTTCTGTTCGCCTGGGGTAACTGGCCTACCCCAGGCGCACCTGCTTTCTCTTCGCCTGCGCTAATTAACCCAGGCGCACCGTTTTCCTTGTTCGCCTGTGGTAGGATATGCTGCTATAAGCAAATCTCTAGTAGTGTAAGACGGTAAAGCAAGTAAGAAGTTTTCTTGGCTTGGCTAGCTATTGCCGTCGTTTCGTCCAAAACTTCTCCAAGATTGCCAAACCTCTCACTGACCTCACAAAGAAGGACAAGAATTCGTTTGGTCTCCACAATGTGATGAAAGTTTCAATCTCCTGAAGACTAAACTCACTTCTACACCAGTTCTGGTTGGCCCAGATCCTTCCAAACCTTTCCAGATATTCTGTGATGCTTCTCTCCAAGGTCTAGGTGCAGTTCTTATGCAAGAACGTCAAGTTGTGGCTTATGCTTCACGTCAGTTGAACGCACATGAGCTCAATTATCCCACTCATGACCTTGAACTTGCAGCAGTTGTGTTTGCCCTCAAGAAATGGAGACAATACTTGTTGGGTAATCGCACTGAAATCTTTTCCGATCATAAGAGTCTGATATACATCTTCACTCAACCAGATCTAAACCTCAGGCAAAGGAGATTGATTGAAAAGATTAAAGACTTTGATCTTACCATTTCTTACACCCCAGGCAAGGGTAATGTTATGGCCGATGCTCTCAGTCGCAAGTCGTATTGCAACAATCTCATGATCATGGAAAGCCAACCTCCACTTCATGAAGAATTTCAGAAGCTCAACCTTGGTCTTGTTCCCCAAGGCTATCTTGCAAACTTGACAGCCAGTCCAACTCTCGAGGACAAGATTCGTTCTGAACAACTTCGTGATGCTGAAATCAAGAAGATGGTATAACACATCAAAGAAGGCAAGGAGAAATTTAAGTCCTTCTCAATTGATGACAAGGGAACTGTGTTCTTCGAAGGACGCATTGCAGTTCCTCAAGTTCAAAGTATCAAAGATGTCATTCTCAAGGAGGCTCATGAAACTCCTCTCTCCATACACCCTGGAAGTACAAAGATGTACCAGGATCTCAAGACGATGTATTGGTGGCCTGGCATGAAACGCGAAATTGCTCAATACATTTCTAAATGCGACGTTTGTCAACGTGTTAAGGAAGTCCATCAGAAAACAGCCGGTCTTCTCCAACCTCTGAAAATCCCCGAGTGGAAGTGGGACATGATTGAAATGGACTTAGTCACGGGTTTCCCAAAGTCCAAGAAGGGCAACGATGCAATATTCGTTGTCATTGATCGTCTCACTAAAGTAGCTCACTTCTTTGTTGTCAAAGAAACAATCTCAGCTAGCCAGTTAGCAGAGCTCTACACAACAAAGATTGTTCCTCTTCATGGTGTTCCATTGGAAATAAGCTCAGACCGTGGAAGCATATTCACTTCTCATTTCTGGAAAAGCTTTCAGGAAGCATTGGGCACCAAACTTCTGTTCAGCACAGCCTACCATCCTCAGTCTCAAGGGCAAGTCGAAAGAGTCAATCAGATTCTCGAGGATATGCTCAGAGCACGTGGTATCTCTTTTGGCATGAAATGGGAGGAATGTCTTCCATATGCTGAATTCTCCTACAACAACAGCTTCCAGGCAAGCCTAGGCATGGCACCATTTGAAGCTCTCTATGGCCGCAGATGCAGGAGTCCAATCAATTGGTCTGGAGCTGGTGAACGTTCACTCTTAGGCCCTGACATTGTTAAGGAAGCCGAAGAGAAAGTTCGCATCATTCGTGACAATCTCAAGATTGCTCAGTCTCGTCAGAAAAGCTACTATGACAGCAAGCACAGGGATATGATCTATGCACCTGGTGACAAAGCATATCTCCGTGTAACTCCCCTCAGAGGCACTCATCGTTTGGTGTGAAAGGAAAGCTTGCACCGAGATACATCGGTCCTTTAAACATTCTCTCAAGGCATGCAGAAAATGCCTATCGTCTTGAACTTCCAGAAAAACTATCCAAGGAGCACGATGTGTTTCACGTGTCACAGCTCAAGAGGTGCTTCAAAGACCCAGGTCGTGCAGTTGATCATGATTCCATTGAACTGCAAGAAGATCTCTCTTATGAGGAGCACCCTATTCGTATCCTCGATGAGACCGAGCGTAAAACTCGCAACAAGAGCACCAAGTTCTTGAAAGTGCAGTGGTCCCATCATTCCGATAAAGAGGCAACGTGGGAGACCGAAGGGGATCTTCGCAAGAAGTATCCGGACCTTTTCTCTTCTCAGTAGGAATCTCGGGGCGCGATTCCTTCAAGGGGGGCGTTTTGTAACATCCCAAGTATGAAAACTCCCATTTAGAATGTTTTGCTTATTTTTTATTTTTGTTTTGCATCATGACATCATCATTGCATTTGTTTTGGCATTTGTTTTCCATTTGTTTTCATCTGTTTTCCTTTGTTTTCTCATTTGAAATTCAAACAATATTCAAATGTTTAGTTTCATACTTGTTCTGTTACAATTTCCAAATAGAAATATTCAAATAAAAACAGCCATTTGTTTCCATCAAAATAGAAAGCTCCAACTATTAACTTGTTCTTTTTAATAACTCACTTAATTCAAATTTCATTCAAATACAATTAATTTTCCAAACAGCAACCATTTTGAAGTTTATGAAAATTACAAAAACAAATCAATCATTTGTTATCATTACATTTGAAACTAAAAACTTTTAAATTGTTCTTTTCATTTAATCAATTAATACCAAAAATTCAGTCAAATTCAAATAACAATGCAAACAGCAACTAATTTCAAATTTTTGGAAAACCAAAGTTTGTACTTGTTGCTGTTACCATAATTAATCAATACAAATTTTTTCCTAATTTTCTAAGCACCAAAAACCTCTCTTTTTCTCCTTTTCCTTTCAGCAAAAAAAAACAAACAGAAAAAATAAAAAAGAAAACGTTCAGAGAGGGGAAGACAGGCCAGTGGGCTGAGCCTAGCCCACCAGCGCGGCCTGCTACCCCCTCCCTTTCTTCCTCCTGTACGGCGCCCATCGGGGGCACCCACGTCGTCTGTACGGCGGAGGGGACGGCCGGGAGCAGCTGTTCCCCTCCTTAAAACCCTAGGCCGCGAGCTCCCTCTGCCCTAGCCCTAGCTCCTCCCTTTCTTCCTCCTCTCGCGCCGTCATCTTCCTCTTCTCCTCCTTCCTCTCTCTCTGTTCTGCAACCATCACCACCGCCACCATCTCTGAACCTCCGTTGATCGCCGCCGTTGCGATGCACCTCCCCTCGGGCTAGCCACGGGAACGAATCCCCCGTCGCTTCCTCGACTTCCTCGACACCACAGCGGGCACGGAGAGTCGCTGCAACGCCGCCGCCGTCTGCCGTTCTGTCGTCGTCGTCCACCTCCTCCCCGAGCTCGATTTCCTTCCGGTGAGCACCACCCTGCCCTCCTCCTTTCCTTCTCTCTGCATCTCGAGCACGAGCACGCACTCCTCCCTAGCGCACGCACACGAGCAGCGCAGCACCACGAGCCAAAGCAACGTCCACCGCCGGCGAGCACCGTCCTATCGGGTTCAGTTAGCTGACGAAATTCAGTTTCGTCAGTCTAACGCGCTACTGAACCTCAACCTCCCCGCGCGTTCCCTTCTGTCAGCAAACGCAACGACACCGCAGTGGCAACAGCACGCACGCGCGAGCCCAAGGCCAGGGTTCGATCCCTGCCTTCCGCGGATTAAAAGCCACCCTTTTTACCAAAGGGCGCTGACAGGCGGGGCCCCCTGTCAGCGACTGTGCACACACACACGCCACCGTGGTCCCAGGGCCCCCTCGTCAGTGGCCTAGGCTGGGCCACTGCGAGGTAGAAATAGTTTCTGCCCTTTTCTTTTTAAGTTTAAGACCTTTTATTTTACAGATTAGTCCCTGTATTCAAAATGCAAATATCTTTAGAAATTCAAATCCAAATAATACAAATGAAATATGTATTCTGCACCAATTTAAATTCTCTATCTGTTTAATGCATTTTTTTTCTGTTTTGAACATTTCAAATGTATTCAAATTTCAAATTCAAACAAATCATTTCAAATTTGGTTAATTTCATAACTAATTCAATATTATTTCAAATGTCACATATAAAATATGTTTTCCATGATAAATTGAACCACCTTTCCAAATATAAACTTTGTTTCATGTTTTGAATAATTAAAATTGGTTAAATGATTTAAACCTTGTTTAAATCATTTAAATTTGCTAAATTCATAACTTGCTCAAATTAAATTATTTTTGAACTTATAAAATAGGTTTTCAGACCAGAAAAGTATAAACTTTTCAAATATGAATTTGGTTTAATGTTTTGAACAAATAAAAATTCAAATAAATTCATGCTTGAATTAAATCCTTTTAAGTCTTGTTTAAACTTGTTTAATTCATAAGTAATTTATTCTAACTCCTTTTTCAACAATTGAAACATGTATTCCACCTAAAATTTTGTGTTCTTTCTAAATATGAATTTTGTTATTTATTTTGAACAATTAAAATTGGTGAAAACAACAAATGCTTGTGTAACTCCTTTAAGGAACCAAAATTCCATAACTTAATAAATAAAATTCCAAACTTGGTAAACTTCATTTCAAATTGATTCTATTGTTGTTTTCTTTTGTTTTCCTCATCCATGCATCATGCTAATCCACTTTCACATGTTGATTAGTTGTAGATCATTTAATCCAACCTTAAATTCATGGGCTTTCCATATGCAATCCAAATTGCATATGAGTCCACTTAATTATTGTTACCATGTCAACTAGCTTATTTTGATGCATCAATTAAACTGTCATGCATCATCCCATGATTTTGCATTATGCCATGTTATTGATTGTTTGTCTCTCTGCGTTGTTTGTTTGCTTCTTCTCGATTAGACGACGACGCTGAGACAGACGAGGTTTACGACACTACTTCTGAGGAGTTAGCTCAGTACCAGGCTGCTGAGTTTGCAGGCAAGTATTCACTCACATGAACCATTGTGTCCTTTCCACACTGGATATCGATACTTTCCGTTGTCTATTCTGCTAGCCTTATGAATCGTTGCTTGTGTTCGATCCTATCACATGTTATCCTTTAACCCTGATATAGCCTCACCTCCACACCTAAAACCCCGTTGTTTGTTTCCTGTGTCTTACTAGCATGCTTAGGGTTGTTTATGCTCGAGTCTGCTGTCCGTTATTTCTGTTACCATATTTATTATGTTCTGGGGCTCGCTGTTTAAACAATCAACCTGTTAATGTTTGAGGTAATGCTAATTTGATGATAAGGCACCGGCAGGAGGCCCGGCGTGGTTTTGAGGCCTGCTAGTGTCGACCCTAATTAGGAAAAGGGTCTTGTCTACTGATCCATGATGAGCGCACTATCTGCATGTGGGAAGCGTGTATGGGCGCCCCCCTCAATTTGATTCGATTCGCATCTCGTCCAAATCGCCACTCTTAGTTCGGGCTTTCCATTTGATGCACGCATATGCAGGTACGAACCCGAGGCCAGGGTGGAACTTTTGGAGTCGGCATTTAGGGCGGCGTGGTCTTAGAGTGTTATGAGGGTCCCCCTTTTCTTCGTGGGGGCTCGATTAGCCGCGCACGCACAGCACGTGGTGCTTTGGGCTTGATGCGAAGAAGAGTTGAGTTGTGTTGAGTGCCTCGCTTGGTGGGTTTGATTCCCGTTTGGCGGGATATTCTTACGTGTACGGCCAAATTGGTGCACCCCTGCAGGGTTAAATCTTCTCGAGAAGCCGTGTTTTCCGCGGTTATGGTTGACTTGGTGAAAGTACTGGCTAACAAGTACTCAGAACAACTTACACCTAACTAATGATAATTTGACTAGTAATAGTCGTATTGACACAATAACTTGAACCATCATTAATCCAACTGTGTGAGTTATCCTCGCATTGCTTCTTTGGATAAGGGGCGAGATCCAGGATGGGTTTGTTCGAGGTTAGTTATAGTTGGTTACGATACGCTATCTTATCCCCTTTCTTTTAGCCGGAAGTTGTAGCATGTTTCTGTAGTTGGTTAGCGCAGCCTGCTGCCGCACTTTTGTATCACCTATTTCTTCCGTTGAACCCAGAGCATCTGTACTTGGTGTTGCCAGGTACACTATGGTATCTTGTGAGTCTTTCTTGCCAGTACGTTTATGTACTGACCCCTGTGGGGCTGTGGTTTCCGCAGACTACGTTTTCGAGGATCCCCATGGTGGCTACTACGTGGAGTATGACGAGGCTGCTGACGAGTAGATAGCGGACCCGGGCAGGATCCGAGACATCGTGGATGGGCTTCGTCTTTTCGTTTCCGGCCTCTTAGGCATATTTGGATCTTGTCTGTACTCAGACATTTTGGATGCTTCCGCTGTTTTGTAATGATGAATTGTTGGGACATGTGTCCTCTGGATGATTGTATTTGCTGTCTCTGCTCTAGTGAGAGCTATTTGCAACTTATTTCGATCTTTTGTGTCTTAGAGATATGTTGTGATATCGCTTGTTCAAATGCCGTTGACGTACCATGTGTGTATGTTATGAAGTACGTCAACGGAAGTGTCCTAATTTCTATGGGATGGTTTACGCAGACGATGGATAGTAGAGAATGGTTGTCACACGTTTACGTGTTGGCCTGCTCATATTGAGATGCGGGTGCCGGTATGCCCCGTAAGCCATTTGTTCTACTGTTTAGCGGACTGTGAGTATCCTATAGAAGTCCGGGTGCGACAAAAGGCCCTTCGCAGAGGGAAGCAGGGATTAACTCATGTGCTAGAGCTTTTTATTTTATAAATTAGAGGCATTAACATTTTGACACTCCTCCCATCCATCTTTCACAAACCATGGCTAACCGAATCCTTGGGTGCCTGCCAACAATCACATACCGTGGAGGAGTGTCTATATTTTAGGAGAGGTGTTTATTAATGTCAACGAATGGTAAATAGACAATACATTACGTCACAAGCCAACTGGATTCACAAGTGCGGCTCCCATGGTGAAGGACTCAACTGGTGTAGAAGGTCATCCCTCTTTGTCTTTTGTTTACACAATTATGCTTTGACTGCTATAATCAGGGGCAAAAATAGTGAAGAGAATTTGTCTGGATTAATTTGGGGCTGGGCACCCCGCTGCCAGCTCTTCTATCATTTGGATAAGCGGATGAAGCCACTAGTCCATGGTGTGAAATCCAATCAACAAGTTATATAAAGATTCTCTATTGACGTCCTCATGAGCAAAAACAAGAACACAAAGCAAGAGTAATTTTGACAGTTTTAAAGGTAACACATGAGCAATTTACTTGGGGTGGCAGTTAAATACCACATGTAGGTAGGTATGGTGTAGACAATGGGAAAAACTTTGGTTTAAGGGAGTTTGGATGCACGAGTAGAGCTCATACTCAGTACAGGTGGAGGCTAGCAAAAAACTGGGAGCGACAAATCAAGAGAGCATAAGAGCCATAATCATGCATAGCGACATAAGCATCATTAATTAGTTAAAACATAAGCAGTATCAAAAGTTCAAAAACTAAGTGGTCATGGAGGCTATTCGTGACTGGTTTGTAGTCATAAACATGGTGTGACCATGCGCCAAGTCAAGCAAATAAAACATTCGAAAGAGAATACCATATATTGATGCTTTACTATGACAAGAACAACTCATGAATCTTTCAAGAAATATTAAACACTCTCAGCTATTTAAGGCTATTCATGCTACTCAATAACAACAAGGCATTAAGACTAAAAGAACATTTAGCATGGCATGAAAAAGTTCTAGCCACAGTCTATACAAGCTTCTACTAGCACTGTTATAAATTCTGCATCAAGCAGTAGTTTTCTTTTCCCAACAAGCACCATACAAGACATGCTTTAACAAAAATACTCTTTATGATACAGCAAGAAAACATGAGAGTACTCATATAACACTACTAAAACTAACAGCTCTGATAAGAGATGCATGCAAAACAGGAGCTAGATAAATGCAGCAGCCAAACAGAGATTAAGAATACAATGTATTCTCATAAAAAAGCGGAGCGTGTCACTCTCCAATAAAAGAATGCTGGGGTCCAACCAAGCTTATTATGAATATAAAAACAACTGAAAGCAAACTGAAAACAAAAATAAAAGAATATCCAAGTAAAGCACATAAGGTGTGACCGAATAAAAATATAGTTTCACTAGAAGTGACCTGATAACTTGTTGATGAAGAATGGGATACCTTGGGCATCCCCAAGCTTAGACGCTTGAGTCTTCTTGGAATTTTCTGGGATGTAGCACCGGGGCATCCCCAATCTTAGGCTTTTCACTCTTCTTGATCACATCATATCATCCTCTTCTCTTGACCCTTGAAAACTTCCTTCACACCAAAATTCTCACAATCTTCATTAGCAACGTTAGTGCGATCGAAATAATAAATTCGCATGTTTCAGTTTCAACACAAGCCTAGCACTCAAAAACACATTAGCTACTGTCACAACCTATTTTAAAACTCTTTTTCTCAAAAGAATACCAAAAGAAAGAGATTAAGATGCAAATGCAATTATTGGCAGAAATCTGTCAAAACAGAACAGCAGGTAAAGATCGATTTTTTCGAAAATATTCCGTTGCTCAAATAAAAAAGTGGTCAACTTAGACAAGTTGCGTATATATCCCAGGATTAAGCACAAAAAAGTTCAGGTCATTTTGAATTTTCTGTGATTTTATAAGTATTTAACAGTGGACAGCAGAAATCTGTTTCCTGTGCAGAAATCCGAAATATAGTCTCAACTTTCCACTAGAGGCTTTACTTGGCTAAAAAAAACACAAAAGAAAAGATACATCGGGGTTGCTAAGGAAATAGACAACATCCAGGTGCAAAGCACACAACATAAAACAAAGGAAAATTGATTGAAAACAGAGAAATAAAACGGGTTGTCTCCCGGTAGCGCTTTTATTTAACGCTTTTCAGCTAGACATAGAAAATCAACTCAACTATTTTCAGGTGAAGAAGCATCAACATTATAATTTTCTCTAATAATAGAGTCAAAAGTTAGCTTCATCTTCTTTCTAGGAAAGTGTTCCAAACTTTTCTTGAGGGGGAATTGATATTTAATACTCCCCTCTTTCATATGAATAATAGCACCAACAGTTCTAAGAAAAGGTCTTCCCATGATTTTTGTAAACACTCCCTCAGCTATCCCAATGGGAAAAATAGTGGTACTATTGATAAGGGGTATTTCTTCCCCCTCTTCAGAAAGTTTCCAAAGATTCAAAGACTCGTAGATTTTTCTAGGCATGAGACAAAATTCAGTCATAATATCGAAATGAGCACGAAAAGTTTCATAATTTATAACTACTTTTACTGTAGGGATTCACCTTGAAGGTTCAGAGTTTATTGGCACATAATCATAACGAGCATGAATCTGGTTATAGGCTTCTTTTAAACATGATATATCTGTTTCAAGAGTATTTAATCTAGCCTGAAAACTCACAAGGGATGAATAATTTACTAGTTGATCTAGAAGTTGCAATCAATTTTTTTGTGGCATTAAGAGCTCGATGCCCATCACTACGTAGGAAGTCTCCTCCTACTGCAGAGTCTAAAGCATATCTATAGCAAAGAACAAGACCAAAGTAAAAACTACGAAGAAATAAATTCAAGGTCATCATGGGTTCAGTTTTACTATAGGAATCAAGAATCCTAGACCAAGCTTCCTTGAAACTCTCCTCACTCTCTTGCTTGAAAGTGAAGATTATTTCTTCCGGTGACATAGTGACAGGAACAAAACTAGACATAAAAGCAAGCAAATAAATAACAACTATGAAGTAAACTATTTTTTTTGTGTTTTTAATATAGAGAAGAAAAACAAGACAAAAAACAAAATAAAGAGGTTGAGAGTGAGAGACTCCCCTTGCCAGAAGACTTCTTCCTCCCTGGCAACGGTGTCAGAAATTCTTTTGCTATGCCTCGATGATGCTAGGAATTATTGCGGCTTGTGATGGCGTGTTGGGAACCCAAAGAGGAGGGTGTGATGAGTTTAGCGGTAAGAATTCCCCACAGTTAGGAACCAAGGTTATCAATCCAGTAGGAGGAAGAGGATCTCGGCAAGGTTGATGCCACTGACGGTGGTGATGGCGCCTCACCGGTGTCAGAAACAACGTGGAACCTGCACACAACACAACCAAAATACTTTGTCCCAATGGTATAGTGAGGTTGTCAATCTCACCGGTCTTGCTGAAAACAAAGGTTAGAAGTATAGTGTGGAAAATGATGTATGCTTACAGTAAGTAAAGAAAGCAGGAAATTGTTGTGGTTTGTTTAACAGTGTGGAAAATGGACCGGGGTTCATAGGTTCACTAGTGGTGTTTCTCCGTAAAAATAACATGCCGTGTGAACAAATTACAGCTGGGCAATTGACAAATAGAGGTTGCACCGTAGTGCACAATATAACATGATGACTACTATGATATATAGTACGGGCATTACAACAAAATACATAGACCGAAATCCATCTGGATCTATGACTAATAATCCACCCTCAGGTTATCATCCGAACCCCCTTAGGTATTAAGTTGCAAGCAACAGATAACTGCATTAAACAATGTGTGTAAAGTAAGAAATGCTTGTGCACGCGGGCACTCACACCGTTGTTTTCTCCCTAATGGCAATAGCACATCCTCCCCCTTCACGTTTCGGTCACTCGAGCAAGGCAATGAGGAGGCATGAACCCACTATCAAGCATAAATACTCCCTCTTGGAGTCACTAGCAACTACTTGGCCAGAGCAACCACTGGCAACGGAAAGCATGCAAGATCACAAATAACATATGCAATAAACACTATAATCAACTTGGCATAAAGTCAATATTCATCGGATCCCAGCAAACACAGCATATAGAATTACATAAGATCAATCTTGATCATGATAGGCAGCTCACGAGATCTAAACATGGAGGCATATGAGGAGAAGACAACCATCTAGCTACTGCTACGAACCCGTAGTCCAAGGATGAACTACTCACGCATCACTCCGAAGGCAGGCATGGTGATGCAGAAGCCTCCGGTGATGATTTCCTCTCCGGCAGGGTGCCGGAAACAGCTTCAGAACCCCTTGATCTAGGGTTGACGGTGACGGCGGCTGCGGAACTTTTTCGGGGATTTTGATCAGGTGTCTAGGGTTTTCCATCCGGGGGGATAAATAGGCGAAAGGGAAAGGCGATGGAGGCTAGGGGCCCCACACCACCAGCTGGCGCGGCTGTGGAGGGCCACGCTACACTATGGTGTGGCCCCCCTGATGCCCGTCTTCGACTCCTCTTCGGTGTTCTGGATGCTTCCGGGGAAAATAGGCACTTCGGGCTTTGTGGGGTCCAATTCCGAGAATGTTTCCAAAACAAAATTTCTGAAACCAAAAACAGCAGAAAACAGGGAACTGGCACTTGGCATCTTGTTAATAGGTTAGTTCCAGAAAACGTATAAAAATGCTATAAATAAGGGAGAAAACAAGTAGCAATTGGCATAATATGATCATGGAGCATCAGAAATTATGGATACGTTTATGACGTATCAGAGCCCAGCCTGGCTTGACGACGGGGCTGACGGACGGCGACAACCGTGGTCCCTTCACTGATGTTGTGCTTCCTATGCAAGAAAATTTACCCACCCGTAAAGTATAGTAGACGCAGTTTGCTTCAAGGGACGGGGAACTTGCCGACATTAATAACCAGGCACCTCTGATGGCCGACGAAGATGGCATGTCTGCCCATGGTCTCCACAGACACGAGCGCATGTTTCTCCAGTTCGATGCCGAGAACATGAGCACGTCCACACGCCCTGGCGATGAACATGGCTTCTCCACCAAAATCATACATGAACCACCGGAATTTGGAATCATGTCCAAATGCATCATTGGAGAAGAACTTGATAAACTCAGCCTCAAGCATCTCCATCAGTGCATCATTGGACCACGACGCGCACACAGCGCCGTTGGCATAGACACCGGCTAACACCGCCTTCCTTATGAAATTGTAAATGGCCTCCTTGCCACGTGGGTGGCGAAACGTTCGCTGTCAGCAACAATCGTGTGGTACTCGCGAGATGAGTTGCAGAGCAACGCGAGGTTGTGCGGCGAGTCGCCCGCGAAGAAGAAAACAGCGAGCCCCGCGTCCTGAGGCACGGGCGCCACGAAACGGACCACTTCGCCGGTGAACGGATTGAGGACGCAACCGGCGTGAGCTGGGGTCCTGTTGGCGAGGACGAAGGAGCCTCCAAAAGAGGTGGCGACGACGTAGTAGCTTTGCAGCAGCGGCAGCTTCTTGCGGAGGAAGCGGCCCCTGCTAGTGTTCACAAAGACTAGCGTGTCGTCGCTATGGTAGACCCCATTGACATCGTTGAGAACGATCCAGTCACGCAGGTGAAAGCGGGCGTCGAAGGGGGTGCTTTGCCTCGGGTCGTCGGTGGCGGCGCGCCAGCTGTGGTAGACGGCGCGGAGGTCCATGTACCAGTCAACGTTGTTGGTATGGAAGAAGCAGTCGGTGACGGGGCGGACGAGGTCGCAGGGCCGCGAGGACCAATCGGCTGCAATTGGAGAAACCGGCAACGGCGGGGTTTCCAGATAGCTTATTTTCTTTCCTCCCTTTTGGCTGGCGGAAGAAAAGAGGCGGCGGCCAATAATGCCGGAGCCTCTCCGGGCGCGGCCGACATTACGGCTAAAGTTCTTGCGACATGAACCGGCTCCTCTAGTTGCAAAAACCTCGATGCCCTAGAAGTACACCTTTTCAACAAGCGAGTCGCGTAAATGGGATCTGAGAAGAGGATTCAGTTACCGGATCTACGGATGAACACAGCCGAAGGGCAGAAAATGAGGGTAAAATGGATGGGGCCGACCTAGGGATTTCTGGAGGATAAGGGCGTGTTCGGATGTTGGTCAGCTTCTTGAAATCCATAAATCCGGCTCCACGTGCCAGCTTCGCGCTTCTGTGAGGAGTGGTGAATGTTCCTCTCTGCTCCATTTTCTAGCATGGGCTGGCAGCCCTATAAGGGGAGAATATGGCCCAATTAGCAAAATGGGCCTGGTACACTGCAACGTTCACGTCTTTCTTTTACTCGAGCGAGATGTCGGGGACAGGGAGGTCGTCAGGATCGCGGCGGCCGGATCTGCTGCTAACGGCACAAGCTCGAGGCTGTGGAAGGGGGACACCGCCATATCCGGCCGGCTTCGGGTGGGGGCTCGCGTGGAAGAACACACACTGCACCTTGAGCGTCAGCTTTGCAGGATCAGGCCGGGGCGCTAGGACGACAACTACCTTGGAGGAGGAAGATGACGAGCTCGTGGGGGGGGGGGGGGGGCGCTGCTGCCGGCGGAGCGGATGGTGCCTGATTTTCTGCCGAGTTGTGGCCGACGTGGCGGTGGCCAGTGGGTATCCAGACTCTGGACTCATGGTCATTGGCGTACCAGAGGAAAAAAAGAACATGCTCGATTGAGCGAAACATTTTCTTTCACTTGGCGGTGGCATTTCTTTGTAATAAGTCGTTGCTCCGTGATTGACCGCTCCGTGGATCAGTCAAAGTGGTGCTCCGAAAATTGTATCTGCAAATACAATAGCTTCACGAATCTGGCTCCACGGAATTGGGGTGTTCGGTGCCGCTCCGAGGTATTCCGACGGGAAGCTCGAAGCTGGACTGTTGCCGAACATACCCTAAATCTGGTTTGGGGCGGTCTAGTTATCGGATCTAGGACAAAAAGTGAAATGATAAAAAAGAAATCAGGATTTGAGGAGGAATTTGAAAATTTGTCATACTTTACCTTTTCAATTTTATTATTAAGTGTTAAATACCGTTGTGCTATGTGAGTTCAGATCTTTGGGCTCCAAAGTTTTCAGCCCCGGATTCCTTTGTTGACATATGTCCATTTTGTTTTGTCAAAAACACGTTTTTACTCCAGTAGCAAAAAAAAGGGCTGCTTTTACTCCTATATAGCAAAAAAAAAAGATTCGTCTCAGAAAACAAAAAAAAAGACAAACCTCGCCGGAGAACCGCAGCAAAAAATTGCTACAGTAGCAAAAGTCGATTTTCCCCGGAGACATGGCCGCGAGACTCTCTCTCGTTGGAAAATCTCGTAGCAAAAATATACACTAATTGTAGCAGAAAAAAAATTCTAAAATGGCAAGACCAGACGTCGTCGAAGATATCACCGAAGTTCTAACATAAAAAAATGTAAAAGAAACAAAAAAAAATACGAAAATGTAGTAAAAAAACTTCTAAGAGCACCGTCGCCCCCGCTTGGACCAACACCGTCTTCTCCATGGGAGCACCGACGTCTTCCTTAGATAGCACTGCCGGCCTCAAATGGGAGCACCGCGCCAGACCTGCGGGCGAAGTTTGGTCGTCCATCCATGGCAGTGCAAAGGGGGCGGCCTTGGAGGAGCTCGGGTCAGGGCAGAGCTTGGGCCAGAGGACGACCCCGGGCCGACGAGCTTCTGCCGTAGCGACGTCGGTGACCTCCCGCTGGCAGCAGCCCGGCGCAGCCTTGAACAACCATGGTGATGCAAAAAAAGGGACGACCCTTGTAGGAGATCGGGTCGACGAAGAGCTCGGGCCAGAGGAAACTCCTGTGCCGATGAACTACTGCGGCCGCGACGGCGGCGACCTCCCGTTAGCAACATGCCCGCGCGGCCTTGAAGCTGGCCTCCAACGAATGGTGGAAAAGGCCTCGTGAAGGGATAAGGTAAAAGAGGTGGGGTCCACGACAACGCTGCCCTTGTTTTGTGGACGTGTAAAGTATACGCGCGTGCTTGGTCAACCCGGAGGTTCAACACCCGGGGGATCCCCAGTGTTTCCCCTTTCAAAATACACATCTGAATCTCATATCTATTAAGTTATTCATTAGAGGTCCTAAGAGCATCTCTAGCAATCCCCTTAATCGCCAAACTAAAAAAACCACATTTTGAGTTTGTGGGAGAGGGGATCGTAGCAGAGCCCATAAAGAAAACCGAGAATTTGAAATTAAGTATTTTTCGCAGGAATACACACGAACGAAAAAAATTGATTCCTCACGGAAATCCAACACAAATGAGCTAATTAAACATAATAATAAGCAGCAATGAACTAGCGTTCATCTCTGCATCCTACAGCTACGAGGGCCAAAATGTCCGGCACAAACTTTGTTGGGGCTTCATCGTTGTTTCCCGCGCCATCTTCAATGGTCGCCTGAGTCAGTGGAGGAGCAGATGGAGGAGTAGCCAGGCTGCTCGAACTGGGATGCTGCAATGGCGTCCCACTCGCGCTTCTTTGTCTGCATAACCTCCTCTGCGCGGAGGCCACACTCCAGCTGCCTGGCGCTGAACGTGTCCAAGTGCTGCTGGTAGCAGCGGAGCCTCGTCGCCTACCGCTGCTTGTGCTGGATGCTCTTCTGGATGCCGAGCTGGAGGAGGTCCTCCACGGTCTCGACGAAGGAGAACGGGGCGTCGCCGATGTCCTCCTCTTCGACCGGTTCAGGAAGGCTCTGTCGGCGATCTCTCATTGGAGTTAAGGCCTAGAGATTGATGGATCGGGTGGGATTCGGTCGCGCCGCGAGGAACCGACACGAAGCTCTTCTTTTATTACCATCATGGACAAATCCATAGTGAAGCCAGAGGCAAAGAAGGCCATGGTGGATGATATTGGGGTGCTGGCAGGGGTGCTCAGAGCCTTTGCATCGATGAGGAACTGGCTTCAAGTTTTAGGAATCGTGGCAGCAGTATGTATGCGGGGGAGACAGCGTTGGTGAAGTTCAAAGTCCTACCTCGTAGGGTGAAAATCCAAGGTCTTGTCTTAATTGGTTGTGTCTGGTAATGGCCTTGATGAAGGCATTGTTTTGTGAGTGGGGACTCTCTCCGAGGTGAAAAAACCCATGATCTTTGATCGTACGACAACATTTCTCTTTCAATGTTCCCTAGTTTAAGGCGTTGCTTATGGATAACTTGGACGACCTTTGTTGTATTGGTAGTGGTTCTGCTGCTGTTGCAAGGACTGGAACTCTGTAGCGGGATTTTTCTTTTTTAATTTCTTCTTCTTTTGTTTTGATTGTGTGCATGTGTAATGCCATTAGGGTATTGTGGTGTTGTAGATCCTAGGTGTAATTGGAATCTCCGCTATATTAATAAATACTTGTTATAAACAAAAATCCCGCATTTAGGCCGCTATATCCCATGTTAAACTATTTTGGAGGGCTGCCACTATATGCCATATCCCGCTATTTGGGACAGTGAGCTAGAAGCTGGAAAACAAGCAGTAATTATGAGTTCCAGTGGTATCCGTGTCAAAAGAACGAGAGCTTCAGAGTCGAGAATTAAAAAGATTAGTGTGTGATCGTCGATTTAGTGCTGAAAGATATACACTTGACCCTTGAAGCACCGATCATCATCTGCTAAGTGGAAAAACTAACATTTGAAGTTGTTAACTGAATGAAAAAAGTGAATCGTGTGATTTGTTAAGTTGTTCATTTTTTTTGCCGATGTTGTATTATCGAGATAAGTTTGACTTTGTAGCGTTCCCACATTTAAATAATGCAAGAATATCTGTGTTATTGTGCTAGTTTCTGGATCAATTGCTAGCACCATAGTACAAAATGAAATATCATGCAAATACATCAAATTCTATGACATCGCATGATCTAGTCTTTACAAAATAGGATTACAACTTGCATAGTCTTAGAAGACTAGCAGAATACAAAGAAATACAACGGAAAACATAGAACAACATTGATCCCATCTTCTTCATGTGCCACGGGCAAAACATGTTGGCGATAGTCTCGAGATCCTTAACGAAATCCTCACTCGTCTTCAAAATCATCTGCAATATGGAATATACAGCCACAAGGGAGTCAATACAATTTAATGTATTGAAAAGTAACACTATGGTGGATATAATTGGCAAGACTAATACTACATGCTTATTTGGCTGAGTGGAGTTTTGGCTAAGTTTGCATAAAGCCAGTTTTCTCCTACCATTTTTGTAAAACCAACTTTTCTTTCAAAAGGGTGGCATCCTTGGACTAAGATCCAAGTACCGCAACTACTGTTCACTTGATCAAAATTTTACTTATTGAAAAGGGTGATGTGATTCTTACGTCCTTCCTTGTCCATCTGCTCATAGTTGTCCATAACCGGGGACACGGCTAAGATCTTAGTTTGTTGACTCTGCAGAGTTTGTGCACTTTCACCTTCAGACTCAAATCAGCCCAAACATCCTATACAGTCTGAGTGCATTAAGGAAAGGAGAAGATTGAGACGAGATCTTTCAGAAGCAAGAATTCAACCTAATGGTAAGACCCGTTCCACCTATAATTATGCTACATCTGCTTGTCAAGCCCAGGCTGAACCCTCGCAACTTACTTAATCAAGACAGAGCCCATATGACTAAAGGCTGCACTGGAAGCAATCAAAACTTGGGGAACATCATAATCACTTTGTTCCTGGGTGGCATTCCTTCAAGTGAAATCCCCTCGGGAAGACACTCAACTATCAACAGCCCCGCATTACCAATCCACCCAGGTGGTTCATTGAAGTTGTTACTTAGAATTTTTCAACAACATCAAGTAAAACAATATTTGTAGCAAGGCTAAGCATCAACTAATTACCAAGGATTCAAAATAATAAGGTATACGGATGGCTACAAACTACTAGGATATGGCATAGCATAATATAAGTTAGTAAAAAAATTCCTATCATGCATACTACTCAAAATCAACTAATGCATATAGAAACTAATGGGTAGTTAAAATGATGTGTTACTTGCCTTGTTGAAGTTGGTGAATATATCACACTCTCTTCACAAAATATCGTTGATCTCCGTACAATCTATTCATTGAAAACACAATAACAAAATAAACAAACATTCTACCAAACAATCATACAAGTGAAGAAAACATACAAAGCAACAATCAAGGTGAAAGGGATGTAACCAAGTTCGCTAGGACAAGGTCAAGGTTTGAGTTTTCAAAGATTCATTCCATAATGGTTCAATTGTTAAGGGGTTTCCAAGGGTTTACTTGGGAAGGACTAGGTTGAGTTTGTAGAAAAATAAATTTGTTTTAACCATACTTGTCGAGGGAGTTCCAAGAGTTCAACAAGGATGTCTAGGTTGAGTTTGTAGTGATCAAACTTTATTGAAAACATATTTATCTAAGAAGTTGCAAGAGTTCACCAAGGTGATCTCACTATTTTAACTAAACTATCACATCATAAAATGTAACACTTAGTTGTTTTCATCAAAACATTTGAGTATTCTAAGTTAGTCTTTCCATTTTGGTTTAGGTTAGGTCTAGGTTCAACTAACTTCTTAACAATAGAGAAAACAAGATGAAGTCTTGGGATTTTCCATTTGGGTCAATGGTTGGGCAAAAACAACTTGTTATTCTTCAACTTGTATGGATTGCTCCAAGTCTTCACATGCTTGTCTTCTTGAAGATCATCTCCATGCTTCTATTGTAGTATTGTTTCCTTGGATGTATTCTTCTCTTGGTCTTGATAGATTCTTCATGGATTTCACTTCACTAATTGGTTTGGGTATGGGATGGGCACAAATACCACTAAGTTAATTTTAAAGAAAAATAAGAAGAAAGATAGAAAGAGAGAGGGATATGTTTTCTTCTGAATTTCTTCATACTTGTACTTCCTTGAGTTGCTTCTAGTTGTGGTGAATTCCAATTCCCTTACTTAAATTTCTTTAATGATCTTCCTTGCAGTTCTTCATGTTGCCACCAAGTTGATAATGAAGTTTTCTTCTTGTGCTTGAGTCTTGATCTCCATTTTGCTGACTTGGTGAATTCTTAAAGCAAGAATGGGGGAGTGGATAAGTAGATAGAAAACTAAAGTTCACTACTTGGTAATATATGTGATTGACATATTCTAAGGACTTGGCTTGGCTCCAAATAGACATAACATCAAGGAATAACAGTTGAAAAACAATTCCTAAGACATGGTGAAAATGGATGTATCACTATGTTGGGTTTTTGGTCAAAAACACATGGCCATGGTCCAAGGGTGTCCAAAATGTTAGGCACTAATCTCTCAAGGTTACCAAAAGGATCAATTTTGCAAAAGGAACTATATTCTAATTATTTATAGAATTAAATCTATGTAAAAAAAACTCAAATATACCAATTAATTTTAAATTCAATTTTAATTTGTTCAAATATTATTTTGGGACAGAGGGTATGAAAGTAAACATCCTAAGGTTTCCAACAATATTTTATTTGCAATATTTGGGATTGTAGAATTTGAATTATGCCAAAATTCATCAAACAAGCATATTTGAATTTGAAAAAAAATTATATGTTCAAATTTAAATTTGGCTAGTGATAAAAGTTTCTACATGTTGTGCTGGTTTCAAAAAGTCCATTTTTGCTAAATTTGGGCTTATGAGTCAAAAGTTATGATGATTCTAATATGAAGGGGCTTTTCTGCAAAACTGCCAATTAATTCTAACGGGTGGCCACGTAGCCTGCTTTGATTGGATTCTGGTGCTGACTGACTATGCAAGTTTCATTAAATCTGGGGCGTTGGATCTAGATCCAACGACTGCGTACCCCTTCGGCTCAGATCTAATCGCATCCGTCCACCTATATCTAACGGTCACTGAGAGGGAGAGGGAGCTCCACGAGGGATCTCGCCGAAGATGGAGACTGCGGTGGCGCTGCTCACAGGAGGTTGACGGTGGCGGCGCTCCAGTTTTCCTCGGGCTCGACGGAGGCCACCTCGCGATGTTGCGCGACGCGGAGAGCACTTTGGTGCTGATGCCGTGCACCCTAGAGGTCATAGACGACGGCGACGCAACTCCGGCGTGCTTCGGTCGTGGATGGCGCGGTGGAGTTGCTGCGCAAAAAGGAGAACAGAGAGGTAAGGGAACTGAGGGATGACACGGGGAAGGCAAAGGACGGCGGCGAACGCGCGGCGCTTTGACGAGAAATGTGGCACAGCCCCGTAGAGATCTCGGGCTAGGGTTTGCGGCAAACGAGAGAGGGGTCCGGGGCTACTTACAGCGGCCAGAGGGAAAGGATGGAGGTGGTCGGGGCGGTGATTGCGCGGGGGGAAAATCCGGCAAGATTTTCGGGGGAGGAGGAAGGAAGGGGGTGTCATGCTGACGTTGGCGGTGGGCCCCGGTTGGAAGTGAGAGAGGGAGCGTTTCCAGGCTGGGCTGGTTTGGTGGGCTGGCCTGCTGGGCTTGGTGCGCGCGCGCGAAAAATAGAAATGAGGCACGGGGTTGGGCTGGCTCTTTTTTTTTGTTCTTTTTCCTTTTGTGTTTTCTGTTTTCTTTAATAAAACATAGTTATTTGTTTATAAAGCCAAATGATTTCAAATTTGCTTCTATGGTTTTGTAAAAATAAAACCTTTCAAATGAAAACATTTGTGTGCTGTTTTAACACACTTAAAAATAATTTTATTTTAAAAAATATGATTAAATTACTAATAGCTACTTAATGCCACTTTTAAATAGAAAAGCAAATAAATATAAATAAAGGTCAATTAAATCTTTAGTTGCATCCTATAAGATAAATATTATTTTTGAAAGTCAATACATCTTATTTTCACAATTTTATATTTTGAAATAGGGGTACACCCTAATAGCAACTAATGCCATTTTAAATAGAAAAACTAATAATTACTAAAGTGGCTTAATAAAATTTTAGAATAAGACCACAAGTATTAATATTGTTTTCAAAGCCCTCTGTTATGTTATTTTCAAAACAATGCATTTTATTTTCACACCTTCATATTTAAAACTTGGAATAAGAACTAAAAGTTTTTATTGAAATATTTTATTCCCATCAAATATTTTTTAGCCTTAGAACTTTATTAAGGGTTATAAATATTTGATTTTTGTTGCCATAAAATATCTTCAAGTAATATTGGAGTTGTAAACATTTTAGGTAAAGGTTTGTTAATAAAAAGATATTCCCTTTATATAATAAGAAAATTATTTTTGAATAAGGTTTTAGGGTTTAAGGAACACAGGCATAACTGGACTTCCAAATCCAATATACTTGGTGTAGGACCTAATATTTCATTTGTGTTTGAGTTTTATTTGTTTTTGGTGACTTGTACTGACAGGAAAACAAAAGTTTCAAATTTTTGTGATTTTTGAGTTTTTTTTTCCAAAAATCAGGGATGTTACAGACTTCTTGTTTTACTCATTTCAATCTCTAGTTTGGTGATAAATTTGTGCTCTTCTGATTAAATTTACAATCTTAATTCGGAGTTAGTTTCAATTAAGATCTAATAAATTCAGAGCAGGACACGGTATATATGTGAAAGAAAAACACATGGCCAACAATGGACAGAAGTTCCACAGATCAACGAGAACCAATACTAAAACATGTTTCTTCCCTCAAAATACATTGCAGAATTAATAATAGCTGAGAAGTCCGAAATGAAACCCGAGTCCATTTAAACCTTTGATCACAAAGATCTTTATTGTGAGAACCACCTATATTACTAATATTCATTTGTTGCGCTGCTTCTTGATACTTTACAACCCAGGGTGAAACATTGCATGTTACCCCGGCATGTACTCTTTACTCATTCTATATTCTGGTGGTCCTTTATGATCATCACCATGATCAAGTGTATGGCCAGATGATAACGAACACCATCATACCTAAGAGGGCCCAGAGTGTATCTCTCCATCGCTAGGTGATGGAGGCTGATGCTCGTTGGGAGACCGCAAGTGTAGGGTGTGAAGAGTGCAGTGACAAGTTTTTTCTCAGAAAGAAACCAAGGTTGAATCGACCAGTAGAAGAAAGAAATCACTTCCGAATGTTGATGCAGCAGATGTTAGTAGGGCGCACTACCAGTTCACCAGCAACGTCAAATCTACACAACAGAATCAAATTACTTTGCCCCAACAAAGAAGTGAGGTTGTCAATCTCACCGGTGTTGCTGAAACAAAGGATCAGACGTATAGTGTGGAAAGTATTACTTGTTTGCAGTAGATGAAAGAAAACAATAATTGCAGTAGGAAAACAACGGTTGCAGTGGTTGTATATCAGTGTAAAGAAATGGACCGGGGTCTGCAGTTCACTAGAGGTGTCTCTCCAAAACAGATATATAACATGTTGGGTAAACAAATTACACCTGGGCAATTGACAGATATAAGGCTGCACCGTAGTGCATATGCATGACATGATGATTACTGTGTGATTCATGCGGGTATTACAACAAGATACATAGACCGTTATCCAACTGCATCTATGGCTAATAATCCACCCTCAGAGTGTCATCCGAAACTTTGGTTATTAAGTTGCAAGCAAGAGATGATTGCATTAAGCAAAGTGTGTAATGTAAACAATAAAATCATCCTTAGACAAATCATTGTTGTTTCCTCCCTAATGGAAACATAACATACCCCACCCGTTATGTTTGTCACTCGAGCGTGAGTGAAAGGGAGGCATGGACCCACTATCGAGCATAAATACTCCCTCTTGGAGTTACACGCATCAACTTGGCTAGAGCATCTACTAGTAACAGAGAGCATGCAAGATCATAAATACCATACACATGAAAGAACATGATGGATTGATAATCATTGAACATAGCATTCAATATTCATCAGATCCCAGCAAACACAACATTTAGCATTACAAATAAGATGATCTTGATCATGTTAGGCAGCTCACACGATCTAAACATGAGGCATAAAGAGGAGAGAACAACCATCTAGCTACTGCTATTGACCCGTAGTCCAGGGATGAACTAGTCCCGCATCACTTCGGAGGCATGCATGGTGATGAAGAGCCCTTCGGTGATGATTCTCCCTCCCGGAAGGGTGCCGGGGAGAGCTCTAGAACCCCCCCCCCCCCCCCCCGCGAACTAGGGTTGATGATGACGGCGGCTACAGATCTTTTTGGTGGAAAAGGCTAGGGTGTTTAGGGTTAACCCATGGAGGATCTTAAATAGGCGAGAGGGCAACGTTGGTGGGTAGCCAGGGAGCCCACACCATGTCCTGGCGTGGGGCCCCTGAGGCCCCCCACCGGGTCTCCTCTAGACTGCGTGTACGTGACGACTTTCTAAGACTCTGGGATTTTGTTTCGCCCGATTCCGAGAATATTTCCAGAACAACTTTTGTGAAACCAAAAACAATAGAAAACATGAACTGGCTCTGTGGCATCTTGTCAATAGGTTAGTCCCATCAAATCCATACAAATGGCATAAAATGTATAAGAAACATGTAGAATATGGCATGAAAATAACATGTAACATCAGAAATTATACATATGTTTGAGACGTAAATGATAAAAAACAAAATTTCTGAGGTGACATGCTATCGACATAAACTTGAACATCATAATGTAAAGCATGTAAACTAAGATGAAATGAATAAAGTTTGTGGTTTATAGTTGATATCAAATAGAGTAATGTATAAACTTTTAGGAAGAACAAAGTAAAACTTTTGAATGAATCAATGCTAAAAGACAATCAACTATGCAAAGTATATTAAAGATGATTTAAGCTTCAATAACAAAAATATAATCATCCTAAGCATCAAACTCTCACAACAAGTCCTGTTAGGATCAAGTCAAGTGACAACAATATGCACGTAGGAAAATCATCAAACTATTTATGCACTCAAAACAAGCAAGTGTTCTGTATTGGTTCCTGGCACCAGGATGTTATGGCTAAAAGAACTTTATGGGGGTTTGGAAGGTCAATGGAAGAAAGTCTCACACAGCTGAAAGTGATCATTAGACAAGAGGTAGTCTTATAATCGAAGCTATGCAAGGAGTAGTGATTGCCACACAACGGATGCACCTAGAGCTATAAGTGTATGAAATCTCTCCAATTGAACTAGTGGGGGCGCATCCAACTTGCTGGTTCACGAAGACCTAGAGAACTTTTGAGGAGGCTTGTCATTGGAATATACAATCCAAGTTCTATAATGTAAACTTCCCACATGGTTATGCAAGCCATAAAATGAAAACTCTCTCCTAACTGAAGTATTGGTGCTAACTAAGCACAAGTGTGGAATAAATGATAGTAATGATGCCCCCTCTCTCTTTATTATCTCTCTGTGTCCCTCTTTTTCTTTTTCTTTTTGGGCGTTTTCTCTTTCCCCCCTTTTTAATATATAACCTCACTGGTATGGGAAACACTCTATTTACAATGAATCATCACACTTTTAGTACTCATAACTGAAACTGAAATATCTCTGATGTATAAATCCAAATGCTCCTGCCAGTGTAGCAGTATGCACAATAACAATGAAACAAGTAACATAGTGATGATGGATGCTGTATGGCAATATATCTCGGAATTACTATGGAAATGACATGATATGTAGGTATGGTGGTTGTTTTGAGGAATATATTTGGGCTTATGTGTAGGATAACAGAGTCCTCCCACAGGGTTTGGATGCAGTGGCGAAGTTTGCACCAAATCTCAATGTGAGAATTGGCAATGCAGAGTACCGAAGAGGCTAGCAAAGATGGATGGTGGAAGTGCCTGAAAACCGCAACTTAGAACTCACAAGTTAAAAGATTACAACTAGAAATATGATAATACAAGGCATAATATAAATCACTCCTGGAGGGTCCATGGCAGTGACAAGTCACTATTGGCTACCCCGACCGTAGCGCATAACAAAAAGCCATTACGATTGTTATCAGCGGAGGAAGTCATATACCATTATACTATCAACTGGTTATTCGAGTGTGACACAGTTTCAAGCTTTTATACCAACCATTAATTGTTTTTACTTTACTAAACCAGCAGGTTTACCACTAAGCATATTAATATCTCAAAATAACAGCAAATAATCAAGTGAAACAGTTTAATGATCTACAAGAGTATGCAAGTCTTTTCCAACATACCATCTGCCACATGTAGCATTTTTCTATATTCATCAAACACCATTCAATAAATATTTCAACACAAACTCTCTAACTAATATAGCAATGAAAGAACAGAGTGCACAAGAGATGCATGAAAATCATGATCTAAAAGGATTTGCAGCAGCTAGAAGAAAAACTAAGAATACGAGCATGAAAAAAAAGAGTATTTATATTAAAAAGCGGAGCGTGTCTCTCTCCCACACAAGAATGCTGAGTTCCAACTATATTTATTGCAGGAATGAAAAAAAAACCCAAAAAAACAAACAGACGCTCCAAGTAAAGTGCATATGATGTGACCGAATAAAAATATAGTTTCACTAGAAGTGACCCGATAAGTTGCTGATGAAGAAGGGGATGCTTGAGCATCCCCAAGCTTTGATGCTTTATTCTTCTTGGAATTTTCTGGGATGAACCACGGGGGCATCCCCAAGCTTTGGCTTTTCACTCTTCTTAATCATATTATATCACCCTCTTCTCTTGACCCTTGAAAACTTCCTTCACACCAAACTCAAAGTAATTCTCATTAGAGGGTTAGTGCACAATCAAAAATTCACATGTTCTTCTTGGAGACAAGAATTATTAATAATTTTTAAACATTAGCTATAGCCTCTGATGTTTTGTGGAGCAAATAAATCGACTCAACATAGTGAAAGAGAGAATGCATGTAAAAAGGCAGAATCTGTCAAAACCAGAACAGTCTGTAAAGACGAATTTTTTGGGGCACTTACGTTGCTCAAATCAAAAACCACAATCTAGAAAAAAAATTGGAATTAGCTGAGGAATAAGCACAAAAATTTGCAGATCATTTTGATCTTTCTGTGATTTTACACGAATTTAACGGTGGACATCAGAAATATGTTTCCTGCGCAGAAATCCAAATCTAACCTCAACTTTCACTAGAGACTTTACTTGGCACAACAAATAAAAAATAAATAAATATACAAAGGACTTGCTACAGAAGTAAACAACACCTTAACTCAAAGAAAATAGAGAAAAATAATGCAAAAATAAAACCATGGGTTATCTCCCAAGAAGTGCTTTTCTTTAATGCCTTTTAGCTAGGCCCAGAAAACTAGAATCAAGTATTTTCAAGTGAAGAAGCATCAAGAAGCTAGTATAATTTTTTTTAAGTCTAACCCAGTTTCTATGCATATGAATCTTGTAAAGAAATAGATTAAAGAAGCTCAAACTAGAAATCATGGGAAGGTAGAACAAAAGGAATTTCAAAACTTCCAACAAAATGAGAGGTGTTTTAGTAACATGAAAATTCCTACAACCATATTTTCCTCTCTCATAATAATTTTCAGTGGCATCATGAACAAACTTGTAACAGCCCAAATTTTGGAGGACAGGAAAAACTTGTTTTCAATAACCCAAAAATTAGGGCCAACAATTTTTTTTAATATGTTTGACTTATGCTTGTGTTTTCATTTCTATTTGCTTTTTGATTGTGTTTTTGTTTGTGTTTGTTAACACCTGAAATTAAAACCAATGATCATAAATTTCTTAAAAACACAACCCTTGTGATCAAGTCATGACAAGAAAGCTTATCGTCTTCCTCCATCACCCTCTTTTGGCAAAAACCTTTTTGAAAATGTTTAATTTTAGAAGAAACCCAAAGGCCTAGTTTTGAGAAAACAAAAGATAATTTCCAAAACTATATGAAAAGTATTTTGGAGCTAATCACCTCCAACCTGTTTTCAACCAAGATGTTTTTGCAAGTATTTCAAAAACTCCTTGTCACTTCCTCCTTTTGCAAAAACAATAAGAGGGGACTATGTTACCCCTGTGTTTTACCTCAATTATATTATTTTGGAAATAACAACTTTTGAGCTGAAACTCTTTACAAAATTCCTCTTGTCGTGGTATTTCTTGATCACTACCTCTAATTAACACTTGAGAAAACAACTGTAAATTAAATTGAAGAACTCAGTTGCTTGAGTGATCTTGTGTGTCTTGTTATTTTATCTGCTTGTTGTGTGATTTTATCTTGTGTTTGCTTGGAAGTATTTATTTCTGTTTGTTGATGAATGTGTGTTGTTTTAAGTAAATAAAAACCTAGTAATAGCAAGATCAAACATCAATATCATATTCCATCATATGTCCATCTCATATTCTGTTTTCTTAAAAACTTCCAACCTTGGAGACATGCCTTTATGTCAAATGTTGTTCTATTCATCAATTTACCTTCATGTATATCATGTTTAACATCTTTACCATCTATCCAAGTTTTTATTCTGGATATTGAAACCCTTTGGTAGCATCTTTCAAAGTCCTTTTGAAGGCATCCCCAAATTAATGATCATATCCCTTTTATCATGAAGCACTTTGTCCATGTTGCTCAAAACCACTCCTCTTTGTCCTCAAGCTCCATAAACCTACCCTTTTAATCTCCATAACCTATACATCATATCCAAGTGGTCCATTTATTTTCCAATGGCAATTTAATTGTTCTTCCCACATGGTTTTTATCCTATTAAATAAACTCTTGTTTTCACCCTTTTCCACTTAATGCCTCAAATATTTTCAAAAGAGTTGATTATTAAATATCACTTTTGAGATCTATATTATATACTCTATCATCCCAACTCAAAAATATTTGTTTTAAAAGCATTTTACTATTTGTTATTTCCCATTTTCCAAAAAGCCAGAAATGGACTTTTAGATATTTTGTGAAGAAAAGTATTTCCTAAAATCTTGGAAAAATTACCAAATATGCCTATGGCAATTTGGGAACATTTTCTACAAAAACATTAGCAAGTTGTTTTGAAAATTTTGGAGAAAACATTTAAAAACAGTTTCTGCCATTTTTGAATTAACACAATTTTGTGAAAGAAATATTTTCAGAAAACCTTGAGACCACCACCCCTAGACTCAATTTTTGATCCTCTATCCATTGGAAACAATTTTTCACATAGTTTATATTCATATTACTTGTGAAAACAACCAAAAATACTTTCTGGCATTTCTGGACACTGTTGAGTTCAAGCATGTCCTGGTCATTTGTCTCCTGTTATCTACCTCTCTCTTGCACTGTGAGGTGGAAAACTTCTCACCCAACCCCCTAGACATCATCTCTCTGCATCTAAACCTTTTCCTTCTCCCCCACACCTCCTCCATGAACTAAATGCCAACCCAGAGCACATGTGTCGCTCGAGATCTGCTCGATTCGCCACGCCTCACTCCCTATCCTTGTCTAATAGCTTCCCGTGGCCTACACGACCTCACCCGTGATCTCCATTTCCCCCAGCTTGCTCTCTTTCTCACCTCAATTGCTGTCGAACACCTCCAGGTGCTGAGCACGGGCATGGCTCTTGCCACCACCTCCCTGCCATTCCCGGACTCCTCTCTGCGTGTGGAGAACCCCAGTACCTCTGTGAACCTCCTTGGCAAGCGCTCTTGTGCATCCTTGTGCTCGAGCGGGGCGCACCCGAGCCGCCATGGACGGCTCCTCCCGAGCTCCAACGCCAGCCCCCTCCGGAGCCACCCGACTCTCCTCTTTGATCTATGTCACTTGATACCACTTCCTCTCCACCCCAATCGAGCCCTAGCTCAAAAATCCCTCTCCTCTGCTCGACATTTTCAACCAATTCGACCTTGGCTCACCGCCGGCGAGCACCTCGTCGGGTCTTCGCCTCGGGCCATCCCCGACCTCGCCGTTTCCCCTAATCTCTCTCTCTTGATCTATTACTCCTCGTGCCTCCCCTAACTACTCCTTCCATCCGTTGCAGGAGAGCCGCCATCGATGACCTGGGTCGCCGGCCGCCGTGATTCAGCGCAGACCCTGCTCCGGTCCCTTCCTGCAACTGCGGATGATGGCATAGGTTCCCCGTCGTCCCCCTGATCCTCTTCGACTCAAACGCGTGGCCAGGAGGACCTCTCTGCGTACAGCGGCGAGAACTCCGGCGAGCAGCCACCTCGGGCCGCCGTGGATGTATTTCGCCCGCCTGTTTTTGGTCATCGGCGGCGGGCTTCTATGCGGCATCTATCCGGCCGTTAGATCTGAATCCAACGGCAACATACCCTTTCGCCTGGTGCCTCTCACCGACGGGCGGGCCCTGCCGCGGCCCACCATCAATGCTTTGAATACCCTCCACGCGGGAGAATACCATGGGCTGGCCCAGCTCGATAGATCCTGCCTCGGTGCTGCCTCTGAAGGAAGATCTGGCCCGTCAGAGTTTTTTCTGCAGGTTGTTTTGTTTTTCCCGATGGATCTATCTCTGGCTGTTTGGTTTAAATCTAAATGAAAATGTAAATAAGCAAATCTTGCAAAACTAAAAATCACAGTGCTAGATCTACTAATTTCTAACCATATCCAACTTGCAGATCCATGTTTTGTGTTGTATTTTAGGAGAAATAAAAGAAATGGCAGAAGCACTCATTAACACCTTTTATTTAATAACTTGAGTTTTATGTATCCAAAACATGCAAACTCAACTGTTCCGAGTAGCCCTTGAAAATGTCTATCTGTGGCAGTTGGCCTTGTGTTGACTGTAGTTGTGGTGTGAAAATGACATGCATGTTAGTTTTAGGCTAGAGAGTACTTCTGTGATTTATTTGATTTTATTGGTGATGCTTTTTGAGGTGAATCCAATTGCGTTGGTTTTCTAGTTGCTAGAAGCACCTAATGCTAGGTTTTCATGAATTTAGAAGTGACAGAATAGGCTTGGTTCAATATTTAGTCTATTTAGTGTTTAGCCCTTTTCTGCATATTATTGTATGCCTTAATTAAATTGTGTGTCATATTGTTTTTGATATAAAATTGATTCCTATCATGTGCATGTTATTAATACATGTTTGATATGTGTCTTGAGTGTGCCATTATCATGGTAAAAAAAATGTGTGTGAAAAGCATGTTATTAAAGTATATTTTCTATAGGGTGTTTTTCCTAGTAATAATATGTTAAATTATGTTATTCTTCATATTGGTATGATGACTTGAATAAATGCTTTAGTATTGTTTTCCGTAGCATAGCTACTGTTATTCTAGCATATTATACTTGCTTGCACGTTTGAGTGATCTCTAGATAAATTTGTCATGCTATGATAGTTTTAGATGATTTTCTGCCATAAGTTGTTATTTGCATGCTTAATTTTTGAGGCATTGATTAGATTGTGTTTTTGATATTACTAGCATGTCTAGGTGTTGTTTTCTCTGTTATTTGGATGCTATCTTACAGATCCATCTTGTTAGAATAAATCTTGCTTAATGATCTCTTATGGTTATGCATGTCTACATGTCTAGTAGCCCCTTTTGCATCTCTAGTTTTAGTAGTCTTTTTGCGCCATGAATGATTATTTTCATGCATTGAGTGATGCCATGATATGTTTGGTATTGTTTTCTCTCTGTTATTGGTTTGCTTAGCTACTGGTTATATTAATTCTCCGTGTTTAGAAAAGCATGTGATACTATGGGCTTGTAGTATTGCTTGTTATTATTTTCCTATGCATGTGTAGTTGTTTCTAGATTGTTTTCTTGATATTTTGTTCATCCTCATGAATGACCAGAGAGTCATTTAACCTTTTTTTGGGCATGTTATGAGAGTGGCACACCCACTGGACCCATGCCATTTTGTGTTGAGGATCCATAGCATCTATTCTAGTGTTATTCATGTGTCTTGTCTGTGCATGTTTTGCTTGATGGTGTGCACCCTAGTAATATTGGTTGTGAGTGTACTTGTTTGATGAAATGCTTGCTGTATGTTTACTTTTTTTCCAAGTGCTTGCCTTTGTTTGGTTCTGATTGGGTGTTTTCCTTTTTGAGTTTACGACGTTGGATAACGAAGACGGTATTATTTTCCCGGAGAGGTGTTTATTGCAACTCTTGTTTATTTCAAGAGCAAGACCAAGACTAGTGCCAAGGCAAGCTACTCTAAATGCTTGCTGTTTATTTACTTATCATTATCTATCAAGAATTGTTTTACTTCTGAAGTTTTACAAAAGTTTGATTCAAAAACTATTTTTCTTAGTGGACTATACCACTATCTGTATTATGTATCTAATATGCTATATCCACTATATAATCTTGGTGTTACCAAGCCCTTTAGATATTTTAGCTTCATCACTTTATTAACTTAAGTCCCTTAGTGGACATTTTAACTTGATGTTTTTGGAAAACAAAAGCTTGGAAAAACCCCGAGGAAAGGTGGGACCTTGTCCGAGGGAGGTATGTGAAGAAGGAAATGTTTTCGACTTGTTTTCCAAAAATGACACATAACCTAGTCTTCGCTGGACAACCAAGAAATGCTGCCACATTACCCCAATATGGGAACGGGGTCTAGCTAAAAGCTTGTCGGTGTTATTCCGTGTCTACCTCAATGTGCTATAGGGGTTAGAGTCCCCCGAACCGAATTGTCGCAAGAAAGGAAAACATGGGACATTCAGAGTGTGGGGATTAAGTTCGCCACCGGTTGCAATAGTTGGCTCTCCTGTCATGGCGGTGTGTTGTCAGGGGAAACTGGATCCATACGGCTGACTCACTCGGTGCCGAGGAGAACAAACCCAGTTGAAGAGGTAGCCATTTACTAGCGCTTGCATAGTGGATAGTTAGGACCAGTTATCTGATGTTTGCATACTGTCTTGGACAGTCCGTGGTTGTTCACGACAGATGTACTGGATCTTGTGGATTGTGTACACCTCTGCAGAGTAAAACTATTCAGAATAGCTGCGTCCTCGGATATGGACAGTTGAATGGCCATGTAGCTAGCATTGTGTCAATATTTTCGAAAAGCTGGAAAAGTGTTTTGGAACTTGTACCTGGGAGGTACGTTAAAAGGGTTTGATTGTACCTTTGAGGTACGGGAAAAATGACGGTTTGAAGAGGTGATTCTCCAAGAAGTTTTGCAAAGAGAAACTTTCTTTATTTTAAAATGCTTTATCAAAACCTTGTGGATATGCAATATCTACAAGACAAATGAAATAACTTTTGAAGTATCTTCTTCAGCAAAGAAAAATAAATCTTGTGCAACTATGATGGGTCTTAAATTCATCATGGCTAGTTGAACCTTAATTACAGCCTTCCTACCACCTTTATATATGCATACTTGCATGTTTAGCTTTCATTTGGGCTGTCTTGCGAGTACATTCCAATGTACTCACAATGGTTTCGTCCCTGGCTATTGTCTTAGCCAGACTTTGAGCAGAAACCCGGAGAACCTGAAGAAGATGGTGTCGCTGACGGCTGTGCGAACTAGGATCGTCTCCGAGTCAGTAGCCTGTAGGTAGTCAAGGTGTGACTTGGGTTTACGACGAGTGTGTTTTGTATACTTCCGTTGTTTCTAGTATGTGTTCCTGCCCTACGTGGCAGTTGTTTTCAACTGAGTCATATGACCAGTTTTGTAAGCCGTATATTCGTGTAGTGGATGTTGTAATCTGTAATGCCAACTCGAGTATGTTGTTCACGACTGACTGATCATGGGATCGTGAATGTATGCATACTGGAGGTCTCGGACTGCTAGTCTGGGGTCCCACAAAACTCAACAACATAATTATCACATAAAGCATGTTTGTCATGGTCTAAAAGCACACAATTCATATCAATCTCAAACATAGTGGGATCAAAATTAAATATAAAGGGATCAAAATTAAAAATAAAGACCTCTTCTTTTCCACTTCTAGAAATAGCAAAACAAGATGATGGGTCACTCTTAAAAGGTATGGGACACATTATAGCAATCCTATTTTCAGTAGAATTATAATTTATAACATCAATTAACATAGGACCATCATCTAGAGCATTATCATCTAAATTCTCTAAACAAACTTCCTCATTATCATGCATATCAATAGTTGGAATAAATAGAGGATTATCATAGGATTTATCAAAGTAGCATGGATTATCATAAATAACAGTAGTAATATCATTCTCACAAGTTTAATTCATAGTAGTATCAAGATCACAAGTATAACAAGTATGAATTTCATCAAAAAGCGATATTTCAAAAGAATCAATAGGATCATCACAATTATCAATATAACACCCATCCTCCTTTGGTAATCATGGAGGACAATCAAATAAGGTATGAGTTAAAGAGTTACTCTCGTTGGGAGGTAGACATGGGTAGCTACTCCATTATTCCTCCTCTTGATCATCACTCTCCTCCTCTTTTTCCTCCAATGAGCTTCCAGATTCACTAATTTATTCTTCCATAGGCTCCTGCAAGGCATTAATCTCTTCCTTAGGTGGGGAGCATTTATAAAGATATTTAAGAATATAGTCATTTCCTTCCTTGTAATTATCAAAGCAAAATTCAAGTATATCATAAATCTCATATTTATAAGGTGCATCATCAATATTTTCAAGCAAATAAGCAATTTCGAATACACCCTTCCAAGCAATAAATTCTTCAATTTGTACCACATCAAAAAAGTCATAATTTCCCTTAACATAAGAAGATATGGTAACATTATCATTATACTCACATTGAAAAGGTAGGTGTTTATACCTCCTACAGCAAAAAGAATTATCAAAGCAATAAGTAACATTATAAGTAGAGCACAAGTTTTTAGCATAGTTATTCAATTTCTTAATTTGTTCCCATAAGTGTATCCCTTTTTGTGACAAGCGGTGTTCCTTATAATATTTTTTTGAGCTTCTGTCAAACCAAATAAATCATCCATTGATAGCAAGCATGATAAATTAAGTAAAAATCAAAACAATAACAAAGTAAAAAAATGATTGGAGGTGAAAGACTCCCCTTGCAGGAATCCTATTCCTCTCTGGCAATGGCGCTAGAAAACTTGATGGAGGCTGATGCTCGTTGGAATACCCCAAGTGTAGGGTGTGAAGAGTGCAGCGGCAGGTTTTCCCTAAGAAAGAAACCAAGGTTGAATCGACCAGTAGGAGAAAGAAATCACTTCCGAAGATTGATGCAGCTGATGTTGGCAGGGTGCACTACCTGAAGGAAATATGCCCGAGAGGCAGTAATAAAGTGGTTATTATCTTATTCCTTGTTTGTGATAACTGTTTATTTCTCATGCTAGAATTGCATTAACCGGAAACGTTGATACATGTGTGTCTAATAAACAAAAATGAGTTCCTAGTAACTCCTCTCGTTTAACTAGCTCGTTGATTAACTGATGATCAAGGTTTCCTTATCATGAACATTGGATGTTGTTAATAACGGGGTCATGTCATTGGAAGAATGATGTGATGAACATAGACCCTAAGTGTATATAGCAATGTGATCAAGTCAGTAAGTTTACATTGTTATATCAAACCTACGAAGTAACTCTAATCCTTAGACCATGAGATCATGTCAATCACTAACACTGGAAGAATGCTTTGATGTCATCAAACGTCACGATGTAACAGGGTGACTATAAGGTGCCTTAGGGTATTTGGAAATTATTAGTTGAGGCTCCTGGATTTCTCCATCCAAATGACGGATAGATATACTCTGGGCCCTCTCGGTGATATCACATCGACACCGCTTGCAAGCACGTGAATAGGTCGCATGGATGTCATATCACAGATCGAGTAAAGGAGTACTTGTCGGTAACGAGATTGAAAAAAGTATGGTTGACACCAATGATCGAATCTCTGACAAGTAAAATATCGCGAGACAAAGGGAATTGGTTACGAAGTTTATGGTTCACACGATCACTAGATTCATTGTTGAATGTGTAGGATTCATTACGGATCTCCAGGTCCCGATGTTGACTATTGATCAGAGAGGTGTCTCGATCATGTCTACATTATTCACGAACCGTAGAGTGACACACTTAAGGTTCGATGACGCGTTTGAGTGGATACGGAATATCGGAGAAATGTTTGGATAGAACCGAAATTGTTTCGGGTAATTTTGAAATAGTTCAAGGGGGTTTTGTTCAAATGGTTCTTAATGGATTTAACACCTAACTCAATGGGTTATGTGTTAATGTTTGTTAATGTAATTAACAAATATTAAAATAAAGAAATAATATTATTTATTTATTTATTAAAGAAAACCCTTGAGATTTTGAGTGGGAATCAATGGAAGAATGAGTGGGTTGAGTGGAGACTCCAGTCACATGATGAGGGAGAGGTGGAGACACCCAAAAATTTGTGGCTGCGTTCCCCTACTATATAAGGAGGGGTGGGAGCTCCCTCTACCACACACAGACACTTTTGTCATCTCTTCCTCCCTCCTCTCGCTGCTCCACCATTTGTTCGTGCGCTTGGCGAAGCCTTGAGAAATGTTTTATTCACCACACCACGCTGCCATGTTGTTGCAGATTCCGGTGGATCCTCTACTTCTTCTACCCCGCTGGATCAAGGGACCGAAGGTCGTCATCGATCTGTATGTGTGACCGAGTGCGGAAGCGCTGCTGGATTGCACCACTCATCTTTGCGATCTTGAGATCGATGTGAGTTCGACTACATCACCAATGAGATTCGATCTTGTAATGCTTTGTGTCTTTGAGGGTATGTTCTCCTTAAGAATCTCTTTTCCCCGTTTCTTTCATCTCCTAGATTAGATCTTGGCCCTTCGAATATCTCTCGCGTAGGAATTTTTTGTTTTGTATGCAACATACCCTTCACTGGTATCAGAGCCGGATCTATGCGTAGATGATTTGTACGTGTACACCACATAGGTGTATGTGGGCGTTGATGATCATATTATTGTCTCCTTGAACATTGTATGATCTTAGTGGCATACTAGGATGAAGCTTCCCTAAACAAACTTTACGTGTACTTTGTACGGGAGACCTGTCTCACTTGTGGCTGAGGGGGTGTTATGTTTCTCATACTATAGTTAAGATGTAATCTACAAAGGGTTGTTAAAAATATGTTTATCAACATTGTGGTTCATGCTCGTAGGTATGGACGGTTCTATCTTCAAAATCCCTAAGCCACGTAAAATATGCAAAAATAAATTAGAGACGTCTAACATGTTTTTTCAGTGCATGTGATGTGATATGATATGGTCAATGTTACAAATTTGATGTATGAGATGATCTCTTTTGTAAATTATTGACATACCGGCATGAGCCATATGGATGTCTTATTATTTATGGCATGCGTGTTGTATATCATATCCATGTGATATGTTGTAATTTTGATGGACAATCAAGATGGAGGTGCCATCGACCCTGGTGCCACGCCGGTGGAATGATAGAGATCATACCATGATGCACGAGATGGAGATCAAGTGTAAGAAGGACCATATTATATCACATTATCCATGCATGTGATGTTAATCCTTTTCATACATCTTATTTTGCTTAGATAGGGACGGTAGCATTATAAGATGATCCCTCTCACTTAATATCAAGATAATAATGTGTAGTATGCACTATTAGGAAAGTTTGTCGTTTCGAGACACCACGTGTTGATCGGGTGTGACAAACTCAACGTTCGCATACAACGGGTGTTGATGAGCCTAGCATGTACAGACATGGCCTCGGAACAAACGCAATAATATGGTTCTACTTGGCGAGCCTAGCATGTACAGACATGGCCTCGGAACACGTAACTGAAAGGTAAAGCATGAGTCATATGGATGATATGATGAACATGTAGATGTTCGTCTTTGCAACTAGATCATCTCTAGTGATGATCTGTTTTGGTGTAGTGAATTTGGTTTGTGTAATCACTAAAACGACTAGAGGGATGGTGTTTTTGCGTGAGAGTTCACGTAGCAATTTTGAATTAACTTGAACTTATTTTATCATAAACAACCGAACAAAAATCAAGTACAAAATGGTTCCCAAACTTATTGGGTCCAACGTAGTTAGAACAACTACAATACATAGGACAAACTCCACATAAATATGTGCATATTAATATGAATTTGAATTTCATGCACATCTTAGCCGTTTAGGATTTGATGGAGTTTATCCTATATATTGGATCAAAGAAAGTAAGCATGTCAAGAGATATACAAAGTAAATATACATGCACAAAACTTTCAAGAACCAAACTAGATATAAATTGGACAAAGACACCAATTAAACCATGAAGGCACTCACACGAGTGAAAAGCAAGAGAATTGTCCAAATTATATCAAAAACCAAATCAACATATGATTGAGAAAACCAAATAAAGAATATACCAAAGGAAAAAAGATCAAAGAATAATCAAACCCTCTACACTTTTCATGATGACACACAAAGTACCAAGACGAAAAATGTTCGTCTTCCAAAGAGACAAGTCATTGGGATAATTTTTTTTTAACATAACAAGTGTTCAAACACATGTAAGAGAGCTCTTCCAAGAATAGTGAATTATTTATGATCTTGCATTTTAATACAAAATGCACACAATGGAATCATTACTCTCCATATATATTGTTCAAACACTAGTCAAGCTCAAGAAAGTCAATAAGATGCAATACCAATTTAAAGATTGGTGATCTACTCAATGTAGGATAGCTTCCCCAAGAATAGTGCAACCCAAAGAAGTATGACTTTGAACATAAGTGCACAAGTATGGGATCATTGCTTTTCCTACCACAAGAAAGCACAAAACAAATTTTGAGTAGAGCAAGGAAGACACAAGGGACTTAAACCAAACAAATCATTGGCAAGAAACAAGGCAATTTTATAGCAAAGGCCAAAGTAAATATGATTAATAAACTTACCACAAATTATTATCACTTGTCAAAGACAAGAGATGTATGGAGAAATTTCTCGGTGGAAGATTTGTTCACAATCATATTTACAAAACATACGCATGTGACAAAAGATAGGAATAGAAAAACATGCTTAGATAGAGATTCTTGAAGGATTCTACAAAAATCGAATATGCAAAGCACCAAGAAACTCTCTTACAAACAAGATACCAAAATAAAAGGGACAAAAGATATTTTAAGCAAATATGGAACTTGTTTGAGCAACATGCCACAAAGGAACAAGATAACTAATAATATCAACTCTAGGTGGCAATACCTCACATGTTCACATTTTATAGGCTTGTAATATGCACATAGCTTATTACTCCCCCATAATGTGATAATCCATTTTTTTAACAAGAGGCAAAGAAAATAAATCCAACTAGAGAAAGTTAATGGACATTAGAATTTGAATTTCTCATGATAAAGACATACCACATATAGACAAGATAATATTTATATATCAACACTAAGTGTTTTCCCTCATGTACACACATTTTAGGATAGTAAAGTGCCAAGAGCATATTACTCCCCCAAAATGGGATAGTCCATTAATCTCTCAAAGAGCCAACTAAAATACAAGAGTTGAAATGAAGGCTCGAACACAAAGAACACAAGTACATGGAGTGCAAACCAACAAACTCATACTAGATTAACCAAGATGGGTAAGTAGTAAGCACACCACATACAAACACATGCTAGACACAAAACTAACATATGCAAGGGAGCAAGCAAATTTCAATGTATATATGAACTAAATACAAGTTACCGCATGGAGGAACAGTGGGTAAGAGATATATATATATAATCCAAGTGACTTGGATTGAGGAAATATAATTGATGAAGATCCCTTAATTCTTCATGAGATAGCCAAGTCTCCAATGCCCTCCAACAACACCTATTGATCAAGTTTGAGATTGTTGGTCCCCAACCAAGTTGGGTCCTAAGAGGTTAGTCACAATAGGTTTGGCAACCCAAATGGTTCTTTTCTTGACACCACTTTGAATGGAATACACATCATCAACAAGGATAGGGTTGGATAATGTACCATTAGTGCATGAAGAAGCAAGGTGTCCCTTCTCACGACAAAGGTAGCAACATCGACTCTTATCTTTCTTCTTAATAGGCTACTCAAATTTAGGAGCATTGGCTTGAGTCTTCTTAGGAGGTGGTCGTTGTTCAACTCGTGGTTGAGCATGAGATTGAACAAGAGGCCCCCTTCCCTAGTTGCTTCTCACTTAGAGACTTCTTCTTCAAAGGGCAATATCTAACATGGTTCCCTTCAATCTTGCACTTGAAGCAAATAATCTTGGACGGATCTTTTACTTGCTCTTGGCCCTTCTTATTGTCAATCTTGGACTTGTTCTTGATATTGGAGTTGAATCCACGTCCACTCTTGTCATTGGGAAGTCTTCGCACTCTCAACATCTTGTCAAGGGTGAAACTCCCTTCATGACTCTTTTCCAAGTATTTCTTCAAAGAAGTGACTTGGGCCTTGAGCTATTTAATTTCCTATACATGGTTAGAATCAACACAAGAGCTAGAGGAAGTAGATGCTTCATTGTTAGAGCAACAAGGCAAGGAAAGAAATTCATCACAAGATGTACAAACATTATGAGATGATGAATTACTAATACTAGCACAAGGCAATATAGCATTACTAGAAGATATTGTGCTAGTAACCACATGAGGCTCACAAGATGTTACCTTTGTAGTGATAGCCTCAAGAGCTAACTTTATCTTGTTATGGGATGCTAGAAGATCCTCATGAAAGCTAGATAGCTTTTCATGAGTTTCTTCCAATTTCCCACATTTGTTAGTCATCAACTCAAGTTGAGCCCTTAGCTCAAGATTCTCCTTCAAAATAGATGCTTCACAAGATGTGGAGTTAGTAGCACAAGCATTATTAGAATTAGAAGAAGACAACTTGGCAATATCATTATTCAACCTAGAGGTTTCCTCATTATATTAGCATTGCCAACAACAAATTCAACCTTTTTACTTTTAAGCACTTCATATTTAGCATTAGTATGGCCACGTGCTTTAGTGAGATAGGCTATTTGTTCATTATAGAGCTCCTCAATAGATTCAAGTTTCTCCTCAAGAGTAACTCGGATCTCATACTCTTCCTGAAGAGACATAGTGAGGGATGACTTTTCATCGGCATCACTTCTTTCAATCTCACCTTTCTTTTCAATGATTTTAGCGCTATAAATAGCAAAAGCCAATATTTCACCCAAAGGAGTGATAGCTTTACTACCTTTAGGGAGATCAAGAAGAAACAACTCACCATTCTCCATTAAAGAGACCTCATCCTCAAACTCTCCATAAAATATACCCTCATCCTCATCATCACAAGATATAGTGGGTTCCAAAGGTGGAGATACATTTGAATCCTTAGCCATAAGGCACATATGAGAAATGTATAATGATGATGAAGATTTACTTGAAGCACCATTAAGGTCCATGTCTTGTTCCACCAAAATGTGGGGTTCCTCTACATTGTTAGCCACACAAGCACTAGAGGAAATGGAAGCATTGTTTTCATGAAAACAAGACATAGGAAGCATATCATCATGAGATTTAGTTAAACAACTATTACATGATATGCAAGGACTATAAACACTAGCATGTATGGGACTTTGAATGCTAGAAGATATTAAGTCCAAAGATAGATCATTGCAATGGGATAGAGATGAAGTATAGTCAATAGAAAATTCACTATCCACAATGCAATTCCTATCACCACTCACCATATCATTACCTTGTGACAAATCACATGTTGGTGGAGCGGAGAAAGATGTGAACTCATCACGACCGGAAGTGGATGGAGAACAATCATCCTAAATAATGTTGGACACATCATATATATCTTGAAGTTTTGTCCATAGCTCATGAGAGTTCCGAAAAGGCATGATTGATTCAATGACTACATCACTCAAAATACACAAGAGACCATTAGATACTAGAGTATCGAGATAAGACTTTTCCTTATCCTCTAAAGATAAATCTTGAGAATTCTTTGGAGGAGGAAAATCCATATCTACAATTCTCCTTACATACTTTGGACCCATGTCCTCAAGAAAATTAAGAAAGCGAATTTTCCAAACATCATAATTTCTACCATAGAATATAAAAGCGGGATCGTTCTCTATTTCCCTAGACGACATCGTACTCTCTAGGATGTAAAGCCTAATAAGAGAGCCCAGGCTCTGATACCAATTGAACGGACAATGACGTCGCCTAGCGGGGGGTGAATAGGCGATTAAAACTTCCGGTTAAGGCTTGCTAAATGCGGAAATAAACTAGGTGTTTAAAATAACAAGCACACAACCTAAATATTCTAGGGTCAACTAGGTGCACCAACAACTTATGCTAAGCAAGACAAGTAACAAGGTGATAGCAATATAAATAACTTCAAGCACGAAGGCTATCACAATGTAAATTGCATAAGTAGAAAGCTCGGGTATAAAAATAACCGAGGCACACGGAGACGATGATGTATTCCTGAGTTCCTCCCACAAGGGGAGTACGTATCGTTGGAGGGGTGTGAGCTCGCCAAAAAGGCCTACTCAACGCCACAAAGGCCTCACCCTATTCTCCGATGAACCCCGCCACAAAGGCCTAGTTCACCTTCCACTATTGGCAACCTTCAAACCCGAGGCACGCATCCACAACTTAATTGGAGGCTCTCGATGTCCCCACAATCTTGGGGCACACATCCACAACTCAATTGGAGCCTCCGAAGAACACCACAAGTCGTCTAGGGTCCAAGACCCAAGAGTAACAAACTCACAATCTTTCACTTCCACGAATCCTCGTGGAGAGACCAAACCGATGCAACCGATGAAAATGGCAAGAGCACAAGTTCTCAAATCCTCCACTCTCAAATTCCAACAAAGCTACAAATGCTTATGGGGGAATAAGAGAGGAAGAACAACGGACAAACACCAAGAACTCCAAGATCAAGATCTACAAGGTTTCCCTCACTAAGAAGGAGGATGGATTGGTGGAAATGTAGATCTAGATCTCCTCTAACTTCTCCCTAAAAGATATGCAAGAATCATTGGAGGGATTGAGAGAGGAGCAAGCTTTCCAAAGTCAACAATTGTAACATCCCAATTTTGCTAAGTTAGTGGGTGTGGTGTTGTGTCATCTCATACATGCATGGAAACAAAATTTGAAACCAATTGAAACCAATTTAAGTTATGAATTCAATGGTTTGAGAAAATTTCCAGCAAATAGTACTAAAAGGGGTTCCAAAATTTTGTACTGAAAAGTATTTCATTTCCACCAAAGCAATACATGATGAGGTTGGAAATTTCATGAGCTTTTCAAAAACTATTTTTGCCAAATTTTATTCTTCCAAAAAGGCCCTCAAAAGTCTATTTTCTGTTCTGTTTTTAAAGAGAAAAGGGCTTCTTTGTAAAATTCAAAAACTCCAGGGGGTTTTTGCTTTTTCCTTTTTCTTTTACCCTTTCTTCCAGCTTCAGCCAGAAGGACGAGGACGGCTGTGAGGTGGCCGCTGCCACCTCCTGCTTCCAGTAATGAGGGGATAAGGTCCTCCGGGAGGCGTCTGGATCGTGCCCACGCCACAGAACCCCCCCCTCCTCGCGTGGCCTCCCCTCTCTGCTTCCCTCCTCGCAGACGAACCAAACCCTAGCTCTCCCCACGGCCGCCGCCAAATTCCGGCGATTGCCGCCGTTGTAGACCGCCTAGACTCCCGCCGCTGGTCCCCGGAGCTCCGCCATGTCTTCCTACGCCTCATGGACGAGCCTCGCTTGCCGGGATGCCTCCACTCGCCGGAATTTGATCGTCCCTGTCAACTCCGGCCGCCGGCATCCTCCTCACGCCGCCGTCGATTCCGGCGACCTCCCGCCCCGTCGTTCGCTTCCTCACAACCGCGGTGAGCCTCTCTTCCTCACGGTGCCCTCCTAGCCCCTCCCCGCGGCCGGAATCGTCCTCCTCGCCGGAGCCCGTGGCCACCGCCGCCTTCCCGAGCACGGCGGCTCGCCGCCGGTGGCCTAATCGGGGCGGCGCCACCTCCTATGCGTGCGCCTCGCCGAGGAGGTTCCGAGGAGCCTGGCCTCGCTTGCTGGAGAGGGGTGGTTCGCCGCCGGCGACAACTTCTGTCTCCGGCCAGCCACCCGCTGACATCACGCTGATGTCAGCGTGACCTCAGCCACGGCCACCTGTCAACCATTTTGTTTTAATTAAAAAGAAAAATTCAAATTGACAAGTGGGCCCCACTTTCTAATAATTACAGAATTTGTTTTAAAATGAATAATTAATATCTCCATTTTTGTAACACAGAAAAACATGAAAAATATATGGTTTTGTTCAGAAAAACATTTCCAACCCAAATATGTCACTTTCATACATGTTTGACAAACTTTATTTTTGGGCATTATTTAAATGCAATTAAATCATCGAAAATAAATAAATAAGATTTTAATCAATAAAATCAGAAAAGTACAAGTTATATACCAAAATGCTCAAAATGACAAATGCAATCTAGTTATGATGTTTTTAAATCCAATTGAGCTTTTAAAATTGTACTCACTTCCAGAATTGCCCGAAGTACCCCTCCGGGGTCTATTTCGGGATAAATTCAGTAAAATTGCTTAATTACCATACGAACCCTAGCAACCCTACCTTCATGCTTAGGGCTTTATTTTAGTGCATTAACCTGCTCATGCATACATACTGCGCATTGCATCGATGCCATGTGTTGATTGTTATTTCTCTTTCGGTGTTATTTCTTCCTCGGTAGAACGTGACTCCGAAGAGAAGGCCAACAATCCAATGACGAATACTTGATCCTAACCGACAAGTCAAGCACTTATCCCTGAAGATCTTTATCTGGTTTTCTTATAACCAAGGCAAGCATAACCTCTTATCTGCTCATATATGATTTCAAAGTGATTTGAATCTCGTACTTTGCATTCGGTTCCAAACTATTTGATGTCAGTAGATAGAGTTCTCCTATACACTGCATAACCTAGATATCCTGATCCACTTCACCTAGCAGCTATAGGTTTGTTTGTGCGCGCTCCGCTAAACCTTGTGAGTCTTGCTTAGCCATGCCTAGTTGATGATTCTGGTCAATGCGTGAATCTACCATGTCAGGTGTTTATGATTTGAGTTACCTTTGATAACTTGACTAATCACGGCATGGATGTGAGGCCACAATGGGTTGTGGCGTTTTGTCCTGTTCATGCCCCTAGGAGCGAGTTCTCGCCTTCGAGCCAAGACTGAGCGTACAGCCACACGTGGGCCGATGAACCCCGCCCGGCTGACTAACTTGTTTAACCTTATCCATGAGCCACGTAGTTTGAGTTTTCCATCTGCGTGTGAGTCGGAAAATGTTTTGGAGAAAACTAGGTCGTGACCGGGACAAGTGATGGACGTACACGGATCTTGTTCCCGACTCACAGAACAGGTGCCGTCAGGAGGTGGCCAACTCCCTGTTGACGGGGTGGCCCTGTTTGGGTTGACTCATGGATATGGTTCGACAAGGTAAAGGCCGGGAATCGACCACCCTCTGCCGGCACTTCCCGGGCTAGTGCTAATCTAGTGGCACTAAGAGTCGGTTGGTACGTGTGGGTAAAGTTGTACACCCCTGCAGGGTTAAATCTTTTCGAAAAGCCGTGTCTGCGGTTAAAGACGACTTGGTGACGGATTCTGTGATCATAGATAACTTAAACGGAATGACTAAAACTTGCTGATAACGATTGAAGGATGCCTCCTCGGAGATGCCGAGAGGGGTTACCTTGTAGCATGAGATAGTGTGGAACAACTGGAGGAGGTGATCTTTGAAGCACGAGGTGCTGATATGTTTTGGTGGATTAAAAGATGATGATATCAATAGTTGAGTAGGTTTCTCATCTGTTTTCAAAATACTCCATGAGACGTGCTATTCCTTCCTCAACTTGCAAAACAAAGTTTGCCTTACGCAAATCAGCCTTCATGAAACCCTTTTCGAAATAGCAGATATATAATAGGTTAACTAAGTCTTGTTGAGTACCTCCCGTACTCAGGTTTGCTTAATTTTGGTTCAGGAGAAGATCTCACATCGGTGGTGTTTCAACGTGGACATCGACGAGTAGTTCGGGGTTCCCAGGTAGCAGCCTGGAATCTATGGGCTGGGACGTCGCCTTATGTTGCGGCCTCTTAGGCCTTTTTGGTTCTTGTTGGTTAGCAACATAATTTGCCTTCCGTTGTCTGATGTAATGTTGGGTCGTGTGACCTCTGTTTGTAAGCTATACTCTAGTAACACCTGTTAATAAAGCTTCATGTTTAGAGTACTGCTTTGATCGGTTGTTGGTTTCGAGCTCATTGTTATACAGTTTTGGCTATGCCTGCATAGTTGTCGCAGTCGAGGGGTTGTGGAGCCGATGATCCATGTCCGAGCCCGCCTGTCGATTTCATCGGCCTGGGGCGAGGTAACCCCAGTAACCCTCGATTGTTGTTGCACTTTCTGGACACATAGCATCTTTGTATAGCTTTGGTCCCGTTTCCTTCAGTTTCTTTCGATTCTTGGACGCTTTGATATGCATAGTTGGTTATGACTAGCATGGATACAAGGAGTAGTAGACTGGGGATCCGGACTACGTGCCGATGAATCCAGTCTGCCTGCCGTTGTTTGTTGCGGCCGGGGCTGGTAACCCTGAAGCCCTTGTGAGTCCATGACTAGGAGCACATAACAGTATGTATATCTCTGGGTCCGGGGTCGTGACAAGTCTTGGTATCACAGCAGGACTGCCTGTAGGAAAACCTTACTGCTTGGTCGATGTTGAGTCTAGAGTTTATGAAAAACTACGTTGAAACTCAAATGGATTGTGAAAAACCTTCTCAGGATTCTTTTTACTCCTTATCTGGTATCGCTCTAACTCTGGGTCATCTTACCTGTTTTGATTTGAAAAGGTTTTGCTATCTCTCCTAGTCATTCAAAACCTAGGTGCCTTCTTTGGCAATGACGTTTTTACCCCAGTTGACCTAGTGTTACAGTTTCTAGAGTCGTGTGTGTTCCATATCCCGTAATCTCTCGTTTCAACTGGGAGATTTCCTTTCAATTCTAATCTCTCAAAGTTGTATGGATTCCACTTCCTTATGTTCCAAAGTCTCAAATCCTAAATCTCGAGATTTCCTTTTCATCTCGAATGTATCCGTTATCCTCTATCCGTTATCCTCTATGCAAATTCTTCCGGAGCTATGTTTTCTTTTGAAAGATACTTCGTGTTTGCTACTCATAGTATCCTTCAAGGCACTAAGATAGTAGTTATTCCGTTCTCTAAGTTTATAACCTTGGACTTGAACCGAAGGTCCCGGAATGTGCTGAATTGTGGTGAGTTGAGTTATGTGGTTTCATAACCATGTGATTCTCACTCTATCAGTACAGGATGCTGACCTTTAACCCAAGTTCTGCTTCTTTGGATCCTGAAGAATCTGTTCTACCTCAGGATGGCTAGGTAATCTCAGCTCCAATAGCCATAGGTCTTCTCTAGGAATCAGAAGGATCGCAACAAGAGTGTTCTTCCTGATTCTCACATCTTTGTTCTTGACTCAGCTATACCACTCTTTTAGCATGTGTTACACAAATGAGTATTACCATGTGCTTTCAACATGATCTTAGGATTTCTCCTGAGCATGTTCCTATTTCCAGTTGCTCCCAAGTATCCATCCGTTGTTTTGGACAACAAGTTGCACATGTGTGTTGGATTCTTCCAATGCATTTGCTCCTGTTTTCCGTTAAAACATTCCACCTTTGAATGTGAGGAGAAACAAACTCCAGTACCTCGTCCATCTCTAGGACCAGGTCAAAGTTTTGTAATCCACAGAATAAAGAAGTTTCATTAGCTTATATTCTGTTCTACCTCAGGGTATCACACTCCTTTATATCAAGAGGTCGTGTTGAGTTTCATGGCCTTAATGATGAAGTGATGCTCTCACACATCTTCACTTCCCCCCCTTCCTCCAAGCTTGAACGCTTCAGAGTGGTCGGTGTGTGTGCATTGATGTGTGTATCAGCTATTGCTAGCAATTCTTATTGCTTCGAAAAATCTCAGAAACATCTGTATCCTTCTTAGCACTAATGGTCACCTAGCCTCTACTTGAAGTAGACTGTGTTACCAAATCCATTTATTCTGGTGTACATTCTTGGTCAAGGAGTTAGGTTCGTGCCAAAGCTCTCCAGACCATATCAGTTGCTTTGAAAAGCAAACCTCCTTTCGAACTCCAGGACATTTCGGTGGTTCGTGATATTCTGGTTGCCTCTCTAGAAGTATCACCAGGTTTTACCTGACCGTGATGTCCATATAAGGGGTAGTTTGAACTACTCTTTTCTCCAAGAAAGCTATGCTGGATACCCTGGACAAGTAGGTTGAGCTTAAACAACAACTTGGAAAGTTGAAAGGCAAAAGCTCTGCCTAACTTGATCCTCTGTTAAGGGATGTCTAGTTCTCCTCTTGTTGAAGCATGATAGTATCTCTTCAATGGACATGCTGTCATTCTACCTTTGATCTGATTTGGGCTATCGTCGGATCAAGTCCAGATTCAAGGACTATATTGATGGTGTTTCCACTCATGGTGTTTTAACCGAGTACACCTCATGTCCTTTGGTCTGACCAATGTATTGCCTTGTTCATATATCATATGAATCCCTCTTCTTGGAGTGTTAATAAGTGTGTTTTCGAGCCCATCGATGACATTTCTAATCATCCAAGTTGCAAGAGGTTCATGCTGAACAAATGGCAACAACGTTGGAAACTTTCGAGAACCATCTTTGTTTCATTACGAAGATTGCGTTCTGGATGTTCGAAGTAACCTACTCTGGTTCATGTGCTTATGGTGAAAGTTGTCGCCATGGATCCGAGTATAGTTTCCTTGTTCCTTCAGGAATAATCTCAAGTCAGTTATGCTTGTGTGGAGTATTCTCGAGATGGATGGTTGTTATCTCCATTTACCTGAAGAAATCTGTATCCACACCCAACCACTGACTGATCGTTCGTGAAAGAGAAGAAATCCAAGTCTTGGTGATCTTTGTTACCATCTTCCCAACAAGGACTCCGATGTGTTCTTTTGCAAGTAGTTCATGTAGGTGCAACCGTCTTTCTCAAGTTGCTAATACATGAGTTTTGCAATCTCGCTCATCTTCTCGAGATCGACATTGTAGTCCATATCTTGAGAATCTTGTAGATGCGTCCAGTTGGTAACCGTTGCAAGCTTTTCAATCAAACACGTTGAGTCTCAGTTATTCAATCCACTAACCAGAGCTGAATCTCAAGCATCAATGATGGTTGGTGTTTCCTCAAGAGTATTGAATCAGGTCTTTTCAAAATCCGGCATGGTTGACGTTGTGGTTGACCCAATTAGCCGGAAGTCCTAATGTCATATCTCTTTGAGTCCGTAAGAACAACCACTCTCCGTGAGAATACTTGTGTGGCTCGTTCTCAACAAGTTTTCCTCCTCATTCTTCCAAACCGGAGTTTATATTCACTTGATTACCTATAGAAGGCTTGTCCTAAGCCTGATATTGGTATCTAGAACATCCAGGATAGCTTGGAAGTTGATCTTTCTAATATCTCTGTGCTGAACCTCCAAAATCTTTGTTCTAGTGGAAACAAGTTCATCATGAAAACATCTCGTGGTGTTTTGTAACCGCTATTGATCAGTTCCCTTTTCAAGTTGTTTATACTTGAATTTTTGTTCATCTCCCACATTGTGTGAATTTGTCACTCACTTCAACCATGGGATCTTAACCATGTGGTAGATGTATTGCTACGTCTAAACCACAACGAGAAAGAGATTCCTTATTCCTTTCGGTGTTCCAACCCCGATGGTTACCCATCCTTATGGTGTGACCAAGAATTCCTCCTTAATTACGGTGTTCCAACATCCTTTGGTTACTCATCTTCTGCAGTGAAGTAACATCCCGATCCTTGACAAGGTTTTCGACAAACTTTAACGGAATGAAAGTTCCGTTATCTTTCGTGTCCACTTCAAAGAGTGAACATGATCCTGTATCAAAATTTTCTCCGACTCACGATTACAGTGTTTTCTCGTGATTTCCCTCGTCTACGGATATTATGTCGTGGTATCCAAGACCATCTTTTTCATCTTGGTTATCTGTTTGAAGAAACCTTGGTTTCAAAAGTTGTCCAACCTATCTTTTTGCAAAAGGATTTAAAGTCTTGTGCAAAGCTCATATTCCAAATCCTTTCAAGAACCATCGTCCGTAAACTTGAAACCATCTTTTATTCCCTCCGTTATCTTGATGTGTTTCATGCCTGTTAACTCAAAAGTTCTTTACGAACATTCTGGTCATGAGTTAGCCATGAGATACTCGATCTTCGTGAAGATCATTTCCTAAGAGTTTCCCTCTCACCTAAGGTGTAGCCGCTGGAGATCTTCGCAAGTGCTACGGGTCAACCTCTTCAAGAAGAGAACCGTAAAGTTCAAGAAGATCGTTCAAAACCGGTGTTCCTTCTTCCTTCTCCTTCGGGAATCTCGGGACGAGATTCTTGTAAGGGGGGTAGATTTGTAACATCCCAATTTTGCTAAGTTAGTGGGTGTGGTGTTGTGTCATCTCATACATGCATGGAAACAAAATTTGAAACCAATTGAAACCAATTTAAGTTATGAATTCAATGGTTTGAGAAAATTTCCAGCAAATAGTACTAAAAGGGGTTCCAAAATTTTGTACTGAAAAGTATTTCATTTCCACCAAAGCAATACATGATGAGGTTGGAAATTTCATGAGCTTTTCAAAAACTATTTTTGCCAAATTTTATTCTTCCAAAAAGGCCCTCAAAAGTCTATTTTCTGTTCTGTTTTTAAAGAGAAAAGGGCTTCTTTGTAAAATTCAAAAACTCCAGGGGGTTTTTGCTTTTTCCTTTTTCTTTTACCCTTTCTTCCAGCTTCAGCCAGAAGGACGAGGACGGCTGTGAGGTGGCCGCTGCCACCTCCTGCTTCCAGTAATGAGGGGATAAGGTCCTCCGGGAGGCGTCTGGATCGTGCCCACGCCACAGAACCCCCCCTCCTCGCGTGGCCTCCCCTCTCTGCTTCCCTCCTCGCAGACGAACCAAACCCTAGCTCTCCCCACGGCCGCCGCCAAATTCCGGCGATTGCCGCCGTTGTAGACCGCCTAGACTCCCGCCGCTGGTCCCCGGAGCTCCGCCATGTCTTCCTACGCCTCATGGACGAGCCTCGCTTGCCGGGATGCCTCCACTCGCCGGAATTTGATCATCCCTGTCAACTCCGGCCGCCGGCATCCTCCTCACGCCGCCGTCGATTCCGGCGACCTCCCGCCCCGTCGTTCGCTTCCTCACAACCGCGGTGAGCCTCTCTTCCTCACGGTGCCCTCCTAGCCCCTCCCCGCGGCCGGAATCGTCCTCCTCGCCGGAGCCCGTGGCCACCGCCGCCTTCCCGAGCACGGCGGCTCGCCGCCGGTGGCCTAATCGGGGCGGCGCCACCTCCTATGCGTGCGCCTCGCCGAGGAGGTTCCGAGGAGCCTGGCCTCGCTTGCTGGAGAGGGGTGGTTCGCCGCCGGCGACAACTTCTGTCTCCGGCCAGCCACCCGCTGACATCACGCTGATGTCAGCGTGACCTCAGCCACGGCCACCTGTCAACCATTTTGTTTTAATTAAAAAGAAAAATTCAAATTGACAAGTGGGCCCCACTTTCTAATAATTACAGAATTTGTTTTAAAATGAATAATTAATATCTCCATTTTTGTAACACAGAAAAACATGAAAAATATATGGTTTTGTTCAGAAAAAAATTTCCAACCCAAATATGTCACTTTCATACATGTTTGACAAACTTTATTTTTGGGCATTATTTAAATGCAATTAAATCATCGAAAATAAATAAATAAGATTTTAATCAATAAAATCAGAAAAGTACAAGTTATATACCAAAATGCTCAAAATGACAAATGCAATCTAGTTATGATGTTTTTAAATCCAATTGAGCTTTTAAAATTGTACTCACTTCCAGAATTGCCCGAAGTACCCCTCCGGGGTCTATTTCGGGATAAATTCAGTAAAATTGCTTAATTACCATACGAACCCTAGCAACCCTACCTTCATGCTTAGGGCTTTATTTTAGTGCATTAACCTGCTCATGCATACATACTGCGCATTGCATCGATGCCATGTGTTGATTGTTATTTCTCTTTCGGTGTTATTTCTTCCTCGGTAGAACGTGACTCCGAAGAGAAGGCCAACAATCCAATGACGAATACTTGATCCTAACCGACAAGTCAAGCACTTATCCCTGAAGATCTTTATCTGGTTTTCTTATAACCAAGGCAAGCATAACCTCTTATCTGCTCATATATGATTTCAAAGTGATTTGAATCTCGTACTTTGCATTCGGTTCCAAACTATTTGATGTCAGTAGATAGAGTTCTCCTATACACTGCATAACCTAGATATCCTGATCCACTTCACCTAGCAGCTATAGGTTTGTTTGTGCGCGCTCCGCTAAACCTTGTGAGTCTTGCTTAGCCATGCCTAGTTGATGATTCTGGTCAATGCGTGAATCTACCATGTCAGGTGTTTATGATTTGAGTTACCTTTGATAACTTGACTAATCACGGCATGGATGTGAGGCCACAATGGGTTGTGGCGTTTTGTCCTGTTCATGCCCCTAGGAGCGAGTTCTCGCCTTCGAGCCAAGACTGAGCGTACAGCCACACGTGGGCCGATGAACCCCGCCCGGCTGACTAACTTGTTTAACCTTATCCATGAGCCACGTAGTTTGAGTTTTCCATCTGCGTGTGAGTCGGAAAATGTTTTGGAGAAAACTAGGTCGTGACCGGGACAAGTGATGGACGTACACGGATCTTGTTCCCGACTCACAGAACAGGTGCCGTCAGGAGGTGGCCAACTCCCTGTTGACGGGGTGGCCCTGTTTGGGTTGACTCATGGATATGGTTCGACAAGGTAAAGGCCGGGAATCGACCACCCTCTGCCGGCACTTCCCGGGCTAGTGCTAATCTAGTGGCACTAAGAGTCGGTTGGTACGTGTGGGTAAAGTTGTACACCCCTGCAGGGTTAAATCTTTTCGAAAAGCCGTGTCTGCGGTTAAAGACGACTTGGTGACGGATTCTGTGATCATAGATAACTTAAACGGAATGACTAAAACTTGCTGATAACGATTGAAGGATGCCTCCTCGGAGATGCCGAGAGGGGTTACCTTGTAGCATGAGATAGTGTGGAACAACTGGAGGAGGTGATCTTTGAAGCACGAGGTGCTGATATGTTTTGGTGGATTAAAAGATGATGATATCAGTAGTTGAGTAGGTTTCTCATCTGTTTTCAAAATACTCCATGAGACGTGCTATTCCTTCCTCAACTTGCAAAACAAAGTTTGCCTTACGCAAATCAGCCTTCATGAAACCCTTTTCGAAATAGCAGATATATAATAGGTTAACTAAGTCTTGTTGAGTACCTCCCGTACTCAGGTTTGCTTAATTTTGGTTCAGGAGAAGATCTCACATCGGTGGTGTTTCAACGTGGACATCGACGAGTAGTTCGGGGTTCCCAGGTAGCAGCCTGGAATCTATGGGCTGGGACGTCGCCTTATGTTGCGGCCTCTTAGGCCTTTTTGGTTCTTGTTGGTTAGCAACATAATTTGCCTTCCGTTGTCTGATGTAATGTTGGGTCGTGTGACCTCTGTTTGTAAGCTATACTCTAGTAACACCTGTTAATAAAGCTTCATGTTTAGAGTACTGCTTTGATCGGTTGTTGGTTTCGAGCTCATTGTTATACAGTTTTGGCTATGCCTGCATAGTTGTCGCAGTCGAGGGGTTGTGGAGCCGATGATCCATGTCCGAGCCCGCCTGTCGATTTCATCGGCCTGGGGCGAGGTAACCCCAGTAACCCTCGATTGTTGTTGCACTTTCTGGACACATAGCATCTTTGTATAGCTTTGGTCCCGTTTCCTTCAGTTTCTTTCGATTCTTGGACGCTTTGATATGCATAGTTGGTTATGACTAGCATGGATACAAGGAGTAGTAGACTGGGGATCCGGACTACGTGCCGATGAATCCAGTCTGCCTGCCGTTGTTTGTTGCGGCCGGGGCTGGTAACCCTGAAGCCCTTGTGAGTCCATGACTAGGAGCACATAACAGTATGTATATCTCTGGGTCCGGGGTCGTGACAACAATGGTGGAGAGAGAGAGAGAGCAAAAACGGGCTAGGAAAGACTTGGGGGCTTTGGGGAAGAAAGCCCCTTAAATAGGTGCTCAAAACCTAGCCGTTTTCCACTTTTTCCGTCCATTCCGGAATGGTCCGGAATGATTCCGTAGTGGTCCGAAATGGCCCGAAATGGCCCGGAATGATTCCGGAGCGATTCCGGATTGCAACAGAGGTTTTTCGCGGCCAAGTCGGAATGGTCCGGAATAATTCCGGATTGGTCCGGGAAAGTCCGGAATAATTCCGGATTGCAAAAGAGTGACTGAATACCGATACGAGAAATGCCATAACTTTTGCATACGGAATCCGTTTTTTATGTTCTTGGGCTTGTTGAAATCGAAACGACGAGCACTACAAGAATATGCAGAGAAATATCATTGTCCGGCAATTGAAGACAAAACCAAATGGGTAAAGGTTTAGACCTCTCAAAAAGGAACACCCGGTAAAACCTCCAACACGAAAACACACATAACTTTTGCGAATAAACTCCGAATTAGGTGAATCCAAATGGGATGGAAAGGTAATAACAAGGAATAAACAAAAAAAGAATGGAGAAGTTACCACACATGGAAGGTATGGAAACATTCTCAAAGATGAACCGGATATTTTCACCACCGAAAACGCAACAAGTTTTTCTTACCAAAACGTTTTCGATAAACCTTGGCTTGCCATGAAGATCACGACAAGCACCAAAACCCAAGGAGATAAAAGACAAATAAGAACCAAGAAATATGATATGCAAGTATGCAAAGGTTTGAGCTCTCCACAACAATTCGATCACGTTACTCACTTGAGAGCCCCTCTTGATAGTACGACTATCTATCCTATAACCCGGTCTCCCAAGGACACGAGACCGGTAAACTAGAAAACCTATCAAGATTATACATTTTCCTTGAGCATTCCACTTGAGCTAGATGATGACGATCTTGACTCTCTCAAGTTGGATCTTCTTTCTTGATCGTGCTTGCTAGCACAAAGTCCGCTTGATAAAGACTTGCAAGTTGCTCCCCCATACACCATTATGGGAGAGACTAGCTCCCCCATACACCATTATGGGAGAGACTAGCTCCCCCATACACCATTATGGGAGAGACCCTTGTTGTAAAATCTTCACAAGGCCACAATCTCCAAAAGGGTGGCAAACATCAAGCATAGGATTTCTTCTAGATGCTTCACTTGAGCTTCCTCGTCAAGCTAGATGACGAACACCGCTTGACAACAACATGGACCATGGGCAATATGAAATCTTCCTTTTGGTTCATGCCCATGGAAAGATACCTAACCACACATAGAGATGACACACACACATATCATGGGTTAGTTCACAAAGCTATATTGATAATTGCTTACCATACCATGAGATACATAATCCCACTTGGTATATCTTGTAGCTTTGTATGTTGATCACTTGCTTGATCAACCTTGTATCTTTTCTTCTCACTTCAAATGATGATGTCTTGAAGATAATAATGAAAGATCACCTATTCCTTTTCTTCAAGACACACTAGCAATAAGATCAACTCAAACCATGACCATACTTCATATAAATCCTTGAATATAACAATGGCCATCAAGGAAGCTAAGAGAGTTCAACACATGAACTCCATTATTTCCTATGGACAAGATCTACAAGGATAACTCAATGCAAACATTAGTCCATAAGGATTGTCATTAATTACCAAAACCATATATGGGGCACCATGCACTTTTGGTCGGGATCGGCGTGCTCAACGGTGGCAGACCGCGGCCCCGGTGTCGCTTTTTTTTCCTCGCGCTGGAGCCTACCGACGTCTGCAACGGAGGCCCGTTCAACGGCTCCCGGGGCAGGGAGGAAGCTCGCGGGGACGACAATGTCGGTGCCACAAAATCGGAAGCCCCCGGAGGAGCTCGGGGCCGGGAATCGGTGGTAGCAACCGGCGTCTCCATCCAGCACGCGCCAACCACCGCATCCCCATCGGTTGTTTCTGCCGTTGGGCCCCGCACGTTGACAGCCCCGCCCTTCCGGGCACGGCGTGCCTCCATGGCGGCGCAGGTCTGCCACCTGGGCGATGTCGTCGGTGTGCCCCTTCGTGTGGTGCCCTGTGCCGCCTTCCCCTGCGCGGTGCTGGGTTAAAGAAGAACCGCCGCCGGCAGTTCAACGTGGAGGAGGTGCACAGGCGTACTGCCGCGTGTGGGCCACTCGTTCCCTTTTTTCTACTAGATTTTTCCGTGGCTAGCCCGGCACTCTTTTTTCTACGGGGTGATTTTTTCCCTTAGCAATTCCGCAGCAGGCTAACAACCAGAGTTGGAAACGATGGTCTAACAGGGAACGGTTGGATTTCCTATGATGTTAACAGGTGACGGACGTGAATGGCAACAAACGGCAGCACATATCTCGATACCAAATCGGAAGTCTTTTAGTGTGCGCTATTTGACACCCATGGTGCAGAATAGTTATTCTACACCCACCCTGTATCTTTTGAACCGTACATGATTTTTACGTCACGTAAATTTTATCATATTCCTTATGTCGACTAGAACGTAAGAAAATATATACATGAAATAAACCTTTTATTTTCATGATGCCACAAAAAAATACACATTTTTACGTTGTTTTTATGACTTTTATGTTGCTATGACTCATATTTTTTCATTTTTTGCCGAATATTCTCTTTTGGATCAAACATGAACGTAAATAATTACATGCCTAACATAAATTATTGACTTGGGAACATAAAAAAATTGTGGGTGCAAAATAAGTTTTCTACACCCAGGGTGCTGAATATGAATGGTGCTGAATGGGCACCATGGAGCATCTGTTAATTTACCTATATATATATATAGGGAAGGACTATTCTAGACAACCCCTATAGTGTTCTAGAATAACTATTCTAGACAACTTCCTTATCCAGCCAGGTTTCCTCCCACCCGAACCAGACACCGACCCGGCTCGCACGGGGCGCGAGGCTACTGATAAATTCAGGGGCTTCCCCGACCTCGATCCAACTGATCCCGCCGCGACACCCTAACCGCCGACGCGAGGGAGCCCGCGGCGGAGGCGTCGCGACTCGATCCCAACACCCTAACCACCTCCGTCGGCGCGGGCGAGCGGCGGAGGCGCCGCCTTCTCCTCAAATCGGACCGGATCGGACCTCCCCCCGCAACCACCTTCTAGTGTGTAGCACAGAGCGCGGGCGGCTTCTCCTCCGCAATCAAGCACAACTCCGCCGGCGGAGACGGCTACTTCCACTACGGCAAGGCAGCCTGCGGCGGGACGCCTGTACTACAACGAGCGGCGTTTTCATGGCTCCTATCCGACGCAAAATTGATGCCATGGATGAAGATCAAGTTGGATCGTCCTCGACAAAGATACCTCCAATGGCGGATCCAAAGGTTCGATCTCCTATTTTGCGTGGAAGTTCACTATAATAAAAATATGAAGTTCACATGCCAAAAAATATGAAGTTCATCTTGATATGCAAACCAAAAAAAAGTGATGTCAAACCATGAGTAGAATTCAGTAGTTTCTGTTGTGTTGGATGTTCACTATGCGTAAAAATGAAGTTCACTATGCTTCACCTGATATATCTTAAGGAAGTTCACTTCATATTCTGTTAAAAAAGCAGGAGTATTTGTTCAAAAAGACAACAAAAATGTATTCAACTACAATTGCTAATTTTACCTGAATTGCAGGGTGGAAAACAGAGTAAGCGTCCCAGGATTGAAGAACAAGAAGAGGAAATAGTGATGTGGTCATGTCCACCAAAGCCTAGGCGTTCTCCAGTGGTGTGTAATGAAAAGATATTTGTCTCAGAACCTATGTACCGTCTTCCAACTAGATCAAGACAAATGAATATTGTTGAGATGTCAAGAACAATATATAAGTCAATTCATAGCACCTCGATGAGCAAAGCCAAGGAGGGTGTTGACATATCAAAGGCAGCGGCAGGTGGCAAGAAGCATGTCCAGCAACGGGATCCTGCACCTGATGCATCTAAAAGGAAGTCAAATGATGATGAGTGCGAAGTTCACCTAGAAGAACCTGTGCCATAGCTTGCTGCCTCGACCAACAAACAAAATCCGGACTGCAATGTCGATCAGCTTCTGAAAAGGAACAGAAAATCAACACATATGCCTCCTAGAGATCCTCTTTGTCATGTCCCAGTAGTCACTCCTCCTTGCTAGATCAAGACTCTGGATCCAGAAACTCCCACAGAACTACAAACATACACACACGTAAGTTGTTTGCTGAACAAAAACTGAATAATGCAAAATTTATATTGTTAGTGGTTTGCATGTTTAATGAAAAAACTGGGACATCTGTTATGCTAAATTTTTATTTAAAATACTTATCATTATGTGTGACAGAAAAACTGAAAAATAAATGCAGGCACCAGAGCTCCCACAAGATCTGATACCAGCTATTGGTCAAGAATTCAACACGTCTAAAGATGTGTATGAATTCTACAACGTGTATGCCAAGCACACGGGTTTTGGAATAAGGAAGGCGCAGCGCAACAAGCAGACAAGGTACCTCAAGTGTGTGCGGGAAGGTACACACAAGCCATCTGTGGCTGACAGTGACCGCCGGCGAGATAAGCACATCATGAGAATTGGCTGCGGGGCATTGCTAAGATTTAAGGAGAGAGAAGATGGTACATGTGCATAAAGGAAGTTGTGCATAACCACAACCACCCGCTTCTCTTGAGCCCATCTATGCTGGTATACATGCACTCGCACAAGAAGGTGGACTCAACACTGATGGATTATGTAAAAGATCTTCAATCCAGCAATGTTAAGCATGTAAACATAATGGGACTGCTGTCAAAACTACATAATGGGAGAGCTAACCTACCCTTCCACGACAAGGACATACTAAACATGTAAGTAGAAGTTCACGAGACACCACCTTGGGGTTCACTAGTTTGAAAGCTTTCTGAAAGAAAATCACAATTTTTTTGCAGGAAAGCTGCATTTGCACGTGAGGAGTCCAGAGGAGCAGTACCAAAGATGTTCAAGTTCTTTGAGGATATGGAGGCTCAAAATGGAAACTTCTTTTATGATGTTCAAGTTGACGAGGAGGACATAATAAAGAATATCTTTTGGGCGAATGCAAGTTGCAGAGCAGCTTATGCAGATTTTGGTGACTGCGTGACCTTTGATACAACATACAAAACTAACAAACTCCACATGCCACTGGCAGTGTTTGTTGGGGCCAACAATCACCTGCAGTCTTGCATTTTTGCTCTTGCACTGATTGGTGAAGAGGACGAAGACTCGTTTAAGTGGGTATTCAGCACATTCTTGAGGTGCATGCGAGGCAAGCAGCCTATGGTCATCCTAACAGGTTCGTGCTTCCCCTCCCACTCGTCGTGAATAAATAAAAATGCATGCATTGTGTTTCCATTCTAATATAAAAGCACAAAACCATATGCAGATCAGTGCCCGGCAATGGCCAAAGCCATACCCAAAATTTTCCTGCGTTCTCTACATAAGTGGTGCAGGTGGCACATAATGAGAAAGCATAAAAATGCTCTGAAAGAACTTTACACGTTGTACCCTGAGCTGAAAGAACAGCTAGCTGCAGTCATCAACAATCCGTTGATGCCAGCTGAATTTGAAGCTGCCTGGCATGAGTTGGTCGAGAAATATGGCCTCCAGGATGTCAACGTTATGCTAAATTTGTGGGATGAAAGGAAATCTTGGGTATCTGCCTATTGGAAGGATGTATTCTGTGCTAGAATGACTTCAACTCAAAGAAGCGAAAGCATGAATAATGTGCTGAAGAGGGGTTTTGTAAAAGAACATCAAGACCTGCATATTTTTGTACAGCAGGTTCACAACTGCGTCATAACACGCCATATGGCAGAAACTGCAGAGACACTAGCTTCAATGGTATGTTTTTTTATTTCCTTCTTATTTTATTCTTTTGAGCACATAATTAATGTTTGTAGTGGACAAAACTGGGAGTTGGTATATGCATATATTAGGAGGTTCGGATTTAAATAATCAGGAGTTCGCTTTTATTCATTAAGAAGTTACTTATTTGAAACCTGGAAGTTCATATAATATGCTGCGTACATGTTTTGATTATTTATTACTGGTTTGTTAAACCCTATGCTAACTTTTACTCAACATGAGCAGAAAGTAAGGAAAACAGTCACTCATTATGGCTTTGAGGCGCAACTTCTTGAAAAGTACACCAGAAATGTGTATAATGTATTTCGGGAACGATTGTAACACAGCACGGCGTTTCGCATCAAGCAATCACAAGAGGATCCCAGAAACTACCTTGTTCATCACTACAACCAGAGTAGGGTGTTTGCTTGGTCTAGAAATGAGTTTCGTGTGACAGCAGATGAAGAAGAAGGTGAATTCCGCTGCGAGTGCAAGCTCTAGGAGCACACAGGTACTCATTTTTTGATGATTGTTGCACATTTTGCTTGGTCTAGACAGGAGGTTCACTTCCTGCACACAAGTAGTTTGCATGGTAAGTGGATACTTGACAGCTAATAATTTTGCTCGTGTTTGTAGGTCTTTTTTGCCAGCACGTCATAGCTGTGTTTGAGCACTTGAGGCTGGACAAGATACCAGATTATTATGTGCTGCAGAGATACACAAAAGACCCGGTAACCGAACCAGAATTCTATCGCAAAGATTGTGTAAGGCAAGAAGAAAACGGGAACACACTTCACTACAGGAGATCAATCCTATACAACAAGGCTATAAAGTTGGTACCCAAAGGTTGTTCCTCGGACCACATGTTTGACGCTGCATTGGTTGCTTTCAAAGAGGCGATTTGCATCTGAACAACGCCGCCGCCATGGATCCAAACAGCAAAACAAACCACTCGTCGCGTGAAGATGGCACTGCAAGATCATCTGAATATGCACGTAAACATGTGAGCTCAGGTCTGCGCAATGCTGTAATGGCTGCGACCAACAATGCAGCTGATGAGACGTCTCATGGAGATGACAGATTCTGTGGTTGTGATGATATGCCATATGCAGAAGACGCTGCTACTGCTGCTCCTCATGCACGTATCCTGCCACCACTGAAGTCAAACACTAAAGGGAGCAGGAATGCCAGCAAGAGTGCAAAGGCTGGTACTGAAGGGAAAACAGATAAGAGAAAGAAAACTGCTCCTACACGGCCAGAACTAGAGCTTGATGCGTATGGTAATCCTAAAGGTCAGAGACTCTGCAGCGGGTGTAACACAATTGCTGGGCACAACCGCAGGACATGTGAAAGGAGGAAGCTTGAGAAAAAGCTAATTGAGGAGCACCAGAAGTTGCATGGAACTGACAGCATTCCACATAGTTTGAAGGTGTCAATCAAGAAAGTGCTTGCACAACAATCCTTCAAGAAAAAAGATGAAGAAGAGTCTATGGATGATACTGATGAAGATGAAGATTCTGGGAACGAGACAGAAGATGATGACGATGAGGGCTCTGGAAACGATACAGAAGAAGATAACACACAGACACAGGAATCAGAGCAAGGTGGTGGTGGGGGAAGGAACCAAGATGATGCCGACACAGAAGAGCTTGGTGAAGACAACACATTGCAAGATCGTGTCAACCATGCAGCTCAGAAAAATGCTACAGATACAGCTACTCCAGAAGCAGAAGGTCAACGGAGATGCAGCCTTTGTGGTGAGAAAAATGGCACAATGCCAGGTCTTGCCCCAGGAAGATGGAGATACTACAACAGAAACTTTTAGCACGTCAGGTTGATGGTGACAATAAACAGGAACGAAAAGGAACAAAAGTGTGTGGAAATTGTGGAAAAATAAGAGGGCACAATGCCAGGACATGCAAGAGGTTGCAGATGCAGGAAGAGCTCAGACGGACCTTGGAGTCAAGCGAAAATGCTGCTGCCACCAAAACAAAAGGCAGGGCGACAAGGCGGGGGGCAAAGATAACACACAGTCAACACCACAGCCAAGGAGGAGTAACAGGCTGCAAATAGCATAGAGGATAAAAAAATAGAAACAAAAAAGTAACAAATTTACGTTGTGTAAGTGGAATTATGTCATCATAGATTGTATTCATACTGTTGCACATATCTTTATCGTATATATATATATAGAACATAAAAAGGGTGTTATTTGTGAGAAATCTGATTGAATATTGAATAATCCTTGTAAATCTCACATTAGGTCCACCACATATTCGATTAGGATGTTTACATATATTCGATTCAGGGGTTCATTCCTATGTGAAACCGAAGTTCACTTAGTAAAGATGGGGAGTTAACTGATGTGCCAGATAAAAAATGTTGTGGAAACTGCTCACTGACAGAAATAACTGATATGGAAACTGCTCACTGATACATCCTAATCGATTAGGATGTTCACATATATTCGATTCAGGGGTTCATTCCTATGTGAAACCAAAGTTCACTTAGTAAAGATGGAGGAGTTAACTGCTGGTTGCTCACTGACAGAAAATAACTGAAGACATAAATAACTGATATGGATACTGCACACTGATACAAAGGAGTTTTACTTGTCCCACAGAGGAAGTTAACAAACATGATTATAAACACAGGGGTGCATGAGGTTCTACTAAAACAACAGGAACGGATAAAAACTAATATGTCTAGGAGTAGGGTTACATAAAAGTCTACTGCATGGTTTCTTCTTGCACATTACACGACATGAGACTAGCTATCTATTTCCCATATTGCTTGTTAGCACGATCTTCCGCAGCATTGCGCAGCACTTCTTGTGTGGACTGCGTTCCAACCCCTAGAAGAAGAACCAGTTCTTGGAGCATTTCAGGCCAATCCTCAGGGCAGAGTTCATTCTTTGGGTGGAACAGAATCTGGTACAAAAATTATGCCTTCCAGTCCTCACTACAGTAGAAAAAAACATGAGGAAAAACAGTGAAAAAGCCATTCATATTAATAACTAGAAAAAAAAGTGATCAAACTAGTAACAAAAGGTACTTACATCACCGTTGGCAATTTTCTCTACAAACTTCAGACCATCATAAATGCAGGCAAGCTTCAACATATAGAATTCACACTCGTTTGGGCCTTGCACTGGTGTTACCGCAAAGTGTGGCTTCTCTGCAGCTTCCACAAAATCAAATTCATTGTGCTGGGCGTATTCTTCTGCACCATACACCTCCTTCATGAGATCGACCAATCTCTGAACCTGGATATAACAGATTCACACATTAAAAACACAAAAAACATTTCAATCAAAACTTGTGCAAAAAAACAGCAGATTGCTTATATAATAACTTACAATTTCAAGGCAGTTAGTGTGATGCTCTTTCCTGGTTGTATGTGTCACTAGGGCATACTTCCTGGAATCAAGAATGACCACCTTCCCAGTGTACTTATCAAGAACATACAACGAATAGTGGCCATTCCAAAAATGAGGTACCATAATCTGTGAAACACAAAAAATAGGAGGTTCAGGTTACACAAAATGAAAAAAGTTTCACTCTGAATAATGATAAAAAGGGTATAGACAAACGAACAAAGGCAAAAGCAGGGACCAAAAACAAGTTACCAGTTTTACGGTCAGAAGGTTTTCAGACTCCCTGATGTATGCACCCCACATTCTAGCAGCAGCTGTCACATCAAATGGTTTCCTCTTCACAGGATCGCCCTTGGAGTCCACTAAGTTGAATGGTACAAAATCAAGCAGGTACTGCACACAAAAAAATAGGAAAGAAACGCATTAGTTGCGAAGTTCAGATTGATGGTATTTGGAAGTTAGAAGCTGGTTAAGAATATCATTGCTCAGAAAAAACATACGGGGATTGTGTTTGGTGTAAGAAGAACACGTTCACCCGATTCAAATAAGTGGTTCATCTCACCGGAATCTTTCCAGTATGAGATTACCCAATCCATAATGTCAACTTCCATCATTTCACAACGTCCGAAGATACTATAGATGCGCTTGGTATCAATAACAACAGGATCATTCGGAGTGGAGAACATAGCCGGTTTTGCACTGCAGGAGCAAAAAACAGAAAAAAGATAAACAAAAAAGATGTGAAAGAAACCATTGTAAAAATAAAAGAAGTAAGCACAGTCAACACATATTTTGGAAAAAACAGACACAAAATAAACATAAAAAAATCTTAAACTGGCAGCAAAATACTCACTTGTCGTGGTCGCTGCGAAACTCATTGCTCATAACCAAGTTTTTGATATCCTTGGCACTGGATAAATGACGGAACTCCTGACTGATAAGCTCTGGGACAACAGTACTGGACTTCTTGCTGGCCTTTGAAGGCATCTTCTTAGAGACCCCTGGCTTTTTCACAGTAGGGGGCCTTCTTTGCTGGTAAAGCCTCCTGAGTAACAAAGTCACTGCTGCTATCCACACTGCGAGCCTGCACAACCTTTGAGACATCTTTGTCTTTGCGCTTCCAGTGTGCATCATCAACAAAATCGTCATCGTCTTCATCGATTGCAGCGACATTAGCCTTTCCTTTCTCTATGATGGAAGAAGCTTTATTGGACCTTGTTCTGACATTGGAATGAAGACGGGCAAGAACCTTTTGAACCTTGCTTTTTCCCTTCACAACATCTTCTTCGCTAATGGGGACAACATCTGGTGTATAACAATGATTCTCGAACAGAGAAAAGTTATCCTCGTGCATGTCTAGAGGGTCCCGTAAAAAACAATGAAACCAAGACTCAGTAGACAATAAAAAAATACAAAAAAAGAGGTTCACTTCTATAACAAATGGAAGTTCGCAATGAGTTTGGGATAGAATCAAAAAGCGAAAAACAAAAAACAGTAGCTACCAGGGTCAACACCAATAGCATTCTTGAGGTCAATTGTAAAATCACTCGCTGTAAGCTAGCTGTAGATCATAGTCATCCTGATGTTCAAAATGTCGTTTTGCTCGAACAGTATGAGGCCATGCCCATCATAAGATTGCAGATTTTGGAGCATGAAAAAGACACAGTCACGCCTGCACATTTGTACCAGACAAAAGAATGGAGATAATCAACAACTGCGTCATGTAAGCACCGCTGGAATAAAATCATAACTGAATGCGTAGTTATTAAAAGGTTCTGCAGACTCACGTGTTGTCTTGTCTCGGAGATTTGCGATAACCCAATGTCCAGCTATCAATTGATTGTGGCTCAAAAGAATTCCCTATAGAGTCTCTTGCTTCCCTCCATAATTTCTTTATATTCTTGGCCATCAAATGTAAAACCCTCAAGCCATCTGGATCCTTTGGTCCACGCAGGGAATCAATAAGCTCAAACTGCTGCGTTGTCAGGTTGAGAACAACTAGGCAGAAGTGGCCAATAACATTAGGAACTGGAGGATCGGGTCCATCAAGTATGCAAAACATAACCTGTAAAACAAATAAAATACGGGAAAATCACAAAAACTCTAGAGTAAACAAGTTCACTCGACAAGAAGCAAGAATATGTAAAAACCAGCAAGAAAAACTATTGTGCTTACAATATCTTTCTTATCTAGACGTTCATCAGAAGCTGGATTAAAAAGTTTCCTCACACCCTTGCTTGTTAAGTTTCCTTCAAATAAATGCCTCTGCTTGGAAACAAAAACCATAGACAGAACAAAAAAGAATAAAAATAAGATACAAAAAGAAAATGGAGCGAAGTTCACATATGAGAGATGAAAAAAGTTAACTCACGGATATAAAATATGGAGCAACAAGCTTGCTTGAGTGCGCATAATTTCGGACAAACATATATGAGCCAAGAGTGGCAGTGGACGTGCATAGACAGCCATAAGGGTGGAAAGCTTCAGCAACCTGTCCGATTGTGCAATCACATATATCGTGATCGAAAAGTACATTGTCCCTGTGAACCAAAAAAATAAACGATAAGAAGCATATAGATATCAGGGAGGTTCACATGCATCTTATGGGGAGTTAACATCTGAAAAAATATACTTTTTCTCTGGATCATTTCTCAGCCTACACACTCCTTCGTAGACTTCTTTGATTTTATTCATGATAGGCATATCAGATAGTGAATAGGTGGAGCCTGGAGCCGAATCTGCAAAAAATAGATAGACAAACAAATTGGGATTACTGAGCTGAGGAGTTCACATATGTGTATTGGGGGGTTACTAAAGCTGGTAGATATGCGCCTTGCCTGCTGGTTGAGAAGGATCTTCGTCGCCATTGACATTAGCAGTCCCGTGCTGGGTTTCTTCAGCTCGGGTATCATCTTGCATAGCTTTTCCGTGCAAACGCTTATGTGCAAAGCTAATGTCGTCAACACCAGTGGCAGGAGTTGAATCATCTAGCGATCCAGGATGATGTTCATGTGCTGGGTCCTTGTTGAACGATACAAAAAATTGTTTACTCATTGAAGCATCAACATCATCGTCATCGTCAGCAAGGTCCCGCCATGCAGAATCAACATGTTGAGGTGTGTATTTGATACTGGATTGTGTACCATCAAACAAATTGTCTTCTCCAACATCATCTCTATCAACATCTCCATCACTGAAAGGTTCCGGTGGTGTGACCGCTGTAGGTGTCGGGATCCGATCATCCTGCGGTGTGGCAGCTCTAGGCGTCGGGATTCGATCCTCCTGTGGTGTGGCAGCTCTGGGTGTCGGTGTGACAGGTGAAGCAATCATGCTGCCATCATCAACACAATCATCATTATCGGGTTCATCACTTTCTTCACCAGTTCCAACGGGATCCTGAGAAGCCAATATCTCATTCAGTTTAGCTTCTGCCTATGGAAATAGAAGTTCACTCCAACATCAGTTGAAAGTTCAGACAAGTGAAGTCTAAAAAAAAGGCTGTAAGAAAAAAACAATAAAAAACAAAAAAAATACCTCAGCAAGTCCTCCAGATTGTTCAATGATTGAGTAAAGTTTGCTGTGGGAGCTCTCATGATCAACACCTTCATCAACAATTTGCTTTGCTATGGTGGCAGCTTCTCTTTCATACTCTCTGCATGCTGCATCTTGCTTTGAGCGGAACCCAGAAAATTATTCCTTCATTGCCAATACAGCGAGCTTGAAGCTGTCAAGATATTGCTTTTCATCATGAGTCTGATGCTTAACTGCTTCAACACAGGGACCATGACCATCAGGGAAAAGGCCATATATGGCTCATGCGCTCAGAGGTTGTTGGAATAGTATGTGATATCTCTTCAACTTTCTGCAACAGCTGCATGATCTGGTCAAAACATGCTAAAGAAGAAGTTTCTTGCCCATCTGAAGTCTGATAATGTCTCGGTTCAGTTTTATCAAATGGCTGTTGTGGTTCAGATTTATCAGATGGTTGCTGTGGGGTGTGAATAATTATGTGAGTGCTAGGCTTAGGATTAGTAATGTGATCATGGCGAGGTGGGCTAGCAGATGACATGTGGCATGAATCATACACAAGTTCGTCTTCACGCAAACTATAGGAATATGCAACTTGATTGCGGCTTTTCCACTGAAAAAACACAGAATAAAGTTCATGAAAAAATGCAAAAGGTACACAGAAGTACAAACTAAAAGAGAAGTTCACTATACAAAACATGGAGGTTCGTATAAAAATCAAGGTACTAGTATTTTAGCTAGATCAGTCAGAAGTTCATGAAAAAAATGCGGAAGGTACACAGAAGTACAAACTCAAAAGAGAAGTTCACTATACAAAACATGGAGGTTCATATAAAAACACAAGGTGCTAGTATTTTTAGCTACAGGAAAGAAATTCAGCAACAAAAAATAAAATAACTAAAAACATAATATAATACTTGCAAAGAAAAAAGAAAACTGTGTAAACTGACCGGTAATCCACCAAACTTGTATTTAGTTATGTCGGGGCCACCATTTTTCCTCGTGTCGAGGTAGAAAATCTCATTCAGAGGTTTCTTGTGCAGGTAATTCGCACGTGGCGTCTTGATGTGCATTATAGAGTACCTTGCTGAATAGCAGCTGTCCAGGTGCATGACGTTCAACACAACACCACCACCTTCAGCGCAGGCCTGCGGGATGCTCCTATCCTGATACTTTATTGCTTCTCTCTGTATCTCACCAACAAGCAACTGGCAGTAGTCCATCTTTGCCATTTTCTTGTAATCCATGTTGACGAGCATAGAAGCCTCCCTCCCAACACGAGGTGCTGACCCAGGACATATGAGCTTGTTATACATAATGCAAAAGAACACCTTCACAGCCAAATCAACCTTTTCAGGGTCTTCAACTAACACCCTAAGCATCTCACGCAGATCCTTTATAAGGATGGGAGACTTGCTGTCAATGTCAAGTTCAGCCTTAAACAAGGCTAGAGCCTCATCATGTCCAGTGTCAGAAGGCATGGGAGCAGTGTCACCACCCATTGGGAGGCCAAACACATAGTGGACTGCTTCTATGTTGACATGAAGTACTTTATCAGGTCCACACTGAATCTTCATAGTTGTTGTGTCCAGATTCAACAGCAGATGGCACATGAGAACACGGGTGATATTACCCTCAAGCACCCAGCCAAAAACACACCGAAAACCAGCATCAATGACCCTGGCCCTTTGAGCGTCTTTCAGCAAAGCAGCAGCAGCATGAACTTCACCTAGAGAACAGCGGACAGTTTGCTGAAAACGCTTTTTATCACCATCTTCGCCTTCACCCTTTCTCTTCCTACCACACTGTGGATTCTTTGGGGCTACTTTCCTCTCTTCCTTTCAGTATTCTGCATGACAACACAAAGAAAAAGACAAAAAAATAAGTCACAGAGAAAAGGGGAGTTCACTTACAGGGAAATGAAAGTTCAAATAAACAAAGAGTAGTAACATAAAAAGCAGGAAACCCACCTCAACATCATCTTCAGCCTTGAAATCCTCAAAGTCATCATCGTTGCCATCAGCTTCATCCTCAAGGTTGTAATTACTGTCAGCAACCCGCTTACGTTTGGCAGACTTTGATTTAACAGACTTAGATTTAACTGGGGCAGGTGCATCATGTGAAGGCTTCTGGACAGTACAAGGAACACGACTGCTGCGCCGACAAGGCTCTGCACTTGCATTTTTCTTCTTGGCAACAGCCACCCTGGTTCTCTTTGATGGTGAGGGCTCTGCACACAATTCTTCCTGTGGGACAACGGAGGCACTTGCCTGTCCAGTAATAACTATATTTGAATGCTTCCTTCTCTGGTATGCTATGACCTTCTTCTCATGCTCATCTACACGCGCCTTGTGTTCCTTTGCGTACTTATCAAGCTGTTCCTGAACATTGTGCTCCTGGGTAACCTCCTCTGGACCAACAACACTCTGCGATGGTGTGTCCTGCCACTCAGGGGTGCACTCAGGCACAGGGGAAAAAGTGGCGTTAATTGGATCGTCTTGGACAATATGCAGCGGAGTGACGTCAAACAATGGTCCAGCTATGCGTTCACCAGGCGGACTGCTGCTCTCAAGCTTGCCGGCTACAGATGGCAACAACAACATAGGAGTGTGCTCGAAAGAGGGCACACCAGATCCCCCAACATCAAGAACAGTGCTGCTATCACCATCTTCAAGTCGAGCTGCCGGCAGAGGCATATCGTCATACTTAGGCATACCTGACTGTGCCGGCAGAGGAGTATCGTCAAACTTAGGCATACCTGACGGTGCAGGCAGAGGCGTATCATCAATAGTTGCATCAGTGCTGTCAACACCACACCTCCGACTGGAGAGAGGCATACCGTCAAACTGCAAATCAGATGGCAAGTCTGCAACTACTGTTTTGGAGGGATCACCAGGCCTGTCAACTCCATGATCTGAAGGGGAGTCTCCCATAGGTAAGTCACTGTCTAGTTGCAGTAGGGATTCATTGATGATGTCATCGACTGCAAAAAAAAGAAGATAAAATCAACATACTAACAAACGAATAAAAACACATGCAGAACGATTAAAAATACCAAACAAATGATCATAACAACCATAAATACATCAGAGAACACATATACACAAATAACAAGGAACTACTTAAACAAACACTTGCTCAAAATCATGAACCATAAGGGAGTTCACATTAGTAAAAACGGAGGTTCACACACTTAAGCATCTGCAAAAAAATATATTGTTTACACAAGATTCAGAAATGGACGTTCACCACCCACATAACAAAAACAAAAAGAAAACACATGTACACAAAAAAAATGAAAACACTTGCTAAAACATAAAAATGAAAAAACTTTCTCAAATTATGAATCATCAGGAAGTTCACATTAATAAAAAATTGAGGTTCGTACACTCGTGATAAAGAAAAAGTTGGTGTTGTTTATACATGATTAAAAATGGACACTCACCATACACAGAGCATACATCAAACAAGAAAATGTTATCTACGAACATGCAAACCGTACATAGCAACTTAACAAATATCAACACATAGTAGTACAAAACAGAGAAAAGAAGGAGATTTACCTCCGATTCCTGACGGGGAACGATGATCCATTGCTTCTCAGCATCAGAAGACAACCCGAAAAAAGGAAAGGATTGCAATCCAAGCGCACTTGACGAAAAATCCGAGCTCGTTGTGGCGGTAGAGATGAAGAGCTCACGGGGACACGCGAAGTCTGCGATTCAGCGGCGCAAATGAATCTACGCCGCGGATCCGAGCCCCCGCTACAAATTAGACCGCAGATCCGAGCCCCCGTAGCCCGAATTTGACAGCCGCCGCCGGCAGAAACCCTAGACGGCAGATAGAGCGGCGACGCGCACGAGGGAAAATATCCGCTCCGCCCCAATTACAACCAGTTAGAGCGGCGGCGCGACGGGAGAGAAGCAGCGGAGAGGAGTGTGGCGAGAAGCGTGCGGTGGTTGCGTCGAGTTCTACGGAGGTTGCGAGGAGTGCGGGACGGAGAAGAACTGTGGGGGAAGAGTCCAAGCAGAGCGGTGGTGGGGTAAGACACGCGGCGACTTCAAGGAGAAGTGGAAGTAGTGGTCGGGACACGTATTAACTGAGCGGTTAATAACGCCGGTTATGACACTACAAATTAATTGAGGGGCATTAAATAAAAAGATGCACACTAGCTATTAAAGATTAGTCCTGTCCAAAAAAAAAGATGAATCTAATAATTACGAAAAATCAAATTAGATTGATGATACTTCTGTTACAGTACAAAATGAAGTACTAACCCCCTCCCCTAATCACTCCAAAAAAAATTGCATGTTCACTAGTAAAAAATGTAAAAACAAAATATGAGAGACATCTACATGGTAAAAAAAAGAGTTGGATCGAAGCAAAGAAATATCTATTAGGTAAAAAATTAGAGGAGCTAAAACTACAGTAGCAATCTAAACAAGAATCGATAAACATAGCAGAGGTTCATTCAGCTAACGAACAGAAGTTCACAGGTTTAAACAGGGGAAGTTCACTTTTGATAAAACAGTAGTTCAAGCGATTTTCCAAAAAAGCAAAATTAAAACAGTGCGAAAAAAATCAGATGGCAAAATTGACCAACTGCGAGTCCAATTAGTAGTTATACGAGTCTATTTAGATTAGTACAAGAAGCCGCGCCCCACGAACGCCCCGGATTCATCCCAATTTTCAAAAAAAGCTGCCGTGGAGTTCGATTTCCGATTTTTCAAATTAATCAAAAACTGTATCAAATTTGGGAACAATTCCTGTACGAAAAGATGCGCCTCTGAATTATCTTTCGATTGACATATCACTCATCTCATTTGAACAAGTGGTTAACGAGAAATCTAAAAAATGGCGTCCGCTGCGTAAGAACGAGCGGAAAACGGAAATGTGTCTTCCAGATCTATCAAAGCAAAATTTGACGAATTTGGGAAAAATGACAGAGATAGAATTCGACAGCTTTCCAACGAGATATCGCTTGCATGGATCCGATAGAAGGTTAGAAAATTACAAGCGATAAACCGTCCAAACCACTAGTAGAAAACAGGGCATTGAGCCAAGCACAATGGAACCGGATGTGATACAAACCGGTTCAAAAGAGTCTGTCCCCTGGGCCCACCCATGCAGCAAATGGCTGCAAGGCCTTTAGGACCGGTTTGTAACACAAACCGGTCCTAAAGGCCTTGCGGGTCATTTGCTGCAGGGAGGGGGGCCCAGGGGCAGACCCTTTAGAACCGGTTTGTATCACAAACCGGTGTTACAGGTTTTCTCATTTTTTGCAGCTACTGCGGGTCCCGCTGTCATATCCTTTAGAACCGGTTTGTAACACAAACCGGTCCTAAAGCCCTCCCCTAAACCCTACATATATACCACCCCGAGCTCAGCTCCATTTTTTCCAGCTCTAGCTCAACTCCATTTTTGCTCTCTCCTTCCTCTTGTGAGGTCTAATCCATCCCCATTTTCTCCACCATTTGTCAAGATTGTTGGTACCCATCGGTTCTACGGTTAGCATCAACGTTCCCTCTTCCGGCATTGCAAGTTTTGCTCGTTTTCTTGCTCATTTCATTTTTGTTGTGCTAGCTAGGTGTTTGATGAAATGCCTAGCTAAGCTAGAATATGTTATTCATTTTGTTATGTATACAAATTGATGCAATTTGAGCTCAAAATTAATTATGATTTGTGCTTTTTTTAGTGTCGCGCACCTTGTCCCCTTCCTCACTACCGTCGATCGCCCCATCACCGACACAACCTTGGTGAGCCTATTGTTATTATTTACCAAAACAAATTTTGATTTGTATGATTTACGTATTTACTTGTATATAATTTTCTAGAGTCATAGTTTTGATATCCGTCCCCGTTGGCCCTCGTCCAGTCTATGATTCGGATGTGGTATATCATCTTTTTTCACTACATATTTTCATTTCCTGATTATACGACAATTACTTACGCCGACCAACTTGACATAGATATTTTTATATAGGAGGTAGTGGAACCGGAAATGCCAATCGACCCTATTGTTGAGAAGTTATACTTAGTTGAACAAGAAAATATTGGCTTGAAAGAAAGATTGAAAAAAACTGAAGAAAGGTTGGAAAAAACTGAAAGAGAGAAGATGACCTTGGAAAAGGTTCTTGCCGGTGTCGTCGATAGTCACAAGAGCGAGATGGACGCAATGCGCCTGAAGATTAGAAAGATTAGGAAATATGCAATTAGTAAAGAGGCTTGGTATAATTATGTCGTCGGGTCAATTATTACCTTTGTTGCGATTTTGATCGCATTTGTTGTTGTTTTTAAATGCATTAATTAGAGAGAGTTTTTATGGATGGTTTCAGTGTGTATTTTTCTGAGAACTATATATGTATGGTCACTATACGCTAGTTTGGTATTAACGTGTGATGAACTTTTTGTATTAATTAATTAATTTAGTCATGATGATTTAGCATAATGGTTGTTGATAAATTTATATAATGCAGATGAACCGGCAATGGATGTACAGTGATCGACGTCGTCCCGAATTCCTTAATGGCATGCATAGTTTTCTCAATGTGGCTGAGAAAAACAGGCAGAATGGATTTATTTTTTGTCCATGTAAAAAATGCTAGAATAAGAGGAATTTCCCTAGCTCAAGAACCATACACACCCACCTGTTGCAAGAAGGCTTCATGCCCAGTTATTTTTGTTGGACCAAGCACGGAGAAAGAGGGGTTATAATGGAAGACAATGAAGAAGAAGAGGATAATGATAATTATCCTATGTTCGATGAACACGGTGATACTGAAATGGGGGAAGACGAGCCTGAACTTGAGGACATTGTTGATGAGTCTGATGATGATCTTCGTCAGGTCATTCGTGAAGAACAGATAAACTGCGCAAGTGAAAACGAGAGGTTGAAGTTGGAGCGCATGTTAGAAGACCACAAAAAATTGTTGTACCCAACTTGCGAAGATGGCCAGAAAAAACTGGGCACCACCCTTGAATTGCTGCAATGGAAGGCAGAGAATGGATTATCTGACAAGGGATTTGAAAACCTGCTGAAAATAATGAAGAAGATGCTTCCAAGAAATAACGTGCTGCCCTGCAGTACATACGAAGCAAAGAAGGTTGTCTGCCCTCTAGGATTGGAAGTGCATAAGATACATGCATGCATCAATGACTGCATCCTCTACCGCGGCCAGCACGAGAATTTAAATGCCTGCTCGGTATGCGGTGCATTTCGGTATAAGATCAGGCGAGATGACCCTGGTGATGTTGAGGGCGACGATCGCCCCAGGAAGAGGGTTCCTGCCAAGGTGATGTGGCATGCTCCTATAATACCACGGTTGAAACGTTTGTTCCGAAACAAAGAGCATGCCAAGTTGTTGCGATGGCACAAAGAAGACCGTAAGGAAGACGATATGCTGAGACACCCCGCTGATGGGTCGCAGTGGAGAAACATCGACGATAAGTACGAGGACTTTGCACATGACGCAAGAAACTTAAGGTTTGGTCTGAGTACAGATGGCATGAATCCATTTGGGGAGCAGAGTAGCAGTCATAGCACCTGGCCCGTGACTCTATGTATCTATAACCTTCCTCCTTGGTTATGCATGAAGCGTAAGTTCATTATGATGCCAGTGCTTATCCCAGGCCCGTCGCAACCCGGCAACAACATTGATGTGTACCTGAGGCCACTGGTTGATGAACTTTTAGAGTTGTGGGCTGACGAAGGTGTACGTGTGTGGGACGAGTACAAACAAGAGGAATTTGACCTACGAGGGTTGCTGTTTGTTACCATCAATGATTGGCCCGCTCTTAGTAACATCTCAGGACAGTCAAACAAGGGATACAGCGCATGCACACACTGTTTAGGCGAGACAGAAAGTATACATATAGGCAAGAATGTGTACCCGGGGCATCGTCGATTTCTTCCAGACAGGCATCCCGTAAGAAAGAAAGGAAAGCATTTCAAAGGCGAGGCAGATACACGGAGGAAGCCAACCCTCCCTAAAGGTACTGATATATATGACATGGTCAAAGATATAAAAGTAATCTTTGGAAAGGGTCCTGGCGCACAATCTGTTCCAAATGACGCCGACAACCACGTAGCCATGTGGAAGAAGAAATCTATATTCTGGGAACTACCCTATTGGAAATTCCTAGAGGTTCGCTCTGCGATCGACGTGATGCACGTGACAAAAAATATTTGCGTGAACCTGCTAAACTTATTGGGCGTGCATGGGAAGAAGTCGAGAGATACACCAAAAGCACGGCTGCACCACCAACGTATGCACGAACGAGACGACCTGATGAATCCAGAGAATTTCAAAGGTCCTGCCAGCTACGCTCTTACCAAGGAAGAGAAGGAGATATTTTTCCAAGTCCTGAGTAGTATCAAGGTCCCGTCTGGCTACTCGTCGAACATAAAAGGAATACTAAACCTGGAAGAGAAAAAGTTCCAAAACCTTAAGTCTCATGACTGCCACGTGATCATGACCTAGTTACTTCCGATTGCATTGAGGGGGCTTCTGCCAGAAAACTTGCGAGTACCCATTGTGAAGCTATGTGCATTCCTCAAAGCAATTTCTCAGAAGGCAATCGATCCAGCAACTCTACCAAGTTTACAGAAGGACGTGGTCCAATGTCTTGTCAGCTTCTAGTTGGTGTTCCCACCAACCTTTTTCAATATTATGACGCACCTCATAGTTCACCTAGTCCAAGAGATTTCCGTTCTCGGTCCTGTATTCTTACACAATATGTTCCCCTTTGAGAGGTTCATGGGAGTCTTGAAGAATTATGTTAGAAACCGTGCTAGACCAGAAGGAAGCATGGTCAAGGGCTATGGAACAGAGGAGGTCATTGAGTTTTGTGTTGACTTTATTCCTGACCTGAACCCGATCGGGGTTCCTCAGTCGCGCCATGAGGGGAGACTGCGTGGAAAAGGCACGCTAGGAAAGAAATCAACAACATGTATGGACGAGCAATCTTTCAGTCAAGCACACTACACAGTTCTAGTTAATTCCAGCTTGGCGGCTCCATATATCCAGGAACACACAGATATTTTACGCTCGGAATATCCGGAGCAACCTGAAGATTTCATTGCTAAAGAACACGCGAAGACTTTCGGAGGTTGGTTGCAAAGACGTCTGATTAATGACAACATTGTTGAAGATGAGCTATACTTGTTGGCCAAGCAACCATCTTCGACTGTATTGACCTTTAAAGGGTACGAGATAAATGGTAACATATTTTACACGGCAGAACAAGATAAAAAGAGCACCAACCAAAACAGTGGCGTCCGGTTTGATGCAAAAGACGACAACGGGCAAAGGGTCACATACTATGGTTACATAGAGCAGATATGGGAACTTGACTACGGACCTTCCTTTAAGGTCCCTTTGTTCTGGTGCAAATGGTTCAACCTGTCAGGCGTGAAGGTAGACCCGAAGTACGGAATGACAATAGTGGATCAGAAGAATCTTGGGTACGGCAATGATCAATTCGTCCTAGCCAATGATGTGGCTCAGGTTTTCTATGTGAAGGACATGTCTAGCAGACCGAGAAAAACAAAAGATAAGGAAACGAATACATCAGACGATGAGCCAAGGCGCCACATAGTTCTTTCAGGGAAAAGAAAAATCGTGGGAGTCGAGGACAAGACAGACATGTCAGAAGATTACATTAAATTTGATGAAATTCCTCCCTTCAAAGTCAAAGATGATCCTAGCATTCAGTTAAATGATGAAGATGTTCCATGGTTACGGCGCAATCAGAAGAAAGGCAAGAAGAAAAATAGAAACGGATCGTCCCTTTAGTACCGGTTGGGGACACCAACCGGGACTAAATGGGTTAGGGTTTCGTTTGGACCAATCAGATAGAATCACACGGATCGTGTGTTTGTTTCAACCGCTTGTGAGTCGTTGGATCCGGGGTGTGTTTCTTTCCAGCTGTTGTGAGCCGTTCGATCAGGGCTACGGTGTGTTTCTTTCGAGCTGTTGTGAGCCGTTGGATGAGATGTTTCTTAACCGTTGGATCAAAACCCTAGCTCAACACTTTGTGAGCCAGAGGACCCTATATATAGCCCAGCTTCATACACCGTTCAGTTCATCTCCCAAATACAAAACATCCGGATTCGCCAGCATACGCCCCGCTATGCATTTGGTATGCATATATGCACTCAGTAGCCACTGCGGGGTTGTATACTGGCGATACCGTTTGTTTTGTTCTACACCCTCCTTTAAGGTTTGATACATCATATACTCAGTTCATCGAGCAAATACAAAACATCCGGATTCACCATCATACGTCCGGCCGTGCATTTCGTATGCATATATGCACCCAGTAGCCACGGTCGGGCTGTATGATGGCGATACCGTCTGTTTTGTTCCACACCCCCCTTAAGGTTTGATACATCATATATTCAGTTCATCGAGCAAATACAAAACATCCGGATTCGCCATCATACGTCCGGCCGTGCATTTGGTATGCATATATGCACCCAGTAGCCACGGTCGGGCTGTATGATGGCGATACCGTCTGTTTTGTTCCACACCCCCCACTTCCCTCTCTCTCCTTTTTTCCACTAACTCAATTCTTGTTTATTGGATTCTTGTTTAAAAGAATCAAAATAGAACTAAGAACACATAAAAAAGAGTATAGAGGTGTTTTGTTCCACACCCCCCTTAAGGTTTGATACATCATATACTCAGTTCATCGAGCAAATACAAAACATCCGGATTCGCCGTCATACGTCCAGCCGTGCATTTGGTATGCATATATGCACCCAGTAGCTAGCCACGGTTGGGCTGTATGACGGCGATACCGTTTGTTTTGTTCTACACCACCCTTTAAGGTTTGATACATCATATATTCAGTTCATCGAGCAAATACAAAACATCCGGATTCGCCATCATACGTCCAGCCGTGCATTTGGTATGCATATATGCACCCAGTAGCCACGGTTGGGCTGTATGATGGCGATACCGTTTGTTTTGTTCTACACCCCCCTTTGGAAACAGAAAGAAGAAGAAAAAGAAATGTGCGCCCCCCTGTACAGGCCTTTAGGACCGGTTGCCGTTAACAACCGGTGCTAAAGACCCTTTAGCACCGGTTGTTAACCGCAACCGGTACCAAGAAAGGCAAGAGTAAGATTGTGACGACCGGTTGTCACAGAGGCAGACAGAAGAAGTCACGGTATGGCAGTCACGTATTCAACATCAACCAAGAAAGGCAAGCGTAAGATTGTGACGAAAGGTTGACAGAGGGAAATACTCGCGATATATGTATGTACTTTTTAAAAGTGAGAAACAAAGTACCAGCGGGCTAGTATACCAATCGCTAAATAAATCTACATGTATGGTATCTCGCTAAATTAATCTATATATATGTATCCATGATATATATGCTCGATGTATCACTTGCGCTCTCACTTCTCGTTGCCTTACTCATTACCCACCCTAACTTACCACAGGCGCATTGTAACATCCCAAGTATGAAAATCATCCACTTAGAATGTTTGTTGCATGCTTATTAAAGTTTTGCATCATGTCATCATATTGATTCCATGTTGTTTGCATTTGTTTCTTATTTGTTGCATTTGTTTTCCACTGTTTTCACAACTCAAATTCAAGCCTTATTCAAACAATGGTTTCATACTTGCTCTGTTACAACATTTTGAATAAAAATCACAACTAATAACAACCATTTGGTTCCATGTTTTTCCATAGTGAACACTTGTGAAATTGATGTTTTAAATCAATTATTCATTTTCCAAACACAATTAAAAATTCAAATCAAAGCACCCAAAACAGAACCATTTTGAAATTATGTTGATACCAAAACAAATCAATTCAAATTGCCTAATAACCTTAGGGGTAACCCTATAGAAAATGCTTTGTTTTGCTAATATTAATTAATATTGCAAATTTCATTCAATTGGGTTTAAATTTCAAACAGCAAGCAAACAATTAAATTTTTGAAAACAAAAGCTACCAAATGTTTGCATTTTATCTAAGGAATTTACCCTAATTTTTCCAAATTTTTCCCTAACTTAAAAACTATGTTTTTCTTCCATTTTTGGTTTCAGCAAAAAAAAACAGAAAAGGAAAAAATAAAAAAGGGAAAAACGCAGCGCGCGCGCAGCAGATAACAAACCCAGCCCACCTAATGCCTAGCGCGCGCAAGCCCAGCCCGTCTACCTCCCGCGTAACGCTTTGAAAAGCGTGCGATCGTCTTTTAGACGTACGGCAGCTCATCCGTGCCGCCACCGCGACCGCGCGGCGACTCCGGCGGCCAGCCCTCGCTCTCCTCGCCTATAAGAAGCCCCCCAGGGCCCCGAAGACCTAACCCTACCCCCTAGGCTCCTTTTCCCTCGCCGCCGCCGCCAATCGTTGCTTCCCCGACGAGGTTCCCCTCCTCTGTCACCCTCGCCGGAGACGGAGCTCTGAATCCGTCGATGGCGCCGCCACCTCCCGCCTCCACCTAGCCACCTACCACCTGGAATCGGTAGCCCTCTGCTTCCTCTACGTTTCGGACACGAGAGCGCAACCGGAGATCATCTACTTCCTCGACGCCGTCCACGACACCGCCGCCTCGGTCACGCCGTCGTCAGCAACCTCCGCCACCTCAATCCCCTCCTGGTGAGCTCCATCATCTCCCATCTCTCCCTCTGCTGCTTGCGCATGATCCCGTGCACGTTCTGCACACAGCACACGCACACACCTCACGTATCGATCACTGGCCGTGTTTCCCCCGCCGGCGATCATCTTCTGTCAGTCGAGGAAGCGTTGGTTCGTCAGTTTCGTCAGTTAAGCGCTGGGACTGAACCTTATCCTCTCTGAATCGCTTCTACTGTCAAACGACTGAAACTAGCGCAGCGGTAGCCACTCTCTGAAACTTTCGGCAGGTCTCGGGTAAGAGCCCGCAGCGCCAACCTTTTTGTTGCCTTTTGCTTCCGCGCAGAGGCCCACTGTCAGCGGCTCTCTCTGCCACGCGTGCGCGCGCGCGCGCCATGCTGGCCACGGGTCCACTGGCCAGTGGCTAGGGGTAGAGGGCCGCGTGGTAACAAAAGTTTTCTGCGAATTTCTGAATTCCAAAATCCATTTAAATAACAGATTTGAATCAAAAACTTCAAACTTTAATATCTTTCATTCTGTAAATCCAATAAATAAAAAGTTTATATGTTTTCTATTCCAAATTTCCTAATCTTTCCAAATAATCAATTTGTGTACTGTTTTGACAATTACAAATACCTTTAAAATTCAAATTTGAATAATTCAAATGTAATTTGCAATAATTCATAAATAATTCATACTAATTCCAAATGAGGCAAATAAAATATGTTTTTCATACCATTTTGAATAACCTATTCAAATATAAATGTTGCTTCATGGTTTGAATAATTTAAATTGCCTAAATAATTTAATCCTTGTTTAATTCAATTAAAATTTGATAAAATCATAACTTGGTCAAAATAAAATATTTTTGAACATGCAAAATATGTTTTCAAACCATCAAAGTGTGAACTTTTCAAATGTGAGTTTGAATTCATGTTTTGAACAAATAAAAATTCATTTAATTTCAAACTTGTTTTAAATTCATTTAAAACTTGTTTAATATTGTTTAATTCATAATTAAATAATCCAAATTCCAATTTCAATATTTGAAACATGTAATCCAACTAAAATTTGATGTTCTTTTCAAATATAAACTTTGTTATTTGTTTTGAACATTTTGAATGGGTGAAAACAACAAGTATTTGTGTGTCACCTTTAAGGCACCCAAAAATTCCCTAAATTGATAATAAAATTCTAAATTGCTACACCCTATTTTAATTTGATTCTAATGTTGTTATTCTGCTATTTTCCTTTTGCATGCATCATACTAAACCACCAGCACCTGTTGATTAGTTGGAAAACAAATAATCTAACCAAAATCCATGGGCTTTTCATATGCAACTCAAAATTGCATATGTGTCCATTTAAATTGTGTTATCCTATCAATTAGTTTATTTTGATGCATCTATTAACTTGTCATGCATCATATTTGATTGTGCACTATGCCATGATGATGATTGTTTATATTTTCTGCCTTGTTTGTTTGCTTCTTCTCGGATAGACGACGACGTTGATACCGACGACCTTTACGACACCCCTTCTGAGGATCTAGCTCAGTACCCGGCTACTGGGTTTGCAGGCAAGTTATCACTCACATGAACCATTGTGTTCCTTTCAACATTGGTTACCGATAATTTCCGTTGTCTATATTTGCTAGCCCTATGTATCGTTGCTTCTGTTACGAACCTATCACATGATACCCTAAACCCTGATATTGCCACACCTCCAGTCCTAAAGCCCCGTTGCTTGGGCCCGTGTCTTACTAGCATGCTTATGGTTGTTTTGCTCGAGTCGGTTATCAGTTACTTCTGTTATTATATCTGTTATATTCTGGGCTCGATGTTAAACAACACCTGTTAATTTGAGGTAATAATAATTTGCTGATAAGGCACCGGCAGGAGGCCCGGCGTGGTTTTGAGGCCTGCTAGTGTCGACCCTAATAGGAAAAGGGTCTTGTCTACTGATCCATGATGAGCGCACTATCCGCATGTGGGAAGCGTGTATGGGCGCCCCCCTCAATTTGACTCGATCCGCATCTCGTCCAAATCACCACACTTAGTTCGGGCTTTCCATTTGATGCACGCATATGCAGGTACGAACCCGAGGCCAGGGTGGAACTTTTGTAGTCGGCATTTAGGGCGGCGTGGTCTTCCAGTGCTATGAGGGTCCTCCTTTTCTTCGGGGGGCTCGATTAGCCGCGCACGCATAGCACGTGGTGCTTTGGGCTTGATGCGAAGAAGAGTTCAGTTGTGTTGAGTGCCCCGCTTGGTGGGAAAGGCCTTCCCATCTGGCGGGTTATTCTTACGTGTACGGTCAAATTGGTGCACCCCTGCAGGGATAAATCTTCTCGAGAAGCCGTGTTTTCCGCGGTTATGGTTGACTTGGTGAAAGTACTAGCTAACAAGTACTCAGAACAACTTACACCTAACTAATGATAACCTGACTAGTAATAGACCTATTGACACAACAACTTGATCCATCATTAATCCAACTGTGTGAGTTATCCTCGGATTGCTTCTTTGGATAAGGGGCGAGATCCAGGATGGGTTTGTTTGGTGGTTAGCTATAGTTGGTTACGATACGCTATCTTACCTCTTTCTGTTACCCCAGAAGTTGTAGTAAGTTCTGTAGTTGGTTAGTGCAGCCAGTTGCAGCATCTTTTATACCTTCCCTTCCGTTGATCACAAGGCATCTGTGCTTGGTGTTGACGGGTTACACTTTGGTGAACTGTGAGTCTTGCTTGCCAGTACGTTGTTGTACTGACCCCTTTGGGGCTGTGGTTTACGCAGACTACGACTACGGCTACGATGACCACCAGGATGGCTACTTCGTGGAGTTTGACGAGACTGCAGACTAGTAGATAGCTGGACCAGGGCTGGATCCAGGACCTACGTGGATGGGCTTCGTCTTCTTTATTTTCTCCGGCTTCTTAAGCCTGTTGGATTTGTCTGTACCCAGACACCTTTGATTGCTTCCGCTGATGTAATGAATGCCATGTTGGGACATGTGTCCTCTGGATGATTGTATTTGCTATTTCTGCCTTAGTGAAGGCCATTTGCAACCTTATCTCCATCTTTTGTGTCTTAGAGGCATGTTGTGTTATCCCTTTGTTCAAAACCGTTGACGTACCATGTGTGTATGGTATGAAGTACGTCAATGGTAGTATCCTGATTTCTACGGGATAGTTTACATCGACGGTGAACAGTAACGGTTGGTTGTCGCACATAAGTGCTGGCCTACCCGTAAGGGGACGCAGGAGCCGTTAAGCCCCGTAATCCAACCAAAATACTGTTCAGTTCGTACGGTAAGTATCCTCTAGAAGTCCGGGTGCGACAAATGGTATCAGAGCCTGTCTGCCTGTAGGATCCCTTTTTACTGGTCGCAGTTGAGTCTAGAAACTATTTTGTAGCTATATAGGAAAAATGAAGCGTGAGAGTAGGAATTCTGCCATTTTTCTTCTTTCCCCACCCACCCACCCTTTTCTGGTAAGGAAGTGCAACGTTGTTTTCTGTTCTCACCTAAACTTTCAAGTTAGGATTTCACGTGTTTTGGGTTCTCCTTAGTACCTCAGGACTTTTGGTCTCGTTTTCCCGATGTTGCTTCGATGTCATGTTCTTCTAAAGAACCTTTCGTCCGTTGAAACCTTGCTGTTGTTTTCCACTTCATTTCTTCTACCGGAGTCTAATCAAAACCTCCCAAATCATCTGCAGATGGATCTCAGGTTCTACCCGCAGGTGGTTCGGATGACTCGCTGTGAGAGCACCGCCGGTTATCCGGAGATGCTGAGAGACATGGTTACCTATCTGGGGTTCCATTGGGCACCAGAGTACCAGGTCTACGAGCAGCAGCGAGAGTTTGACCAAACTTACTACCGGGCTATCGTCTACATTCTGTCGGATGATGGCAGGAGCGTTGTCCACCGCTACGAGGCAGTAGGTTCCACAGTGGATATGGCCGTGCAGCAGGCAGCTTACGTGAGTCTCACCGTCCTCCGTGCTGACTACTGGGGGTTTGACGATTCTATCTATCGTCATATCCCCCGTGGTTACATCACGTCGGCGGGAGTTCACTTCACTCTCCACAGCAACCTGGATACCTACGAGTCTGATAGCTCCAGGCTGCACACCACTGCCCAGTTCGTGAGGCACAGTGACGCAGTTGCTTCCACACTTTCTCAGGAGTTAGCCTCAGTCAGGGAGCAGCTCCACCTTGCTCTCACTCGTCTGGCGACGTACACCACAGACTTTGTTGGAGATGAGCGCTTTGCACGTTGCGTTCAGACAGCTGGGTTACCGCTGCCAGATGCTGGAGGTTACGAGCCGATCAGAGGCCCACTTCTCGACCTCGGAGCTGGTTACACAGGGATTCCCCGCTATGGAGCACAGGGAGACGACGCTTTCTACTTCACCACACCGAGAGTTGCTCTCAGAGCAGTCCCGCTCTACGTGGATCGTCGTCATACCTACTTCCGTGGGATTCCTCCTCACCGTATCTCTCGTCGTACTACTCACCGCCGTCCTGCGTGATGAGCATGGGAGTACCGATGTATCCATTCATAGCTATGTTTAGTTATCCTTGTATTTCGAACCATGTATTGGTGTGTTGGATATTCTGATGTATTTGAACATGTGATGATGTACCTGTTGGTTATCTATTTCATGCGTCGGAATAATCTCTCTTTCGGTTACCAAGTCTATCCTTTGCTGTTATTGTGCTAAAATGCATTTCTGTTCAGGATGCCTCCAACCAGGAACACCATGCCTGAACCACCTCCGCTCACGGAGCTGTTGACTCAGATGACTCAGGTCGTGGCTCAGATGGCCAGATCCAGGCTAACCAGCACAACAACCAGAATGCTCCGCGAGTCAGCATCAAGGAGTTTCTGAGCTTGGGGCCGAGAGCTTTCGTGGCAACACGTGAGCCTCTCGATGCTAATGACTGGATCAGGGAGATGAACAGGGCTCTGGAGATTGCTCATGTTGCTGAGGAAGATAAGGTCAAGTATGCCACCTACCTACTGAAGGGTCAGGCAGCTACCTGGTGGGAGAACTACCAGACCATGAGAGCTGGCTATCCTATCACCTGGGGTTGTTTCAAGGATGCCTTCCTGAAGCACCACATCCCGGATGGTCTCATGGAAAGGATGCGTGAGGAATTCTGCTCTCTCAAACAGGGCAAGCTGGACGTCCTCGGCTACCAGAACGAGTTCAATCGTCTCGCTCGATACGCCGGTGACGAGGTGTCCACTGAAGCCAAGAAGATGGCAAGGTTCCGCCGAGGTTTTAACCCGGAACTGAAGTACGCTCTCACCAACATCAAGTGCAAGGACTTCGTGGAGCTCGTGAACACCGCGCTCAATGAGGAGAATGGGCGCAAGGCGTTCGAAGAGTCGCGCAAGCACTCACGTGAGGGTGGTTCCTCCTCCAACATGACCACCCCTCCGCAGAAGCGCCGCATCTGGGTGCCAAACAGTGCTGTCACTAGGGCTCCAAATGCCCAAGCTTCTCCAGGCTTTGGTCCCCGCCCACCCAACCCATCTCAGATGCAGGGACAGAGGTTTCCAATGGGGCAGCCAAGGCCAGGTCCTCCTCGTGTCGTCACTTGCTTCAAGTGCAAGGAGACTGGGCACTACGCTGATAAGTGCACTCAGAGGCAGCTACCTCCACCACCTCCTCGCCCCAACACCAACCAGGCAATGGTTCATGCTCCCCCGGCTAAAGCCTTCAACTCCAACAACAGGCCTGTCGGGAGGACCGCGAGGGTGAATCATATCAAGGCCGACAAAGCTGAGGAAGCTGCTGACGTCGTTCTCGGTACATTCCCCGTAAACTCTAACCCAGCTAAAGTGTTGTTTGATACCGGAGCATCGCATTCGTTCGTGTCAAAGATCTTTGCGACAGCAGTTAAACTACCTTTTGTTGGTTTGGGTTCCCCGCTAGTAGTAAACTCCCCTGGAGCAACTATGCAAACTTCCAAGATCAGTCACGAGAATCAGATCTTGATTGGAGGTCACATATTCCTTGCTTCCGTCATTCTGCTTGGCAATTCTGACATTGATGTCATCCTTGGCATGGATTGGTTGAAGGCCAATAAAGCTACGATTGATTGTGCTAAGAAGTCAATAACTCTGTTCCACCCTTCCAGCCAGATAGTCTATTCTCCAAGTGAATCAAGTTCTGTTCAGCTGTACACCCTGGATGCTAAACCTCTACCTCTGCTTGAAAATGTTCCGGTGGTTTGTGAATTCCCTGACGTCTTTCCAGAAGAGTTGCCAGGGATGCCTCCGGATAGAGCAGTTGAGTTCGTGATCGAGCTTGAACCAGGTACTGCACCAATCTCTAAGCATCCATACAAGATAGCTCCTCCTGAACTGAAATTGTTGAAGGAGCAAATCGATATGTACATGGAGAAAGGTTACATTCAGCCTAGTTCCTCTGCTTGGGGTTTCCCAACTCTGTTTGTTGCCAAGAAGGATCAAACAAAAAGACTCGTGGTTGACTATCATCCTCTGAACGAGAAAACCATCAAGAACAAGTATCCAATTCCTCGTATCGATGATCTTTTTGATCAACTTGCTGGAGCCTCAATATTCTCAAAGTTGGACTTGAGGATGGGTTACCATCAAATAAAAATCATAAAGGAAGATATTCCAAAAACAGCTTTCACCACTCGTTACGGTCTATATGAATACACCGTCATGTCCTTTGGTCTCACCAATGCACCGGCAACCTTCTCAAGACTCATGAATTCTGTGTTCCATGAATACCTCGACAAGTTCGTTGTGGTATATCTTGATGATATTCTAGTCTACTCAAAATCCGAGGAAGAGCATGGAGAACACCTTCGTCTCACTCTCATGAAACTTCGCGAGCATCGTCTGTATGCCAAATTCTCCAAATGTGAGTTCTGGATTCCAGAAGTTGCATATCTTGGTCATATCATCTCTGCCAAAGGCATAGCCATTGACCCGGAAAAGGTTAAGGCAATTGTTGATTGGAAACCCCCTAAGACGGTGAAGCAAGTCAGAAGTTTTCTTGGCTTGGCTAGCTATTGCCGTCGTTTCGTCCAAAACTTTTCCAAGATTGCCAAACCTCTCACTGATCTCACAAAGAAGGACAAAAAGTTCATTTGGACTCCACAGTGTGATGAGAGTTTCAATCTCCTGAAGACTAAACTCACTTCTACCCCAGTTCTGGTTGGCCCAGATACTACCAAACCTTTCCAGATATTCTGTGATGCATCTCTCCAAGGCCTAGGAGCAGTTCTTATGCAAGAACGCCAAGTTGTGGATTATGCTTCACGTCAGTTGAACACACATGAGCAAAACTATCCCACACATGATCTTGAACTTGCAGCAGTTGTGTTTGCCCTCAAGAAATGGAGACAATACTTGTTGGGTAACAAAACTGAAATCTTTTCCGATCATAAGAGTCTGAAATACATCTTCACTCAACCAGATCTTAACCTCAGGCAAAGGAGATGGATTGAAAAGATTAAGGACTTTGATCTCACCATTTCTTACACTCCAGGCAAGGCTAATGTTATGGCCGATGCTCTCAGTCGCAAGTCCTACTGCAATAATCTCATGATCATGGAAAGCCAACCTCCACTTCATGAGGAATTCCAGAAGCTGAACCTTGGTCTTGTTCCTCAAGGCTACCTTGCTAGCTTGACAGCCAGTCCAACTCTCGAGGACAAGATTCGTTCTGAACAACTTCGTGATATTGAAATCAAGAATATGGTTGAGCACATCAAGGAAGGCAAGGAGAAATTCAAGTCTTTCTCAGTTGATGAGAAAGGAACTGTGTTCTTTGAAGGACGCATTGCAGTTCCTCAGGTTCAAAGTCTCAAAGATATCATTCTCAAGGAGGCTCATGAAACTCCTCTCTCCATTCACCCTGGAAGTACAAAGATGTACCAGGATCTTAAGACTCTGTATTGGTGGCCTGGCATGAAACGTGAAATTGCTCAATACGTTTCTGAATGCGATGTTTGTCAACGTGTTAAGGCAGTCCATCAGAAAACAGCAGGTCTACTCCAACCTCTGAAAATTCCTGAGTGGAAGTGGGACATGATTGAAATGGACTTCGTTACTGGGTTTCCAAAGTCCAAAAAGGGCAACGATGCAATCTTCGTTGTTATTGATCGTCTCACTAAAGTAGCTCACTTCTTTGCTGTCAAGGAAACTATCTCAGCTAGCCAGTTAGCAGAACTCTACACAGCAAAGATTGTTCCCCTTCATGGTGTTCCATTGGAAATAAGCTCAGACCGTGGAAGTATCTTTACTTCTCATTTCTGGAAAAGCTTTCAAGAAGCATTGGGCACTAAACTTCTGTTCAGCACAGCTTATCACCCTCAGTCTCAGGGGCAAGTCGAAAGAGTCAATCAGATTCTCGAGGATATGCTCAGAGCATGTGGTATCTCCTTTGGCATGAAATGGGAGGATTGCCTTCCATATGCTGAATTCTCCTACAACAACAGCTACCAGGCAAGCCTAGGCATGGCACCATTTGAGGCATTGTATGGTCGCAGATGCAGGAGTCCAATCAATTGGTCTGGAGCTGGTGAATGTTCACTCTTAGGCCCTGACATTGTTAAGGAAGCCGAGGAGAAAGTTCGTATCATTCGTGACAATCTCAGGATTGCTCAGTCTCGTCAGAAGAGCTATTATGATAGCAAGCACAGGGATATGATCTATGCACCTGGTGACAAGGCATATCTCCGTGTAACTCCCCTCAGAGGCACCCATCGTTTCGGTGTGAAAGGGAAGCTTGCACCAAGATACATTGGTCCTTTCAACATTCTCTCGAGGCGTGCAGAAAATGCTTATCGTCTTGAACTTCCAGAAAAACTATCCAAAGTGCACGATGTGTTCCACGTGTCACAGCTCAAGAAGTGTTTCAAAGATCCAGATCGTGCAGTTGATCATGATTCTATCGAACTGCAAGATGATCTCTCTTATGAGGAGCCCCCTGTTCGTATTCTCGATGAGACCGAGCGTAAGACTCGCAACAAGAGCACCAAGTTCTTGAAAGTCCAATGGTCGCATCATTCCGATAAAGAGGCAACGTGGGAGACCGAAGAGGATCTTCGCAAGAAGTATCCGGACCTTTTCATTTCTCAGTAGGAATCTCGGGGCGCGATTCCTTCAAGGGGGAGCGTTTTGTAACATCCCAAGTATGAAAATAATCCACTTAGAATGTTTGTTGCATGCTTATTAAAGTTTTGCATCATGTCATCATATTGATTCCATGTTGTTTGCATTTGTTTCTTATTTGTTGCATTTGTTTTCCACTGTTTTCACAACTCAAATTCAAGCCTTATTCAAACAATGGTTTCATACTTGCTCTGTTTCAACATTTTGAATAAAAATCACAACTAATAACAACCATTTGGTTCCATGTTTTTCCATAGTGAACACTTGTGAAATTGATGTTTTAAATCAATTATTCATTTTCCAAACACAATTAAAAATTCAAATCAAAGCACCCAAAACAGAACCATTTTGAAATTATGTTGATACCAAAACAAATCAATTCAAATTGCCTAATAACCTTAGGGGTAACCCTATAGAAAATGCTTTGTTTTGCTAATATTAATTAATATTGCAAATTTCATTCAATTGGGTTTAAATTTCAAACAGCAAGCAAACAATTAAATTTTTGAAAACAAAAGCTACCAAATGTTTGCATTTTATCTAAGGAATTTACCCTCATTTTTCCAAATTTTTCCCTAACTTAAAAACTATGTTTTTCTTCCATTTTTGGTTTCAGCAAAAAAAACAGAGAAGGAAAAAATAAAAAAGGGAAAAACGCAGCGCGCGCGCAGCAGATAACAAACCCAGCCCACCTAATGCCTAGCGCGCGCAAGCCCAGCCCGTCTACCTCCCGCGTAACGCTTTGAACGGCAGCTCATCCGTGCCGCCACCGCGACCGCGCGGCGACTCCGGCGGCCAGCCCTCGCTCTCCTCGCCTATAAGAAGCCCCCCAGGGCCCCGAAGACCTAACCCTACCCCCTAGGCTCCTTTTCCCTCGCCGCCGCCGCCAATCGTTGCTTCCCCGACGAGGTTCCCCTCCTCTGTCACCCTCGCCGGAGACGGAGCTCTGAATCCGTCGATGGCGCTTCCACCTAGCCACCTACCACCTGGAATCGGTAGCCCTCTGCTTCCTCTACGTTTCGGACACGAGAGCGCAACCGGAGATCATCTACTTCCTCGACGCCGTCCACGACACCGCCGCCTCGGTCACGCCGTCGTCAGCAACCTCCGCCACCTCAATCCCCTCCTGGTGAGCTCCACCATCTCCCATCTCTCCCTCTGCTGCTTGCGCATGATCCCGTGCACGTTCTGCACACAGCACACGCACACACCTCACGTATCGATCACTGGCCGTGTTTCCCCCGCCGGCGATCATCTTCTGTCAGTCGAGGAAGCGTTGGTTCGTCAGTTTCGTCAGTTAAGCGCTGGGACTGAACCTTATCCTCTCTGAATCGCTTCTACTGTCAAACGACTGAAACTAGCGCAGCGGTAGCCACTCTCTGAAACTTTCGGCAGGTCTCGGGTTCGAGCCCGCAGCGCCAACCTTTTTGTTGCCTTTTGCTTCCGCGCAGAGGCCCACTGTCAGCGGCTCTCTCTGCCACGCGTGCGCGCGCGCGCGCCACGCTGGCCACGGGTCCACTGGCCAGTGGCTAGGGGTAGAGGGCCGCGTGGTAACAAAAGTTTTCTACGAATTTCTGAATTCCAAAATCCATTTAAATAACAGATTTGAATCAAAAACTTCAAACTTTAATATCTTTCATTCTGTAAATCCAATAAATAAAAAGTTTATATGTTTTCTATTCCAAATTTCCTAATCTTTCCAAATAATCAATTTGTGTACTGTTTTGACAATTACAAATACCTTTAAAATTCAAATTTGAATAATTCAAATGTAATTTGCAATAATTCATAAATAATTCATACTAATTCCAAATGAGGCAAATAAAATATGTTTTTCATACCATTTTGAATAACATATTCAAATATAAATGTTGCTTCATGGTTTGAATAATTTAAATTGCCTAAATAATTTAATACTTGTTTAATTCAATTAAAATTTGATAAAATCATAACTTGGTCAAAATAAAATATTTTTGAACATGCAAAATATGTTTTCAAACCATCAAAGTGTGAACTTTTCAAATGTGATTTTGAATTCATGTTTTGAACAAATAAAAATTCATTTAATTTCAAACTTGTTTTAAATTCATTTAAAACTTGTTTAATATTGTTTAATTCATAATTAAATAATCCAAATTCCAATTTCAATATTTGAAACATGTAATCCAACTAAATTTTGATGTTCTTTTCAAATATAAACTTTGTTATTTGTTTTGAACATTTTAAATGGGTGAAAACAACAAGTATTTGTGTGTCACCTTTAAGGCACCCAAAAATTCCCTAAATTGATAATAAAATTCTAAATTTCTACACCCTATTTTAATTTGATTCTAATGTTGTTATTCTGTTGTTTTCCTTTTGCATGCATCATACTAAACCACCAGCACCTGTTGATTAGTTGGAAAACAAATAATCTAACCAAAATCCATGGGCTTTTCATATGCAACTCAAAATTGCATATGTGTCCATTTAAATTGTGTTATCCTATCAATTAGTTTATTTTGATGCATCTATTAACTTGTCATGCATCATATTTGATTGTGCACTATGCCATGATGATGATTGTTTATATTTTCTGCCTTGTTTGTTTGCTTCTTCTCGGATAGACGACGACGTTGATACCGACGACCTTTACGACACCCCTTCTGAGGATCTAGCTCAGTACCCGGCTACTGGGTTTGCAGGCAAGTTATCACTCACATGAACCATTGTGTTCCTTTCAACATTGGTTACCGATACTTTCCGTTGTCTATATTTGCTAGCCCTATGTATCGTTGCTTCTGTTACGAACCTATCACATGATACCCTAAACCCTGATATTGCCACACCTCCAGTCCTAAAGCCCCGTTGCTTGGGCCCGTGTCTTACTAGCATGCTTATGGTTGTTTTGCTCGAGTCGGTTATCAGTTACTTCTGTTATTATATCTGTTATATTCTGGGCTCGATGTTAAACAACACCTGTTAATTTGAGGTAATAATAATTTGCTGATAAGGCACCGGCAGGAGGCCCGGCGTGGTTTTGAGGCCTGCTAGTGTCGACCCTAATAGGAAAAGGGTCTTGTCTACTGATCCATGATGAGCGCACTATCCGCATGTGGGAAGCGTGTATGGGCGCCCCCCTCAATTTGACTCGATCCGCATCTCGTCCAAATCACCACACTTAGTTCGGGCTTTCCATTTGATGCACGCATATGCAGGTACGAACCCGAGGCCAGGGTGGAACTTTTGTAGTCGGCATTTAGGGCGGCGTGGTCTTCCAGTGCTATGAGGGTCCTCCTTTTCTTCGGGGGGCTCGATTAGCCGCGCACGCACAGCACGTGGTGCTTTGGGCTTGATGCGAAGAAGAGTTGAGTTGTGTTGAGTGCCCCGCTTGGTGGGAAAGTCCTTCCCATCTGGCGGGTTATTCTTACGTGTACGGTCAAATTGGTGCACCCCTGCAGGGATAAATCTTCTCGAGAAGCCGTGTTTTCCGCGGTTATGGTTGACTTGGTGAAAGTACTGGCTAACAAGTACTCAGAACAACTTACACCTAACTAATGATAACCTGACTAGTAATAGACCTATTGACACAACAACTTGATCCATCATTAATCCAACTGTGTGAGTTATCCTCGGATTGCTTCTTTGGATAAGGGGCGAGATCCAGGATGGGTTTGTTTGGTGGTTAGCTATAGTTGGTTACGATACGCTATCTTACCTCTTTCTGTTACCCCAGAAGTTGTAGTAAGTTCTGTAGTTGGTTAGTGCAGCCAGTTGCAGCATCTTTTATACCTTCCCTTCCGTTGATCCCAAGGCATCTGTGCTTGGTGTTGACGGGTTACACTTTGGTGAACTGTGAGTCTTGCTTGCCAGTACGTTGTTGTACTGACCCCTTTGGGGCTGTGGTTTACGCAGACTACGACTACGGCTACGATGACCACCAGGATGGCTACTTCGTGGAGTTTGACGAGACTGCAGACTAGTAGATAGCTGGACCAGGGCTGGATCCAGGACTTACGTGGATGGGCTTCGTCTTCTTTATTTTCTCCGGCTTCTTAAGCCTGTTGGATTTGTCTGTACCCAGACACCTTTGATTGCTTCCGCTGATGTAATGAATGCCATGTTGGGACATGTGTCCTCTGGATTATTGTATTTGCTATTTCTGCCTTAGTGAAGGCCATTTGCAACCTTATCTCCATCTTTTGTGTCTTAGAGGCATGTTGTGTTATCCCTTTGTTCAAAACCGTTGACGTACCATGTGTGTATGGTATGAAGTACGTCAATGGTAGTATCCTGATTTCTACGGGATAGTTTACAGCGACGGTGAACAGTAACGGTTGGTTGTCGCACATAAGTGCTGGCCTACCCGTAAGGGGACGCGGGAGCCGTTAAGCCCCGTAATCCAACCAAAACACTGTTCAGTTCGTACGGTGAGTATCCTCTAGAAGTCCGGGTGCGACACGCATAGACCGCAATATGCGCCTGGGGTAACATTACCGCAGGCGCACAGACAAAATATGCGCCTGGGCTAAGATCTATACCACAGGCGCATACTTTGTAATATGCGCCTGGGGTAAGTTATCAGATTACATTAAATTTGATGAAATTCCTCCCTTCAAAGTCAAAGATGATCCTAGCATTCAGTTAAATGATGAAGATGTTCCATGGTTACGGCGCAATCAGAAGAAAGGCAAGAAGAAAAATAGAAACGGATCGTCCCTTTAGTACCGGTTGGGGACACCAACCGGGACTAAATGGGTTAGGGTTTCGTTTGGACCAATCAGATAGAATCACACGGATCGTGTGTTTGTTTCAACCGCTTGTGAGTCGTTGGATCCGGGGTGTGTTTCTTTCCAGCTGTTGTGAGCCGTTCGATCAGGGCTACGGTGTGTTTCTTTCGAACTGTTGTGAGCCGTTGGATGAGATGTTTCTTAACCGTTGGATCAAAACCCTAGCTCAACACTTTGTGAGCCAGAGGACCCTATATATGCACCCAGTAGCCACGGTCGGGCTGTATGATGGCGATACCGTCTGTTTTGTTCCACACCCCCCTTAAGGTTTGATACATAATATACTCAGTGCATTTGTTCTACACCCCCCCTTTAACACATCTATCCATGTTATGGTGGCGCGTGGCACGGGAGTTGTGACGCGTGGCCTGGAGGGCGCGGTATAAACTGTCGCGCCTCGAGCGCTTCTTCTTCATCCCTCTGCACCGTCGCGCTTCCACCATGCCTCCGAGGAGGAACAGCACCACCGGTTTCCGCGGCGTCCGAGCACGGCAGAACGGAATGTTCAGCGCAGATATCCGCTGGGGGGATGACCGCATCCCCCTCGGCACCTTTGCGACGGCGGCAGAGGCAGCCCGCGCCTGGGACGCGGCGGCCTGGCGCCTCAACCACCCGCGGTCGCTGATGAACTTCAACGACTGCCACACAGTCTGGGAAGCGGAGGCCAGGGCGACGAAGCCACAGATCATCACTGCCGCCGACCACCTCCACCTCCGCCACCGCGCGTTTCAGGGCCTAGTCGACGCCAGGGAAGACCGGGTCGTCCGCGAGTATTACCGGAACAACCCGGGGGAGGAGAGCGCCGACGAGGAGCTCTGGCAGACCCGCGCGGCTCAGCGGGCGGAGCGCCGCCTCGAACGCCACCTCGCGTTAGATGCGGCTCGGGAGGCGAGGACGAAGGCGCTGCAAGAGCTTCGTCGGGCCGACCACGCCGGCGAAGTCTGGGCCTCCGACGATCCGAGGTGGGGGCCTATCTCGGACATACCATCATGCACCTCCGATGATGACGAGGAGGTCACCGACGAGTTCGGCGACGATGATGACCCGGAGGAGGTCACCGACGAGTTCCCCGACGACGATGGCGAGGAGTAGTGTTCGTCTGTTTTCTCTTTTTAATAAAAGAATTTGTATTCCCGCGACACTGCGGCAATCGCTAAATCAATCTACATGTATGGTATCTCGCTAAATCAATCTATATATATGTATCCACGATATATATGCTCGATGTATCACTTGCGCTCTCACTTTTCCTTGCCTTACTCATAACCCACCCTAACTTACCACAGGCGCATAAACAGCAAAATGCGCCTAGGGTAACTTTACCGCAGGCGCACAGTCAAGAAATGCGCCTGGGATAAGAGCTTTACCGCAGGCGCATGTTGTGTACGGTGCGCCTGGGGTAAGTGATCACATATACAGAAACAGTAGTTTTTCTGTTTTGTTTTCTTGATGTGTTTTTGTTTGTTTGTTTTGAAATGTGTGTTTGACATAATATAGAAATAGTATAGCTAGGAATTAATATAGAAATAATATCCATTACATAATAACATATACATTACATGATAATATATACATTACATACTAATATATCCATTACATGCATATATCGAACACAAGATGCGGTACACAAACAACATCTATGGATCCGTCGAGTAGAAGCGGAACAACTCGTAGGAGACGTATGCATCTATGGATGCATACTTGATGTTGGTCCAGTCCAGTGGGTTCTTCTCCCACAACCAGTGATTCTTCGAGGGGAAATCAGTCTTCATGGTTTCGTAGCCCTCGTGGATGAAGGCAGTTGCCATGAGAGCCATCCCGGTCTTCGGCCTGTTCAAATCAGCAAAATGGATAAGATCCTGAAGATCAATGTAGTGATCTTCAGGTATCACAATACCCAAGCGCATCAACTTCGGACGGTCTTGCGTGTTGTCAACGCTGCAAAAGTCATACCCCTTGTTGACAAGAAAATCAACAAGTGCCGGAGAATTCTTTGAACTACTGCAACAACAAAAATTTGATACGTGTACGTGTTAGATATATTGCAACACATGTATTCTTCACATGCAACAAACAAATCGAAGATGCAAGATTGTACGTGTGCGTTACCTTGACCATTGGAAGACCAAAACGGCCTCCTTGAATGCAATCTGGATGACTGCAACATTCCGTTTATCCGCCGTATACTCTAAATCAAGCCCGAAAAACCGGTGTTCTTCGGGAGATGAGAAATACAGATCGGTCAAATACCCAAGAGCACCGGGGAGCTCCTCACAATTGTTGGTGTAGAACACGTCGAGACTTTTGCCGCATGGTGTGGCCACATCATATCTCTTAGAAACTTCAGCCATGGTGCTTAGTGGAGGAAGATCAAGAGAGGAAGAAGAAAAGACAGAGGAAGAAGATGTTGGGAATATGCCCTAGAGGCAATCATGTATGATGTAATTCCCACTGTATTCATAAAGTTATTAAGTTGTCCTTGTTTTGAACATCTGATATATGTCATTGAATATGTGATTCGATTGTGGAACCATATATTCACGTTGTTCATACTAATTGTCCTTGGTCGTTAAGGTTGTGCTGGACACACATCCTAGACTAATGTGAGTGTTGGCTGATGACACGGTTCCACTTGTCATGGGCATGGTGATGCCATTCCAACGTTCACGGACTTGGCTAAAGAGTTTAGCAAGTCGGACTGACCCACATTGAGATGCAATGATCAAGTCGTCATTTGCATGTCTCAATCAATGTAATCCTTAGACCTGAGGTTGTCGCACAATCCGAGTTGTGGATCACCGACTTAGGTTCTGTCAAACGTTGTTCTGTGACAAGGCAACTATAAAGGCAGAGTTCGGGTCGAATGAGAAGCAAGCTGCGTGATGTGGATAATCAAGATGGGATTTTGCCCCTCCGATTGGAGAGATATTCTCTGGGCCCTCTCGAGTGATATGATTCAGGAAGCATGGCCATGCGCGACTCAGTTAAGTGTTAACTGTGTCTATTGACTAAAGAGTTAGTCCGATGAATCACATATCACGGATCGAGAAGAGAGTTGAGCTATTTAAGGGATGACGATAAATCGCCTATAGCTCGACAAGGTATATCGTGAGGCAAAAGGGACTAAGATGAATATCGCATTGAAAGGTATGTCGTCATGACTCAATGGGACTTGGGAGTCGGCACGTTCTGCTAGGAGCCGCTACCGATTGATCGATTGGGAGTAGGACTCCAATCGTGTCCATGTCGCCATGAGCCTGCAGGGTCGCACACTTAAGAGCGGGAGCAAGCATTGGTTGGGTTGGACCCGAACCGGAAATGGACTGAGTTAGTGAGTCGGACTCACGGAGGGAATGGGCCACAAGTGTTGTGAAGCCCATTACCATACGCTATATAAAGAGGGGCGCAGGCTGCCCAGCGGGCACGTTAGTCCACTCTCCCATGCGTTGGGAACCCTAGCCCCACTCAGTCCAGCCGCCGCACCGGACCTAGCAGTCCGCCGTCGGAGCTCCTCCTCGTACGTGTGGATACCGGCAGAGGTGCTGTACGTTCAGCACTTCGACGTTCGAGGGATTGGATCGGCCGGACCGGATCGTGGGACTGCACTGCCCCGACCAGACGCGCTACATCGATAATCCGCACCTGCGCGTCTAGTGGTAATACTCGTGGCCCTCTACCTCGGCTAGATCTTGGGAGTACCGCGTAGGAAAAGTTTTTCGTTTATCTATACGCGACCCAACAGAAGAGAAGAAACAGAGACTCACGATCGGGCCGGTGCACACTGTAGCAATAAAACCGCCGCGAGCGGGAGGCGGGCAGTTTGTACTAAGACCTTTAGCACCGGTTGCTAACACAAACCGGTGCTAAAGGCCTGTAGTGGGCGCGCAGTCTGGGTGTGGCCCCAACTACAGGCCTTTAGCACCGGTTTGTGTTAGCAACCGGTGCTAAAGACCCTTTAGCACCGGTTGTTAACACAAACCGGTGCTAAAGGCCTGTAGTGGGGATATATCTCTAGGACTTCTGAAAATTTGGCTCATTTCCCTTCGCGCGTCTTCTCCTATACCACGTACGGCGAAGCCCTGCTCCGGCGCCGCGCCTCCGTCCGCCTCGTCGCCGTCCGCCTCGCCTCCGTCCGCCGCGCCTCCGTCGGCCTCGCCTCCGTCCGCCGCGCCTCCGTCCGCTCTCTGTCTCTGTCGCCGTCGATCCCCCGCGCGGCCCCGCGTCCGTCGCGCCTCCGCGGTCGCCGTCCGCCTCCGTCGCGCCGTCGCCGTCCGCCTCCGTCGCGCCTCCGTCTCGCCTCCGCCTCCGCCGCCCCGCCTCTCGCCCCTCGATCGCCGTCGCCGGCCTAGCTAGGTAAGTTTTATTTCGGTTTTTTTCAATTTTCTTTTAGTGTTAGAATTTTTAGAGTTAGTGTTAGTGTTTAGTGTTTGAAATTTTTAGAGTTAGTGTTAGATTGTTTTTAGAGTTAGTGTTAGTGTTAGAAATTTTTAGATTTAGTGTTAGATTTTTTTAGAGTTATTAGTGTTAGTGTTAGAATTTTATGTTAGAAATTTTTAGAGTTAGTGTTAGATTTTTTTTAGTGCTTTATTTTGTTTTTACAATTTTGTGTAGTGTTAGAATTTTTGTGTTAGAATGTTGTGTTAGAAAATTTCACTAAGTTAGTGTTAGAAAATTTCAGAAAGTTAGAATATATAATTTCAGTAAGTTAAAAATTTTCACTAAGTTACCATATTGTTCCTGTTTAACTTTCATCTTATTTCTGTTATATTTCTCAATTTACTATTTTTTACTAAGTTAAAAACACTAAGGTATTTTACTTAATTATGGAATATTTACTTAGTCCGGGCAGTTTTTTAGTTCATGTCTTTGTTGGACCCGCCGGGGGATGTCCGGGACTGGGTCCCGCCAGGCTGGCACTGGGAGCTCCTTAGTACCGGGGCACGCGGCTTGGTGAGAAATCCGGGTGACGTGGTCGACCCGGATATTCTTTGGTGGCCATCGCGTGGGCCACGCTTGGTGCGGAGAGAGCCGGCCCCTGAGGAGGTGGTACAACAGCGTATCAGGGAGGAGGACGAGCACGTCTGTCGCTACATGTACTTGCTCGATAGCCAGTATAGCAGCAGTTGGTCGATTATTCGGAGGGTTCCTTACCACGTGAGCTATGACCCTATGAGGGTTCCTTATCTATGGATGCGTAGCACCCGTGACTCAGCACCCCGCGGCTTAGGACCCGGTCGGAGTTAATTATTTTGAGAGATGTCACGATCGAGACTATGTATAAGTGATATTATTCGATCGTGATGTATTAGGGTTTAAAAAATCAACCCGAGCTATGTAACTCTTGGTGTGTCCAGAACTATTATTTCATTAATATGTCCAGAACTATTATTTTATTACTGTCCGATGAAATAATTTCGCCAAGTGCCCGATGAAAATTTCGCTAAGTGTTCTTCATTTTATAAATTTTACTAGCAGGTGTTGAGCTATGGATCCCCAAGAACCTGCACATGATCAGCACGCCGATCAGCTCGCGGGAATGGGTGAGGCGGAGAAGGAAAGATACGTGTGCAAGATGATTTTTGATAATGCAACGGCCATATATCGTGATGACGACGATGGACAGGCGTTTAGCAATCAATTTTTGAACGACTCCGGTGACGGAGATCAGAATATAGAAGATGTAGTAGATGATGACGACGACAACGTCGAGGATGAAGAAGTGCCCTCCAGAACAAACTCTGCGAATGTATATCTCAAGTCACTGTTCACGCAACAATTAATTTGTATTGCACTTACTAACGAATCATTATTTTCCCGTTTAGGCGCCTTCCGGAACAGCTAGCGCAAGTACTGAGACAAAGTCGAAACGAGGCCCGGCCGCAAGGTTGAAATATACCGCAAGGTTCCCGATCGATACAATTGATGCTGATGGCAAACCACTGCAGCCCCCAGAAACTTATCGCAAATTCGTAAATCAGTGCGGAGTTTTTGTAAGAGACCTGGTCCCGATCAACTTAATAGAATGGAATAAGCCGAAGACCGGGGCCAACGTTGGAGCTAGTTATGTCGATGAAAGATTGAAAAAAATTCTTTGCGAAACGCTATGGCTAAATTTCAGCGTAGCGGAAGATAAGAAGAAGAAAGTCGAGAAGTGGGCTTTGAAGAAGATGGCCACACAATTCCAGAGGTGGAAGAAAGAACTGTGGAAGAAATATAAGGACGAAGATCCAGTTTTCACTGGGAACCTAGTGAAGATAAGAGACGCTTGGGATGATTTTAAGGCGTACAAGAAATCGGGTGTCTTTGCATCCCGATCGGCCAAAAATTCGGAGAATGCGAAGAAGAAGAAATATCACCATATTTTGGGGTCAGGTGGCTACATGACTGTCCTGCCTAGGTGGCGAAGCTATGAAGCTGCGCTTGTGAAAAGAGGTATCATTCCACAGACACATGACTGGCCCGATAGGTCCAAGTTCTGGTTGTTCGCGCATGGGGCAACGTTGGACGCTGAGACTGGGATGATTGTTGCTCAGGGACCATGGTCGGAAAAAATAAAAAAAGTCGTAGCAGACCTAGAGAAGGCAATAGAAGCTGTTCGAAAAGGAACTTTTGTTCCCGATAGAGAGAACGACGAGCTGACGAGGGCACTCGGGAACCCCGAAAAGTGGGGACGAACACGAGGCTTTGGAGCGGATACCCCGTGGAGCCAAGGGTTTGCAGCAGACATTGCCACTTACAGAAGCCGTGATAGAAGCGAGAAAAAGACGAGTGAACGGATATCGACATTAGAACAAAAGGTGGATTTTCTCTTGAAGAAAGGGGGACACCCTCTACCTGACACTGAAGAGGAAGTAGAACATCGTCCTGCACCTGATCAGCTGCAAATAGAAGACGATCATGCCGTCCCATCTCAGCATAGAAGCAGCGTGGGTTCCACGCACCTGCAGCTAGAAGACGGTCGTGCAGTCGAACCGTCGGCGCCTCACTACCCCGTGGATGATATCACGGAGAAGACAAACTGTGAGATACATATGCCAATGGGGAACATATCCTTCAGGGTGGCGTCAGGCTATGCTTTACCGAATCAACCTGGAGCAACCTACCATGGTGGTCAGATTCCAGCATCCCATGCTCGTGTCGGGTTGTCAACAATTACGCCGGGATGCCATTCAATTGAGCTCAGTATTCCTGGAGGTGAAGGCGAGAAGACACTGGGAGAAATGGAGCTTGGTATCATCTTGTGGAATAAGAAACACATCGTGTTCCCTAACTCGGCGCCAAGGCCACCGACTCCTCCAGGTACGAATGCACCATACCTCCATCAATTACTGAATGTTGCACCACATGTAATCTTATTTTTAATAGTTTTTTCACTTTCGTACAGAGAATGCACGACCTCCAAGTCCACCCCCCAACGAACCTCCAAGTCCACCCCACAACGAAGATTGGCCGGAGCCCGAGGCCGAGGGTCCATCGCCCGTGCACTCCCGTGAGCCGACGGATGCGCCCACTACGGGTACGACAAAGCGGAAGCTGCAGTTCAGAAGAAACGGGACTCCTCCCAAGAAGAGACCAAGGAAATCCAAGAAAGTCGAGAGTCCCCCGAAGTTACCAGGCTTGATGACTGAGGAGGAACTAACCAATGCAGTGAAAGCCAAAACCAGGGCATGGTTCGCACAGTTTCCCCTGAAGGCCCCTCCAGACCACTGGAAGGTAACTCTGAAGGACATCCCAAAGTGGAAAATTGAGCGGACCGTCGACAACTTATATTATCCTGCACCGCCGCCACCGCCGCCCCTTTCAGACTATGAACGGTATATTGAAAAGAAGCACGCCGCACAGATGAAGCAGGCGGAGCAGACGAAATGCGGGAAACAAGTTCCCCAGCTCGGACAACAAGAAGCACGGTCAGTTGCCCCGCTCAAGGTCTTATCTGACCAGGCTTCAGTGTCCTGTCCACGCATGGGCGACGTGGGTTACGCTATTGCTGATGTGGTATATAAATACAAGCCCGGGCACCCTCTGGTCGAAAATCCTACTGATCTAACAACCCAACTACGGAGTTTACATGATTGGTACTTGGAGGCCGCAAGGTAGGAGAGAGACTGTATCATGGCTCAAATTCAGGATCAACACTACTTCGGAGATTACGGTGTCGAGCTTGGGTTCGATGATTTCTTCCAGATGTACAATCAACGTGCCCTCGACAAGTCTATCCTCAGCTGCTACTATTTGTAAGTGATTTATTTGTGTAATTTAATTATTTAGTTAAGCTCGCGTTCGTTGCCCGTATAATTATCACTCACGACATTCTTTTTGTACGCTACTATGCAGAATGAAGATTCGTGAATGCAGACTGGCAGGAATCTGGGACTTTGGGTTCATTGACCCGTATTCGTATCATCAAAACACAGTAGAAAGGTTCAACAAGACTACACCGGATGATTTGCTAAGGTTTTTGAAGCGACAAAGTACCAAAAAAGAAATACTTTGGCCCTACGGATTCAAGTGAGTGTTACTGTCTTGTAGACATTCCATTTTGCTTACCTGATGTTAAGTGTAATTGATGAGTATGCATGACTGCGTGTGTACACGTGCGCAGCGGCCACTTCATATTGTTCATCATTAGAATCGATAAAGGACAAGTTGAAGTCTGGGACTCGTTAACCTGGGGCGCTGACACATGGAAGAGCGCGCGTCAGATGCTTCAAAAGTATATATATATTAGCCTCTTTCGTTCATCGGCCTCTTTTTCGTTCATTCCCTGATATCAAGTAAGTAATAATTAACTCTTCTATTCATTTTTCTTTTGTCGCCCAGGGTTTGGCAAATGTTCATCAAGGAAGAACCCGGTACATGGGCAGACAAGCTCAACTTTCAGATTAACAAAGTAAGTAGTACTACGTACCCTGATTGAAATACCATTACCATTCTCTTGATTATTATTAATTTGACTGAATTATGTTTCTCATATATAGAAAGTTCCGCAACAACCACAGGGAACTGATTATTGTGGATACTACGTTTGCGAGTTCATTCACAGGACGATCAATGAGAAATCCCGTACTACCAGAACTCTAGAGGTACGTAACCGGATCTTCACAACTTTATTTATGTTGCCATTAATTATGTTTAGTTTTGTTCATAACTTAATTGTTTTCATCTACTTCTTTTCAAGATGGCACGAAAGCGGGCGCAGCTCAAACCAATCGACCGTTGCAAGGCTATTGCAGAGGAATTGGCAGGATTTCTTCTCACGCAAGTCATAGCAGAAGACGGAGAATTTTTCCATCCTATGAACCAATTATAGCCAGCTCCCTTCTCTATGCAAGTATACAACTATTAAAAACGAACTTCAGATTATGTAATTCTCGGTCGATTACTTCGTGTTACATGTATATATATATGTACTACTATTTGGTGCATCAACATTTAACCGCAAACAGAAACGGAAACACGTAAACGGAAACCCTGAAAATACGGAACACGCCCTAAACCCTAAACCCTAAATACGGAATTGGAAACCCTGAAAAGAAAAGAAAAAAAAAGAGAAAAAAAACTTTAGGACCGGTTGGTGTTACCAACCGGTTCTAAAGGTCCTCCGCCTGCGCGCTCTCTTCGGCGCCCACGTGGAGGCCTTTAGAACCGGTTGGTGACTGACCGGTTCTAAAGGGGGGGGCTTTAGTCCCGGATACGTAGCACCGGTTTTGTATCCGAGTCCAAAGGCCCTTACAAACCGGTGCTACTGGCCTGTTCTCCACCAGTGAACGCACGGAAGTTCACTCGTTCGTAAACAGAGGTTCGGAAAGTTGTCCAGAATAGTTATTCTAGAATGGGTTCTAGAATAGCTTGTATATATATATAAGTAACTTGACATCACAATTTATAAGTAACTTGATAGCACAAACTTGACAATACAAATAATTCTCGAAACTAGGCAACACATAGAATACTCCAGCACATATCTACTTGTGTCGAGTATTCAAATTATCCCCAAACAGAAGCCACTCGACTCCTCGCTCTATTCTTCCTGTACCACCTCTCCTTCCTCTTCCTGTACCCCTACTAGGTCCAGTTTGCTCTTGAACACTTCATGTTCCTCTTCCTAGTGCTCTACCTGATGTGTTGACAAGTGGACCTCTTAGTGCTGGTATGTTGGCTCTATGCTCAGCTACGAATGCACTTTCTTCTCTGAGGACAAGAGATAGAACAGGAAATTCCTTTTGTTGGCACCTTCCAAAAAAATTAAAATTTAGACAACACATTAGTATTGGTGTGGAAGTGTTTAAATTTCACAAGATATAGCTACTTACTCATGTGAAAGAATCTTAACCATAGTATCTGACAGATGTTGAGGGTCTAGCTCAGGTCTAACTTCTTTGGATTGAATGTGCTATTAGAAATAATACAAATTAGTTATACAAGGTTAACAAGAAATAATACAAATTAGTCCTACAAGAAGATCTTAGAGGGAACTTACAGTTCTAATGACAGGGAAGTCACTATCTCCATTTTCGTCAATAACTTGTTTGGATTTTTTCCCTCCTAGCCATCCCAAGAAGGTGCTCCATCTTCTCTCTGGCCTTGGCAGCAGATTTCCTTGGTCTTCCTCTCTTACTCACATTACTCCCTTTCACATGAGTGGCAGGGCATTCCTTTACTTGTTTCCTTAGTCTTCATTTTCTTTGCTGGAGCTTGTTGGACATGCTCCTTCTTTGTTGCCATTTCGTTTTCTATAATTATTATTTCTTTCAGCTTGCTACATCCATCTCTGTTATTCTCTGGTTCTCTACAGTGACCACAATGCATTCTAACACCATGTTTTCTCAACCTAGTTGCATCTTCACTCTCATCTGACCGCTTTCTTCTATTATTTTTTCTCCTTCCAGCATATTTCTCATATAGATGTGGCAGAATAGGAGTAGCATTTGCAGGTGCCCAATCCTCCTTGTCTCTTAAGAGAAAAATGTGCTCTCCATATGCTTCCATTGAAAGTGTAGCAACTAGATACCATGCTCTCTAGATTAATCCTCTTGGCCCTCAAGCAAGAAATAGCATGGCTACAGGGAACACCTGTTAGCTGGCACCTTCTGCAACTGCATGCTCTCTTGCTTAGCTCCACTACATAATCCCTTTCAAATGAATCCACTGCAAACACACCCTTCCTTGATGTAGTAACTCCAGCATTTTGTGAAAATTTTGAAATATTTCTTTATTTTTCCCTAATTTTTGGAGTTCTTTGGCCATTCCATGTTTAGATTGCTTTTTTTTTGCTGTAATGTCTATGCATTAATTGTGATCTAACCTTCTCACACATGGACATGATAGGGAGCTCTCTTGCATCTAGATATACCTAAATTACAAATTTTCAATTAATATTTCAGAAGATACAGTAAATTACAAGAGTATGCAATAAATTACAGGAGTATTTAGTAAATTAAAGGAAGAATCACTCAAGCAATACATGTTGAACACTTCACATGTGTTATTTAGTAGAATATTACACTTGGGGAAATCAGAGAAGAATGTCCTTGACCATGTATTTGGAGCCATCTCTTCCACCAAAGCACGTGCTCCAGGGTTATCTTCCTTTAGTTTTGCCATATTCCTCCCAAATGATGAAATAGTAGTTGATTTGGCACAAGGCTATAGTTGTTTCCTAATTGTCTCTCCCCTGTGAACCTACTGGATGGTATGATAAAGGTATCGAACACAGAACCTATGCTCAGCATCAAGGAATTGTTCTTTCACTCCTTTGATAAGGCCCTACGCACATAATTTTTTATTTAGCTTCAGAAGTTACACATATACTAGGTACAATCTTAAATGGGAGAGGTGTTAAAACATAATATTTAAATTTAGCTTCACAAGTCACACATATACCTTTTGTTTATCGCTCATGATAGTGAACGCAGAGGTGTTCACAATGTTCGGATCCTTCTTCAAAGTTGCAAGAAACCAAGTCCATGAGCTATAGCACTATGTATCCACCACCGCCATTGCAAGAGGATAAATGACAACATTTTTTTTCGAGAATTACGGGGGGGAAATGCTCCCCACCGCTTATTATATTACTCGACGGGTGCTACAGGCATGACACATCCAACACAGATGAGAATTTTACAGGGGGGACAGAGGAGAGAAAAAGTTAGTTACAACAAGTAAGGAGAAAAGAACGGAGACGGTCGATAGCGTCTCGATCGGGAAGGCGGTAACGAAATCGCCAGGAGAGGAGGTCCTCGGCAGCACGCCGCAGGACATCAGTCGGAGAGCAAGTCTGACGGTTGAAGACCATGTCGTTCCTGGCCTTCCAAATGTGCCACATGATGGTCGCAATGGCCGAGTGCCATGTGTCGGTGATGGGGCCAGGAGCAGCGATGTCCCAAATCGAGGAGAGGCCGGTGGTATGGGCGCCAAGGCGACTCCAAACCGCAGATGCGAAGGAGCAATCGAAGAATAGGTGGCGACCATCCTCCTCGAGTCCACACCGTTCGCAAGCTGCGGAGGGGGCACAGTTCTTTGCAAACAGGTTCGCTCGAGTGCTAAGGCGGTCGATGTCGGCGAGGTAGGAGAAGATCTTCAGCTTTGTGGGCAGTCGGAGCTTCCACACCGAGGAAGCGGAGGCGCTTAGCCTCCCATGGTAGGAGAGCATCCGGTATGCCGCGCGCGAGCTGAAGTGAACGTCGGCCCCCCATGCAAGGGCGCGGGTGTCAGAGTCGGAGGAGAGCGCAATGTTGGAGTAGAGCGCGAGGACCTCGGAGTGCTCCCGAGCTGCAGCAGTAGAAAGCCGGGGCTGGAGATGAAGCCCCTCGGCCACCACTGCTACAACCGAAGCATGAGGCCTGGTGGTGTGGGAGAAAAGCGCCTGGAATCTCCCGCACAGAGGCCCACCGGGGAGCCAGTTGTCGAACCAGAACGACGTGAGCAAGCCGTCCCCAACGGAACAGCGGGTGATAGACTTGTATACCTGTATGCAGTGAGCGACAATGTGCTCAATGAAAGAGGGGCATGATGAGATAGCCCCAAGGTCCCTCACGGAGTGACTCCTGAACCACGTCTTCCACGGCAGGACTTCCCTTTGATGGAGCTTGTGGATGAAGTTGAGAAGCAGCACCGTGTTTTGCAGACGGAGATCCCGGAGCCCGAAGCCACCTTCCTGCACACATAAACAAGCCTTGTCCCAGGCAATGAGGCAGCGCGCGCCCAAGCAAGAATATTTACCAGTCCAGAAAATGGCACGGCGCCGTCTATCCAAACTCTCAATAACCCTCGGCGGCAGCAGGAAATAACTCATGAAGTAGGTGGGAAGGTTGTTTAGGACGGCATTGCATAGGGTACGGCGACCTCCGGAGGAAAGAAGAAGGGCTTTCCACCCCGAGAGGCACCGGTCAAAAGAGGCGAGGAGGGGGGTGTAAGCCAAGATGGGCAGCTTAAGGGGGGATAGGGGAAGACCGAGATAAGGTTGTGGAAAGGAGGATAGAGGGCAGTGGAGCCTAGTCGCGATGTCAGAGGAAACAGCAGGGTCGACATTCATGGGGATCAGGCACGACTTGTGGAAGTTTATGTGGAGACCAGTAGCCAGGGCAAAGACGTCGAGGACATGTTTTAGGTGGGAGGCCGCGTCAGCAGACGCGTTGCACAGAATAAGGGTGTCGTCGGTGTATTGCAGCACCGGGGGGAGCGTCGGGTCGACCGGGTGGCAAAGCTGGCCGAGATGGAAAGCCCGGCGGATGAGCCGCTGAAGAACGTCGGCAACAATAATAAAGAGGTAGGGGGAGAGGGCATCTCCCTGCCGAAGGACGTTTTTACACTTGATCCAATCCCCCGGCACCCCGTTTAGGATTACCGAGGTGAGCCCGGTGGTGAGGAGGGAGCGGATCCAGCCGCACCAAGTGTCATTGAAGCCACGGGCAGCCAAGATACGAAGCAAACTCTCCCAGTTGACGGAGTCGAAAGCTTTACGGAAATCAAGCTAGAAGACAAGAGAGGGGGTGCGTCTGGAGTGGCAGCAGCGGACAAGGTCGGCTGCGTAGATTATGTTTTCAGAGATCCGGCGACCCGAGAGGAATCCCGTTTGATCGCCGTCGACCAGGGAGTGGATAGCTTTTTGGAGCCTCGAGGTCAGAGTTTTTGAGATAGCTTTGAGGATGCAGTTTTGGAGTGAAATAGGGCGAAAGTCCACCGGGGAGGGAGCGCTAGCAGTTTTGGGAAGGAGGACGAGGAAGGCGCGGTTGATGCGTGAAAGGTCAGAGGCACCCGCGTGAAAATCGCGGAAAACCAGCTCGACGTCCGAGGAGACAGTGGCCCAGAAAGAGTTATAGAAAGCGGGACCAAACCCGTCCGGGCCAGGGCTAGAGTCGGCCCGCATATCCAGGAAAGCCTGTTTAATCTCCGTCGGGGAGATCGGCGCAGTGAGGCCCGGGGGGAGGGGGTGTTATTCGTGTAGAGAGAGCGGATGTCGAAGCGCCAAGAGCAAATGGAAGGCGTGCCCAGGAGGTCAAGGTAGAACTTCTTGAGGGCCCGAGCCTTGTCCTCGTGGCGAGAAATAGAGACACCGTCCACCACAAGAGAGGGGATAGTGTTGCGGCGTTTCCTACAGGTGGCGGAGGCGTGAAAAAATTTGGTGTTCTCGTCACCTTCCACCGCGTATCGAATTTTGGCTCTGCACCGCCAAAAAACGGAATTCTCTTTGATAGAGGTGTGGCGAGAGAGCGGAGGCGGCTTTCGGGGGAGGAGAGAACACGGCGCTCTTCGACCTGATCCAGCAGGTCGATGAGAATGCGAGAGTCGGTTGCCCGTTGGCTAGAAGGGAGAGTGTGTTTATTCCACACCTTGTAGCTGACACGGCAGTGGCGCAGCCGGGCGACAATGCGGGCAGTGGCATCAGACCGGGGGGCGGCCTGCCAGGCGCGGCAGATGGCGGCATGGAAGCTCGCGTGCCAAGCCCACGAGCGCTCGTAACGGAAAATCGTAGAAGGAGGGATGGAGGAGGAGATGTGAGCGATGAGGGGAACGTGGTCGGAAGTGTCTCTGGTGGAGGAAAGGAGCGTCGAAGCCGGGTATCGAAGATTCCAGGCGTTGTTGATAAAGATCCTATCGAGGCGGAGGAGCGTGGGGGAGGCACGCCCATTGGACCAGGTGTAGCAGCGGTCAGAGAGGGGCAGGTCGATGATCCCGAGCCGATGGATACAGTCATTGAACATGCTCGCGTCAGCGTAGGAGAAATTGGCGTTATTCCTGTCATTGGGAGAACGAGTGAGGTTGAAATCCCCGGCGATAATCCAAGGGGTCCCGTCCCCGGGATCATGGGAGTCGAGGCTATCAAGGAAAGCTTTCTTATCGTTGTGGGCACATGGGGCGTAGACATTAGAGAGGCGAAGGGAGGATTTGTCGAGCGTGCAGAGAAGATCCGTTGAGAGGACGTAAGTGGAGCGGTAGACCCCGGCCAACGAGAACAGGTTGGCGTCCCAAGCCGAGAGAATGCCTCCTGAGGAACCAATGGCCGCGTTGACTTCAAAGGAGCGAATATTGGGGGGGGGGTAGGAAGAAGTGCGCTTTGGCGGGGGTGATGGACGCGATTTTAGTTTCTTGGAGGGCGAGGAGATGAGGCTTTATACGAGTGATATCGTCGAGGACAATAGCACACTTTGCAGGCTCCCCAAGACCACGAATGTTCCAGGAACCGACAGAGAATTTAACTGAGTTCATAAAGCCACAAGGCGGCACCAAGGGCACAAACCTCGATCGTGCGTACAACATGGGCGGGGAACAGCAACTGGCTAGGGGGATAGAGCAAAAGTGAGCACTCCAGCAGACGACTCTGCACACGGACGGGAGTGCTCCGCACGACCGGAACTAAAGATAGAAAGGCTCCGACAAGCACGGCTAATCCGCGCTTCACAGGGACAGGAGCCGCTACGACGACGAGGAGGACGCTGATCATGCGGACCCGCGGTCCACCAGAGCAGCGGGCTCAATGTCGCAGGCCGCACCTAGCTCCTGGAGGCGCGGCAGCGGGATGAACTTCGGGTAGGCTTCCTCGAGGCCAGCGTCGCGGATGGCCTTCTGGAGGCGCGGGGATACCCGGCGAGGCTCGAAGCTGGAGGCCTTGGAGGCCTTGGCGCGCCCAAGGACGGTGGAGTGGAGGGCGGGTTCCTTGGCGGCCAGACGCGCGCTCCGACGCGCCTTGAATGCGTCGTCGGCAACTCGCTTCTCGTGTGCACGGCGACGACGGACGACCATCTCGTGTTCATCCGAGGGGAGGATGAAGGCTGCCGACGGGGAGGCAGTCAGGTCCACCACCTCGGGAGAAGCGGTGAGGTCGATGACCTCCGGCTCGAGCTCCGCCGGCTGGAGGGGGGCAGCGGACGACGCGTCGATGAGGCCCGGGTCGGTCATCGGGGTAGTCGCCTCCGAGGGCGCTGCTAGGGGGGTCGCCGGAGTGGTGAGCGCATCGACCCACTTCGAACGGGAGAAGGCGTCATCGGAGAAAAACGAAACGGAGAAGACGGATTGAGTGCAGACAAGGGCCCGGACCCTAACCTGCTGCGCCGGAGCACCGGGGAATTGGGCCGCGAGCCGGGCGGCGAGGATGCTGTGGAAGGCGTCGATCCCGGTGGACACAGCCACGGGAGCAGGGCGGCGGGCCAAAACGCGACGGAAGAGGGCCACACCATCGATGGCCTCTTGTGCGTTGCCGGCATTGCGCGCGCCTGCCGAGAAGAGCCCCGAGGCCCCGTTGGCGGGCACCGGAGACCGGGCGGAGGCGGGGGAGAGGGAGGCGTCGTCGATGTCGTCTAATCCTCCAGGAGGCTTTTGTGGGGCGTTGTCGGGGCCTCCGAAGTGACGGCGAGAGCTCGCGGCATCGGAGCTCTCCGGCCACGAAGCAACGACGCGGAGGGAGACCTCCGACACGAACTCGCCCTCGAAATCGCGCACGAACAGAGAGTGCGGGTCGTCTTGCTCCCCTTTGAGGCGAATGATGAGGCGAAGGGAGGAGAAGTCCAGGTCGAGGAGGCAATGGGGGTCGATGCAGCAGACGGCACCGACGCCGCGGAAGGCCGTCCGGATGCCCCCCTCGTGCCAGTGCTCGAGCGGGAAACCCGTGGCCGACAGCTGCGCGAGGTAGCCGAACCTCCAGCTAGACCGGTTGTCCCTTTCTTCCGGCTTCTCGAGGATGATGAGGTGGCCGTCAACGGAGCGCGGGAAGAGCTCTATGGTGGTGTCGCGCACGGCCTCGGAGGGGAAGCGGACGAGCATGGCTCCATAGTCCGAGGCGGCGAGCCCAAAGCTTAGGTTTCCGCCGTGGACCTCGAGCGCATGGCGCAGGGTGTGGACGGGGCTGCAGCTCGATGAGCACGTAGGCGTAGCGGCGGGAGCCGACAGTGTCCCCCGCCGGCGGCATGAAGACCTGGAGGGCGTTCGGGCGGCCGGGAGCGACAACAGGCGGGAAGACAGGCGTGGCAGCAGCCCCGGCGGCCGCGAACGGATTGCTCCCGCGCATCCACGGAGGGTGGAAGGGGGGAACCGCGGGGGAGGGCGGCGTGGCGACAGGAGCGCCGCGCGGAAAGGGCGTGGCAGGGCGGTGGAAGGCAGCCCGCCTCCGCTGCTCGCCGAGGAGGACGACGTTGCGGGCGGCGTGGCGGGGAGTGGAGTCCACCATGGCGGCGGTGAGCTCTGTGGCCTGTCCGTCGCCAGCTGCAGGGACTGCCTATCGAGGAGAGGAGGGGTGGGGGGTTCAGAGCGGGAAGGGATGGAAGCAGGGCAGTAGGGGGCTGAGGGTGGGAGCTTAGATTTGCGCCGGCAGTGGCCCGAACGACCGCAGCAGAGGCACTTCACGGGGTCGCGGCAGGCGCGGACACAGTGGTCGGAGGCGAGGCACCGGAAACACAGCTCAAGGCGAGAGCGGCGGGTGATGAGGCGTCGGCGTCTTCTTGGGAGTGGGGGAAGGGCTGGGGATAGAAGGGCCTGTATATAGGATTGGGGTGGCGAGGCGGGGCTTGGGCTGGAGGGTGCGGTGTGTGGCTCGAGACCAGGAGAGGAGGAGGCAGAGTGAGCGGCGGAGCCGACTGGAAATGCGGGCGGACGGGATGTGTGGCAGCCGAGCGGGGGGAAAAGGGGGAGCGGCGCGGCATCAGAGTGGCAAGGGGAGGGCGTGACATCCGTGCGGCGCGGGGTTGCAGGGGATGGCGGGGGCCTGGCCGCAGTCGCGTCCCGTTCGGCGGTGGCAGGAGGAGAGATGGTGGCGGCGGGATTTCTGTGGGATGGGAGGTTGGAGAGGACGGGGCGGATGGGACGTTGGAGCGGCACGTGGGGTCGCCCGGCTGCGGCCCACTGCCAGCGAGAAGGGCGAGGCAGGGAGGAGAAATAGACAGAGGGTTTGTTTCTGCCGGGGCATGCGGTGACTCAGCATTGACCGCCACCTCAGCCGCGGGTGGGCCCGCCCAGACTTTGGCAGCGGCAGCGCATGCGGCGTCAACAGACGCATGGAAGAAGATCGACCTCTGGCCGAACTGCACACGGTGCAGAGCAACGAGGGAGCGGGCAAGATCGGCAGAGGGGACATGAGCGGAGAAGACCAGGAGCTCAACCCGGAACACCACGATGGGGGGGTTAGGAAAATCTAGAGCAAAATTAAGGGCATTTTTCATCCATGTGGCCGAAATATTGAGATCAATGAGATCGACGGAAATCCAAATTGGGGCAGGGGATTCGCTAGGAGTGGAGGGGGAAGCTGCAATCGCTTCCCGGAGGGCGCGGAGAGAGTGGTGTAGCGGCGGCGTACCTTGAATCGAGGACGAGGCGCGGAGACGCCGGCGACGGCGGCGACGGGCGTGGCGCTCGCCCACTGGACCCAGGGGGATGGCCGGAGCATGGTGCGGTCGGTTGCTAGGGGCAACGAGGTCCGGTGCAGCGCAGGGCGCCGGCAACCCAACCTCATCCGCCAAGGCAGAGGGGGTGGGTGGAGACGCGGTGCAGGAGCTTGCCGCCGAGGAGGGGGCGCGGGAGAAGCGCCAAGGGAGGGGCGGGAAGCCGCCGGCTAGGTAGAGGAGCGAGTGGGGGAGAGAGCCCAGGGAGCTCGTCGCCGAGGAGGGCACCGGCGTTGGCGGCGAGGGGTCGCCCGCGAGTGCTGAGGCGGCACGTCCGCGATCGCCGGGCATCGGGAGAATAAGTTTGTCTCTATACAAACCTATCCCTTAAATAAATAAATGACAACATTGCCATCAATACCTACAGTCATGAGCAACTGACCTCCATACTTTATCTTTATGAATGTTCCATCAAGACAAATAATGGGTCTACAACCCTTGAGCCAACCTACTTTGCAAGCAGCCAGACTCATGTAGCATGTACTAAAAAGACCATGCTCAAGGTGTAGATAAAAAGAGCAACCAAAATTTGTAGATACAAGTTCCTTGCCATGCTTCCAAAGCAATGAAAATTCTTTATCTCATCACTTCCAATGCTGCCTTTCTTTCTCTCCCAAGTTTGTCGCTGCTGGATTCCTTGTTCTATTTCTTCCTCACTTTCCTCGCAAATGTTTTAAGTGTCGTCCTATCATTATCTTTGAACATCTCAACGTACTTTGTGCTAAGAAAGGTGATGTCAACTCTTTAACTTCCTAGACTTCCTCACACGCGTGTTGATCAATCAAGATCTTCACAAGAAAAGACATTGTTCTATTATAACTAATAGTAACAATTGTCCATGGACAACCTCTTGCACAATGAGCATGAAACATCTTCTGATTGTTTACTTTCCTGATAATTTGCACTTTATGACACTGCTTTCCTGAGTTGCTCCATGATACGTCATAAACGTATCCTTAATTTCTTATGTTCCATGTTGTTTTCATGCAATATGCTACATGTTTCCCTTACACTTTATGCCATTTTTATCGATTTTCTGGGAATGGCTTATTGACAAGATGCCACAGAGCCAGTTCCTATATTCTGTTGTTTTTAGTTTCAGAAAAATTGTTCTGGAAATATTCTCAGAATTGGACGATTCGAAGCACAAAAGTCTTAGAAGTCCTGGAGGATCCACAGAGTCCAAATGATACGCGGAGAGGGGCAGAGGGGTGCCCACACCATGGGTGGGCGCGGGTCCCCCTGGCCGCGCCCAGGGGTGGTGTGGCACCTGGCTTCCCACCGACGTCGCTCTTTCGCCTATATAATCCCCCCGATGTATAAACCCTAAATCACCCATCCTTTTTGCACGAAAAGTTCCGTAGCTCCGCCGCCGCCACCGACAAGTTTCGGAGGACAGAATTCTCTATTCCGGCACCCTGCCGGGACGGGGAAAATCCCCCGGAACCATCTCCATCAACTCCACGACCATCTTCATCGCTGTTGATGTCTCCTATGATGAGGAGGGAGTAGTTCTCCCTCGGGGCTGAGGGCTCTAACGGTAGCTATGTGTTTTATCTCTCTCTCCCATGGTGTGATCTTTATGTGATCATGAGCTTTGTAATCTAGTTGAATCAGTAGATGTTATTCTTCATCTGTTATGCTACTCAAGTGGTTTTGTTATTGAGATCTCCGTAGACACTTTGATCACGGTGTAAAGGTGACAGTGTGTGCACCGTGTGGTTTAGCATGATATTTATATCTTGTGTTGGATGACCCTATGAAATTGTGGTGTTTGTCTAGTACCTTCTAGGGCGCTCATAGTGACAGCATGGGGTTAACTAGACATGGGAATGGGACTTTGAGGAGTGCTGTTACAGCCTTATGCAATGAATTGGTGTTTGTTATTCGATCGGAGACTGGTTCGGAGTAGCATAGTGAAGAGATGATATTTATGCCTTCAATTAGGTTATCATTGTTGAGAGTGTCCACTAGTGAAAATATGGTCCCTAGGACTTGCTTCTAAGCATTGAAACATCGTTTACAATCAGTTCTGCTACATGTTTGCTTGCTGCCATTTTTATTTCATACTGATATCATCACTTATAAGCATGCATATTACCTTATTTCACTCTCTCTTTGCCGAACTAGTGCACCTATACAACTGAAAATTATATTTGGTGTGTTTGGGACACAAGAGACTTTTGTATCGTAATTGCAGGGTTGCTTGAGAGCGATTCTTTGACCTATACCTCCCCGAGGTCGATAAACCTTGGGTGATCCACTGAAGGGAAACTTGTTGTTGTTCTACAAACCTCTGCACTTGGAGGCCTAACACTATCTACAAGAATAGAAGCATGCGTAGACATCACTCCACGGAGTCAAACACCATGCCCAATTTGAATTGAGGGTTCTCCATGGCACCATCTGAGTTGAAAGGTTTGAACTTGTATACAACTTGTTTTTTCTTTTCTTTTCTTCTTCTTATATTCCTCATCATCATAATCACTCTTGTGTCTCCTCTCACTGTCATCTTCCACTGGAAGCTCAAGATCTTCTTCCTTCACATCATCTGAGCCGGGCACATATCCTTGTAGAGATGCACATTTCTTTCCCTTATCAACCATTTCATCCTCCTCGGAATCATCTACATGATCTGCAAAATCAATATCATCTTCCCTCATATCATAATCATTGTCATTCCAAGATGGATCCTCCTCTGGGTCATAATTAAATTCCTCCTTTTCTGAATCTTCTGAACTTTCAGACTTATTGGCTTCTTCATTGAACAGTTCCTCAGATTTTGGAATGGACGGGGAGAGAAAAACTGCAAGGTGTTTAGGGCCCCCATCATAAAAAATATCATCCTTCACATTTCGTTGTTTCATTCTATCCACAAGATGCAGAAAAAATAACTAGCACTTTGCTCTCAACAGATGCCTCAGTCATCTGCCGGCAGCGATGTTCAAAATTAACTTCGATCAACTCACTGATTGATTTCCCTGGTGGACACCATAGAACAAGCTCCAGCCGAGAACCTGGATATCCTAGCTCGTGTATCATGTAGTTAATCACTCCATTTGTGAAATAGTGTCTGTCCAAGTTGTCGAACCAAGCTACTTTCCCATCCAAATAGCTTACATTGACTCTAGATCCCACCATAAAACCGCCATGGTGAATTTCAATGCTGAATTTAGTAGAATTCAGGCCTACATTGCAACAAAATTACATCTCCTGTAACCACTCACAAAGAAATCCAAAACTATTTGCAGCTAATTGACCACGGAAAAATTCGAAACATGATTTCAGCCTAAGCCTGAACATACTAATGTTATTCCAAATCGATGGCGGAATCAAACACTACAAATCGACGGTGAAATCAAAACCTAGAACTCGACGGTGAAATCAAACCCTACAAATGGACCTATCGTGCATGGGTCTTTCTTGCGCTTCCAGCCTATGTCGGGGAGGATCCATGTCGAGCGAGTCCTGCGGCGGCGTGGACGACGAGCTCGTGGCGGCAGCACCACCAGGATGTGCAACCGTCGCCTCGACCATCGCCAGAACGATAACTCCACGACAACAAGGTCCTCGATTTGAAGGAGAATATCATTCGAGGGGCTTTTCATCAAAGAGACACGACCATGCGTGCTGCTCGAGCCAAAAAAAACGGCTGACGTGTCCGGTTCGTGACCGAGGTGCACGCAGAAATCAAGTTCAGTGACGGGTTTTCCCGTTTTTCCAGTTGGGTGACTTATCTGCACATGCGGGACAAGTTGAGGTACCAGCAGTGCCATTTACTCTAGATAAGAAGACAAAGGCACGTACGTCGCTGCTTTTTGGGGGGTTTATGGACTACCCGTAGCGATGCGGTTTTTAATAATAAAAAAAAAATCCTAATTTTTTGTAGATTGTCAACAAGGCGGTCTATTTCTATTCAGATGTGGGCATTCCTCCTTCTTGTGGATCAATGAGGACTTATGGATATAGGCTGTGCTCGAATGATGGCGCTCGTTCGGGCTATTTACAGTCGGACTGGGTGGCTTAATGATGTGCGTATAGATGTATAAGATGGTTATTTTCGAGTGATCTTTGTAGCCACCTTGTCTAATCCGTGAATTGTAAGATGCATATAACCATTCGGCACTATTTTTTATTAATAAAAACCAGCTGTGTGCATCATTTTTATGCAGAGGCTAGGGCTAAGTCTCCCATTTCGAGAAAATAAATCATTTCATGCTCTGCTGATCAGCATTACATTTTTTTTCCGTCCTTTATGTCAATCAACACCTCATAAATTCAGAACAGGACACGGAATATGTGGAAGTAAAAACACATGTGCGGCCGAAACATGTGAAACGTCTGAATAGTAAAGTAGTGAGCAATAGTAAAGAACTCGTAGATGGAAACATTACGAAAGAAAGAAATACAAGGAGCGAAGCATAGACGCTAGTGAGCAATAGTAAAGTACTCGTAGATGGAAACATTACATTTATACTCCCAGGCCGCAGCATACGGCAGTTACATGCATGTTTCTTCCATCGAAAAGACATTGCAGAATTCATAAAGCTCACAGAGAGAACAGCGACGGTACATATGTTCACAGGTTCAATTGCGTGAGGTAAATTCAGAAATTGGCAAAAAATTGTCCAACTTCTCTTGCTGCAAGCAATTAAGAAGGAATGTGTAAGAGAAGAGCAAGCACACAGAAAAAACATAGCATCAAGCACAATGGACCTAGTGTTAGGTTCGTACCATATCTTAATTAAGAGAGCTTCCAAGATCTGACCAAGCACTACCACAGTCACAAAACTCACGGCCTTATATTGAACGAGATCTGTCCAAAGCCTTGTCTGCCCACTTCAGAAAATCAGAACCCCTGAGATTGGTCATCCAGTGCAGACGTGCAGTTGTCGGCCTTGTTTTTCCTGGTCGGTGTCAGTTTGTGAGCTAGGTTGTACTCGTACTAGTTTTATTTTTAGGGGGCTAGGTTGTACTAGTCGGTCACTGAAATAACATGGTACCAGGAAACTATGCATTACTCAGCTAACCCATGGAACTTTTGAATTCCTCCTGGGTTTTCGCCAGTGACATCATTCGCTTCATTCAGTCGACATTCAACAACTAAACAAATATCATTTTGATTCAATGTATTTCAGTCAGTTAACATCTAAACAAAATGATTTCGATGGTTGGCGCTCCAGGGGTTGAGTGTATAACATTTAGCACTAAATCGACGAGCATCCTCTACTCGAGCTTTCATGTCTTTTTGACAGGAATACATCTGAAACTCGGAATGACTGCTTGTTGTGCGGAATCTACATGGCAACCTCTGCTTCTGTTGCCTGCTCAAAGATTACTTCGACAGCCAGGCCCAAGTGGCCCATCACCGCCCGTTTGGTAGCATCCTTCCATGCTGGAATGACCAAAGAACAACCGGTGGGTCACAAATTCCAGAGCCAAAAATTCCCCTGAAGAACTCGCCTGGGTCAACATATTTGATTCTTGGGTGTACACTCAAAAACCATGACACTCGAAAACCATGGCTTTATTTTCTCCTGGGGATCATGGCATGCGGCTACCTGTACCCAAAGAAGTCCCCAAACCCGTGCACCTTGATGTCAGGCTCTTCGCAACCTGGACCGGTAGTTCCTCCCCAACCCGGTCCTTTAGGTTCAGGCCGATGCTGGGTCATTCCACCAAGCTAAAACTACTCCTACGTGCTGTAATCAGAGACTTGATGCATCAGTTGTTCGTACGAGGAATTTATGTTCATGGAGACCTAGCACTATCAGCTGCGTATGTACCTGCTGTTCAATAGCTCCAAAGTTTTTAACTATTGTTCTCTGCTGCTGTTGCATTACAGAGAGAAGCTTGAGTTCTTGATTCGCTGACTCTAGTCTGCAGTTTGGTAATCAGTTCATGCAATTCTGATCAACATTACAGTACATTTTTTTTACATGCTTTGTTCCAATCAACACATGGTAACTTCAGAGCAGGACACGGTATATATGTGAAAGCAAAACACCTGACCTCCCTGGCAAAACTAAAACATGTTTCTTCCCTCGAAAAGACATTGCAGACTTAATAAAGCCCACGACAGTCAATGTTCAAAGGTTCAGTTGCATGAGGTAAATTTCAGAATTGGCAAAATTTTGTCCAATTTCTATTGCTGCCAGAAATTAAGCACCAGCTAGCATTCCTAAGAGGTAATGCAAGATAAAAACAAGTGGACACAGACAAAATATTGCATCAAGCACAATAGATCTAGCATTAGGTTCATACAATATCCTAAGGCTGGTGCCAATGCACCGCCTACTATTCACGGGCTATAGCCCCGCCACGTCACCTTTTTTCACCACTCTCACGCCACTCTCACGGGTACGGTGCCAGTGCACGGGCTATAAGATTCTCTCTCTGCCACATCAGCTTTTCTCTCTCCTCCACGTCAACACATATTTTGAAGATTAAAAACGTTGCAAATAATAGAAGAAATTATTTTATTCAACTAAAATTGTACCGATTACATACTAATTAATAAAATTGCATAATAAATTGTAAAAATTACATAAAAATTAAAAAATCTAATCCTCGTGCTCGTCCTCGTCGTCGTCATCCTCTTCCAGCCCTAGCTCTTTTTCCACTATCTGGATGGCCTTGGCATGTTTGCGCTTTTCAGCTTCGTTCATGCCGGCGGTTGAGCGGTCTTGCAATTTGTTATATTGCTTCAGTAGCTTAACCTTCAATAAACCTTTCCACATTTTCTTCATTCCGAAGGTTGCACTTGATGCCTCACTGGACGATTCCTTCTCCTTGTTCTTTCCCTTGCGAAACGCGGCCTTGGCCTTATCGCGGCCAGGAGGACGCGGCTCCTCCTCCGTCGCGTCGCTAGAGCTGTACTCACCTCCGACCCCCAGACGGGTTCTCTTGGAACTGGAGTCAGTCCCACTACCAGGACCATGCTGTGCTCTCCACTTCGCTTCCTTGCGAACAGCTTCCCACCACTTGAAGCGTTTGAAAGGCTGAGTCACTCTAGGGTCATTTGCGTACCTCGCCAGTGCCGCGTCCATGACCATTGCATCGTCTGCTCCACTCTGACGTACCGCTTCTTCTTGGATGTGGTATCCATTGAACAAGGACACCTCACGGTTGTACACGTTCCAGTGATCCTTCAGTTGCTTCGCGGTCCTTTGGCGGGCAGGATCGGCGGTAGAGTTGAACGTCTTCGCTATCTGACCCCAAAAACTATCGCCGGTCTTGCTATTGCCACGGCGAGAGTCCTTGGAGTTGAAAATCCAAGCATTCACCTGCAACGAAATAGATATTGTCTTAGTGAAAAATCCAAACAAAAACCAACTCCGAAATAAACATGTGACGGGTAAGAAAATTACCAGTTTTTCCTCGTCAAAACATTTCCACTCGAGCCTCTTTGGACGCGTTGGTACCAGTGTTTCCGCGGCATCGGAACCGTCGCTTGGAGCACTGCCTTCTGGAGCAGACGATAGAGGTGGTTGCTGATACGGAGGAGGTGGTTGCTGATACGGTGGAGGTGGAGCGTATGAACCGTATGGATATGGAGGTGGAGCGTAAGAACCATATCCCGTAGGAGGGTACGGAGGAAGTGGACTCCCGCTACCTGTAGGTGGAGGTGGTGGTGGGTAAGCATACGGAGGATGCTGGTATGAACCATATCCCGTAGGAAGCGGACCATATGGCCCCGGAGGTGGTGTGTTGGAGGGGTACAACACTCGGGGATGCGGCGAAGAACCGGCATTCGACCAACGATGTGTGGGAGAGACATCTTCTATGTGAGTAGGTTGTGACCCGTCGGACTGCAAGAGTTCCGTGAACAAGGTGTTATATGGAGTCCAACCCGACATGGCGGAGATGGTATGAGAGTAGAGAGAAAGAGAAGAGGGAAATGGTGTGAAGAGAAGGTATGGATATGGGGGGGGGGGGTATTTATAGGATTGGAGATGGAAAATTGGGTCAATTTTTTTTTTTCCAGCCAGCCACGCTCCCCCAACGGCTAGCTGACGTGGACCAATGGGGGGGCGCCACGTCAGCTAGCCGTTGCCCCCCCAACGGCTAGGCCCTACCGCCCCGCCCTATCGCCTCTGGGCGCCAGCGCGCCGCCCCACCCGGTCTCCCTCTCGCCCCCCATCTCGCCCCGGGCCCGCGCTGTCGCCCCGCCTACGCGGGCGGGAAGCCGGGCGACAGCGGCCTGTCGCCGGGCGCCAGCGCCACCGCCCGCCGGCTCCTCTCGCCCCGCCTTCTCGCCTCCTCTCGCCCCGCCACGGGCGGTAAGGCCCCTGCCGCCCCTCCCTACCGCCTCGGTTGGCACCAGCCTAATTAAGAGAGCTTCCAGTAGTTCAACCACAGGTGATCTAACCTAGAGTCCAGTCAACCCCTGTTTCTAGCCGGCACAAGTCAAAGCAAAACAAAAGCATAGCACTGCTTGTGAAAAGCAGGAACAATTACTCCATCAAAAGCATAACAGAGTCGATCATCGAAATCACTACTCCTGCAGATGGAAGATCTGTCAGCGCCTTGTGTGGCCTCAGGCCTGTTGTCAAGCCAGTTCAGAACCCCTGGGGTTGATGGTATAGCTGCAGAGAAGCTGGATTATAGTGCAAGGACGGGCACCGATGAAGACAAACTCCATGTTCCGCTCCATGAAAACGGACTCTCCACAGACCCACACATCTGTCACATCACCAATGTTGTGCTTCGCGATGCGGACAAATCTACCCACCTGTAGAGTGTAGTAGACACAGTTTGCCTCAACTGATGGGAACTTGCCAGCATCAACAACCAGGCACCTGTGATGGCCGATGAAGATGGCATACTTGCCGATGGTCTCCATAGGTACCAGCCCCTGTTTCTCCGGTTCGATCCCAAGAACCCCAACACGTCCCTGCGCCTTGGTGACAAACATGGCTGCTCCACCAAAGTCCAACAAGAAACACCGGATGTCACTGGCATGTCTAAATGGATCGCCGGAGAAGAACTTGACAAACTCAACCTCAAGCATCTCCATCAATTCGCACAGATTATCAAACATGTCACTAGACACCATTGACGCCCACCCGCCACCGTTTGCATAGACACCACCCACCACCGCCTTCCTCATATAGTTGTAAATGGCTTCGTCAGGGGGGCTCTGAGCGACGAAACGTTTGCTGTCAGGAACGGCCGTGTATAACTTGCGAGATGAGTCGCAAAGCAATGTGAGGTTATGCGGCGAGTCGCCAGAGAAGATGAAAACGGCGACCCCCAGCACCACTTCCCGGGGCACAGGCGCTGCGAACCGGACCAGTTCGCCGGTGAAAGGATTGAGAACGCAAGCGGCGTGAGGCGGGCTCCTGTCGGCGAGGACGAAGAAGCCACCGAAAGTGGTGGCGACGACGCGGTAGCGGCTGAGCAGCGGCAGCTTCTTGCGGAGGAAGCGGCCGGTGCAGGTGTGCACAAAGACCCGCCTGTCGTCGCTCGGGGAGACCCCGTGGTCGAGGACGATCCACTCGCGCGGGTGGAAGCGGCCGTCCCTGGTGTTCTTCCTGGGGTCGTCGGTGGCGGCGCGCCAGCGGTGGCAGACAGCGCGGAGGTCCATGTACCAGTCGATGTCGTTGGTGCGGAGGAAGCAGTCGGCGACGCGGCGGACGAGGTCGCACGGGAGCGAGGACCAGCCTGCTGCAGTCACCATGGCCGGGGGGACCGGCGACGCTGGGGTTTCCAGGCAGCTTCCATTGTTTTCCTTACTTTTGGTCGGTGGAGGAACAGAGACGGCCAGGGGCGTGGGAACCTCGCCGGGCGCGGCCGCCATTGCCGCAGTCTCCAGTTCTTGCGACATTAACGCGCCTCTCGTAGTTGCAAAAAAAACCCCAAATGATTCTCACTGTAAAAAAAGATAGAACTTTTGTAACATTGAGTCGCGTAGATGGAATCTGTGAAGTGCACAATCCACAAAGAAGAGGATTCAGTTACCAGATCTACAGATGAACGCAGCCAGAGGGGCAGCAGAGATGGCGGATGGCGGCGGCGGCGGCGGCGGCTAGGGATTTCTGGAGAAGAAAAGGGGTGAAATGGATCGACGACAAGAAGTGAGCCGCCTAACCAGTATAGCTGGCCAAACGGGCCGGGCCAAATGGGAAGCCCGGCTTTTTTTGGCACGGCACGGGCACGGTACGGCACGATTTAAATGGGCCTGGCACGGCACGAGCCCGTTAGTACTTGTCGAAGCTCTGGCTCCACAAATCCCTCGGGTGACCCTATCGGGTTTCGACTAGGAGATGTCATAGGCGCTGGTGAAATCGTCGGCTTGACAGGGGGGCGAGATTTACCCAGGTTCGGGGCCCTCGTAGAGGTAAAACCCTTACTCCTGCCTTCTGTCGATCTGTATTAGATGATTTGATCGGTTACAGGATGCTCGAATCGAGAGAGATCTCGAGTTTCAAGGCTTTTGTGGTCGTGCGGTATTACTTGGTCCTCTCCTTGGGGGCTCTCCTGGCTTTATATAGATAACCAGGTCTCGAGTTCGACCCGGAGAGGACACAAACCCTAGCTTAGGTCGGTTTACAAGTTCCCTAACTTAACCCGCAAGTTGATGCGGGTGGGCTTCTCATGGGCCTTCTAGAATACTCCAAGGGCGCCTCCTGTTGGGCCTTGACCAGAAGGCTTGAGAGGGGGTGTCCTTACTCGCAGGGTCCAGGATCCATGCCTTCGTCAGTAGCCCCCGAGCGTGTGCTCAACTGGGATTTACTTTCAGTCGAGTAGACGGTCAGAACTTTTTTAATCCCCTCTCGGAAGTTCAGCTTGATAGCTGTTATTTTTGAAGGGTGTGTCCCCTGTATTGTAAGTTATAAAACTCGAGTATCGAGTAGTACTGGCGCATGTTTTACGGCTTTTATTTGCAGAAGGATGTGGCGCAGTAGCTTGGCTCTCCCGAGAGATCAGGGCCAATTAATTGCGACTAGGGCAAAAACACTCCTGGCCTACACAGATTCGAGACCTCCGACTCGAACCCGATGAGGTGATTGTTGCGACTGGGCCGTTGTGGACTTATCGAGTCGAACTTAACCTATGAGGGTACCCGGCGCGTCCGCTAGGATTTTTCTTCGTGTTGTTGACACGGAACTATGCCGGAGGACGCAGCTTTCGAGTGCGATTCCAGGCCCAAAAGAAAGATCTTTCTGGGTCTTACCTTCGTACTCGAAGAATACGGCATCCAGATGTGCCTAGTCGGCTGAACAATCCAGGTTTTTATGATGTAGAATTATCACGTGTAGGAGAGGTAGGCTTTTCCCACCCGATGGATTCGTTTGAGCTCCATACGAAAGAAATTTCGCGTTGGAAAAAACCAAGCCCGTATGAAAGAGTTTTCATGTTTCGGGATGCTGTGCCCATACGAAAGAGTTTTTCGTGCATAGGGTATTTTCCTCTCTGTTCGAAGAGGTCTTGTTCATGGAAAAGTTGGTTTCATTCGAAGGAATCGATATTCGTACGAAGATATTTTCGCGTTTGAACTTCCATTCGAAAAGATCTCAATTTTGAATGACGAACGTCATGACGTCATGGCGCACTCCTCTTCTCCCGATGGGACGTGACGGAGTGGTAGTAGATGGTGGCCCACCTTGTCAGCTTTTTGACCGGGAAACGAGACGTCGCTCCCGTTTTCTACGCGAAACGCGCAGTAAATGCGCACGATCTTCTGTTAAGATCGTGGCACGAAACAGCGCATGCCGCCGCTTCGTTTCATCCTCACGCGTGGCAGCCGCGATAGGTGCCACGTAGCGCATCGTACGGCTGAGATTGCTTTGCCCCGTGTATAAGTATGGGTGTTAGCGCCGCAGTAAAATTTTCCTCGCTCTCTGTCTTCGTCTTCTTCCTTGCGCCCATCTTCATCTTCCTCGCGCTCAAGCTCTCGCTGCGAACAATGGCTGGCGGAAGGAAGCGTGGCGCTGGCACTCTGGCGTCTGGCGAGCCTTCTGCGCCACCCGCTCCTCGCGCCGGCGACTGGCGCTCCCCCAACACCACCGCAAAAAGCATCAAAGAGATGCAGCGGGAGGGATTGCTACCGGCGGAGGCGGAGAAGCGCGTCCGCCTCGGGAAAAGAGAAGAGGTACCCAACCCTCAGTCGAATGAGCGCGTGGTCTTCGTGGACCACGTGACTCGAGGTCTTTCTTTCCCCCTTCACCCTTTCTTCATCGGGCTGCTGTGTGCCTACGGCATACAGCTTCACGACCTTCCTCCAAACGCGATGCAGCACATTTCGTGCTTCATCGTGCTTTGCGAGTGCTACCTCGGCATTCGCCCGCATTGGGCGCTCTGGAAAGCGCTGTTCAAGATCCGGATCTTCCGCGAAAGGCCGCGGGTGGAGTCCGAGCCTGGCGAGCCACTTCGCACGGGTGGTTTCGGGATCCAAGCGCGCCAGGAGAACGCGTACTTCAACATGCACTTCATCGACTCCGCCCAAGGCTGGCGGAAGAAGTGGTTCTACGTCGTCGACAATAGCTCGGGTGGGCTCGTAGAGTTTCACCCATTCGCAGTTCTGTCGAGGCGCAAGTCTTGGAGCCACAAGATGTCAGCCGAGGAAATCCAGACGGTCACGCCCTTACTCGCAAGAGTAGCCGCTCTTCGAGACCAAACTTCGGGAGTCGTGCTCAACGGGCTCCATCTGGCGAGCCTCTTCTTGAAGCGCAGGATCCAGCCTCTTCAGCAGAGACCTTCCCCCATGTGGGAGTACCAGGGCTCAGAGGACCCCAGTCGAGTGAGCCGCGTAGAACTTTCGAATGTGGAATTCGAGAAGAAGATAGCGGCAATCACTCGACTGAAGGTAGGGGAAGAATTCCCCGACTGCTCAGTTGCAGCTTTCTCCGCTTCGAATCCTCCTCCAGCTGAGGTTAGTTTCCTGTCTTTGAGTTACTTTCATCTTCTGAATGTTTAGTCGATAAGATCTTTCTTGTTTTCTTGTCTTCGTAGAGTCTAGCCGTGGCGGATTGCTACCCGCCAGCTACGGGGGGAGCTGCTTCGGAGCAAGTGTCTAGCCACCAGGACGGCGCGGTTGACACCAGTGTCGCCAACGCTTCCTCGAGCTCGGAGGACGATTCTTCGGACGACGTCGAAGACTCGAATGGCGCCCTCCCGAAACGTCGTCGGGTAGATGAAGACGAAGCCACTTCAAAGGACAAATCTTAGGAAGCATCGCCTAGTCAAGCTCCTATCCATGTCACTCCACTCCAATCTCTTCCTCCTTCGGCTTCGTTTCCAGTGATAGCAGCTGCTTGGAATGCGGATGCTCTGGACGATGATGAAGATGATGAGTAAGTGTTTTCTTCCTTGTTCTTTTGTAATGCCAGTCGATCAACTTCTAGATTCCGATATTGATGTTTTTCTAACTTTCACTGCAGTCTGCAGGCGATCAGCCCGCGTCAGTTTGCTGCCAACGTTCCTCTCGAAAAGAGGAACAAAGCAAAAGACGCGGGTGAAACCCCCACTGCAGGCACCGTCCAGAACTCTCCCAGGGCAGCGCCTGATGCTGCGACTGTGGAGCGAGAAATCCCCAGCTCCGCCGCTAAGACTTCGGTCTCGAAGGAGGCGACGGACAGTTCTGCGGATCCTCTCTCCCGTGCCACCGGACAGGTAAACTTCTATCTCTTGGCCTTCAAGAATTTTTTATCGGGTGCACGGCAGTGCTCCCGATGGGAGTAGCCCCCGAGGTTGTAGTCGATCGCGTGCGATCGGCTGCAGGCTCAAAGTTCTGTTTCATCTTTTCTTCATGATTTTGCTTTTCTCGGGTGCACGGCAGTGCTCCCGATGGGAGTAGCCCCCGAGGCTGTAGTCGATTGTAAATAATCGGGTACAGGCTCCAATGTAATCCTTCTAATTCTTCTATCTTCGTGCTTTTAATTTTTATCGGGTGCACGGCAGTGCTCCCGATGGGAGTAGCCCCCGAGGCTGTAGTCGATTGTAAATAATCGGGTACAGGCTCAAATTTGATCTTTTTAACTCTTCCGTCTTCGCGCTTTTGCAGTCACTCATTGATTCTCTTGCGGCGATTGGTCGCCGCGTCGTTCTCGCTGAATCGGATTGCAAGTCTCTTCGAGCAGACCGCAACCGACTCCGGACTGAAAACGATCTTCTCAAGGGTGAGCTCTATCGTTCCCCTGTCTTCCACACTCCATTCATTCTAGAGTTTTTGACAAGCGTCTCTTTGCAGCTCGACTTGAATTTGCGGAATCCGAAAAGGTCAAATTTTCTGAGCAGGTAACTGCTCGAGAAGCTGACTTGGCGGCCATTCGACAAGAGCTAGAGACTTCCCGCATGCAGTCGGAAGACTTCAGTCGACAGCTTGCGGAGGCGCGGAAGTCCTTGAAGGAGTTAGAGAAAACCGGCAGTAAGGCCGACAGCGAGCTCGTCGGTTTCCTCCGTCCCCTTGCTGAGCGCTTCGCGGGTAAGCTTGATGGAATTTCGCGATTCTGATTCTTCACTTGGCTGTAGTTTGCTAAGTATTATTTTTCTCCCTTCGCAGGTATTCTGGATGTTCCTCTAGAAATCCCCGGACTCCAGCGGGTGGATGTGGTAACCGATACGCTTGCCCAGCTTAAAAGGCACGCTGATGGAGTTTCTTCCATGGTCAGTGATGCTACCCAAGTGCTGGGGCAACTGTACGGTCGCCTCCTCGCCAAGGCCACTCCTGCACCTGCGCTCGATGATACGTTGAAGGTCTTCTCAGAAGGAAAGCTTCTGGATGCCTTTGCAGTCGCTCAATCGGAGGCTGGCGCGAAGACTGCGATTCAATTTGCTCTGGCGCACGGAGTCGAAGGGTTGGAGGAGGCTTACTCGTCCATTCCAGTCGATCCTTCCACGGGCAAAAAGGTACGGCTCTCTCGTTTTGGCCAGCAAGCCGCCATTCTTGCTCGGAAGCTTTCTGAGATTTTTGCTCGGAAGAAGGGAGGGTCGACTGCTGCTAGTGGGAGTACCAATGTAGCCTCGTAGCTTTTTTATTTCTTTCCTTGAATGTAATGAACCTTGGGATGTATTCCCGTACTTTTGTTGGTCTTAATCGAAGCATTGTGCTTTTGGAACTTAATCCTTTTGTTTGTACTCTGTCTCCCGATGGGAGTAGCCCCCAAGCGTTTAGTCAAATGTTCGACTAGAAACAACTCGAGTAGGGCATCTCACCCCTTTCCTTGTACTTCTTCCAGGCGACTGTGTGTGCCGCGGAGTCATCGGGTGGACGTGGTAATCCAGTAAATCCACTTGTGGCTGCCGTGGGCACTTTCGCTGGCCTTCGTGATAAGGTTCAGGAGGGTGAGCGTAGACTGAAAGCGCTGCGCGGGGTAGCTGATGTGGCGATATCCAAACAGAGATTGGCAGCTGAGCGCGAGCAATTTCTGATGGATGAACTGTCTTCGATTGCAAGGGAGTTACTATGTAAGTAGTGTAGCCCTCATTCTATATTCCTCCCCTCTGCTTCTTATCTGACTAAGTGCGCTTGCTCTTTAGTTGTGAGACCAGATGACAGAGAGGAGAAGCAGTGGGTGGAAAACCTCATTCATCAAGAAGTTAACAGCACAAAACCTCATGCGAGTAATTTCTGGTCTGATCGCAGTCGAGGTTTTGTGATGGCTACCTTGAAATTTCGAGTCCGCCAGGCGAGAATTCTCGTGAGTTCTTTCCACGAAGTCCTGGTTGCGGTGAATGCTGCTTTTTATCCACTCGAGAGGGGTCCCGAAGACTGGAGTTATCTTCTCAGGCTGTTTGGACGAGAAGGAGAGGTTCGCACGTGCGTACGCAAACAAATGATGTGCGGCGCGGTTGTGGCTCTCTCGTTTGTCCGAATATGGCATCCTGAGATAGATTTGAACTCCGTAGCTCGGCTCCCAGGTTATGCAATCGAAGACATCACACCGTTCTATGATGCTGTACGCCCTGCAGCCGAGAAGATTATCCAAATGACCTCTGAAGAGGTAGATAGGGTCTTAGCGACTGAGAATGCTCAACGGTTTGACTGATTATCGGATGTGAATATCCTGTAAAACTGTTTATAGTTTGTAAAAACTGTTTGTAAGGTGTGTAACCTTGTTTTTGATGATATTTCTTTGTGATGCTTAGTTTTAGGTGTAGCCCCCGTGTATCTAATGGGGTGTGTACCTGTAACTTTTTAGCATGTAATCGACTGGAAATCTGTCGGGTAAATATGATGAGGAAATCATGTATTTCATTGCGATGACTGAGAAGTCATGTGTTCGAGCTACAAGATTGGCTAGCATAGCCTTATTGTTGCAAAACAAGTAAACCTAGGGGTAGAATTTGCGCAGTTGCGCGATGTTCCATGGATTGGAATAGATGCCTCCGGTCTCAGGATTCTTCAATCGATAGGCTCCTCCTGGGATCACTTCGTGTACGATGAAGGGTCCTTCCCAAGGTGGTTCGAGCTTGTGTCCTTCCTTTTGCTTCAGCCGCAACACCAAGTCGCCTACCACGAATGACCTGTGGCGTATGCGTCGACTGTGGTAATTGCGTAGTGATTGTTGATAGACTGCGGATCTTGCGAGTGCAATGTCCCGAATTTCGTCGAGTGCATCCATATCTTCTGCAAGTGCTTTGTTGGAGGTTTCTTCGCTGTAGGCTACAACTCGTGGGGCGCTGAATCGGACCTCCTCGGGAAGGACGGCTTCTGCCCCGTATACCATGAAAAATGGTGTGTATTGCGTTGATCGATTGGGAGTTGTGCGGAGGCTCCAAAGTACGGAGGGTAACTCCTCTGCCCAATGTCCCGCAGCGGGATGTAGACGATCTAGCAATCTCTTTTTGATGCCAGCCGAAACTAAGCCGTTGGATCTTTCGACTTGGCCGTTTGTTTGCGGATGGGCAACCGAAGCAAACTTGAAATTGATTCCTTTCTCCTCGCAAAACTGTTGTATTTCCTTTGCGGTGAAGTTTGTACCATTGTCTGTAATGATGTCATGTGGTACACCGAATCTACATACTATGGAGTCGAGGAACTTGATGGCGCATTGGGCGCTAGCCGAAGTCACTGGCATAGCTTCGATCCATTTGGTAAATTTGTCGACTGCGACCAGCAAATGTGTGTATCCTCCTGGTGTGGATTTGCGTAGCGGTCCAACCATGTCTAGCCCCCATTGCGCAAAGGGCCAGGCGATGGGTATCATATGCAGCTCTGTGGCGGGTGCGTGCGGTTTTGGTGAGAATCGCTGGCAGGCGTCGCATCTATCGACCAGGTTTTTTGCATCGTTGGCTGCTGTTAGCCAGTAGAATCCTGCTCGAAAGGCTTTTCCAGTATTGCTTTCCAGCTAGCATGATGTCCGCAATCACCCTAGTGTATGTCCCGGAGTAATTCTTTGCCGTCTTCGGGTGCGATGCAGCGCTGGAGTATGCCCGAGATGCTTTGTTTGTACAATTCTCCATTAACCACCCGAAAGGATTTGCAACGCCTGATTAGCTGTCGAGCCTCGCGTGGATCGGCCGGGAGCTGTTTGTTGAGCAGGTAGTCGAGATATTTCTGCGTCCAGATTGGCTCGACCAGAAAAACCTGCCGTGATATGTTATGAGCTAGCTCGAGAAGCGCGATTTGCGGGCTGACCTCTGTTTCTTGTGCTGCGGGTGTCTCTACAGCTTTCTTCACTTTGACTGATCTCTTAATCATCCGCTCGAAATATATCCCTGGCGGTATGGGTGTATTCGTGGAACCCATGTTGGCCAGTCTATCCGCCTCTTCGTTACTGGATCTTGCAATATGCTTCAACTCACATCCTTTGAAGCTTCCTTCGAGTAGATTATACATGTCGCGGTACGCGATCATGTTTTCAGCAATGGCATCGCATTCTTTCATTGTTTGTTGCACTATGAGATTGGAATCGCCATAAATCATCAATCGGGTAGCTCCACAAGCAATCGCCATCTTCATCCCGTGCAACAGTGCTTCATATTCTGCGTCGTTGTTCGATGTTGGATCATCTGGTGGAAAGTCTAGTCGCAGGATGTATTGCAGTTTGTCTCCACGAGGTGAGATAAGAACGATTCCAGCTCCTGCTCCTTCGTTTCTTTTGGACCCGTCAAAGTACATGATCCAGTTGCTTGTATACTCGGGTGGCCCGGGTGTTTGTAGCTCTGTCCATTCGCTGATGAATTCCACGAGAACTTGGGATTTGACTGCATTGCGTCCTGCATAGGTGATATCCCAAGCGCCCAACTCGATGCTCCACTTCGCTATTCTTCCGGATGCCATGGGGTTGTTCATGATTGTCCCGAGTGACGCATCGTTAACCACTGTAATGGCGTGTTCCTGGAAGTAATGTTTGAGTTTTCGGGCTGTGAGGACAACTCCATATGCAAGCTTCTGGTAATGAGGATATCGCTGCTTGCATGGCGAGAGCACTTCGCTGATGTAATATATTGGGCGCTGGACTCCGTATGCCTTGCCATCTTCAGGTCGTTCGACTACGATTGCAGTGCTGATGACCTGGTTTGTGGCGGCTAAATAGAGAAGAAGTGGCTCCCTTTCTTGTGGTGTTGCGAGAATGCGCCTGCTTTGCAGCGACCGTTTCAAGTCTGCGAATGCTTGTTTGGCTTCGGGTGTCCACTCGAATTTGTCCGTCTTCTTCAGTAGCTTGTAGAAGGGTAACGCCTGCTCTCCCAATCGTGCGATGAACCTGCTTAAGGCGGCCAATCGCCCTGCGAGCTGCTGGACTCCGCGTAGATTGGTAGGCTCCTTCATGGTGAGGATGGCTTGTATTTTCTCCGGATTGGCCTCAATGCCTCTGGCGGATACCAGGTATCCTAGGAGTTTTCCTGCGGGGACGCCGAAAACGCATTTTGTCGGGTTGAGCTTGATCCGATATGCATTAAGGGCGTCGAATGTTTCTTTAATGTCTTCGAGGAGTGTGTCCTCTACTCGAGTTTTGATGACGATGTTGTCGACGTATACTTGTACGTTCTTGCCAATGAGATTGGCAAGGCATCTCTGCATGCAACGTTGATATGTTGCGCCTGCGTTCTTCAGCCCGAAGGGCATTGTCGTGTAGCAGTATACACCGTGTGGTGTGATGAATGCCGTCTTCTCTTCGTCTTCCTTTTTCATTCGGATCTGGTTGTATCCCGAGTAGGCGTCCAGGAAGGAGAGACGTTGGCAACCTGCTGTGGAATCCACGATCTGGTCGATTCGTGGTAGAGGAAAGTTGTCCTTGGGGCAGTGCTTGTTTAGTGACGTGTAGTCAATGCACACCCGAAGGATATCCGTGTTCTTCTTGGGGACCAGCACTGGGTTTGCCAACCAGGTGGATATCTTGATCTCTCTGATAAAGTTGGCGGCTAGCAGCCTATTTACTTCTTCTCCCAGCGCCTTTTGCTTGGGTTCTGAAAATCGTCGAGTCGTCTGTTTGATGGGCTTGGCGTTAGGAAAGACTTCGAGTGAGTGCTCGGCAAACTCCCTGGGTATACCTGGCATATCTGAGGGCTGCCAGGCGAAAATCTCCCAGTACTCACGGAGGAGTTTGACGAGCGCGCTTTCCTATGCTGGCGAGAGGGTTGTGGAAACCATCGCGGTTTTGGCGGAATCCGTCGGGTGCACTTGGTGCTTGCGAGTGTCGCTGTTGGCGCTGAATTCCAGTTCAGGTGCGTTTTTCTTCGTGAGGGGCATGACGGAGTGGTCCGTGGTTTTTGCCAGCTCTTGTAGTTCTTCTTGCATCCCGAAAGATTTCGCGATCTCATTAAATTCTATGTCGCACTTATCCGATTTCTGGAAGTCTCCGTCAATGGTGATCACACCGTATTCACCGGGTAGCTTGAGCTTCAAGTATGCGTAATGTGGTACGGCCATGAATCTGGCGAACGCTGTTCGACCAAGAATGGCGTGGTACTGTGAGGGCCAGTCGACGACTTCGAAGTCCAGGAATTCCCTTCTGTAGTTGCGTGGGGAGCCCAGTACAACTTCAAGGTTGATTGTTCCGAGTGGACGTATTGCCTTGCCCGGAACTATCCCGTGGAAGGATGTTTCTGATTCCGTTAGGCCGTCCAGGTTTTTGTTCATTCGACGGAGTGTATCCGCGTAGATGATGTTGATGCCGCTGCCACCGTCCATGAATACGCGGGCCAGGTCATAGTTGCCAATTTGAGCTTGAATGACAAGGGCGGCGTGTCCTGGTCGATAGACTCGTGGCGGGTGGTCTTCTTTCGAGAACGTGATTGGCTGCTCGGCCATCTTCAGGTACTCGGGCTTCGTTGGTGGCGTCTGCACTGCCATGCATATTTGTCTCGAGTTAGTTTTTTGAGCTCTGCGAGAGGGGCATACCTTCTGTATCATCCCGAGGAGTTGTCCGTGCGGAGTCGGGTATGTATTTGCTCCCGTGTTTTGTTGTTGTGGTGCTGGCAATGCGGCGAGTGCCATGTTTGGGTTGGCCGGTGGAGGTGGTGGAGGTGGTAGCTGGAATTGTTGTCCGCCTCCTGGTAGTGGTGGATAGTTTTGGGTGGAAGCGAATCTTTTCTTGGCGAGCGCGTCCGAGATTTCGATGAACTTTCGGCAATCCTTGAGAAGGTGTGTTGCCTTAGTCTTGCCCGTGCGCTTGTCTGTGAACAGATGTAGCGAGCAGTACGCGTCGAGGTCTTCCTCGGGTGATTTTTCTTCTACCTTTGGTCTCCATTCGCGACTTCCACGACGACCGGAGTCGCGACTTCGCGTGAATTCTGCTGCCACTAGTTCTTCTCTATCCTCGTGGTCGTAATATTTTCTTCTCTTTCTTCGCCCATGACGGTCTTCGTCGTGCGTGGGCGATGATGTTCTTTCATTGCGTACTGCGTCTTCTCCATTGGCCCATTTTTCGGCTATGACCATGAGCTCCCCTATGGTTTTGGGCGCAGCTCTGCCGAGTTCTTCTCGAAACGCGGTTCTTCTTGCTCCTTTGGCGAAAGCCTCAATCGCCACTTCTTCAGAGATTGTCCCTGCGGTGTTCCTGAGCGTGTTCCACCGCTGGATGTATTCTCGTGTGGATTCACCACTTTTCTGTTTGCAAGCTCGTAGTTCTTCGATTGTAGCTGGCCTTTTGTAGGTCGACTGGAAGTTTTTGCAGAAATCGCGATGCAGGTCGTCCCACGATGCGTAGCAAGATCGTGGTCTCCTCTCCAGCCAGCTGCGGGCCGCTCCGGCTAGGTGCAAATTGAGGTATTGCATGGTCGTGTTCTTGTTACCGCGTTGGCATTTTACTGCCGTGAGGTAGTCGCTTAACCACTGGGAGGGCTCGAGTGAGCCATCGTATTTTGTCACCTCCGAGCTGAGCTTGAATCTCTTGGGTAGAGGTGCTTCACGAATACTGCGAGCAAAGCAAAGTGCTCCGCAGGTTTCGTCGTCCGAAGACCCGGATGAGGAGCGTTCGCGATATCGTGAAGCCCTTGCTTTATCCACCTTCTTCTGGGCGAGATCGGATCGCGCGTCGTACCCGGACCGGTCGCGGTCGCTATCTTTTCTTGGTTCCTTGCTTCGTTTTCTCGAGCGGCTGCTGTGGTGCCGCGAATCTTTGTCTCTCGGGCTGTCGTCGCTGCTGCTTCGACTATCGCCGCGGCGTCGAGCCTCTTTTCCTCGGCCGCGACGCAGCGATTTATCCTTTCTCGGAGAGGAGCTCCTGTGCCTGCGGGGCGTATCCTTGTCTTTGTCCTTCTCCTGTCGCGCCTTTTCCAGTTGTTCCTTGCGATCGTGGGAGGCGAGTTTCGCGGCTGCCAGCCCTAGACCCTTGCGGATATGCTTGTATTGTTCCACCCGAGGATCGCTGTCCGTCGGCTGGTTCATCTGCATGTAGGTTGCCGCGGCTAGAATTGCAGCGGCTGGAGTTTGCGGGTAGACGTTGCCATCGTCGTCAACCCTCATGAAAGAAGACGTGGTAGACCTGTTGGTCCCAGCCATAGATTCGTGGTCCCTCGTCGACGCTGCGGGTCCTTTTCCCCCGGGTCGGGTACCGACCGAAGGTGCAAGGGACAGCTCGGCTCGACGTAGGCTTGACTCATCCGCCGCTCTCCTGCGACGGGCTAGATCTGCTCGGGCATCCTTGATGTTTGAGGCCGCTCTCACTAGGTGATAGTGGTAGGCGGTTAGGTCTTCCTGCGTGGCACCTGCTGCAGGTGGCTGACTCTTTCGCATGGATTCCTTGGCTCTTTTCCAGGCTTCCCGCGAGACGCCGATTAGATCGCGCTCGGTTGCGCTATATTCAGTTTCCGAGGGCTGTTCCGACCCTGCCATGCAGACTTGGGCCAGTCGTGGTCCGTGTGTCCTGGGCGCAGATCGGGAAGCTCTTCGCACCCGAGAGGGTTCCTCTGTTGAGAGTGCGTGGTAGTCGATCGTGTTGAAGCGGATGGACTCGCCGCTTTTCTCCATAGGGAAGCGTGAGTTGACGGCTCCAGATTCGGGTTCAGATTCATCCGAGAAGTGGAGGATTCCGTCTCTGTTTGCCATGAAGTTGAAACTTCCGAACGTCAGGGTGATGCTCTTCTCCAGATCCTCGAATACCGGGCGTGATTCCGGCGAGTGAGGCGTGACTATGACGGATCCGATCCGTACAGGATTGTTCGGAGCCGTAGTCGATGGTTTCCAACGGGAGTTGGATGTCGATGAAGCCGAAGATGCCGGTGATCCAGCGCCCGCGGTCCCCACGGTCGGCGCCAATTGTCGAAGCTCTGGCTCCACAAATCCCTCGGGTGACCCTATCGGGTTTCGACTAGGAGATGTCATAGGCGCTGGTGAAATCGTCGGCTTGACAGGGGGGCGAGATTTACCCAGGTTCGGGGCCCTCGTAGAGGTAAAACCCTTACTCCTGCCTTCTGTCGATCTGTATTAGATGATTTGATCGGTTACAGGATGCTCGAATCGAGAGAGATCTCGAGTTTCAAGGCTTTTGTGGTCGTGCGGTATTACTTGGTCCTCTCCTTGGGGGCTCTCCTGGCTTTATATAGATAACCAGGTCTCGAGTTCGACCCGGAGAGGACACAAACCCTAGATTAGGTCGGTTTACAAGTTCCCTAACTTAACCCGCAAGTTGATGCGGGTGGGCTTCTCATGGGCCTTCTAGAATACTCCAAGGGCGCCTCCTGTTGGGCCTTGACCAGAAGGCTTGAGAGGGGGTGTCCTTACTCGCAGGGTCCAGGATCCATGCCTTCGTCAATTCCCATCCTCCATGGCCCGCCAAAATTTAAAAAATCGAATTTCCCGCCAAACAATTGGGCCAACCGTGTCGGGCTCTAACTGGGCCATCGTGCCTAAACTTGGTCCGTCGGGCCATAAACGTGCTTGTGGGCCGTGCTCTGCTCAGAAATCCAGCCCACGGGCTGGCACGACACGATTGACCCGGCCGCATTCGTACCGGGCCGCATTCGTGCCGGGCTTTTTAAGGCACGAAACGGGTCATGCCGTGCCACCCGTTTGATCACCTATAAGAACCAGTAAGCCGCGTACTTGCCAGTTTGTTACCTTCCCTAAGGTGGCCCAATGGGATGACATGACCCACCTACAAACAGGCCTTGCACTGCATGTCCCGTGGAGGCCCACTTATAAGCGGGCCATGCCGTGCTGGCCCACGTCCTCGCCTCGAATGCTAGACATGACCGTCCAATAAATGGGGTTTTTCTTACCCGCATTTTTTTTGTCTTTGGATTGTTATTCGAGATATTTTTGGCTTTTCCGGTGAAAGTTTCAGAAAAAAGTAGAAAAATCTCAAAGAAAAATATAAGTGGGTCGTGGCATGTCTTATGCGTGTCTCGTCTTGCGAAGCAGACATGGCCGAGGCATGTCATGGTCTAGGCATGACCCGTTTAACCGTGTGGCGGACCAGCCTCCCTACGGCCAAGCACACGCGCTAACGAGCCGACACGCAAGCACTTGTTCAACTATACCAATCATGTGTACAAAATTGTGTGAGAAATGTGGTGCTCTAAAAAAATCATTTATCGAGAACCAGCCTAGGAGGGTGGTTATACCCCCACCTTAGGGGTGCTTGAACCCATCCTACCATATTCTCAAAAGAACTTCCGTTGTCACATCTCTCCTCTAGAAAAGACAGCTCCCTCCTCTATCCCGGTCGGTGGCCGACGGCTCGCCCTTCTCGACTTGCCAACCCATCATCAGGAGGGGGTGGGCACCTTGGACGTGCGCTCGACACTATAACCTATCCCTATAATTAGGGTTTTGTCGTCTCATGGTGGTGTCGTTCTGATGGTGGTGGCACGCTACGTCGTGTAACGTTACCCCGGGGTCAACCCCATCTCAGGGGCATGGTTGAGGGAGATCCAGTGGAATATTTTCCTCCAATTACGTTCATTATTAGTGTGTGTTTAGTTCAGATGATATGATTTGGGGGACAAGGGCGTCTCAACCATCTGGTTAGGGATAGCCATTTTTATGTTTGGTTGGGTTGGGTAATAGGCGATTAGGGATAGCCATTTTTGTGTTTGGTTCAAAGGATGAAAAGTGGATGGAGTTAATGTGGTCACCTCGTATTACCTCTAAACTCTAAGGATGTGAAATAAGCTTAATTGGGGATACTAATCATAATAGGGAAGCAAATTATAATAAGGAAAATAGTGAAATCCATCCAGGGTCCATGAACTTGTTGGCTATGTCTAAAACAGTACTTGACTCAAAAAATGCATCATTACAGTCCCTAATTTGCTTTATATGTTTACATACAGTCCTCAATACGGCTGATCATCGTATCTTGCTGACAAAGCACTAGATCTAACTTACTATATAGTAATTGCTAATTAATAATATGTTTGGTGTTTATCTATAGATGAGTTGTCATGTTCCATGACATATATGACCACAATATGTACCTCGGTACAAGTGAAGATCAAATTTTGTATGAAGTTCTCTTTTTTTTTTGCAAAAACTGTTGGTTGAACCTAAGAGAGGGAAAATATAAGTATTATAATAATATGAGGATAAGTAGAAAAATACTTGGGTCATAGTCGATGTTCAAATTCCTTATGAAATACATCCATGAGAAATCGATCTGTATAAAATTGTAGAAAATTTTCATAGTGTTGCAAGGGTATGCATAAAAATCATTTTTCACTCAAAAAATGAACTTGTTTTGATAGATGTTTGATGATTTTAATATCGTTTCCAACTATGCAGAATCTCTCCCCCTTGCATATCAGATGGAGAGAAGACTTAGTGCATGTGCACGGTTTCTAGATTATGGCGATCGTTCGACTCTGGTTCAGTCTGTATTTTCATCTTTTCCAACTCACTATATGAGTTCTCTCAAGCTGCCCAAAGACCTTGATCAAGATTTTTTATCGAGCACGACGTCACTGCCTATAAAATAAGGATGACACGATGGGCACTCCTCATTCTCGCGCGGCTTGGTCTCTTGTATGTCGTCCTAAGTGTAATGGTGGTCTTGGTATTATTAACCTGGAGCTTCAGAACAAGGCATTACTTCTCAAGCACCTGTATAAGTTCTTATGTCATCATTATACCCCATGGGTTAAGATTGTTCAAGCCAGTTACTCACCTGGGCCACCTCATGCACATACATCTGTTTGTTTCTTCTGGTGGTGGGACATTTTTAAGCTTCGAGATCTATACAGAGTTATCACTAGGGTTTTGATCAGTAACGGACAAGATACTTTCTTTTGGAAGGACTCTATGTTTTGCACTTGATGAGGATGTCTCGGTGGCCAGTATGTCTCAACTCTCATTGTCTAATGGTGCCTTTGCTTTGCCTCTTTCTGCTCTTGCATTTGAAGAAATCCAGCTAGCCACGTCACTCATGCATGATACAGATCTTGATGATGATTGTCACGACCAAAGAATTCTCCCATGGGGGAGCTCACTTTTCACTTATGCAAAATTCTATAAATGCATGTTTTCCCAGGTCCAATGCAATGAGTTGTTCAAATCGATCTAGAAATCCAAGTGTCTCCCTAAACTTTGTGTGTTTCTTTGGCTTATGGCATATGATCGTATCAACACTCTAGACGTTATGGCACGTAAATATTGGCTGATGACACTGATACTATTTGTGTTCTCTGTTCTGCTGGCCTCCATGAAACAAGAGATCATCTCTTCTTTGAATGCTCCTTTGCTTCTCATTGTTGGAATCTGATTAATCTCCAATGGGATATGGATAAGCCTTTTTTTTGTAACATGTCTGCTCGGCTAGATCATCATAAAATATACCCTTTTTCTTGAAATTTTTGTTTGTGCCACATGGAATATATGGAAAACTAGGAATGCTCTCATTTTCCAAGATGACCAACCTTCATGGGATAGATGCCTAGTCAGATTTGCAGATCCATCAGCACAAAGTCAAATCTACGAATGATGCAATCATAATGATCGTGTTTTGTGAAGCAGAGATCATCAACCTTAAGTTTCTCCTTCTTTTCTTCGAAGTCATGTAGGGTCTAAAAATCAACTTCCTCAAGAGTGAGGTCATTGTCATGGGGATTTTTTATCACCAACAACAGCGCGTTGCAAACCTACTAAACTATAAGGTGGGAGCCTTCCCTTTCACCTACCTAGGTTTCCCCATTGCTGATTGCAAGCTCTCCCTAGTGGATTGGGAACCTCTTGTGGCAGTAGTTAGACATAGAGACGAACCCTGGCAAGGTCGACGTATGTCCTCGGCTTCTTGCCTCACCCTCGCAAACTCCTCCCTGGCCAGCCTTCTGACCTTCTCTATGGGCATTTTCCTCCTCGGCAAGGGCACTCACAAAAGGCTTTTAAAAGCACATGGCGAGATTATTCTGGGGAGATATCGACTCCAAACGCAAATATCACATGGTCCGTTGGAAGGATCTCTGTAAACCTAGAAACTAGAGTGGTCTTGAGATCTCCAACATGAGGGTTTTGAACATCTCCGTCATGGTCAAATGGATATGGCGCCTCTACACTGAAGATACCGCACACTCCTTATGGCTTAGCCCAATCAAAGCTAAATATCCAGACGAGGATGATATTTTTGCCACTAACCCTTCAAGGGGACCCCATTTCTGGAGGAGCATTCACAAAATAAAATCCTACTTCAAAATGGGCGCCTTCTTTCAGTTAGGAGATAGCAATAAGATCCAATTCTAGCTAGATTAGTGGGCGAGAGGGAGTCCCATGTGCACTAGATACCCCCTTATGTTTGATAATTTGACCCAACTGTACGCACTGATCTCGGAGGTCCACAATGGCGAGGGATGGCTCCTACGATTCAGGAGAACTTTGGGACCCAAAACCCTGCCACAGTGGAACCTATTGATCTTGGAAATTGAGGACATTGACCTAGGTGAGGAACCAGATAGAGTATCATGGGCCCTGGAACCTTCTCAGTTTCCTCCATGTATAAGAAAATTCTTCAATGCACGAACCACCCTGTCCCTCCCCTCTTTTGGAAGGCAAAATCCCTTCAATAAATAAAAATCCTTCTTTGGCAACTTGCCAGGGGAAGACTTCGAGCAAGCGATCAGCTGGTCCTGCGCCATGGGCCTTTTGATGGTTCCTGCGCCTTGTGTGGACAGCTTGAGTCCACGAATCACATCTTTTTCTTCTTCTTCTTGTGTTCTTGCTAAATTTATGTAGGGCATCTTTCGCCAAATTTTTACATTACCCTAGAACCCCAATTCTTTCGATGAGTTGTGGGCTCTAGTTCTTAATCTTCAACATAAGAAAGGAAAACCAGTGTGGATTTTCTTAATGCTAGCGCTTTGGACTACTAGAAACAAATTTCCTATTGATTCTCACGCCAACATGCTGATGTTATTTTCAAAATCGGTCTTCTTTTGCAGTAGTGGAGACCCTTGGCTGAACGGAACAACAGGAGAAGGAGGCGATCGACATGATGATTACCGAGCTTCTATTGATGTGTGTGTGCGTGTGTGCCCTTGATTTTTGTAATACTTTCTACATTTGGGTCACCATTTGATTGACCCCTGTTTATATAAAATCCATACCCCTGTAATACTTTATTTTTGAGGGTTTTTTCAGAGTTTAATAATTAATTATAAACCTAGCAAACAATTATGAAAAGGTGGAAAACAAAACCAAAACCAGAACTACAGAGGTTCCAAAACATTGTAATGTGTAAATACCTAGTGAAAACAAAGATGGAAGTGGTGAAAACAAAATTATGGTTGATGAAAGCAAACATAACATGGTGAAAACAGGAGAAATCACTTTGAAAACAAAAGTATGGATGGTGAAAACAAGGTTATGGATGATGGAAAAATGGTTGTACTAAAGTAGCAAGGTGATAACAGAGGTATATATGGTGAAAACATAATAGGGAATGTGAAAACATAGTGAAAACATTGTCCTCTTCAGTCGAAATCATTTTGTTAACAAGGGTGATCAAGTCTTGTTACCATAATAATTTTCATATGAAGAAAGCTTTGTTCAACACTAAATAATTATGTTACCTCAACATTGATAGACATACTGCCAATCATGATAATTTCATATTTGTTTTGGTGGTACTAGAATGGGACAATAAAATTCTCCAATTTTGATGGTCTCAATACTTTCAATTGAATTTAGACCATATCTTCTATCAATCTTCTTGGGAAAATAAACAATATGCTCTTTATCATTAACATTAAAAGTTACTTTTCCTTGATTGCAATCAATAACAGCCCCTGTAGTGTTAAGAAAAGGTCTCCCAAGAATAATAGACATATTACCATCTTCAGGCATTTCCAACACAACAAAGCAAGTTAATATCAAACAATTAGTAGCAACTTGAACACGAACATTCTCACATATACCAACATGAATAGCAGTAGATTTATGAGCCATTTGCAAAGATATAATAGTTTGTATTAATTTTTCAAGAGAGAGTCTCTTATAAAGAGAAAAAGGCATAACACTAACCCCAGCTCCCAGATCACATAGAGCAGTTCTAACACAATGGTTTTTAATGGAACAAGGAATAGTTGGAATAATAGGATCTCCAAGATTCTTTGGAACCTTACCATTAAAAGAATAATTAGCAAGCATAGTGGAAATTTCCTCATTAGGAATTTTCCTTTTGTTTGAGAAAATATCTTTCATATATTTAGAATAAGGAGGCAACTTAATAGCATCAGTCAAAGGAATTTGCAAGAACAAAGGTTTCATCCACTCACATAATTTATTATAATGTTCTTCTTCCTTAGATTTGTGGTTCTTAGTAGGAAAAGGCATTGCTTTTTGTACCCAAGGCTCTCTTTCTTAACCATGTTTATTGGCAATGAAATCCTCCTTAGTATACTTCATAGTTTTAGTTTGCCTTTCTGGTTCAGCTATAGTTTCTTCTTTATCAGAAGCATCACTTTTATCATTACCCCTTTCAGTTTCAGCATCAAAAATAGATATACTATTAGGATCTTTAGCAGGTTCAGAAGATTCTACAAAAAATTTATGTCTCTTCTTCTTTTTCTTAGAAGGAGATCTAATGTTTTTAGGTTGCTGAGAATCTTGTTCAGTTCTTTTAGGATGTCCTTCAGGATACAAGGGGTCTTGAGTAGAAACACAACTTCTAGTAATTATTTCACAAACATGTTTATCTCTAGAAGTATTAGCTAGCATGTCTTTTTGCACTTTATTAAGTTGATCAATTTGAGTTTGAACCATTTTAAAATGTATAACAAGCATTTTAACATCATTAGAGGTTCTCTCAATAATACCATGCAAATTATCAATAGCTCTAGAGTTTTCCATAAGGTGATTTTGCACTCTCATATTAAAATTATCTTGCTTAACAACATAATTATCAAATTCTTCTAAGCATTGATCAGGTGGTTTAGAGTAAGGAATATCTCTATTATCAAAGTATTGGAGAGAGTGTACCTCAATAGTTGATGGATGAGGAATAGCCTTACATAATTATTCTATAGGAGGTAAATTCTTCACATCTTCAGATTTAATACCCCTTTGTTTAAGAGATTTCTTGGCTTCCTTCATCACTTCATCATTTAATTCAATCATCCCTCTCTTCTTGGGTGTTGGTATTGGTGTCGGCTCTAGTGTAGGTGTAGGTTCAGGTATATTCCAATCATCATTATTTTTCGCTATTTTAGCTATTAAATCCTCAGCTTCTTCTAGAGTTCTCTTCCTGAAAACACAACCAGCACAACTATCTAGGTATGTCCTAGATTCAATAGTTAGTCCATTATAAAATATATCTAGGAGCTCATTTTTAGGTAGTGGATAACCAGGGCAAGCTCTTATTAAAGCACAAAATCTTGTCCAAGATTCAGGTAATTTTTGTCCTTTAATTTGCTCAAAGTTAAAGATTTCTTGCACAACAGCATATTGAGCACTAGCAGGAAAATATTTTTGAAAGAAAGCATTAATCAAATCCATAGGAAAAGTAATAGATCCAGGTGGCAGATTGTTAAACCAAGTTTTAGCTTCATCTTTTAATGAAAAAGGAAACTTTTGGTAATAAAATAAGTACGCATCTTAGTATCATCAGAAAATAAACTACTCATCGATGAGAGCTCATTTATGTGTTCCATAGCACTTCTACTTTCAAGTCCACAAAAAGGTTCCTTCTCAACAATAGATATATAAGAAAAATCTAAAGAGAAATCATAATCCTTATCTATAATGTGTATGGGAGATGTGGAAAACTTAGCATCAAGAGAAGATTTATATTTCATAGCGTGTCTTGAAAATAGAGTCTTAAGAGCACTTGCACCAGTAGTTGCACGAGCTTCTTAAATAAAACCATCATTAAGTTCAATATAGGTTTCATCAAGATCATCAATATACTTAGTGGAATTAACAGGTGTACCAATAATTTCAACAGGAATTTCAGCATTTTTAATTTGTTTCGATTTAGCAATAGTAGCATCTAGGAAAGGACCTAGAGAACAAGTATCATCAAGCACAGTAGAAGCGTCATCAAAAGTATCAGAAGCATTCTCAGACTCAGCAGAAGTGATAGTGTGTTTAGCATGTGGTGGAGTAAGAAGCTTACTCATAACATACGGTGAATCAAGAGCAACAGAGATGTTCAGAGTTGTACCTCTTCTTGTAGTGGATGGTAATATGGGAACTTTTCCACCAGGAGTCTTGCCCATGATGAATGTCTTGCGAAAAACAATATCACGATCAAGTGAGCACATAAATAAAGCTATGCTCCCTGGCAACGGCGCCAGAAAATAGTCTTGATGACCCACAAGTATAGGGGATCGCAACAGTCTTCGAGGGAAGTAAAACCCAAATTTATTTATTTGACACAAGGGGAGCCAAAGAATATTTATATGCCTTAACAACTGAGTTGTCAATTCAGCTGCACCTGAAAGTAGACTTGCTCACAACAATTTATCAGTGGTAACAGTTTTATAGCAGCAGTAGTAAAATAGTAACAACAGTAGCAATCGCGGAAAACAGCAGGATGTGAGTACCGTAGGCATAGAGGGAATGGATGAACGTGCGTTGCATGGATAATCAGGATCATGTAATAATAATAACGGGGGCATTGCATATAATAATAATAATAAAGTATCAAACATGTAGGCAAAACATAGGCATGTGTTCCAATATAGTCGTACGTGCTCGCAATGAGAAACTTGCACAACATCTTTTGTCCTACCAGCCCGTGGCAGCGGGGCCTCTAGGGAAACTACTGGTAATTAAGGTGCTCCTTTTAGTAAAGCACCAGAGAAAAGAATTAACACTCTGTGAACAGACGTTATCCTCACATCACAACCATCCCCTCCGATTGTCCCAATTTCTGTCACTTTGGGGCCTCGGGTTCCGGAAAACAATGTGTGTAAACAGCTTGCAAATATGATCAAGAAACATAATTATACTCATGACAATAACATGTTCAGATCTGAAATCATGGAACTCGGGCCTTAGTGACAAGCATTAATCATAACAAGTTTCAACAACGGTAGAAAACACTAACAATGGATACTAGGCACTATGCCCTAACAATATGACATTATTACATGATAAATCTCATTCAATCCCTTCCATCCCTCTCATCCTACAGCGGGTTTTACCCAGTCATGGACGGGGGAAACATGGATAGTTGATGGAGAAGGAGTGACGGTGTCGATGGCGATGATCTCCTTCGAATCCCCGTCCCGGCAGAGTGCCAGAACAAGAACTTTTGATCCCCGAATTGAGTTTCGGGGTGGCGGCGGCACTTTGTTCTGTTTCTGTGGAATATGACGAACCCCCTCACGTTTTAGGGTTGAAGGCAACATGTAGTCGAAAGGGGAGTCCAAGGGGGTTCCTGGGTGGCCCACACCACCAGGTGGCGCGGCCTAGGGGCGGGGTGGTTTGGCAACCTCCTGGCCCCCTCTCTGGGTCTCCTTCTGGCTCCCGGGGTCTTCTGGTGTTTTAGGGCCAATGGGGTCTTTCCTGGGCAATTTCCCAAAAGTTGATTTTTCTGCACAAAATCGAGACACCAAGGTAATTCTGCTGAAAACAGTGTTAGTCCGAGTTAGTGGTATCCAAAACTCACAATTTTAGAGTAAAACAATAAGAAAATTATTCAGAAAAGGAGATACATTTTCGACGTATCAGTTGTCATAACAACTGGCATAGTATTAGATCATCATGAAAGACAGTGGAAGGTGAACAATAAAGACAAGAGGCTACATATGCCAAGGTCAACACAAGAAAAACAGTTGTGAATAATCAATGACCTACAGGAGTTCTTTCTACCTATCTTTACGTGAGAGAGGTTGAACTACGGGACGAAGTTCTTGTTAAGGGGGACATACTGTAACTTCCTAGTGTTTGGGAGGTTATAAGGATCTAAATATAATATGTGCATTTGCATAGCATGCATCTAAAAATACGGGAAATTTTGGCGCGAAAGTTTAAATGAACCAAAGTGACCAATGTTTCACTTGACATGATGAAATAGGTGTAGATCATGTGATCAAGAGTAAATTTAGAGTGATCTTTATAAGATGTATCTTACAAACCTAATCACTTGATAAGACAAATCACTACTGGTTATGAATAACACAATCTCTCAACAACTTTAACCACAAGTCTATAAGTGACTTGAGATAATTCACTAGGTATCTAGAACTCAAAGAGGGGTGAGTACCAAATCACTTAACTGATGATTATACTTCCACAACTGAACCATCTCATCAACAGAGATGTTATCTCTTATAAAACAACAACTCTCTAAGTTATCAACCATTCACACAACTGATACGTCTCCAACGTATCTATAATTTCTGATGTTCCATGTTGATATTATGCCAATTGCGACATGTTTTATCCCTTCTTTATACCATTTTTTACAAGTTTTCCGAGACTAACCTATTGACAAGATGCCAAGTGCCAGTTCCCTGTTTTCTGCTGTTTTTTATTTCAAAAAAGTTGTTCAAGAAATATTCTCGGAATTGGACCCCACGAATCCCGAAGTTCCTATTTTCCTCGGAAGCATCCAGAAGCCCGAAGAGTAGTCGAAGACGGGCACCAGGGGGCCCTCACCATAGCCAGGCGCGGTCCCCCCTTGGTCACGCCTGGGGGTGGTGAGGCCACCCTGGTGTCCCACCGACGCCGCCATTTCGCCTATTTAATCCGCTCCGAAGGAAAACCCTAGCAACCTGACAAAAAATCCCTGAAAAGTTCCGTAGCCGCTGTCATCGTCAACCCTAGATCAGGGGGTTCTGAAGCTGTCTCCCGGCACCCTGCCGGAGAGGACATCATCACCGGAGGCCTCTTCATCACCATGCCTGCCTCCATAGAGATGCGTGAGTAGTTCATCCTTGGACTACGAGTCCATATCAGTAGCTAGATGGTTGTCTTCTCCTCCTATGCCTCAATGTTGAGATCTCGTGAGCTGCCTAACATGATCGAGATTGTTCTTATCTAATTCTATGTGATGTGTTTGCTGGGATCCGATGAATATTGAACTTATGCCAAGTTGATTATAGTCTTTATTGCATATGTTATTTGTGATATTGCATGCTTTCCGTTGCTAGTGGTTGCTCTAGCCAAGTAGTTGCTAGTGACTCCAAGATGAAGTATTTATGCTCGATAGTTGGTTTCATGCCTCCTTTTCACGTGTGCTCGAGTGACAGAAACGTGACGGGGGAGGATGTGCTATTGCCACTAGGGAGAAAACATCGGTGCTATTGCACAATCATTTCTTACATTACACACATTTCTTAATGCGATTATATTTTGCTTGCAACTTAATACCTAAGGGGGTTCGTATGATAACCTGAGGGTTGATTATTAGTCATAGATGCAGTTGGATTACGGTCTATGTATATTGTTGTAATGCCCGCACTAAATATCATAGTAGTCATCATGTCATGAATGTGCACTACGGTGAAACCTCTATTTGTTAATTGCCCAGCTGTAATTTGTTCACCCAACATGCTATCATTTATGGAGAGACACCACTAGTGAACCTATGAACCCCGGTCCATTTTCCTACACTGTTAAACAAACCACTACAATTTCCTGCTTTCTTTACTTACTGCAAGGATACACCATTTTCCACACTATACGTCTAATCTTTGTTTTCAGCAAGACCGGTGGGATCGACAACCTTACTGTACCGTTGGGACAAAGTATTTTGGTTGTGTTGTGTGCAGGTTCCGCGTTTGTCGTGGGATAATCACGGCAGACGTTACCGGGGGTAACTTATCTTGGGGCAAGACGACACAGGCGTTTGGGAGAGGGTTTAGCTCAGAGGAAAACATGATGATACTTGATCTGGTAGCCGGCAATCAAGTCGCCGAGTCTTCGATCTCGATATATTAACTCAACTCTCGTGTTACACTGGATGTTTGATATCAGGCGATATTGCTAGAACTCTTGGATCTCTAAACTAGACCGAGGGGCCGGTTTATAAAGCACCCGGACCCCCTGGCTTGCCCTCCAAGGCGCACCCTGAACCCTACCCGGACACCGCATACGAAAAACCCTAACTTTCCTTACCGTAACCCACAATCCGGGTTACGAGGCCTACGAACTTGGGCCTTCCAGAAGCTCCTTTATCCTTAGTCTAATCTTGCGCAGCGTCCATTGGGCCGAGTTACACCTTGGTGTTGGCCTACCGGGTTATCATCCCTCCATCAGTAGTCCCTAGAATAGCTTGGGCTTCACGAGGTTCTCTTTGAAGCGCGCGCTATTCCCTGCAAATTTATCAAACTTACAAACTCAATGGAGGCCGGGTTAAATTGCTTTGATAAACAGCTAGGCCTAACTCCACGGTGGCCATATAATAACCCGGCTTTCTCCAAGTACTTTACTTAGCTTTCCGGGTCAACGCCCTAATAAGAATGTTAAAGTTCCGATTTTCTTTACTCGATAATTGCCCCTAATATTGCGGAGAAGATCTCCTTCTTATCTCTGTCCGGATATCTCGTCGAGCACTTAAAGCATATCTCGCAAAATCCGTGCAGACGGTCGCTACTCCGAAATTTTCGGTTCCCGCTCGTTGAGCCAGGTTTATCCACCCACACTCTTATAAATAAGTGCTTAGGGGCAAACCTAACCCCAACGACTCATTTCCCCCCTTTCCTCTTTCTCTTCGCTTCCGCACTCAAGTTCACAGAGCACCATCACGGAGACCTCACGCGCATCACCGGAGCCAATCCGCCGCCGGCTGCGCTCCGCCACGGTTCGCCCCGCGCCGCCGCCAGAACCCGCCGTTGCTCCCCCGACCCGCCCGCCGGGAGTCGCAAAGGGGCACCAAGACTGCGCCATCTGCCTCCGTCGGGCTGTACTCCAATCTCCTCCAGTAAGTTTCCTTTATCCATCAACTTGACCTTGCAATTTCTCGATCTATTTCAGATTGGATCTGAGTCAACCCGCCGGTCGTTTTTTCTTGTCACGCTGAATTAGGTCGCTCAAATTCATTCTAGCTCATCCAATGGATTGAATATAGACTCCACCTCATCTCCCTATCGCCCTTAATCATTAATTTCACCGTAAATCCGGAAATGAAATCTCCAATCTAAGCTCGGGCCGCCCCAATTTTCCGCGCTTGCCTCCGATACCCGGAAAATCCTCTTCTTCCGGTTCTTTTACTTGCGATAGATACACAAGCAACCACCAGTCTTCTTCAAACCCTTTTCAATACGTAAATACCCCATAGTTTCTATAATGATTCTTGATACCCGGATAACTCCTAGCTTCCATGTTTTCTCGATACCGCTTCACAAATATCCGGACAGCTCATGGTTTCCGAGTCTTACATCTTGTACCCTTTGATCTCGTGTTTCGCAGGTTGATCTCATGGCTCCTAAAAAGCAGGGGAAGCAGTCAGCCAAGGCCAAGACCACCAATTCCATATCCGCCAACTGGGCGCGATCCACTGTTACGAAGGCCAAGTTGGAAGAACTGGCCGAGTTAGGGGTTCTCCCTTCCCAAAAAGATATCCATTGGAGGGTGTCGGGTAACGAGACCCGGCCCACACCTGCCGATGATGAGGTAATATGTTTCGTGGAGCACGTGACCCGGGGGTTCCGTCCTCCGGGTCACCCTTTCTTTCGAGATATTCTAAGCCACTATGGCCTCTGGATATTTGACATAGGCCCTAACTCTGTGTTAAATATTTCCCACTTCATTGTTCTTTCCGAGTCATACTTGTGCACTCCGCCAAGTTTGGCTCTCTTCATCGAACTTTTCCAGTGCAAACCGTGCCGCGAAAGCGGTGACGAAGCACTTCTTGCTTGCGGCGGGGTCTCTATCCGGCGCCGCAAGAATTCTCCAATGCCACCCCTTACTCTTAACTCCCACGTCAAACACTGGCAACTCTCATAATTTTGTTGCCGGGACACCTCCCCACCCGGCGAAAAGAGGTTGCCGGGTTACTCAGAGGGCCTCCTCGATATCTCCGAGACCTTCAACGCCTTTGCCCCTGACTCGGACAGGGAGGCCATTCAACCTTTATTGGCCAAAATAACTATTCTCTCGGCCCAAGGTCTCATTGGGCTCAACCTGGTAAAGACTTGGGTCGATTTCCAGATCCAACCCAACTCCATCCGCACAAAGTTAATGTGCGAGTATTCGGGGCATACCACAGACTCGCTCCGATACTCCACCAATAGCTTTGCAGCCGGAGACACCAACAAGACTATCAAGAGCTTCTTGACAGAGAAGTTGGAGGTAATCCGGAATATAGCCGGGTTAGAACCCTTCACGCGTGAGAACCCGGGCCCCAAGGTAAAGACTCGGCTTCTATATCTTTACCTTCACACTTTCCACTCGATATGGCCAATAACCCTTATTCTTACATCTTCATCTCAGGCCGATGATCCTTTTTGGAAGATTGAAACTCCTCCTAGCTCTGAAACTCCAGAGGAGAAAGAAGACGCCGTTAACTCGGATGAAGGTACATTCCGAGTTTCACTTAGCTTTTTTGAAATCGCTGTTGCTCGTTCTTCATTTTCCGATTGTAAATCCTGACAACTTTCAGAACAAGAAGAGAAGGACGACGAAGAAGAAACTGAAGGCAAAATGGAGTCAGCGAGTGACGAGGACGACGCTGAGCCAACAGTCAAGGTCGGAGCAAAGAGAAAACCCCAAGGGGTCGTCTTCAAGGTTCCATACCTTTTCCTTGCCTCTAAACCATATTTCTTTGACAACATGCACGAGCTAAACCGGAAATTATCCACTTGGTCGTATTTGAAGGAACCGCTCGTGACCAAGCGTCGAATAACTCGGAACTTTCCAGGTGATGGCACTCTTAATCCGGGTATTTCGTCGTCTCCGGCTCGACGCGCTGGTATTCTCTTAATCCTTTCTTAAGTATCAAATTCTTCCCGAACCATCCCCTTACGGGACAATTCCACGTCTTGCTCGATGTTTTCCAGTTTCATCCGGGTCCAGCAGCGAGTTCCCCTCGGACTATATGGTGAATCCCGGGTAAAATTCCTTTCCTGATGTTTTACCGTTTTTTCATCACTTTTTTCTAGTTGTACGCTAACTGCTTTACTTATACTGCCCGTAGGGCCACGATCACTATCAGCAACCAAGATGATATAGAAACTGACGACCCGGGTAAGGAGAACCTGACTGATGATATGCATGCCGCAGCTGGCGGAGAAGAACAACAAGTGCCACCAATAAACCCAGCCGACCGAGAGGCCGAGTATCCCATAGCCTCGCACGTACTCGAGGAGGAAGAAGCTGCAGACTTGGGCGCGGGAGAAAGGGCACCAGACTCCGATACTCGGACGACCCGGATACCCTCTCTCACCAAGAGGAGATTCCCTTCTCCAAGTCCCCAAGGTCCCGGGTCTTCCAATTTGGGCAATGATACTTTTGACCAGATGATGAGCACTCTCCTTGCTATGAAGGCCTCGGAGAGAGATGTGCTAGAGCGCATGGCAGCGGAGCACCAGGTAATGTTACCTAATATCTCTTCTTATCCATCTAGTCCCCAAGTGCCGAGTATAATTTGTTGAATTTGTGCTCGGTATTCTGCGCGATAATCGGCTTGCCATGATACCCGACTAATTCTCGTACTTTGGTTTCTCACAGGCACAGGCCACCCGGTCTGATGAACTTTTGCTCAAGACCGAACAACTGCTGCTTGCCGAGGTAAAGCGGAGAGAGGCCCTTGAGGATGAAGTGGAAACTTTGAAGAAAAATGTTTCCAAATATAAGAAAAGGTGCACCACTGCTCGGACCGCCCTGAAAAAGTTGTCGGAGCAAATTACCGATACTTATCGTATCTTGCTTAGTAAGTTTCTTGCTGCTGACTACCTTCATGCCTCTATTTTGCTACATGATACTCGGAATTACTGATATGGCCTTTCTTTATTTCAACTGCAGGTGCTAACCTTGCAACCCCAGAAGAAGATGCTGTTGCAAAGGCTAAAACTTTAAAAACCGTGCTCCGCACTTTCTTTGCCGGCACCAAGTGGATATTGGATGCCGTGAAGTGGCCAACTGAGGTATATCCGGGTGAAGAAAATCTTATCCAAGCCTGCTCCACTGTGCCTGCATGGATCGAGATCTGGAAACGCTCAGCATGCCGGATTGGTATGACCCGGGCCTTTGCGCTAGCTAAGGCTTACTTTCCTAAGCTTGAGCCGGCAAAGGTTATATCCGGGTTTCCAGAATTCAAAGCGGATGGCTCCAAGTTTGGGCCCAAGGACTTCAAGGCCGTACAATCCGCGGTGCATCACTCGGCAACCACTTTGGCCGATAGTATGGATCTGCGTACGCTTATGAGTTCGTACGATGCTGAAGACAAAATCGTGAAGGAGGAAGCACCCCCACCCTTCGACATTTTAGAGAAATGGGCTGCCGATTCGGCCAGGAAGAGGGAAGAAACCGCGAAGAGGGAGGCCGAGTTAGGATCAGAGCCAACCACCTCTACACCGGCTGTCCTCCCGCCTGTCCGTCCTGATGCGAAGAATCCGGGTGACGATGCCGGGAGAGCTGCGGAGCAAGCCCAGGAGCAAGACCCGGAGGGCAAGGGCAAGGGTGTGGACCCTATTCAAGAAGCCGAGTAAACAAATGTCATCACGATACCTTGGTCGTTTCGATGCTCTTGTTCGAAACAGATATTCTTTTGTCGGAGCACCTATGCACCTTTGATACTAGTACCAAGATTTGTAACGTACTTTAATTCCTTGATATACCTCGTGCCTCTTCTGGCCTCTGGATGAACTTGATATTTATCTGGTTTTTGAGTTTATTCTTGATTTCCGACTTTCTTTATGGTTCCTTTTGTGAGACTCGGTTTCCGAGTTTCATGGATTTTGACAAGCGGACTTTTCTCTAAGTCCCCAAGTCCCCAAGACTCGGATGTTTGGGTTTTTTGAGTTTTAGCAACTAAGCAACTTTTCCTTTTTTTCAATATCCCCAGTCCCCAAGACCCAAAATGCCGAGTCTGGGATGTATGGTTTTTCCAAGGGAACAAGTTGTTTGCTGCTAAGCCCAAGCCCAAAGCCGTTTCACATAGGTATTGAAGTTATGCTTGATAAACGTTGAGTTTCCGGCTATTAGCCCTGTACTCTGCATAACTTGTGGTTTAGATGACCCTTTTGACTATCTTGTACTGTAAGCCGGCTTTCGCGTGGATACCATGTTGTTACATCTATACGAAAACAGGGTCAGGCAAGTCCCATTGGGCTTCATGGCTGATTGTAATCGTAAGCGAGCAAATCATGCCACTTTAGTGCGAGTCACATCGAGCTTAAGTAAGAAAAGTCAAGAAAATTTGGCTCCTTTGTCCGGTTATAAGATTGCAGCCGTACTCGTTTGCGATTAATCGGCCCTTATAACTCATAGGCATCAAGGCCGGGTCTTTGAGTTTGTAACTGTGCTATTCAAGCAATCATCCCTCAAGACCTATATATATGCAACATACTTGATGATACTGATGTACTGGTAGCAATAAATAGTACTTATCTGTAACCGGAGTGAAGATCATAACAAAATAAGACTTGATAACCATCTCTTTATTGATACGAGAAAGTTTTGGGTCAGCAGGCCGCCTCATTAAAAACCTTCCAGTCCCCTTAGGTACCCTGGATAGGAAAAGAGTGCGTCTGTAACCTGCTGCCCGTTACATTGTTTTAGTTCTTCTTGGGAGTCTGTCCGGAACTGACGTAATCGATACACACTCTCCACTTGTTGGCCTTTTTTATTATGAGTACTGGGTTTGCTAGCCAATCCGGGTGAGGTGTTTCCATGATGCGGCTGGCTGTGAACGGCCGTGCGATTTCTTCTCCTGTGGCAGATTGTTTGGGGGGATTATGTTTGATGAAAGCCACCATCTTGGTGTCTTGTGCTGCCTTGAACTTTGCTTTTTCATCTTCAGTACTCTGCCTTTTCGATGCTATTCTGTCATCCGGGTCTGTTTGAGACCGGTAATATTTGAGTTCCTCTTTTCTACAAGCTTGTTCAGCCATTGCTGCATCTCCTTCATCGCACTCAGCCGCTATGTCCCGGCTTCCATGTATGGTGATGGTCTGTTTAGGACCCGGGATTTTTAGCTGTAGATACACATAACACGGCCTAGCCATGAATTTAGCATAAGCCGGCCTTCCGAATAGCGCGTGATAAGGACTGCGCAATTTGACCACCTCGAAAGTGAGCCACTCAACTCGATAATTATCCTTTGATTCCCCAAAAGCTACCTCCAATGCGATTTTTCCCTCGGGGCACGCTGAGTGACCCGGCACTATCCCATGAAAAATTGTTGAACTTTTTTGTAGCTGAGACTCCTTGAGACCCATGCGTAGAAAGGTTTCCCAATATAGTATATTGATGCTACTTCCACCGTCCATCAGGACCTTTTTCAGCTCATACCCATTGACCTGCGGCGCAACTACCAATGCTAAAACTCCCGGGTGTTCTATTCTTTCCGGGTGATCCCTTCTGCTCCATGTTACGTCCTGTTCTGACCACCTCAGGTATCTTGGAACAGCCGAGGACACCGAGTTTACCGTCTGTTTCAGTATCTTCTTGTCCTTGTTGGAACTTCCTATAGTATGCACGTGATATTGACCCAACTGCTTGGGGTTGGCCTGGAAACCTCTAGCTACCCATTGGTTGTTACCTTGATTTCCGGCTGCCGGGTTACCGGCTGGGGGTGGGCCGTTGCCCGGGTTTCCACCTGGACCCGGTCCTCCTCCCTGGCCTGCACCTCGCATGGCTCTGTTCACTTCCTCATTCTTCCACCTCTGTAGGTCGGCGCACTGCTCCAAGGAGTGGTTAGCTGGCCTACCGTTCCTGCTGTGCTTCGGGCATGCCATTCTGAAGATGTCCCAATTATTACTCGGCCTTGGTGGCCCTTGATAGTTTCCTCCATTGTGATTTCCAGTATTGAAGTTTCCATCTGCCCTAGGTCTTGAAGACCCGGCCTCTGTGCTAGCGACAAACTCTGAGCCTCCATCAAACGGGCGCTTGTTCTGATTGTTCCCGTTGTTACCTCCATTGTTACCCGGCGCTGATCCATTGCCGGTTCTTCCGTTACTTGTGTTTGCTTTTCCTTTCTTGTCATCAACATCCTCTTCCGTAGTATCGGTCGAAGCGTGCTTATTGCATGCATCCATCAGTTCTCCCATCGTAACTTCTGAAGCGTTCCGACTAGATTTCATGCGAGTTAACTTTTGTACTAAAGGTGTGTATTTGCTGGTCTTTGCCATAGCTTGCAGCGCATCCTTGGGCTGAATATCTGTAGATGAATGAAGTATCTCCATAACCCGGCGCACCCAGCTGCGCGCCGATTCTCCCTTCTTCTGAACACATCGCTCTAGGTCATCAATAGTGAATAACTTTCTGCATGTCCCATGAAAGCGCTTGATAAACGCAGTTTTCAATTCTCCCCATGACTTGATAGATCCTTCCGGTAGATTGGTGAACCATAACTTTGCTGCTCCCTCTGACATCATTAGATACATGAATTTGGCTTGAAGATTCTCGGACGCATTGCGAATCGACATGGCCATCTCATAACTGCTCAACCATGTTTCCGGATCCATAGTCGGCTCATAATTCACTACTTTACCCGGTTCTTTGAACTTTTCTGGGTAAGGTTCAGCCCTGATGCTATCCGAAAGACACTTAGGTCCTGCAAGAATGGTCGAAGCTGGTCTTACTCGGGGAACGTGTGATCCTGCAGGGGGCACGGCAGGACGCGGTACTGCTGGTGGCCTATGTACCACAGACCCGGCCACAGCTCTCCTGGCTCTGGAACTGTCCACGATGGCCTGCGCTGCTGATGTTGCTGGTACTGCCTGAATGTGTGGAGGAGGCGGCATTTGCTGCTGCTCTTCCCTCCGCCGTGCCGAGCTTGTCTGGATATTGCCGGTATTGCCTCGCTGTTGGCTGACATATGGTGTCCCATGCATTCCACTTCTGTGATCCGGGTAATTAACTTGTTGTGCTACCGCAGTGCGCAGCATATCTATCGCCCGCCGGGTCTCCTCTGCGTGGGGTGACTCTCTCACGGGGATTTGATTCAACGCAAGCGTTGCCGCGTACACGTTGTCCATGGGATTGTTGTAATGACCCGCCGGTGTGTGAAACCGTGACGGTGGTGGCGGGGGTACTGCATTGCCTGTTGTAACTCCAGTTTGTGGTAAGGGTAACCCGGCATGCACGTTCGCCGGCTGTGTTCCCGCAATTGCTGGTTGAGATGCAGTTCCTTGGTTCACCGGTGGAATCGGCTGGTCTTGAGGTGTAATAAACAGTGTAGCCGGATTTATAACTCCGCCTAACGCTGGTAATCTGGTCTGATGCCTTTGATGTATTCTAGTTGTTTCCTCTCGGAGCCGGGTTTCCAGTGCATCCAGCTCACGTTGGCGTGTGGCCATCCCTTGCCTTTCTGCTTCTACTTGCCTTCTCTGTTGCTCCAATGCGCGACGGGCTACGTCCAGATCCTTAACACGTTCCGCCGTGTTTTCTGGAGTAATAACGGTGGCGAGAACTATGGGGTCTAGAATCAGATTGTTGTCGAACAGGGCCGGGTGTTGAGGGTTGGAAGGACCCGCTCCTGGTGTCCGGTTTGCTAGGAATCCAAACGTGTTTGCGTGTAACTCGTTTTCCGCCGCTTGACTGGTAACCGATGCCGACTCTCCGTCAACCTGGGCCAAAACCGGGTTTCCGTTAGCCGGTCCCTGCTGCCGGGTCAACACTTGTGCTGCCCCGGCTGCGGCCGCAGTTACGTTCTCCTGGTTGAGATTGGTCGCGGGAGCCGTGTAAACCGCAACCCGGCGCACGATGCTTGGCGTGAATTCATACTGTTCCTCTTTGCTGCTATTTTCCTCGTACCGGTTCTCCAGTAGATGCAGGATAGATTCGGTATCATCTTCTTTCTCGACCCGGCCACGCGGGGTCCATGCCGGCTCCTCCGGCTGTTCCCACTTCGTGGTGGGCTCTTCTGTCGGGTTTGTTGTCCCAACTGATTCTTCTCCATCTGACTGGATTTAGGTGGTATTCCCTGACACAGAATCAAACCCAAAGTCGTCAGGGATCGAACCGGAAGTACGTACCATACCGATAAAGACGCTGATCTGGCCGATTGTCATGATAGATCCGGATTCGAGGTGATCCGACTCTGGCCCCCAGCCGGAATCGTCCACCATCTTCTCTCCTTCGTGGTTGATGTAGATCTCGCCGATGACTAGATTCTCCATGTTCTTCCGAGCTTCTCCTGTGATGTAAACACCTTTGGACGCAGGCCCCACGGTGGGCGCCAACTGTCGTGGGATAATCACGGCAGACGTTACCGGGGGTAACTTATCTTGGGGCAAGACGACACAGGCGTTTGGGAGAGGGTTTAGCTCAGAGGAAAACATGATGATACTTGATCTGGTAGCCGGCAATCAAGTCGCCGAGTCTTCGATCTCGATATATTAACTCAACTCTCGTGTTACACTGGATGTTTGATATCAGGCGATATTGCTAGAACTCTTGGATCTCTAAACTAGACCGAGGGGCCGGTTTATAAAGCACCCGGACCCCCTGGCTTGCCCTCCAAGGCGCACCCTGAACCCTACCCGAACACCGCATACGAAAAACCCTAACTTTCCTTACCATAACCCACAATCCGGGTTACGAGGCCTACGAACTTGGGCCTTCCAGAAGCTCCTTTATCCTTAGCCGGATCTTGCGCAGCGTCCATTGGGCCGAGTTACACCTTGGTGTTGGCCTACCGGGTTATCATCCCTCCATCAGCGTTGTTGCTGACACCGGTGAGGCGCCGTCACCACCGTCAGTGGCATGAACCTTCCAAAGATCCTCTTTCTCCTACTGGATTGATAAACTTGGTTCTTAACTGAGGGAAATTCTTACCGCTGTGCTCATCACACCCTCCTCTTGGGGTTCCCAACACGCCATCCATAGCAACATGAATTCTTGGCACCATCAAGGCCTAGCACCAATGAATTTCTGGCGCCATTGCCGGGGAGAAAGAAGTCTTCTGGCAAGGGGAGTCTCTCACTCTCAACCTCTTTATTTTGTTTATTGTCTTTTTTTATTTTTTTGTCTTGTTTTTCTTCTTTAGATCAAAAACACACAAAAATAGTTCTTATTCTAGTTGTTATTTTTTTGCTTCATCATGCTTGCTATCAATGTTTGATGTCTTTGAAACTAGATCTTATAGTCAAGGTGGGTTCACGTATGAACAACAAAAATATTATAATGAACACCGCTTGTCACAAAAAGGGAAACACTTATGGGAACAAATTAATAAATTGCATGACTATGCTAGAAACTTGTGCTCTACTTATAATGTTACTTATTGCTTTGATAAATCTCGTTGCTGTAGGAGGTATAAACACCTCCCTTTTCAATGTGAGTATAATAAAGATGTTACCATATCTTCTTATGTTAAGGGAAATTATGAATTTTATGATGTGGAACAAATTGACAAATTTATTGCTTGGAAGAGTGCATTCGAAATAGCCTATTTACTTGAAAGTATTGATGATGCACCTTATAAATATGACATTTATGCTATACTTGAATATTTCTTTGATAATTACAAGGATTCTAATTACTACATAATGGAATATCTTATTAAATGCTCTCAACCTAAGGAAGAGACTAATGCCTTGCAGGAACCTATGGAAGAAGAAATTGCTGAAACTGGAAGCTCGTTGGATGAAAAAGAGGAGGAGAGTAATGATCAAGAGGAGGAAGAATGGAGATAACCATGTCTACCTCCCAATTAGATTAACTCTTTAACTCATAATTGTGATGATCCTATCGATTCTTTTGAAATATCCCTTTTTGATGAAGTTGATACTTGCTATACTTGTGACCTTGATACTACTATGAATGAAACTTGTGAGAATGATATTGCTACTGTTATTTATGATAATCCATGCTACTTTGATAAATCCTATGAGAATCCTCTATTTATCCCAACTATTGATATGCATGATAATGAGGAAGTTTGTTTATAAAATTTATATGATAATGCTCTTGATGATGGTCCTATGTTAATTGATGTTATAAATCATAATGCTACTGAAAATAGGATTGCTATAATGTGTCCTATAAATTTTATGAATGATCAATCATCTTGTTTTTCTATTGCTAAAAGTGGGGAAAAAGAGGAGCTGATTTTAAATTTTGATCCCACTGTTTTGGAGCTTGATATGAATTTTGTGCTTTTAGACCATAAAACATGCTTTATGTGATAATTGTTTTGTTGAGTTTGTTCATGATGCTACTAGAAATTATTATGAGAGGGGAAATATGTTTTTAGGAATTTTCATGTTACTAAAACACCTCTGTTTTTGTTGAAAGTTTTGAAGTTGCTCTTGTTCTACCTTCCCATGATTTCTATTTTGAGCTTCTTTAATTTATTTCTTTACAAGATTCCTATGCATAGGAAGTGGGTTAGACTTAAATTGTTTTATACTTGCTTCTTGATGCTCTCTTTTTCTTAATGAATATTTATTATGTGAGCATCTTCTTGACTCGAAAACACGTGAATCCATTTTTCCAGGCCTAGCTAAAAGGCGTTAAATAAAAGCGCTACCGGGAGACAACCCGTTTTATTTCTCCGTTTTCAACCCGTTTTCCGTCGTTTATTTCTATGTGCTTTGCACTTGGGTGTTGTCTATTTCCGTAGCAACCCTGTTGTATCTTTTCTTTTGTGTTTTCGTTGAGCCAAATAAAGCCTCTAGTGGAAAGTTGACACTATATTTTGGATTTCTGCGCAGGAAACAGATTTCTGCTGTCCACTGTTAAATTCTTATAAAATCACAGAAAATTCAAAATGAGCTGAGTTTTGTTGTGCGTAATACTGGGCTATATAAGCAGATTTTCTTAGTTTAACACTTTTTGATTTGAGAAACAAAAGGTTTTCGAAAAAAAAAATCATATTTACCTGCTGTCCTGTTTTGACAGATTTGTGCCAATAATTGCATTTGCATCTTAATCTCTTTCCTTTGGTGTTCTTTTGAGAAAAGAGTTTTAAAAGAAGTTGTGACAATATCTAATGTGTTTATGAGTGTTATGCTTCTGTTGAAACTGAACCATGTCAATTTACTATTTCGATTGCACTAACGTTGCTAATGAAGATTGTGAGAAGTTTGGTGTGAAGGAAGTTTTCAAGGGTCAAGAGAATAGGATGATATGATGTGATCAAGAAGAGTGAAGAGCCTAAGCTTGGGGATGCCCCGGAGGTACATCCCAGCAAATTCCAAGAAGACTCAAGCGTCTAAGCTTGGGGATGCCCAAGGCATCCCCTTCTTCATCGACAAATTATCAGGTCACTTCTAGTGAAACTATATTTTTATTTGGTCACATCTTATGTGCTTTACTTGGAGCGTATTTTATTTTTGCTTTAAGTTTGTTTTTATTTTTGCAATAATCTTGGGTGGACCCCAACACTCTTTTATTGGAGAGTGACACGCTCCGCTTTTTCATGGGAATACTTAGTATTCTTAGTTTTTCTTCTAGTTGATGCGAAAATTCATGTTTAGCTCTTGTTTTCATTGCATCTCTTATTTAGAGCTGTTAGTTTTTTTAGTGTTATGTGAGTACTCTCATATTTGCTTGATGTAGCATTTGGAGAGTTTTTGTTAAGACATGTTTTGTATGGTGCTTCTTGGGAAAAGAAACTGCTACTTGAGGTAGAATTTATAACGATGCAAGTAGAAACTTGTATAGACTGTGGTTAGAACTTTTTCATGTCATGCTAGATGTTATTTTAGTTTTAAATCGTTGTGGTTATTGAGTAGCATGATTAGCCTCAAATATCCGAGAGTGTTTAATATGCTATTGAAAGAATCATGAGTTGTTCTTGTCGTATTGAAGCATAAATTTGTGGTATTCTCCTTTGAATGTTTTATTTGGTTGACTTGGCGCATGCTCACACCATGTTTATGACTATGAACCAGTCACGAATAGCCTCCATGATCATTTAGTTTTTGAACTTGTGGTACCACTTATGCTTTGATTAATGATGTTTATGTCGCTATGCATGATTATGGTTCTTATGCTCTCTTGATTTGTCGCTCCCAGTCTTTTGCTAGCCTCCACCTGTACTGAGTATGAGCTCTACTCATGCATCCAACTCCCTAAAACCAAAGTTTTCCCATTGTGTCCACCAGACCTACCTACATGTGGTATTTCACTGCCACTCCAAAGTAAATTGCTCATGTGCTACCTTTAAAAGTTTCAAAATTACTCCTGTTTTGTGTTCTTGTTTTTGCTCATGAGGACGTAAGTAGAGAATCTTTATCTCACTTGTTGATTGGATTTCACACCCTGGACCAGTGGCTTCATCCGCCTATCCAATTGATAGAAGAGTTGGCAGCGGGGTGCCCAGCCCTAAATTAATGCAAACAAATTATCTTCACTATTTTTGCCCCTGATTTATCAGTCAAATCATAATTGTGTAAACAAAAGAGAAAGAGGGATGACCTTCTACCCAGATGCGTCCTTCATATGGGAGCCGCTCTTGTGAAATATAGTTGTCTTGTGACGTATTGTATTTTCTATTTACCATTCGTTGACACTAGCATACACCTCTCTTAAAATATAGACACTCCTCCATGGTATGTGATTATTGGCAGGCACCCGAGGATTCGATTAGCAATGGTTTGTGTAAGATGGATGGGAGGAGTGTCAAACTTTTAATACCTCTGTTTAATAAAATAAAAATCTCTAGCACATGAGTGATCCCTGCTTCCCTCCGCGAAGGGCCTTTCTTTTACTTTTATGTTGAGTCTGCATCTTCTAACTTTATGCACAGTTGAGAGAGCATTTTTGCCATTCTGAGTTTTATGTGCATTTTTCCTAGAAACATTATTAATTGATTCATGATGTATTATTTCTTGTTCTCCAACTATCTGTTCTAGTCTTCCTCATGAACTTTGAAGGTGTTCTGGCATTTATGTTTTGTCCCACTCTTAAGGACTTGCCAAATACCAATTTGCCATGCTTTCTTCATACTTGAAACAAACGTATATCTTTCTTTGCATTGTTATTCATGATCTTTTATTTGAGTTACTTTTCATGATGCAAAGCGATTGATATGCTTTATTATTAAAGTTCTATTATCATGTTTGTGTTTAAAGTTCTATGATCTCAGCTTGCATATGCTTTTACATTATGATGATCAGTTTATGTTAGTAGCATGTCACCTAAGAAATTATTGTGTTTTTATCGTTTACCTACTCGAGGACGAGTAGGAACTAAGCTTGGGGATGCTTGATACGTCTCCAACATATCTATAATTTCTGATGTTCCGTGTTGATATTATGCCAATTGCTACATGTTTTCTCCCTTGTTTAAAGCATTTTTTAACGTTTTCCGCGACTAACCTATTGACAAGATGCCAAGTGCCAGCTCCCTGTTTTCTGCTATTTTTTATTTCAGAAAAGTTGTTTTGGAAATATTCTCGGAATTGGACCCCACGAATCCCGAATTTCCTATTTTCCCCAGAAGCATCCAGAAGTCCGAAGAGGAGTCGAAGACGGGCACCAGGGTGCCCTCACCATAGCCAGGCGCGGGCCCCCTTGGCCGCGCCTGGGGGTGGTGACGCCACCATGGTGGCCCACCGACGCCGCCATTTCTCCTATTTAATCCCCTCCGAAGCAAAAACCCTAGACACCTGATCAAAAATCCCCGAAAAGTTCCATAGCCGCCGTCGTCGTCAATTCTAGATCAGGGGGTTCTGAAGCTGTGTCCCTGTACCCTGCCGGAGAGGAGATCATCACCGGAGGCCTCTTCATCACCATGCCTGCCTCCGGAGTGATCACTACAACAAACTTGGCACGTAGAGACGTGTTACATGGGACGCATTTATTTTCGTCTTTAGAGTATTAGAGCACCTGCATGTTGGGACGTATTTTGGGACGCTCCATATAACGTCACGTCGTTTACTTTTAATAGTCAACCAAATAAATAATTTTGCTAATTTATGGATACTAAGGACGCACACTTGAGACGCGATAGAAAGCGTGGATATCATCAGGAAAATAGAGTGTAATATCCTATTTTAAAAAATAAATAGAGAGCGGTATACATAGATTTGTATATATAGAGTTGTACCTCTGAAACGTTGCTAATGTCTGCTTTAAAAAAAACCCACGAAAATTGGATCCAAATACCATTTTTTTTGGCACAAGTACACATCTTTATTATCGATTATACCAACTATATCCAAAAGCGAAAGAGGTGTAATTGATTTTTTTTTGTCGTTGGCGTAATTGAATTTGATCCAAAAATACGAAGATTGTAGTTTTTTTTAAACATAACAAAGAGGTTCCTTTTTAAGGTGGTATATAACGTTTCTTTTTCCCTATATCAAACAAACTCTGTACGGATCTCAAAAAAAAAACTCTATGCGTGCTATCAAGATACGCCGCCAAAGTAACGACCTGTTTTGTTTGCGATGTGGTCAAACCTAAAAAAGCTTCTGCGCCGACGCACACAATCAAAGCTTTTTGGTGCGTCATCAACTCGGTAGAACACAATCGAAGCTCTTTTGGTGCGGCATCAACTCTGGATTCTGCTTGCCCAAATCTCCTCCGCGCAGCAGGACTTTGACAGGTTACTATCGATCCCTTAGTCTGGGTACTTATTCTGAAGCTTTCTTGTGAATCGGCTCCAACACCAAGCATGGGTATTCTTTTTAAATAAATTCCATAGCCTGATGGGAGGGGATGGTCGTTAAATCTCTTTCTGACTCTATGGCTGCTTTCTCAAAAGCTAGACCCAAATCTCACCACATCGGTACATGGATGTTCTGTTCGAGTTATACAGCCAGCACACGTTAGTGCAACGTCTGCTAGCAGGTGCGCTGCCTCATTGAGGGCTCTTGATATCTTCTGGATATTTAGATCAGCAAAGCACTCAGCTAACGACCTTCAGAGTACATGAAGCTCGCTTGCGATATGTTCCTCGACCTGCCAGTAAGGGCAGTAATCTAATTAGGTGGCGAGATCCATATGCAATTGTCAATCTAGAGTAACAAATCTGAAATTCTGTAGAGAATATAAGGCAGGCACTTAGTTTAGCAATATCAGTGGTTTGACTTAAACATGCTTTCATAGAACTGATTAAGCTAATCTAGGGAAGAACCATATGAACGATGAAGTAAGGAATCGGCCCAGTCCATCCAAAAACACCGAGGGTAGTCAATGGACTGCTTACACGCAAGTTATTATATATCTAGTACTTATCTTAATGCGTTTATATCCCGTAAGATCACCTGTGAAACTTAACTTACATACTTATATTTGGAGGTCTTTACATACTATAGTAATATTCTACTATGTCTATGTTGACAATTCTATCCTGAAATAGTGAACTATAGACAATTAAAGTTATGCAACTGCCGTGTTAATGCCCATTGCATTCTTGTATTTCTCTGAACAAAATGTTCATGTATTGGAGGACATATGGGCATATAATAATGTATTAATTTGCTTTTATCCCCGCAGCATACTGAAGTTCGATGGATCGAGAATGGATGAGTAAACCTAGAGCAAGTGCGATTATAAACCTAGTTCATCCTTGGACTATGGGTCCATAGCAGTAGCTAGATGGTTGTCTTCTACTCCTATGCCTCAATGTTTAGATCTCGTGAGCTGCCTAACATGATCAAGATTGTTCTTATGTAATTCTATGTGTTGTGTTTGCTGGGATCCGATGAATATTGAACTTATGCCAAGTTGATTATAGTCTTTATTTCAAATGTTATTTGTGATCTTGCATGCTTTCCATTGCTAGTGGTCTCTCTGGCCAAGTAGTTGCTAGTGACTCCAAGAGGGAGTATTTATGCTCGATAGTTGGGTTCATGCCTCCTTTTCGCCCGTGCTTGTGTGACAGAAACGTGAAGGAGGAGGATGTGCTGTTGCCACTAGGGAGAAAACAGCGGTGTGAGTGCCCGCGTGCACAATCATTGCTTACATTACACACATTTCTTAATGCGATTATATGTTGCTTGTAACTTAATACCTAAAGGGGTTCGGATGATAACCTGAGGGTGGAACATTAGTCATAGATGCAGTTGGATTACGGTCTATGTATATTGTTGTAATGTCAGCACTAAATATCATAGTATTCACCATGTCATGAATGTGCACTACGGTTCAACCTCTATTTGTCAATTGCCCAGCTGTAGTTTGTTCACCCAGCATGCTATCTTTTATGGAGAGACACCACTAGTGAACCTATGAACCCCGGTCCATTTTCCTACACTGTTAAACAAACCACTACAATTTCCTGCTTTCATTACTTACTGCAAGCATACACCATTTTCCACACTATACGTCTAATCATTGTTTTCAACAAGACCGGTGGGATTGACAACCTCACTGTACCGTTGGGACAAAGTATTTTGGTTGTGTTGTGTGCAGGTTCCGCGTTGTTGCTGACACCGGTGAGGCGCCATCACCACCGCCAGTGGCATCAACCTCCCGAAGATCCTCTTTCTCCTACTAGATTGATAACCTTGGTTCTTAACCGAGGGAAATTCTTACCGCTGTGCTCATCACACCCTCCTGTTTGGGTTCCCAACACGCCATCCATAGCAACAGGAATTCCTGGCACCATCAAGGCATAGCACCAACAACATCTTTATAAATTATCTCATAATTTCTAAGTGCACATTTACTAGTAAATAACAAAGGTTCCATAGAACACAAGTGATACAAAAAAGTGTTAACTCAACCCCCACAAGTAGGAAATGACATAATAATTGTTATTAACATATTTGTGGAATATGTACATATCTCATCAACCATAAAAGAAGCACCTAAAAGAAGAAATAAATCTTCTTAAACTATTGTTAAACCTTGATCATTACATATGATCTTTCCAAACCTCTATGTCTGTATCATGATTACAAATGAAGAATATAAAGTAGAAACATGACACCCTGAGAAATAAACTAATAACTTTGACTTAAATCATTAAACCCCAATAACCTTCACACGCTCCTTGTTTCAATCATCTTATACAAGTGAGCATATGAAATCTCAACACATCAATGAACCATTTGATCAACTTACTATTAAGTCATCATTCCATAAGAATTCCACACTTCTATTCAAATCAACATTCAAAAATTAAAGTATCTCTGGATACAACTAATGAATAACAACAAGTATAACTTCTATTAGAGGAATTGAATTGATAGCTAAGTAAAACCAATCATATATTTAATAAGTAAATATCTTATGGGAAATAAAATAAGAAGTATATGGAAGGATAATAAAAGTTTAACTAACTCTTAATCAAGATCTTTCTACTCTGTCTAGACTATCTTATTTTGTTGTTTCCCAATCTTCTCTAAGTCATTCTGCAAGAGAAGCAAACCACAATAAAGGAGGAACTACCACAAGAAGATCTTTAGGAAGATTCTTTAGAGTATTCTAGAAGTATTATTCCAGTCTATCATAAGAGTATTTGGAAACTCTTGTATCCCAATCTGATCTTATTAATCCTAAAGAAATAGTGTGATATTCCAATGTTAGTGTTTTATAGAATTATTTTGGTAACAAGCCGCGAGACCTTGTTAACAAATCACTTTTTGTATACTCAAACAATTGAGTGTCATACACAAACAAACATAAGATCATATAACCTAGTACATCTCAACCATTTGTATATGAATAGTAATTTGGAGGCAAGCCAGCTAACTTGCCAACAAATTCTTCTTATATGCTTAAGGCTAATTGATGTCATAAACTGCACCAACATTCCTTTTACAATAAACCAATAAAAAGAATAACACTGGGGAAACAAGAAACCACATTATAACCTAGGTAACTTATTCAAGTTTCTAAACTATGAAGCTACATTGATATTTATGGTGTTTCTCCACAGATAGAATTCTAAGGAGGAAGTAAAGCCAAGAGACCAACCAGGAAGAGAAAACACTTAGGTAATCCAAGATATGATCTTACTTGCAAGTGACAAAGGCAGTATCTGAAGACTAGTGGCAACTAGAGACAAAGATATTGCAGGCAACAGAAGACCACAAGAAGCAACACTGCCTCAGTAAGGGAGCATATGAAATTATCCAGTGAATCATTAGGAAATATTAGAGAACCTATAACCTTTGTCAAGCTCATCAGAGATGAGGAACTCATTATAATCTATTTAATGGAAATAACTCTCTAGTAAGAAATAATAACAAGCCATTGCATCCAAATGCTTTGTGAGGCAGGAGAATGCTGCTAAACACTCCAGTAAAAATAGCAACCGAGTCTTAACGATCTTCTTCTATCTTCTTTAGGCACCAAGGTCTTCCAGTTCTCCGAATCTATCATCTTCAAATCCTTCAACTTCTTCTACAACAAGTTTGGTGCAATTGTTGAGCGTCAAAATTTTGTACAAAGAGGAGGAACTCGGAACTTTGAGAGATCAACTCGACGCTTCGAAAGGAAAAGAGGAAGTTCCTTCGGACCGTGAAGATTTTGTTTTAGCCGAACTGACTGCTATAGCTTTAGATTTATCATGTAGGGTTTCAACTTACTTTTCTTCGTTTTGTTCCGAGTGAGTTTTGCTTCATCTGATATGGGTTTGAAATTTCATGTAGGTATTCAAGAAAATGCTGCCGAAGAAACTCATTACATTGAGGAGGACCGCCAGAAACTTTTTGCATATAGCTCATCATTTTTTTGGGCTGATGCCAAAAAATCACGAGTGCTACTGACTCTGAGGACTTAGGCTCAACAGATTGGTGGGGTGATTGGCTCCTGTCATGCTGCTTTTTGCGACATATATGGGGCCCTTTTTCTCTTAACAGGTTACCTTAAGGCCTTTTCAACTTGATGCAGAAATTTAGCAGCTACGATCATGCCAGAGCACTCGTCCGTCGCCAGCTTGTTGGAGGAGCCAAGGTTGCATTAGCTGTTGCCAAGACTCACTACCCGCTTATGAACTTGCTAAAGATTGGTAGAGGTCCCCATGCTCATCATGGTCTTCAGCGCGTTAACATGACTGCCCGTTATGAAGAAGCTACTCATGCAGCAGTCGCACTCATGCGCTTGGCAGAACAAGAGACTGATATTCAACTAGGGAGTGGATGGACTCCGTAGTTTTAGACATTAGTTTCTTCAGCTGTACTTGTAAATAATTATGTCTGTGTTGTATTGTATATGAATGAAATCCCAATTTTTCTGATCGAGTGTCATGTGTATTCCGCATTTCCTGAGTACCTTTCCTGTATAAAGTTCCTTTGAGATATGTATCTCTGTAGTTCTTCGATTGCTGCAGCTGTTTAGTCTGTAATCCTACTTCTGGTTGAAACTGATTGATGCATAGTTATCAAATAGTTTGGGTGAAATTTCGGCTGGGAGTCACCCCTAATTTTGCTATTTTAACGTTTTTCTGCGCAGCCCCCGAGTGCTAGCTTTGAGTGCGACTACGGCTGGGAGTCACCCCTAGTTTCTGTTTTGAACTTTTTGTTGCGCAACCACCGAGTGTTTCGAGTGCGGCTGCGGCTGGGAGTCATCCCTATTTACGGTTGAACGTTTTTCCGCACAGCACACGAGTGTTTCAAGTGCGGTTGCGGCTGGAGTCATCCCTATTTTCTGTTTGAATGTTTTGTTGCGCAGCCCCCGAGTGTTTCGAGTGCGGCTGCGGCAGGGAGTGATCCCTATCTTTTGTTTGAACGTTTTGCTACGCAACCCCGAGTGTTTCGACCACTTCTGCGGCCAGGAGTCATTCCTATTTTGTATTTGAACTTTTTGCCCCGCAGCCCCCGAGTGTTTCGAGTGCAGCTACAGCTGGGAGTCGTCCCTATTTTATGTTTGAATGTTTTGCTGCGCAGCCCCCCGAGTGTTTCGAGTGCGGCAGCGGCTGGGAGTCACTCATATTTCCTGTTTGAACTTTTTCCGTGCAGGCCCCGAGTATGACTAAATACACGGGATTTAGCTGTTGCTCGGATATGGTTGCAGTTGATTTGTGACTCTAACTGTAAAACAGACAGAGAGAAATTTCTTCGCATTAGAGGGGTAATATTGTTTGATTTACTCGTACGGAATACAAAGATGGCTAAAGTAGCCTTATTTTAATTGTACTGAAAGAAAACTAAGCATAGAAGAGACGTAGCTGCGAGACATTCCATGGATACTTGTATAAGTTCCTAGTCCTTTTGTCCTTGAGCTTGTGCGCACCATTCCTGAGTACTTCTCCTATGAAGTATGAGCCTTCCCATGGTGATGTCACCTTGTTGTGGCATCCCTGGTTTAGCCACAACACCAAGTCCCATACGTTGAAGGTTGTGCTACGTACTCGACTGTGTGGTAGTTGCACAAGCCTTGCTGATACACGGTTGTTCGTGCGAGTGCTTTATCCCGAGCCTCTTCTGCCAGATCTTGTGCATCTTCTAGTGCTTGATTCGAGTCTTCCTCTCTGTAGGAAGTGACTCGAGGCATATTGTACCGTACTTCTGCTGGTAGTACCGCATCAACTCCATAGACCATGAAGAATGGAGTGTACTCTGTGGATCTATTTGGTGTTGTTCGTAGGCTCCATAGTACTGAGGATAGTTCGGCCTAGGCACCGACTGCTCGTTTGGGTGGTGTGAGTAGTCGTTTCTTCAGTCCTACTGTGATCAACCCATTTGATCGGTTCACCTGCCCATTTGTTTGAGTGTGTGTGACTGATACATAGCTGATTTTTATCCCGAGATCTTTGCAGTAATCCTGAAATTCTTCTGATGTGAAGTTTGTTCCATTATTTGTGACGATGTTGTTTGGTACTCCAAACCTGTGTACTATGAACCTTACGAATTCTATTGCTGACCTGTGATGTAACTGGCATAACTTCAATCCATTTTGTGAAATTGTCAACTGCAACGAGTAGTCGAGTGTATCCGCCATCGGATGACCAAGTAAGAGGACCAACCATGTCGAGTCCCCACTGCGCAAAAGGCCATGCGAGTGCAATCATGTGTAGTTCTGTAGCTGGGACATTTGGCCGAGTTGAAAACATTTGGCACGCCTCATAACACTATATGATAGCGTTGGTATCGTGCTCTGATGTTGGCCAATAGAATCTGGCTTGGAAAGCTTTTTTGACTAGGTTTCAGCTCCCTACGCGATGTCCATAGGTTCCTTCATTTATGTCCAACAAGATCTCTTTTCCTTCCTTGGGTGTCACGCACCTCTGCAATATGTCCGATATGATGCATTTACCGAGTTTCCCATTATGGATTGTAAATGGCTTAGCCATGCGCATTACTCGGCGTGCTTATGCCTGATCTTCAGGGAGCTCGTTTCGAGTTATGTAATCCAACAATGGATGCATCCATGTAGCTTCCTGTTTATTTACCTCCTCAGGAATGTCCATGAGTATGGGTTCTGTTTGTTCTTCCAACTGCTTTGCATTATCTGCCTTCGACTGCTCTGCATTGTCTGCCTTCGAGTCCTCAGCTATTTCTATAGCTGGTACCTTGCGCTTTATATAGGGTTGATCAATGTCCTCATAGAAAACGTTCGGTGGTATGGCTGCACAAGTGGATCCAATGTTTGCTAGAGCGTCTACTTCTGAATTGCTTCCTCTCCCGATATGCTGCAACTCGCATCCATCAAACTCGCATTCGAGTTTATCGTACAGTTCTCTGATTGTTGCCATGTTTTCTGCCGGCGCATCAAATTCCTTAATGGTTTGCTATACCATGAGGTTTGAATCTCCAAGATGACAAGTCGAGTGGCTCCGCATGCTTTTGCCATCTTCATCCCATGGATGAGTGCTTCGTACTCGGCTTCATTATTTGACGCGTTCTTAAAGTTCATCCGAAGTATGTATAATAGTATGTCGCCTCTAGGAGATGTGAGTATTACTCCTACACCTACTCCGGATGCTCTCTTGGAGCCGTCGAAGTATATTGTCCAGCTACTCAACATGTATGGTAATCTGTGTTGCTCTAACTTGAGCCATTCTGAGACGAAGTCTGGGAGTACCTGCGACTTCATTGCTTTATGTATCTCATAAGTTATATCTCGCGGGCCAAGCTCGACCCTGTTGGGAATATGCCCTAGAGGTAATCATAGATGATGTAATTCCCAATCTATTCGTAAAGTTATTAAGTTGTCCTTGTTTTGAACATCTGATATATGTCATTGAATATGTGATTCGATTGTGGAACTATATATTCATGTTGTTCATACTAGATTGTCCTTGGTCATTAAGGTTGTGCTGGACACACACCCTAGACTAATGTGAATGTTGGCTGATGACATGGTTCCACTTGTCATGGGCATGGTTATGCCATTCCAACGATCACGGACTTGGCTAAAGAGTTTAGCAAGTCGGACTGACCCACATTGAGATGCAACGAGCAAGTCGTCATTTGCATGTCTCAATCAATGTAATCCTTAGACCTGAGGTTGTCGCACAATCCGAGTTGTGGATCACTGACTTAGGTTCTGTTAAACGCTGCTCTATGACAAGGCAGTTATAAAGGCAGAGTTCGGGTCGAATGAGAAACAAGCTGCGTGATGTGGATAATCAAGATGGGATTTTGCCCCTCCGAATGGAGAGATATTCTCTGGGCCCTCTCGAGTGATATGATTCAGGAAGCATGGCCATGCGCGACTCAATTAAGTGTTAACTGTGTCTGTTGACTAAGAGTTAGTCAGATGAATCACATATCACAGATCGAGAAGAGAGTCGAGCTATTTAAGGGATGACGATAAATCGCCTATAGTTCGACAAGGTATATCGTGAGGCAAAAGGGACTAAGATGTAAATCACATTGGAAGGTATGTCTTCATGACTCAATGGGACTTAGGAGTCGGCACGTTCTGCTAGGAGCCGCTACCGATTGATCGATTGAGAGTCGGACTCCAATCGTGTCCAAGTCGCCATGAGCCTGCAGGGTCGCACACTTAAGAGCGGGAGCAATTGTATTGGTCGGGTTGGACCCGAACCGGAAATGGACTGATTTGTGAGTCGGACTCACAGAGGGAATGGGCCACAAGTGTTGTGAAGCCCATTACCATTCGCTATATAAAGAGGGGCGCAGGTTGCCCAGCGGGCACGTTAGTCCACTCCCATGCGTTGGGAACCCTAGCCCCACTCAGTCCAGCCGTCGCACCGGACCTAGCAGTCCGCCGTCGGAGCTCCTCCTCGTAAGTGTGGATACCGGCAGAGGTGCTGTACGTTCAGCACTTCGACGTTCGCAGGATCGGATCGGCTGGATCGGATCGTGGACTGCACTGCCCTGACGCGCTTCATCGATAATCCGCAACCGCGCGTCTAGTGGTAATCATCGTGGCCTTCTACCTCGGCTAGATCTTGGAAGCAACGTGTAGGAAAAAGTTTTGTTTATCTCTACGCGATCCAACAGATCCCCCATTTGGCCACTCGTCCTATTGCGTTGAAATTGTTGAGTATGTCTGACAGAGGTGTGTTGGATACCATGGTGATTGGGTGTTCCTGGAAGTAATGCCTCAGTATTTTAGCCGTCATGTAAACTCCGTATGCCATCTTCTGGTAATGCGGGTACCGCTGCTTGGATGTTGATAGTACTTCACCAGGGGCTGCACTCTGTATATAGAACCTTCCTGGGGCCTTTCGACTACTAGTACTGTGCTTACCACATGTCTTGTTGCTGAGATGTATAGGTGCATTGGCTCCTTTTCCTAGGCGCGCCACTAAGACGGGTGGAATCGACAAGGTTCGCTTGAGTTCATGGAAGGCTTCCCTAGCTTCGGGTGTCCACTCGAACTTGTCCGACTTCTTCAGTAGTTTTTAGAAGGGGAGTGATTTCTCTCCAAGCTTTTCTATGAATCTCCCGACTGCTGCTATTCTTCTTGCTAGCTGTTGTACTCCTTTGAGGTTTTCGGGTTCCTTCATTGAAAGTATAGCCTTGACCTTTACCGTATTGACTTTTATGCCTCTGGCGGACAAGAGGTACCCAAGTAAATCTCATTGATGTACTCCAAAAGCACTTCTCTTTGGGTTCAGCTTGATCTGGTACTCGTCAAGTGCTGCACAGGTTTCGCAGAGGTCGTCGATAAGTGTTTCTTCCTTATTTGTTTGGCGACGATATCATCCACATACACCTGCGCGTTTCTGCCGATCTGCGCCTTCGGACAGTTTTGCACCATACGTTGATACGTGGCATCCGCATTTTTTAGCTTGAAAGGCATCATGGTGTAGCAGTACACACCAAACGGGGTGATGAATGTGTGTCGAGACATCATAGTAGAGTCCATAGACGGGGCTGCCATGAGATTACTGATAGAGACATGGGGGGAACATGGTAGTATGACGACTAAGGACACCAAAGTTTACCCAGGTTCGGTACGTCGCAACTAGGCAGCATTCCTAATCCTACAATCTCACTAAATCAGGGATGAAGCCTGAAGTATATAGAGTACAATGTGAGTTGGTTTAGATACTCGACAAGGATCAACTTCTCCGCGAGTTGGCTTCTAGCTAATTGTCTGTATCTTTCTTCTCTCCTGTCCGACTTTATATAATAGCCGGGTTAGGGCTTATAGAAAGGAAACCTAGAAGACTACGGTAAGTTGTAACTTGGAAGGCAAGAATCCGCCTTCTACTCCAAGCTGTACCACGTGGGCCGTGGTCTGGGTTCTTCTAGAATCCGGCTTCTGCGCGTCAGCTTACTGGGCCGCCTAATGCACCATTATCCATTACCATTCAGGCCACCCTGGTAATCCGGCTCTTTAGGACAATGCCGGATATACCCCTAATCGGTATATAGCCGACAGTAGCCCCCAAGAAGGATTGAGACTCCAATTTGCCGTCTTTCGTCGATTTGTATTCTTTTCCGAGAAATTCCGGTGCTCGTCTCGATTCTTCTTTTCCTCAAATCGTGCTTTAACGCGAAACTCGGATTTTGGGAAAATCCGCCTTTTTCTTCCACGAGCCTTCGTGGAGAAGGAACTTCCTACGTCAGCGATGAAATCATATTGAAGTCAGGGATGTTTGGGTTTCGAGTGTGAAACCCTGAAACGTATCTCTGACAGATTCTCGCGGGAAACGAGGAGATAGCAATAATCACCCGTCCCCTCATTTCCCGGATTTTCCGGCGAGTGACACGCGTTGAACATCTAACAGTCTAAAGAGCCGTTGAAGCGCATCTCAAAGATTTTCCGGCTATAAATAGCCTACCTCGAGCCCTTCGGCGATTCTTCTGCTCTCACTTCACCTCCCAGCTCCCAAAGTGCCATAGCACCCGAGCCAAGGTTCCATTAGAGCGAACAGAGCTTGCGCACGTCCCACTCCGTTCCCGGAACTTCTTTGTCGGGAGTTCGAGACCCTCACCGCGCCGCCCGCAAATGGACACCGGTGACTCACTGCATGCTGCAGAGAAGCACTCGGTCTCCGTCGACATCGACGAGATCATCAACACCATGGACCAGCAGCTCGATTCCCCGAGCCGTGTCGCCGCCAGCGCACCGGAGAAAAATTTCGGCGACCAGGCCCGCGAGCAAACTTCTCTCGCGGCTGAGAACCTGGCCGCCTCTTCCTCTGCGCCGCCTCCGCCCCTCGCCCTTGAAACAGCGGAAGAGAAAATCCTCCTCGTTGGGGAGGAGCTCGCCGCTGCGGCCACCGCCGCCGGAGCCGAAGACGTGGGCGAGATGTCCGGTAACTGGAGCCGGTGCGACATCACCCCTTCCCTTCTTCCGACAATGCAGAAGGAGGGGTTGATTGTGAAGGGGAAATGGCGGCATGAAGAAGACAAATCCGATCCCTTGCCCAATGTCGGGGAACGGGTTCTCCTGTCCTCGCACATCTCTCGAGGTATGGGAATTCTGCCTTCTTTCTTCAAGTTCTCAGCCACTATAACATCCAACCCCACAACCTGCCACCAAACTCCATTCTTTATCTAGCCGGGTTTCACGCCCTCTTCGAAGGGTATCTAGGATTAGAGCCTAGGTTATATTTCTGGCAGTATTGTTTCGGGGTTAAGCGAAACCCCTCAGAGGGCGCACTCCCGACTTGCGGGATCATATCCTTCACCCTGCGTAGATTCAGGGAGGATTGGTTCCCCAAGATCAAAACATCGGAATCCGTCAAATTCTGGACGGGTTCCTTTTTCTACCACCAAGACATCCCGTTTCCTGGAAAGGAAACGGGGATTCCACCTTTTGTCAATTCTGCCGCCACCCCTTAGGAAAACAAGGCTGTGGAGGCAGTTCAGACTCTACCGGATGACTTGATGAAAATCAAACGGCGCATCGCCAAACTCACCTCTTCCAAACCACCTCTCACTGGAACCGACACTGCTCTATGCTGGTTTGGGAGACGGATCCAGCCTTTGGCGCATCGAACCCGGCTTTTGTGTGAATACAAGGGCCCGGAGGACGAAATGAGGGGAACGGAAAAGGCGTTCACGAAGAGGGATTTCAAGAAACGGGTTAATCATTTGGTCGCCACTCACGACCAATATGAAGAAAGCCTAGGGATGTATCACGAAGAAAATCCGGTTCCCAAGGTAATGCTTTTTCTCCTTTGGGCAATTTCTCGGATTTTTATCTTTCTCCGATTTCCTGACTTAGTCGATTGTGCTTTTTCCATAGTTTGATGACCTCACCAACAAAGATCTTGCAACTGACGCCGAACTTGACGAACTGCATGCCACATTTTATGGTGGCCGGAAGCGCAAGAGGCCATTAACTGCTGAAGAGGTGGTGGAACTTGATGGAGTTCCCGTCGCTACTTCCACGTAATCCCCTGGTTTTCTGTTTTTCTCTGCTTTTTGTTGTAGGAGTTATTTTAGTTTCTCGGAATACCGATTTATCGGAATTTCTTTCACCTCCTTCCCTTTTTAGCCTTGCTCCAACTTCTTTGAAGCCAAAGAAACAGAAAAAGCATAAGGCTGCTGCGGGCAAGGGAGTGCAGCCATTCCCTGCTGCAGCTCCTGCTACCCCAGCTGCTCCGGAGGGAGAAAATCAATCTGCCAGGGAGGAGGAATATCCCCTGCCGACCAGCCAGCCTATTGCGTCCGAGACGGACGCGACGGAAAGGGCGGTGCCGGACATGGGCGGTCCTTCTCGTACAACTAAGGAGGAACCCATTCCGACTTTCGACAAGGAGTTCAAGGTAAAAGAAGAACCATTTGATGAACTCGGATACATTCATCCGTGGGCTACCAAGTTCTTCGCACCAGCGCCTCTAATCCGTCCTTGGCTGCAAGGCAGGCTAACTGTAAGGAATAACTTCGTATTTTCACCTCGGCAGGTTATCCAGGACGGCCTTTGCAACGTCGGGATTCTTTTTGCAGATTATGCAAAAGAATTAAATGAAAACCTAGCAAACTTGACCAGGATGAGCAAGGTAATATCTCCAGCCCCCAAGTAATAAGCTGAATGTATACTTTCGACTTAATACTTTTTTCATTGTTATGTTTGTTTTGAACTAAAGCATTTTTTTATTTCTTTTCCGTGTTTCAGCAAACTCCTGAGAACATCAACGTGGAAGTTTTCGATAAACTTACCATCAAGAATAAGGAGGTGAAAACCCTTCTTAAAATTCTTAAAGATAAGGAGGCGGATCTAGTATCTACTCAGCACCAGCTGAGTGAACTAGTAGGTAATGAGTTTTTCTCTGCTTTCAGTCGCCATTTTGTCTAAGTATTTTTCCGAGTTTCTAACTCTTCTTTTTTACTTGCTTTTCAGCTTCTTTGGCGAAAGCGAAACAAGTTGCTGAGGATGCCGGCAACGCCGAAAACTTCCTCCGCGAGAACCTGGATCTTCACAAGCTCAATGTGAAGCTGCAGCTGGACCTGGAGGCCAGTCAACTAGCTGTTGGCATTGCCGAATCTAAGGCCTCCAACCAGGCCAAAAAGGATAAGGCCACCATCCGGTATCTGGAAAACGCCTTGAACCAGTGCGAGGAAGAAGGCACCGAGATGGACTAGATTCTTGGTAAGTACTTTGTTATTTAGCATATTTTCCATGTTTCATCTTCTTCTGTTTTTTCTAACACTTGTGTGTTTACTGAAACAGGAGATAGCCCCCATCTTACCCGGATTGAAAAAAATCCAAGCTTTCAGTAAGGTCTTCACCGCGATCAAGGCCGCGGGAATGCTACTTATCAACAAGTACATTCCCGAGAAATCTGGGGAGCTCTCGGAAGTTGAAAAACTTCCGGAATTGTCGTGGTGGTATCACGGCAGATGCCATGGGATGGCTAAAGTTGGGGCCGATGGACGCTGGAGGTGCTCGGGGAGGGATCACACGGCGAGTAGCTGCGTGTGGTAGATCACAAACAATGCAAACACCAAGATCTTACCCAGGTTCAGGGCCCTCGTGTGGAGGTAACACCCCTACTCCTGCCTCTCTCTTTATATGTGTGTTACCGAGTAGCCACATGACAATCAGGCCTTCAACCGAGTAGCCACTCTTCTCTCTAGTTCTTTCTACGTGAAGCCAATGTTCAATGTCTTAGCCCACGCAGCGACTGGTTCCGAACCTCTCACGGGAGGGGGCAGGACACCTTATATACTGGTGCCCAGCCGAATAGAAAACAAGTATAAGGTACGACGCGATGTGACAGGAGCCCTGCAGAACCGCGCATGCCTCCGGGTTCCCGCTGACACTCGCCCCGTAAGTCGTTGCGCCGTTCGGAGATGGGACCTGTCCACCCTTGTCGGTGAGATAGGGTAGGCCCCTAGCCCTGTCCTGTCCCCTCTGTCAGTGACAGGACTAGACACGCGCCTACCGCACTGTAGCCACGCCGTGGTGCGGATAATCACGCACTCCGTAAGTTGAACCGCACGCCGTACGGACGCAGGATACGCGGGATCCTGTGTCAGAACGGCTCCATTGACTTCTGGTCCGAGTAGAAATCCACTCCCTCTACCCGGACCACTTCCTCTACTCGGAAGAATACAACTTCCTTGATTCTTCCTCCTGGCCATTGGTAGGTACGGCCGAATAGCTGTCCACCGGGTAGCGGGTACCGGGTAGCCAGCCAACTTGGTCAAAACTGCTCTTCTGATCTTGCCTTTAGCACTTGCCTTACCCCTACTCGGGGGGTAACCCCCCGACATTAGTCCCCGAAGCTGGTAGAGTCCTGCGAACTTGTTCACTGGGCCCTTCCAGCTTAAGAATAAATCGTGTCTTCGAACTTTTAAGATGCCGAGTAGCACCTCCAAGTAGCCCTTATCCTTGGCTTGAATCTCTTCTTCTCCGAGTAGCACCATTTCTCTTCTCTGATGCCGAGTAAAAAGACTTAGCGAAATCTTCGAAACGCAATCCCACCCACACAGTGCGAATCCACCTCTGCATGTCGCGACGGGGCACGTGTCACACCCCTGTCACTCCGACGCCTCGGTGCCTGGGATACGGCAGGCCACGCGCCAGTAACTGCGAACAGGGCCCACCAGCACATTATGTCACTTCAACCGCAGTAAATCGCCCACGATCTCGACGTGGGATTAACTGCGCCCGTTACGCGCGCAATATGCGTTGTGTGCGTTTCTAACCGGTTCGCTTCCCACGCCGCACGATCTCTCTGCAGGATTGATCCCACTAACTCCGCTGGTAACGGCAACTCGAGGGGAGAGATAAATACCCCCTCGATTCTCTCTTCTTCTCTTTCGTGCTCACTTCAATCCCCTGCCTCTTCGTTTCTCCGCCGCCACCGAGCGCTCCGCCTACGCAACCGCTTGCTGCGCCGCCACTTCACACGCCGCCGGAGAGATCCCGAGAGAAACTCATTCAATCCAAACTCCAATCTCCCACCAATCTTCTCGCTTCCATGGCTCGCGGAGAGGATGATGCTGCTGCCCGCGCCAGATGGGAGGGCTCCGATGTCACCACGGAGGACTGCCAATGGCTAGTCAATACCCGCCGTGTCCCTCCCGGCGTGCAGTGCAGGCAGCCGGGCAACGAGATTGTCCCCACGCCGGAGAAGGACGAGTTCGTCGTCTTCCTCGCGCACTTCAAGCGTGGATTCGGCCTCCCCGTCTCCGACTTCTTCAAGGAATTCCTCTCCAACTTCGGGTTGCAGCCGCACCATCTCCCCCCCAACGCCTTGGTGATGCTCGCCTTCCACGCGGTGGTCTGCGAGGCGTTCCTCAGCGTGTACCCAACTATTCACAGTTGGGTGCGCTACTTCTTCTTCCGGAAGCAGAGCATCCCCAACCCGGGAAACACAGAGAGCGCTTGCGCGATGACGATGACGGGGAGCGCCATGATGCTGCATCGCTCCACGGGTAGCCACCCGCGCGTCAAGGGGTTGGAGACGGTGCGCAAGTGGCAGCGCTCCTTCCTCTACGTCAAGAACGTCCCCACCAAAGAAGGGAAGCCAATCCAGGACCGGATAGGGCTCCCTAGGTGGAAGAACGCGAGGCCAACCCAGCAGAACTGGGGCTACAACCCGAAGAACAAGATCGAAGACCTTGTTCAACTCGAGTCGCGCCTCGCCGAGTTGAAGGAAGAGGGATTCCGCCGCGATGATCCCCTCGCGTGCTGGACCTCGCGCCGGGTCCTCCCGCTCCAGCGCCGCTCCCACAAAATGTGCTACATGGGAGGGCCCCGGGACTGCACGAGGACCACCACCTTCGAGTTGAGCACCGCAGACGTCGCCATCTGTGCGAGATCCATCGCGCAGACGTCCCTCTCCGACACCAGGCAGTACGGCTTCGTGCCGTATAGCCGCACCAAGCCAATCGAAAAGGTCAGTCTTCTGTGCTTTATCTCTGCACTCTGATACCGAGTAGAACATCCTAGATACTCTGGTAGGCTTCATATGCTTTGTGTTTGCATGCCCTGTCGAGTAGAAAACCTTAGCTGAATATTCTTTGTGTTTGCATGTTGTCCCGAGTAGAACCTCTTAGCTCTGTATGCTTTATGCTTGCATGTTGTTCCGAGTAGAATAACTGGAACGAATATGCTTTATGTTTGCATGTCTTTCCGGGTAGAATTCCTTAGCCTTATATGCTTTGTGTTTGCATGCGTCACCGGGTAGGGCTTATATGCTTTGTGTTTGCATGCCACACCGGGTAGAACTCCTTAGGCTTATATGCTTTGTGTTTGCATGCCACACCGTGTAGCATCTCTTAGTTCAGAACTCAACTTATTCGTGCCATCTGTTTGTCTTTCCAGCACCTCGATCGCCAGGCTGAGGAAGATGAGGAGGTCCTCGAGGACAACTGGGATAGCGACCGAGAAGAGGACGACGAGACCGCCTACGACACTCAGGACACCCTCTGCATCCCTCATGCCATCCAGACTGGTAAGCACCAAGTTGATGCTTCTATCCGCGACTGGTCCGAGGATGACGAAGGTGACCCAGTTGGCCTCTCTGACCGCGAGTAGCACATTCATAATTCCTTTTCTGCTTCTCAATTTCTTTTCCTCTTTTACTCTGTAGAGGATCTCGAGCATGAGGATGACGAGGAGGCCGAGGATCCCATCGACGTCCAGCCTCTCTCTGTGGCTGCTACCACAACTCGGAAGCGGACGGGCAGTGGTGCCCAAGACCCCCTGCCAAGAAGCCCAAGAAAACCGAGAAGATCGAGAAGAAGAAGAAGACCACCACTGCCAGAAGGCAACTCCCCACCCGCAAAGGGTAAGTTGTTCCATTTGAATTACACTTAGCTTCTGCCTCTCGCTATTATGTTTCTCTGTTTTTCTTTTTTTGATTTCCTTCTTTCTTCCAGTGATCCCCTGGACGCTGACGCAGCCGCTGCCCCCACTCGCACCGGCAAGAGGAAATCCGTCATCGACATTGAGAAACTCTTCGATCTCTCTGAGGAGGAGGACGAGTCCGTGCAGCAGGATAGGGCGCATGCGCCCTCTCCTGTAAAGATGGAAGAAGAGGACATCGGCGCCGAGAACACTGGCGCGGGTGACCAAGACGACGAGAATTTGGAGCAGCACTCCTACGCGGACCAGAGCGCGCAGGATGCTGCTCACGATGAGACACCTCCTTCTCCCCCAGCTGCCTCAGCTAGGGAGAATATTGATCAAGACCCCGAGAACCAGAACCGCGCCGCCCTTGAGCGGCCGGAGGACCACACCGAGCAGCAGGAAGAACACGCTGCAGCTCACGAAGACCCGCGGCCACGCCGCGGGTAGAAGAACAAGATGACGCCAGACCTGATCCCGCTGCCGAACAACGGGTTGAGAAGACTGTGGTGCAGCCCGTGCTCCAGAGACAAGCGCAGCCGGACGCTGCGCAGGGTAGCCGGCCCCCTGTGCCGCCTACCCAGCAGGCCACTCCACCGAAACAGAGCTCTATCAAGACCGCACCTAGCCCTCCACCACAACCAAGCATCACCAAGACTGCAACCAAGACTACATCGAAGACTGCATCTCTGCAGATGCCTCCTCCCACAAACAAGACTGCATCTCAGCATCAGTCTCCTTCTTCCTCACGCCAAGCGCCTCCGTCCGTTTCTCGGACGAATACCGCTGCTAAGAAGGCCGAGAAGACTGAAGCCGCACCCGTCCGCAGGAATCCGTCGCGCCAAGCTGCGCAGGATGCTGCTCTGATGCCACCGCCCAAATCACCTACTGCGTCCACCGGGAAGCCGGTAGCGAAGAGCACGCAAGTCACCACTGGCGCTGCTAGTGGATCCGCTGGTGCAGGTGCAGGATCAAGTGCACAAGGCAGCTGGCCAGCATATGTGCTGTCTGGGTCCAGGCAGTACGACATCTCCTTAACCAAAGGCGAGCAGCGGATCTCTGCTCTGAAGGATGGCCCGGCCAAGGCAGTGGACGCCAAGCTCAAGGCCAAGAAGCCCATCGAGATCTACTCGCGCGAAGCTGGCGAGGATGAGATCCAATCAGAAGGGCTGATGCAGGTCGTGGACCGGGTAGGCTTCATTGACAGGATCTGGGAGAGTGACGCCCACGGCGTCGAGAAATGGAATGGCAGGATGCTGGGCGACGTTGATCATTATCGCGTCGAGTGGAACAAGGCCGATCTCGGCAACAATCCAATGACCATCGCCTCCGACACCAGCACGCTGGCCGCCAAGTTGTACGTCCTCCGCAAAGCCGTCGAGGACGTTGAGCAGACCTATGCTGTAAGTTTTCTTGCTTTGTCCGAGTTGCGCTTTCTCTTCTCTTCTGTTCTTCTTTATCTCCTTAACCACCACTCAGTCCCCGAGATTCGGGCCGAGAAGACGGACGCTCAACCGAGTTGCTGTCTTCTCGGGCCAAATCTTCCAAGTTTTTTCTAACTATTTTTCTTCTTGTTCACAGAATAGCCTCTTGAAGAGGACTAACCTGTTCTGGCGGCTGCTCTGGAACCAGAGCATCGCCAGGAAGCGCATCGCGGCCCTTGAAGCCGAGCGCAAAGATGATTCTGCTCTGGAGCAGGCGGCACTGGACCGCGCTCTCTAAATCTCTGAGCTTGAAGGTTAGCTTTTAGCTATTCGGTTTGTGCATTTTGTGTTTACGCCCGCTTTTGCTTTTTGCTCTAATTCAGTTTACTCTGCAGGCAAATTCAAATAACTGAAAGAACAGCACGAGCACTGCCACGTCTTCACTGCCTCCGCCGAGAGAAAGATCAAGGAGCTAGAGGGTGAGTTGCCAGCTACTCTGCTGTCCGTATCTTCTCCTTTACTTGGCTACTCTTCTAACAGTGATGTCCTTCTCGCAGAAGAATACAAGAAGTTTCGGGAAGCGCACCTCAAGTGCTTGATGCCTGCCGAGGTGCAGCAGCAGTTGGCCGCCCGAGATGCGGCGCTTAAGAAGGAACGCGACGCCGAGCGCGCCGAGTTTGAGGCGATGCAGGTGAAGCTGAAAACAGCTCTCGAGGGTGCCCCGGAGACCGAGACCTCAGCCAAAGCCACCAAGCATGCGCTCGAGGCGGAGATCGAGGTGCTGAAGAAGCACAATGTGCAGCTCGCGCAGCAGGTTGCCAACGCGCGCAGCATCGAAGACCGGCATCTTGCGGACGAGGAGGCCTGGAAGATCAAGCTGGATGCGCTGCTTGTTGATCTCAGAAGTAAGTTTTCTCTTCCCGGCACTTTTCTGTTTCTCTTCTTTGCTACTTGGCTTGCTTTTCCTCCCACTCTTTCTTCTCGATTTTATCTCCTCTCTGCCTTCTTATCTAACTCTTATTGGTTTCTCTCTAGACATCTTCCCTGATCTTTGCGCCGCGAGCTCGCCTGCTCTGGCAAAGGTGCAACAACTCCGAGCTGATTCCGGGCTGCCCATCAACATCAAGTCCAGCGTCAACGACAACCTCCTGAACATCAAGACCCAGCTGGGCCTGGGCACCACCATGGTGTCCACCGCGTACAAAGTCCACGATCTGTTCTGGCCGGACGAACCCGCGCCCACCAGCTTCACCGATCTTGCCGAGAAGCTGGATGGTGTGAAGGCCGAGCTGAAAAAGTGGCGTGCCTCCTCGGCCCGGGCTGGAGCTGATCTGCTGCTTCGCTTCATCTGCAGTTGGTATGAAAATCTGAACCTTAACACGATCCTCGAGATGCGCCAGGGCTCCAAATGGTCCGAGGACCCCGACTGTGTTGCTCGCCACAAGGCAGCAGCGTACGAGGTAGCTTCCGACGCGGACACCGCCATCTTCATCGACGGCGTCACCGAACCCGACACCGAGGTGGAGAGCGAGGGTGACGATGAAGATGAGGATACCGAATCCGATGACTTGGGCTTCTTCGAAGTTGGTGCCGCGAAAGGAGCTGCCGAGAAGGGTAAAGGCAAGGCCCAGGCTGATGACGAAGTCGAGCAGTCGGAAACCCAAGTCGAGGAGCCCACCATAACCACCGAGATGGTGATCCACCAGGCGGCTCCCGAGTTGGGCACGACCAGCAGCAGCTTCCAGGCTGCCGCATCGACCTCGGCCACGGATCTCATCTCCGTCGCCACGGCAACCTCCGAGCAAGCCGGCAGTGCCAACACAGAAGCTGATGCCGAGAGCGCCAATGACGAGAAGACTGACGCGGATAACACTGCCACTGCCGACACTGTTGCCGCCTGAAACACTTATCTTAACTTTTCATCAGATTCCCGAGATGCCGGGTGCACATGTATCAAACAATTAAGTCTCTTGTTGCTACTCCATTTTATTTCAGTTTAAGTTCTTAGCAACTCTGGCTCAATGCCGGGTTGCGTTATTATCCAAGTCCCCGAGTTGCATTTTTTATCCGCTCTTTCCTTTTTATCTCAGCTCTTACCTGCAACTTGTTGCTTTGTTGGTAGTCAAGTCACAAGAGTTCAAAGTAGGAGTTTCAAATACTTAGCCACTTAGAAAAATTCATAGTAACGCTGCCCACCACTTAGCCGGAAAGAAAAAACAGCAAAAAACACTCTACTCAGTTGCCACACGCTTCCTTTCCTTTGCAATTTTTCATGTGTTCATTGACTCTTTGGCTTGTTCTCTGGCTTGCCATGAAGCCGGGTTGCAGACAGCAGCAGAGTCGCAGAGTGTCCGGTGAGTTTAAACACACTACTTTGTATGCTTTTGAAATTCTAAGTGGTTCAACCGAATAGACAAAGTAAAGCAGAGTAAACACAAGGAACAGTTTGGAAGAGGGCAGTCCCCGAGTTCAATTTCAGATTGCCGAATAGAAGATTTAACTTGGATAAGAGAGTACATACATAGTTTGCTCACGAATGAAAACGGCGGAGTAGAGCTACATTCCAAGGGCGCTTGGATTCTTCTCCTGCTCTATCCGGCCTGTTCATCTGGGATGGCTGTGCGTTAACAAGGTAATAGGCATCATTGTGTAGAGCCTTCTCACAATGAACGGCCCTCCCCATGGAGGAGATAGCTTGTGCATCCCGGCTGTGCGCTGCACGAGCCTAAGCACCATGTCTCCTTCTCGGAAAACCCTTGGGTTCACTTTCCGGCTGTGATAACGCCTCAAGTTTTGCTGGTAAACAGCTGAATGTGACAGAGTTAGCTCTCTTGCTTCTTCCAGCAGGTCAACGTTATTTTCTCGAGCTTCTCTAGCCTCTGCCTCCGTGTAGAGCGTTACACGGGGCGAGTCATGCTCTAGGTCAGTGGATAAAACGGCCTCAGCTCCATAAACTAGGAAGAATGGCGTGTAGCCAGTTGACCGGTTAGGGGTAGTCCTTAGACTCCACAACACCGCTGGCAACTCGTCTAGCCAACACCCAGGTGTTTTCATCAGCGGCTCAATCAGCTTTGGCTTTATGCCTGATAGCACCATGCCATTTGCTCTTTCCACTTGCCCATTGGAGGCGGGATGCGCAACAGATGCAACATCTAGCCGAATGCGCTTATCTCTGCAGAACCTCGCAAACCTGCCTTCAGCAAAGTTTGTGCCATTATCCGTGATAATGTTGTGCGGGTAGCCATACCTCAAGATCACATCCTTCAGGAAACTCACGGCAGTGGCTCCATCACACTTCCGAATATGCTTTACTTCGATCCACTTTGTGAACTTGTCAACCATGACCAAGATGTGAGTCATGTTGCCTCTAGCCGGCTTGAATGGACCCACCATATCCAAGCACCAAACAGCAAATGGCCAAGTAATGGGAATGGTCTTCAACTCGGAAGCTGGCATATGAATCTTACTTGCAAACCTCTAGCAGCCATTGCACTTTCTCACGATATCTTCAGCTTGCTTCAAGGCAGTGAGCCAAAAGAAACCATGCCGAAAAGCTTTGTTGACCATAGCCCGAGAAGAGGCGTGATGCCCGCATTCGCCTTGGTGTATCTCCACCAATATTTCTTCTCCCTCTTCTGGCTCTACACAGCGCTGCAGCACACCAGTAGGACTTCTTCTATGCAGCACATCTCTGAAGATTGTATAGCCCTTGGATCTTCTCTGAATTTGCCTCGAGGTAACCTCATCACTCGGCAAGGTGCCGTCTTTTAGAAAGGATAATATGGGCAGAGCCCAACTCGGTGTTTCCCGGATGGGAAACACTGGTTCGTCCACTTCCACTGGATCAACCACCACTTCTTCTTCTTCTGGGGCGGGGACGAGTCCCCGAGATCTCGTGCACGCAGCGAGAACTCCCTCAATGAATGCGACAGTCCCCGAGTTAGGAGGGGCAGTCCCTGAGTTGCAGTCGCCAGTCCCCGAGATGGAGACGGCAGTCCCCGGGTTCTCTTTTGCAGCCTCCCAGTCAATCTCCGTTGGGACAGCTTCTTCACCAGGCAGAGAAGGAACAAAGATGGATTCCGAGTTGGGGGATGGCTTGATAGATGGCTTCCTCAAATGCTCCAAGGCAACCCCAGCCGGGATGTATTGCCGAGAAGACCCCAACTTGGACAGCTCATCAGCTCCCTCATTCTCTGCTCGGTGTATGTGTTGGAACTCGCATCCTTCAAAGAATCCAGTCATGGTTTGCACTAGGAACCGATATGAAGCCATGTTGGCATCCAGAGCATCCCAAGTGCCTGAAACTTGCTGCACAACGAGATCCGAGTCGCCATAGCATATGATGCGCTGCACGCCAACCTCCTTGGCCACCTTCAAGCCGTGCACTACGGCCTCGTACTCAGCTACATTGTTGGATGCCTTGAAGTGGATTTGCAGCACGTACTTGAGTTGATCTCGCTTGGGTGACGTGAGCACCATGCCAACACCCAAGCCTTCCTTCACCTTGGAGCCATCAAAATGCATCTTCCAGTAGTTGGCTACCGGAGTAGGAGGCTCATACTGCACCTCAGCCCAATCCACCAGAAAATCCGCAAGAATTTGAGACTTGATGGCTTCTCTTCTCGCATACGCAGGAGCGTACGCGTCCAGCTGAATCGCCCACTTGGCTACTCTACAACTTGCTTCCTTGTTTCCCATGATATCCGAGATGGGAGCAGAACTCACCACCGTGATGGGATGCTCTTGGAAATAGTGCTTCAGCTTCTTGGCGCCCAGGTACACGCCGTAAGTCATCTTCTGGTAATGCGGGTAGTTTTGCTTGGAACTGGACAGCACCTCACTCAGATAGTATACAGGTCGCTGCACAGTCTTGCCTTCTTCTTCTCTCTCCACCACAATCACCACACTGACTACTTGGTTAGTTGCAGCAATGTACATCAGCATTGGCTCCTTGGGTAGCGGGCTAGCCAAGATTGGAGCGCTACCCAGCATGTCCTTCAGCTCCTTGAATGCCACATCAGCTTGCGGTGTCCAGACGAACTTGTCATTTTTCTTCATCAACTGATACAGAGGCAAGGCCTTCTCGCCCATTCTGCCCAGGAAGCGGCTTAGAGAAGCCAAGCACCCAGTGCACTTTTGCACGTCCTTCAGTGATCTCGGCAAAGACATGCTCTCTATAGCTTTTATCTTTGAAGGATTGGCCTCAATGCCCCGACTGGATACCAAGAAGCCGAGTAGCTTGCCAGCCGGGACGCCAAAGGTGCATTTAGTCGGATTTAGCTTCATCTTGTACTTGCGCAAGTTGGCAAATGTTTCCTCAATGTCACTAAGCAGAGTATGTGTTTTATTCGTTTTGATGACAATGTCATCTACGCACACCTGCACATTTTTGCCAATTTGATCATGCAAGCATTTCTGCATGCATCTCTGATAGGTAGCCCCCGCATTCCGCAACCCAAAGCACATGACACGATAGCAATAATCCCCGTACGGGGTAATAAAGGCAGTCTTTATTTGATCAGCAGGGTTGGGAGCTATCTGATGAAAACCAGAGTAGGCATCTATGAAAGACAAAAGCTCACAACCAGCAGTGGAATCGATCACCTGATCTATGCGGGGTAGCGGAAAGGGATCTTTGGGGAAGGCCTTGTTCAGGTCGGTGTAGTCCACGCACATGCGCCATGCGGTATCCGCCTTGGGGTCCTCCTTCTTCTTCTCAACCATCACCGACTTGGCTAGCCAGTCAGGATGCAAAACCTCCATGATAAAGTTGCTTATCAGCAACTTGGTGATCTGGTCACCAATGGCCTTCCTTCTCTCATCGCCAAAGCGGCGCATCGCCTGCTTCACTGGTTGGCATCATGCCGCACATGTAGCGAGTGCTCAACCAACTCTCTCGGGACACCTGGTAAATCCTCATTGGACTAGGCAAACACGTCCCGATTCTCACGGAGGAAGTGGATGAGCTCGCTTTCCTATTTCTCTCCCAACCCGGCGCCAATGATGGCAACACGGCCTGGGAACTCAGGATCAACCTGGACTTTCTTTGTCTCCTGGGACGCCTGGAACGCAGTCCCGTACTGGGAACTTGGCATGCCAGGCGCACCACCTTGCGCTGCCTGCGCCATTTCCACGACCTCGTACATCTTCTTTTTCTCGGCAGCAATGACCATGGATTCCGCTAGCTGGGAACCAGCAGAGGCACACTCCAAAGACCTCTTGTAGTCACCCGAGATGGTGATCACTCCAGTAGGACCTGGGATCTTCATCTTCAGGTAGGCAGCATGGGTAGAAGCCATGAACTTGGTGAGTGCAGGCCCACCGAGAAGGGCGTGGTAGGGGCTCTGAAGATCAACCACCTCGAACCGGACGTACTCGGTGCGGCAGTTTTCCCTGGTGCCAATAGGACATCCATCTAGATGCGGCCGATTGGAGCACAAGATACCCCCGGCACAATTCAATGGAATGTGGTCTTGCTGGGCAGCAGCATGTTCTCGGCAAGGCCGAGCTTCTTCAATGTATCCAGATACATGATGTTGATGATGCTGCCGTTGTCAATCACCACCTTACTGAAACAGACGTTCTTCTCGGGTCCCAGAAAAGTGGGATCCAGCACCAAAGCATAGCTACCCGGGTTGGGCATCACCTTGGGGTGATCAGCCTTTGACCAAGTCACTTCCTGGTCGCACCAGCGCAGATAGTTAGGCACTGCCGAGATGACGGCGTTTACCTCCATCGCACGCCTGTACTGCGACTGCTTGTCGACTGGCTCGGTGACGAAGATCATGTAGCTCTCGTGGTGCTCCTGGTACTGGTTGCGGTCTCCACCACCATTGTTGCCGTTATTGTTGTTACCTTGGTTGTTGTTGTTGTTGTTGTTGTTGCCTCTGTTGTTGTTGCAGGTGTAGAAGTTGCGGTTGCGGTCGTTGTTGTTGTAGCGGTAGCGGTCGTTGTTGAAGTTGCGTTTGGCTCCTAAAGCCACCTGGTTGACGTTCTCTCTTCTCGGGAACACGGCCGGCCTGGGAGCAGGTGCCCGAGCTGGCTGCACAATGGCATTCGCAGCTGGCAGAGGAGGAGTAGGAGGCAGGCCCTCGTTCTTGATTTGTTCCCACCAGCTGCATTGCCGAGTAGTGTGGTTGACAGGCCTGGCCGGATGCCGAGTGTGGAAGCTGCACGGACCACCCTTCATCTCCGTGAAGATGAAGTTTGGGGCAGGACCCGAGTTGCCGCTACCCTGCTGGGAAGCACTGTACGGTTTCTTAATGCCTTGGCCCTGATTCTGGTTTTGCCCGTACTGTGCTCCAGCAGTTTTTTGCCTCTGGCTACTCCCAGCATCCGTGGTCACAGCATTCACCTCCTCGGGATCATACTGAGTATCAATCCGGTCGCCTCTGCGCTTGTTGCGGAAATCATTGCGCTTGTTGTTGTTGTAGTTCCTTCTCGGCTCGGGGGAGTCCATCAGAGGCTGAGTTGGGTCGCCGAGTGCATACATGTCAGCAATCTTGATAGTCTCCGCGAGTGTACTCGGCATCTCGCGCTGTAGCTTCTGCCACAACATGCTGCCATGCCTGCAGCCCTGCACAAACCAAGTAATGGCCTGGGCCTCATTCACACCTTCACAGGTGTTCCTCAAGGTGCTCCACCGAGTAAGATACTCGCGGTCGGTCTCGTCTTCCCGCTGCTTGCAAGCGGACAACTGCTGTGGCCTATTCGGCCTCTTGTACGTGCTGGTGAAGTTGCTGATGAAGGCCTCCGAGAAGTCCAGCCAGCAATTGATACTGTCCCTAGGCAGGTTGTTGAGCCACGTCCGAGCTGGACCCTCAAGCATTTGCGGAACATACCGCACAACCCATCTCCGGTTCCCGCCTGCAATATGCACGACTGTGACATAGTCACTCAACCCAGTCTTCTGGCTTGGTGCTGCCATTGTAGCACTTGGTCCCCTTGGCGAGCTGGAAGTGGTTCACGGATGGCTCGTTCATGATACGAGCGCCAAAGCATTCTGGGCCAGGCGGCCCCTTGTTCTCGAGTTGCACGGACAGATTGATCCTGTTCAACTTGAACCTCGCATCACTGGGCTCCAACATGCGCTCACCAAGGCGATCAGCAACATTCCTGGGATCAGCATAACCGGCTAGCCCCATCGCCGAGTAGCCATCATCATATTTGTTCTTCTGCACGACTGCGGGTTGCACCACAGGGTTGGCTGCTGGCGCAGCCGCACGCGGCTGTGCTGCAGCAGGCCGCTGCGTCCTCTGCCGAGTAGGCTGAGCAGCAGGACGCCGAGAAGGCCCCGCGTTGTCTCCGCTTTGCCCCTTACTTTGAGCTTTATGGGCTTGATAGCCTGCTCCTGCAGTAGCGTGTTTCTGACCGGATTCTCGCGGCACAGCGTGCTGTTTCGCGGCGAGAACTGGGTCATACACCTGCATCTCTCTACCTTTCCCAGAGTGCACACTCTGGTCCCTCTCGCGACTGGGATGCGGGGATGACGCTTGGTCATGGGACCTCGCAGCACGCGAGTGCACAATCTGAGAAGCGTCAGGACCCGGATTGGCTTTCCGGAACTCCTCATTCTGCCTAGCAGCCTCTAGCACCAGCTCATTGAGCCTCTCCTGCTGCCTAGCGCGCACGTCGCCAGCTAGGTTTGGCAACTCTGCGGCTACATCCTCTGCAGCTCTAAGGGTTTTGGCGGGGGTGCTGTATCTGGGCCTGGTAGCAGTGTTTTGGCTAGCGGTTTGACTAGGATCCACATCTACTACTGCCAAATCGGCGCCTAGGTTGCGTCGAGTAGCGCCTACCTTGCTATGCTTCCTAACCTCAGTAGTAAAGCCATGGGCCTTGTTGTACTCGTTCTGATCTAGGCTAAGCTCGAGCCTAACCTTTTCCAGCTCTAGCTGCTTGGAGAGCAACTCCTGACGCTGCCGGTCGAGCTGCGCCCTCATGGTCAAGAGCTCAAGCTCGGTGGGAGGCGGCATGCCCATCCGCACGGCGGATGCCGGTATCGTCGGTGTAGTGGAGAGAGGGATGTTGCAGTCCTTCTCGTAGGGCTTGTGGGTCTTCCCGCCAGCACTCGAGCCAGCAAGATCCTCGATGACGGCCGCCGCAGCAGCCGTGCCCTTCCCGGCATCGGCAGCCAGGCCAGCCACCATCACTTCCACGCTGTCCGCAGAGCGGCCAATCGGCCTTCCGCGGGCAGCGATCACAGCAGGAGGATCCTCCGCGACCAGCACCTCCTCTGGGAACTCGTGGGCGATGGCGGTGGCGACGTAAACGAGGTGTGAGCCAAAGGAGAGCACCGAGACGCCTGCCGGCAGGGGCCTCCCGCCGAAATCTCCGGTGTTGTCGGTGAAGAAGTTGAAGGAGCCGAATCTGTGGACAAGGCCACAGACCACGCGCTCCCTAGTAGCGGAAACGAGTCCCGTCCGAACATGGACTCCAGCCAGCGCCTCTGTCTGCCCCACGGTGGACGCCAACTGTCGTGGTGGTATCACGGCAGATGCCATGGGATGGCTAAAGTTGGGGCCGATGGACGCTGGAGGTGCTCGGGGAGGGATCACACGGCGAGTAGCCGCGTGTGGTAGATCACAAACAATGCAAACACCAAGATCTTACCCAGGTTCAGGGCCCTCGTGTGGAGGTAACACCCCTACTCCTGCCTCTCTCTTTATATGTGTGTTACCGAGTATCCACAGTACAATCAGGCCTTCAGCCGAGTAGCCACTCTTCTCTCTAGTTCTTTCTACGTGAAGCCAATGTTCAATGTCTTAGCCCACGCAGCGACTGGTTCCGAACCTCTCACAGGAGGGGCAGGACACCTTATATACTGGTGCCCAGCAGAATAGAAAACAAGTATAAGGTACGACGCGATCTGACAGGAGCCCTGCAGAACCGCGCACGCCTCCGGGTTCCCGCTGACACTCGCCCCGTAAGTCGTTGCACCGTTCGGAGATGGGACCTGTCCACCCTTGTCAGTGAGATAGGGTAGGCCCCTAGCCCTGTCATGTCCCCTCTGTCAGTGACAGGACTAGACAGGCGCCTACCGCACTGTAGCCACGCCGTGGTGCGGATAATCACGCACTCCGTAAGTTGAACCGCACATCGTACGGACGCAGGATACACGAGATCCTGTGTCAGAACGGCTCCATTGACTTCTGGTCCGAGTAGGAATCCACTCCCTCTACCCGGACCACTTCCTCTACTCGGAAGAATACAACTTCCTTGATTCTTCCTCCTGGCCATTGGTATGTACGGCCGAATAGCTGTCCACCGGGTAGCGGGTACCGGGTAGCCAGCCAAGTTGGTCAAAACTGCTCTTCTGATCTTGCCTTTAGCACTTGCCTTACCCCTACTCGGGGGTAACCCCCCGACAGGAAGCTATTGTGGAGGTGGCGAACCGCAAGGAGTCCCTGCTCCGTTCCGCGGCTCGCGGTGGTGCACGCAAGGCCCTTGGGCTCATGCGTATGCACTAACCTACTGCCAAATCTTGGCGTGTGGCGTCCGGTATTCCTCAGGGATACACGGAAGCTCAACGGGCCAGCATCTTTTATGAAATCAAAGGTCACGCCACCAAGATTGCCACTATGGTGAACATCTCCACCTTCTACCCTGAGGAGGCAATCCCAGCAACTCCCGAGGAATCCAGCAACGAGGAAGAGTCGGATGCCTGAAGAAGCTGCCTGGTCCAGGGTAGAGATAGGAAAATAGAAGCATTATTGTTCTTACAATGTAAATATTATTGTAATGCTTTCTATTACTTTGTATAAACAAGTACTCCGCTTTTGCAGTTATATTATTAAGTCTTTGCAAGTTTTCCGGGTTTTTATTCCTTTATCTTCTAAGTTCTCTGGTTTATATGTCTTAACTGTCCTTAGTGTTTGAAATGGCTCGATAGTACTTAATCTTCATGCCAAGTGACTGGGTATAACCAATTAGTCGAAACTCGGAAACATGGATCGTACTAAAGGCATTTTTACTTACTAGCTCCAGTGACCCAACATAAAAACAATCAGATAATACTTAGAGAAAAATAAGGAATTTTGAATGAAACTCAGGCACGCAGGCACAATCTGGGTTTCCTTAAGCCATTTTAGGCTGAAAATCATTCTTTTTTTTAACTCCGAGCACACAGGCACAATTCTGGTTAACATTGAGTATTTTGAAAGATCATTGGGAAATAGATAAGGCGGATTAATGCTTTGTGCTATAATAAACATGTAAAAACATAGACATATGAATTCCGACAACTTTATTTCATGATCTCAAAGATGTTTACATAGAAATTGAACTAAGTGTAGAAGGGACGTAACTGCTGGATGCTCGAGGGTCTTTTGGTCTCCCCTAGTTCGTCATCTATCTTTCTCTTTCTTTTGCGATTCGGTCTTTTGGGGTCATCCTCCATATCCTGAATATCTACAAGGTAGTATGACCCATTTTTAATAGCCTTGATTATGACGAATGGTCCTTCCCCAAACTGGAGCTAATTTGTGCTTTCTTTCTTGCACCAATCTTAGCACTAAGTCACCTTCTTTGAAAGAACGATGCCTGATTTTCCGACTATGATAACGTCGTAATCCTTGCTGATAAATGGCGGATCTTTGAAGTACAAGTTCTCGTTCTTCTTCTAGGAGATCGACGACATCCTGTCGTGCACTTTCGGCATCCGAGTCATCGAAAGCTTGCACTCTTGGGCTATCATGGATCATGTCCGTTGGAAGCACTGCTTCTGCGCCATAAACCAGAAAAAATGGGGTTTGCCCTGTTGACCTGTTTGGCGTCGTTCGAATACTCCAAAGCACGGAAGGTAACTCTTCTACCCATGCTCCAGCTGCTCTATGAAGAGGGGATTCGAGTCTTGGGCGTATTCCCTGCAGGATTGAGCTATTCGTTCTTTCAACCTGTCCATTGGAGTGCGGGTGTGCCACAGATGCAAGATCTAGGCGTATTCCCGTTTATCGGCTATATATTGCCAACTCTCCAATTGAGAAATTTGTCCCATTGTTGGTGATTATGCTATTTGGAACGCCGTATCTCATGACTACGTCAATGATAAAATTCCTGGCAGTTACACCGTCAAGCTTTTTGATGGGTTTCGCCTCCACCCACTTGGTATACTTATCTAGTGCAACGAGTATATGTGTAAGTCCACCTCTTGCAGTTTTGAATGGTCCCATCATATCTAGCCCCCAGACCGCAAATGGCCATGTTATAGGGATAGTTTTGAGTGCTTGGGCTGGCATATTTGTCTGCTTCGCATAATACTGACATCCAGCACATGTATTTACTATGTGTTCGACATCTGTCTTGGCTGTTAGCCAGAAAAACTCTGAACGGAATGCTTTCTTAACTATGCTTTTTGATTGAGCATGGTGTCCGCAATCTCCTGCATGGATTTCTTGCAGTATTTCTTGGCCTTCCTCTGGCGAAATACAACGCTGAAAAATTCCGATAGTGCTGCATTTATACAGGCAACCATTGATTACCGTGTATCCTTTGCATCGACGTTTTATTTGCCTTTGCAAAACCTCATCTGCTCCATCCGGGTACTTCTGATCTACTAAGAATTTTAAATATGGAATTGTCCAATCCGGGTTAACAAGCAGGACTTCAATTGACTCGGAAAGAAGAGGATAATCAATATCTCCACCTTTTATCGATGGTTCATGCAAATGTTGGACGAACACACCTGGTGGTAGGGTTTTCACTCTTTTCGAGCCCATGCGGGCTAATGCATCCGCGTTCCAATTTTCTTCCCTTTTGACGTGAAGTACTTCAAATCCCAGGAAGAAAATAGCAAACTCGTCCACCGTTCTCCGATATTCGGCCATGATGGGGCTTTTGGCGTCCCATGTTTGGTTGAGGTGATGATGTACCAAGTCTGAGTCACCATAGCATAGTATGCGCTTGACACCTATTTCTTTTGCAATGTGCAATCCATGAAGCAAACCTTCGTATTCTGCCACATTATTGCTGGCGTTGAAGTGTATTTGTAATGCATACTCCATAGTATCTCCCTTTGGGGATTTTAGGACTACACCAGCTCCAGCGCCTTCCTTCATCTTGGATCCATCAAAGTGCATAACCCAGTACTCAGACTCCGGCATTGGTGTGTTTTCCATTGCTTCTGTCCAATCGGCGACGAAATCTGCCAACGCCTGGGATTTAATTGCCGCCCGGGGTTGGTACTTAATGTCGAACGCAGCCAATTCGATGCCCCATTTGGCTACTCCGCTTGTTGCGTCCGCATTGTTGATAATATCCCCTAGTGGTGCTTTACATACCATTGTTATGGAATGTCCTTGGAAATAATGACGGAGTTTTCAAGATGCGAAGAACACGCCATATGCCAGCTTTTGATAGTGTGGGTACCTTTGTTTGGACTCGGACAAAACTTCGCTTACATAATACACCGGATGTTGATCTGGTATGCTTTGCTCATCTTTCCGCCTTTCCACAACTATCATTGCGGTAATAATCCTGTTTGTTGCTGTGAGATACAGTAACATGGGTTCTTCATCTTTTGGTGATGCCAAAATCGAAGCCTTCATCAAGGTTTATTTTAACTGGGTTAATGCTTTGTCTGCCTCTTCTATCCATACAAATTTGTCGGATTTCTTCAACAATTTGTATAATGGCAGAGCTTTATCTCCTAGCCGGCTTATGAACCTGCTGACGGCAGCTGCAGAACCCGTTAATCTTTGTACATGTTTTAAGCACGTAGGCTTTGAGATGTTTAAGATTGCTTGATCTTTTCCGGGTTTACTTTTATTCCTCTGTGAGAAATGATAAAACCAGAAGTTTTCCTGGGGGAACCCCGAATACGCGCTTTAATGGATTCAACTTCATTTTGTAAGTGCGCAAATTTTTGAAGGTTTCTCGCAAATCTTCAAGGAGTGTGTCTTTTTCCTTGGAAACGACGGCAATGTCGTCCACGTAAATGTGAACATTTTTGCCAATCTGACAATGCAAACATCATTGCATGCAACGCTGGTAGGTTCCACCTGCGTTCTTCGGGCCAAAAGGCATGGTTATGTAATAGTATGTTCCATACGGGGTTATGAAGGAGGTTTTGGTTTGATCTTCTTCCTTCATACGTATTTGATGGTATCCTTAATAAGCGTCCAAAAAGCATAAAAGCTCAGAGCCAGCAGTGGCATCTATTATTTGATCGATTCGCGGTAACACAAACCTATCTTTTGGACACAATTTGTTCAGGCCGGTGTAATCTATACACATCCTAAGAACAGTACTATCTTTCTTCGGAACTAATACTGGGTTTGCAGACCATTCAGTATGTATAACTTCCCGGATAAAATCAGCAGCTAATAGCCGGATAATCTCCTTGCCAATAGCCTTCCGTCTTCTTCCGTCAAATCGACGGAGACCTTGCTTGACGGGTTTAGATCCTGAAATCACTTTGAGTTGATGCTCAGCAAGTTCCCTGGGTACACCTCGCATGTCTGCAGGACACCAAGAAAAATATCCCAGTTCTCACGGAGGAACTTGATGAGCTCGCCTTCCTATTTGTCAGTCATCCCGGTTCCCACGACGACAAATTTTGTCAGATCTTTGGGATCTAGGATAACCTGTCTTGTATTCTCAGAAGCTTTGAAACTATCTGCCGGCTGCCGGCTTTCTTTTCCTGCCGGCATTTCTGTCGGTGATACTTCTTTCGCCAGCTCCTTTAATTCCTCCTTTGCTAACACTTTTTCTGCGCAAAGGGCATTTTCTTTTTCCAGCTCGTTTGCTAAGTTGAAGTCTCCCGATATGGTGATTACTCCTCCTTTTGTTCCTGGCATCTTCAGCTTGTTATAGATATAACATGATCTTGCCATGAATTTGGCGAAAGCTGGACGTCCGAGTATTGCGTGATATACACTTTCGAACGACACAACCTCGAAAGAAATGTTTTCCTGACGGAAATGTTCATTCTCTCCAAAGGTTACGTCTAGGGAAATTTCTCCTAGGGATCGTGCTTGCCTGCCAGGAACGATGCCGTGAAAACGTATGTTGCTATGATTGAGCTGGGTCTTGGAGATTCACAGATGCTTCAGTATATCCAGGTACATTATGTTGATGCTAGATCCTCCATCCATCAACACTCTTTTTAGCCTAGTGTTTTGAACAATAGGACTTACAATTAGAGCTTGTGTGCCGGGTTCTGGGATATTCCCGGGATGATCAGACTGATCCCAGGTAATTGGTGTATTAGAGTACTTCAAGAATTTGGGGGTTGGTGGAACGACCGCGTTTATTTCTCGAAGTGTCCTCTTTGCCACCTTTTCTGAGCGAGCTGCAAGAAAAGTTAAATTGCATTCTTCATCAACTCTCGGGAACTTTGGTTCGCCTTTCCGTTGCTGTTCTGGATTTTTTCGTCAGTGTCCGATTCACTGTCTTCTCCGATCTCATTGCTAATTTGAAGTCTCCCGATATGGTGATTACTCCTCCTTTTGTTCCTGGCATCTTCAGCTTGTTATAGATATAACATGATCTTGCCATGAATTTGGCGAAAGCTGGACGTCCGAGTATTGCGTGATATACACTTTCGAATGGCACAACCTCGGAAGAAATGTTTTCCCGTCGGAAATGTTCTTTCTATCCAAAGGTTATGTCTAGGGAAATTTCTCCTAGGGATCGTGCTTGCTTGCCAGGAACGATGCCGTGAAAACGTATGCTGCTATGATTGAGTTGGGTCTCGGAGATTCGCAGATGCTTCAGTATATCCAGGTACATTATGTTGATGCTGGATCCTCCATCCATCAACACTCTTTTTAGCCTAGTGTTTTGAACAATAGGACTTACAATTAGAGCTTGTGTGCCAGGTTATGGGATATTCCCGGGATGATCAGACTGATCCTAGGTAATTGGTGTATTAGAGTACTTCAAGAATTTGGGGGTTGGTGGAACGACCGCGTTTATTTCTCGAAGTATCCTCTTTGCCACCTTTGCTGAGCGAGTTGTAAGAAAAGTTTAATTGCATTCTTCATCAACTCTCGGGAACTTTGGTTCGCCTTTCTGCTGTTGTTCCTGGATTTTTTCATCAGTTTCCGATTCACTGTCTTCTTTTCCCGCTTCTGTCTTTTTGCTTGGAGAATTTACACTTGGAATTCTCCCCCTTACTCCCGGATCTTGCACTGCCTTTCATATGCTTATTAAGCCGGCATTGTGCGTTAGTATGGGTGGGTTTCCCAAATTGCGAATGGTGGACACAGTTTTCTGACTTAATTCTTTCCCACTCTTCCTTTGTGTAGGAGATAGGTTCTATGCTTCTTCCTTTCCATTTACTCCCATTGTCCTTTCAAAAGGCTATGTTAACTTCTTTTGGCTTTTGCTGTGCCTCTGGAGTGGCTTTTTTCTCAGAACGAGGCGTCTTTTTTGGCTTGAATCAAAGCGTCGATATTTCCACCTCTCGCTCTGATGTCATCTTCGGCTGCTGCATGCTCATTTGCGGTTGTAAGCATAGATCCGAGATCTTTGTGAGTTTTTTAACCAATCATGAACAGTACAAGGCCGGATTTTAAGCCATTGACGAAAGCATGCATTGCTTGTACGTCAGTTACTCCAGAGCAGCTGTTCTTCATTGCAGTCCACCTTGAAATAAAGTCAACGTATGGCTCATCTTCAAACTAGGTGCAGCGGTTTAGCTTGTTGATGCTATTGGGGCGTTTGTAAGTTCTCCGAAAACGCTGAGTAAAAACTCTAGCCATATCATCCCAGCTGTCTACGGTCCTTCACGGAAGCCCGTTAATCCAATCTCTGGCTCCATCCAGTAACATTAGCGGGAGGAATTTTACTGCCTGTAGGTCTGTCCCATTGTTAATCTGGACAGCTGTGTAATAGTCTGAGAGCCAGGTATCCGGATTTGTACTGCCGGTATATTTTTGATATGTTGGACCAACTTTGGCGAAGCCAGAATGTAGAGTTATTCTTCGGATCCTGTCAGTGAAACACTTAGGTCCGAAGTATACATCATCTCTTTCCGCTCTATTGGCGTGAATAGAGTATCTATTGGCTGAATGAATAGAAGGGGATCTGCTCCTTTCTTTTCCATTGTTGCGCGAGCGCACTTTTCCGGGGTTATCCCTATTTCCTCCGTTATCGTGTCCTTTGGAATAAGGTGGAGTTCTACTCATGTGTCATTCCTTATTACTAGGAGGAGTACGGGATCTCTCACGCCTGTGAGGAATGTCATATCTTCCGGCTTTTTCAGCAGGGCGTCTCGGAGGCGGCATTGCTTTTCCGTCTTTCCGGTTTTGTTCTTCCCGATCTCGGGGATTAATTCCACCTTTCGGCAGATGGGATCCTGTCCTGGACGCTGCATCCTTGTTATCTGGATTTTTCTTGTCCTTTCTCGGATCTCCTTTCTTCTCTTTTGAATTGCCTGAATCTCCAGGTTCTCCAGGTCCAGGTGATCCAGCGGTGCATGTGGCTGTTTTGCATAGGGCCGAGTCGTCGTGCAACTTCCCTGATCTTGCCTGCCCTCGATGCTGCTGTTGCAAAGCTTTTCCTAAGAAAGCATACACCCCTTGAAGCTTTTCACCTTTGGAGTATAGATCGTTGTTGAGGATGGGTAATGCGGCTTCCGCGTTTTCCGCTGCGGTTTTGTATATAGGTTCGCCCTTGGCATGAATGTCGTTTACTTGCTTTTGCCAGGCAGGGTTTTGGAACCGTTCCTTTGGCAGCAGTACTTCCGGTCTTGCGATTCCGGGTAACCGTGTAGGTTTTATGCCAGATTTATTCCTTCTCTCGTACTCCTCGATTTCTTCCTGCTGCAACTTAATGTCAGCCTGGTTTTTTTTGGAGGTTTTCCCGAGTTCTGAATAGATGTTGTTGTTGCCTTTGGAGAGCTTGTCTCCCGGCTTCCAGCACTTCAGGGGGCTTGTGGGGTCCCACTGGTGTTTGAAGTAAATCCCGTTCATCCCGTTCTGACATTGGCGGAATAGAGATTTCCTTCGTTTTCTTCTCTGCAGGCTTGACTCCGCTTCCTCCTCCTACTTCTAGGTTTTCGTTGGCTGGATCTGCCAGTTTTTTCTTCCGGAGTTTGTACTGGAGTTTCTTGGAGGACTTGTTTCTTTTCTTGGAAGATGGAGGTTTTTTACCAGGTTCATCTTCTGTCAATTCCTTGACATCTGGGTAAGTTGGAGTGGTTACACCATCCTCTCTTTCCTCATCTGGCGGAGGTGTTTGAGGGCTTTCCTGACTTTCGGCATCTGTGTTTTCAGCCGGTTTTGCCATAAGTACTTCATGGAATCCCTCTTGAAGAGATTTGACCTTTCTTTTGAAAGCATCTTCATCTTCGTCTTCGGAATCGAGTTCATCCGATCTGGGTTCCGACTCCAATCTCGCCTCAATGTCGACTAGTACGGAATCGGCTTCCGAGTTTGTCGTCACATTGACGGATGTCGGATCTTCCACCTCTATTGTGGGATTATTTTCTTCTGCCTCTTCCACGAGATTACTTTCATCCGTGTTTTCGGCGATCTCGGATTGCACCATACCGATAAAGTGCGATCTCATTGCAGGCATCTCTAAGGAGGCGGCAAATTCAGCAGAATATCGGCGATCTGAGCAAAATCCGGTATCGTAGTCTTCTTCGACTGGGTATAGGGCGGGTGGGATAAATTTGCCTCCACCACAGAATCCCATTGCTTCTGCGGTTAATCCGATAAAGATGTTTGCAGATCCAATCGGCAAAACGCAGGCACTTACCAGATGATTCCGTGCTGGCATGTACGACCCGTTGTCGAGGAAGCGCCCGATGTCGTTGTCAAATTCCAAGCTTCTGACAGTTATGAAATTGCCGATTTCGCCGAGTTTCCCCGATCGAAACATAACGCCTGACGTCGCTGGCCCTACGGTGGGCGCCAACTGTCGAGACATCGTAGTAGAGTTCATAGACGGGGGTTCCATGAGACTACTGACAGAGATATGGGGGGGAACGTGGTAGTATGACGACCAAGGACACCAAAGTTTACCCAGGTTCGGTACGTCGCAACTAGGCGGCGTTCCTACTCCTGCAATCTTACTAAATCAGGGCTGAAGCCTGAAGTATACAGAGTACAATGTGAGTTTGTTTAGCTACTCGACGAGGATCAACTTTTCGGCGAGTTGGCTTCTAGCTAATTGTCTATATTTTTCTTCTCTCCCGTCCGGCTTTATATAATAGCCGGGTTAGGGCTTACAGAAAGGAAACCTAGAATACTACGGTAAGTTCTAACTTGGAAGGCAAGAATCCGCCTTCTACTCCAAGCCGTATCACGTGGGTCGTGGTCCGGGTTCTTCTAGAATCCGGCTTCTGCGCGCCAGCTTACTGGGCCGCCTAATGGACCGTGATCCATTACCATTCAGGCCACCATGGTAATCCGGCTCTTTAGGACAATGCCGGATATATCCCTAATCGGTATATATCCGACAATGTGGTTTTCTCCCCATCATCTTTCTTCATGAAGATTTGATTATACCTGGAGTATGCGTCGAGGAAGGAGAGCCTCTAGCAGCCCATAGTCGAATCGATAATCTGATTGATGCGTGGCAGCGGGAACCTATCTTTCAGGCAGTGCTGGTTCAACGAAGTGTATTCGATGCACATCCGTAGGATTTTTGTGTTCTTCTTGGCTACCAGTATCGGATTTGCGAGCCAAGATGCTATTTTGGTTTCTCGGATAAATTTTGCCGCGAGTAACCTGTTGATTTCTCTCCTATTGCTCTTTGCTTATGTTCTAAGGACCTCGAGTAGACTGCTGTACTGGATTTGCATCTTTGTAAATTTCGAGTGAGTGCTTGGCGAATTTCCTGGGTACTCCTGGCATGTCCACTAGGGCCCATGTGAAGATTTTAGAGTGCTCACGGAGAAATTTTACGAGCGCGCCTAAATATGCGATAGGCAACATATTGGACACACGTATTGTCTTTGCTGGATCAGTCAGGTGTAACTGGTGTGCTATTGTGTCCTTCTTCATGTCGAAGTCCATCTAGGTGTTGTTTTCTTGGTCAGGGGGGAATCAAGTAGTCAGTCGTGGCTGCAATGTTTGCCAGTTCCTACTACATCGATCCCAAACGACTGCGATATTTTGTTAAATTCAGCGTCACAATTGTCAGATTTCTTGTAGTTTCCACGCACCGTGATTATTCCCTTAGGTGCTGACATATTGAGCATCAGATACGCATAGTGGGGGACTGCCATGAATCTAACAAACCTTGTTCTGCCAAGTATTGGGTATTTTGACGGCCAGTTGACTACCTCGAAGTCAAACTTCTCTTTGCTGTAGTTGTTGTGCTCTCCAAAGACTACCTCTAGTGTTATTGCGCCCACATGTTTGACATCTTTCCGGGTACAATCCCGTGGAATGAATTCTATCTCGGGTTCATCTCCTCCATATTGTCCGTGTAGATGATGTTGATTCCACTTCCTCCGTCCATGAATACTCGATATAAATCGTATGCTCTAATTTGAGCTTAGAGTACTAGTGTGGCCCTTCCGAGATAAGGGACTCGAGGCGGGTGATCAGCTCTAGAGAAAGCGATGGCTGCGTGATACGTCATGAACTTATCCCTAATTGCTGATGCTCCATGATCATATTATGCCAATTGCTACATGTTTTCTCCCTTATTTATAGCATTTTCACACGTTTTCCGGGACTAACCTATTAACAAGATGCCCATAGCCAATTCCCTGTTTATTGCTGTTTTTTAGTTTCAGAAAAGTTATTCTGAAAATATTCTCGGAATCTGAAATTTAGAAGTCCGGAAGTCCTATTTTCCCCGGAAGCATCCAAAAGACCGAAGAGGAGTCAAAGAGGGGCAGCAAGGGGCTCACACCATGGGCTGGCACGGGTCCCCCTGGCCGCGCCAGCTAGGGGTGTGGGGCCTGGAGCTCCACCGCCTTTGCCCTTTCGCCTATTTAAGCCTCCCGGATGGAAAACCCTAGGAACCAGATCAAAATCCCCGAAAAAGTTCCGCAGCCGCCGTCACCATCAACCCTAGATCAGGAGGGTTCTGGAGCTGTTTTTCGGCACCCTGCCGGAGAGCAAATCATCACCGGAGGCTTCTATGTCACCATGCCTGCCTCCGGAGTGATGCGTGAGTAGTTCATCCCTGGACTACGGGTCCATAGCAGTAGCTAGATGGTTGTCTCCTCCTCATATGCCTACATGTTTAGATCTAGTGAGCTGCCTAGCATGATCGAGATTGATCTTATGTAATTCTATATGTTGTGTTTGCTAGGATCCGATGAATATTGAACTTATGCCAAGTTGATTATAGTCTTTATTGCATATGTTATTTGTGATCTTGCGTGCTTTTAGTTGCTAGTTGTTTCTCTGGGAAAGTAGTTGCTCGTGACTCCAAGAGGGAGTATTTATGCTTGATAGTGGGTTCATGCCTCCTTGTTGCCTTTCTCCAGTGACAGAAATGTGAAGGGGAGGATGTGTTGTTGCCATTAGGGAGAAAAAAACGATGAGAGTACCCACGTGTATAATCATTGCTTACACTACACACTTTGTTTAATGCAATTATCTGTTGCTTGCAACTTAATACCTAAGGGGGTTCGGATGATAACCTGAGGGTGGATTATTAGTCATAGATGCAGATGGATGTCGGTCTATGTATCTTGTTGTAATGCCTGCACAAAATATCATAGTAATCATCATGTTATAATGTGCAATACGGTGCAACCTTTATTTGTCAATTGCCCAGCTATAATTTGTTCACACAGCATGCTATCTTTTATGGAGAGACACCACTAGTGAACCTATGAACCCCGGTCCATTTTCCACACTTTTAATTAAACCACAACAATTTCCCGATCTCTCTACTTTCTGCAAGCATACAACTGATTTCCACACTATACGTCTAATCTTTGTTTTCAGCAAGACCGGTGAGATTGACAACCTCACTGTACCGTTGGGGCAAAGTTTTTGGTTGTGTTGTGTGCAGGTTCCACGTTGTTGCTGACACCGGGGAAGCGCCAGCACCACCGTCAGTGGCATCAACCTTCTGAAGATCCTCCTTCTCCTACTAGATTGATAACCCTGGTTCTTAACTAAGGGGAAAACTCCTACCACTGTGCTCATCACACCCTCCTCTTGGGGTATCCCAACAACACATAGCAAGGATTTTCTGGCGCCGTTGCCGGGGACAAGGAAGTCTTCTGACAAGGGGAGTCTCTCACTCTCAACCTCTTTATTTTGTTTATTGTCTTGTTTTTAGTTTTTGTCTTGTTTTTATTCTCTATATTGAAAACACAAAAAAATTAGTTTACTTCATAGTTGTTATTTATTTGCTTGCTATTATTCTGCTAAAATGAGTTTCTCTGAGAATACTAAGTTGTGTGACTTCACTAGCACAAACAACAATGATTTTATGTCCACACCTATTGCTCCACCTGCTCCTACTCATACTTTCTATGAGATTAAACCTGCTTTATTAAATCTTGTGACGAAAGAACAATTTTCTGGTATTAGTACTGATGATGTTGCTGCCCACCTTAATAATTTTGTTGAACTATGTGAGATGCAAAAAATATAAAGATGTGGATGGAGATATTATTAAACTGAAATTATTTCCTTTCTCTTTGAGAGGAAGAGCTAAAGAATGGTTGCTATCTTTGCCTAGAAATAGTATTGATTCATGGACTAAGTGTAAAGATGCTTTCGTTGGAAAATATTATCCTCCTGCTAAGATTATATCCCTAAGAAGTGACATAATGAATTTTAACCAATCTGACAATGAACATGTTTCTAAAGCTTGGGAAAGAATGAAAACTATGGTGAAGAATCGTCCCACTCATGGACTGACTACTTGGATGATTATACAAACTTTTTATGCAGGGCTGAATTTTTTCTCAAGGAACCTATTGGATTCAGCTGCTGGAGGTACCTTTATGTTTATCACTTTGGGGAATGCAACAAAACTTCTTGATGATATGATGATAAATTATTCAGAGTGGCATACTGAGAGAGCTCCACAAGGTAAGAAGGTAAATTCTGTTGAGGAAACCTCCTCTTTGAGTGAAAGGCTTGATGCTATTATGTCTATGCTTGTTAATGGTAAAGCTCAAGTTGATCCAAATAATGTTCCTTTAGCCTCTTTAGTTGCTCAAGAAGAGCATGTTGATGTAAACTTTATTAGAAATAATAATTTTAACAACAATGCTTATAGAAATAATTTTGGTGGAAACAATTATAAGCCTTATCCTCCTAATAATGGTTATGGTAATTCCTATGGAAACTCCTACAATAATAATAAAAGCTCTACCTATGATGTTGAAAACATGCTTAAAGAATTTATTAGCACACAAACTGCTTTTAATAAATCTGTTGGGGAAAAGCTTGGTAAAATAGATGTTCTTGCCTCTAAAGTAGATAGCCTTGCTATTGATGTTGATTTTCTAAAACTGAAAGTTTTGCCAGAAGAAGTCAAACAAAATAAAACTTTGAATGCCATCCAAGTTCAAATAGACAATAATGTTAGGTTGATGGCTGAATTACGTGCTAGGTGGGAAAAAGAAGATGAATTGGCTAGGAAGAATAATATTGGTAGAGTTTGTACTATCACAACCACTAGTAAAACTGAATTTCCAAGTGCTAGTAAACCTCCTACTATCAATGGTAAAGTAGTTTGTGTTGATAAAGTCTCCACTCCTTTGGTGAAACGTGCTAAATTGCCTCAAATTGCTGAAACTGCTTCTAATAAAAGTGCTGAAATTTTTAGAGATGTAGGAGATAATGGTCCTATTACTATTGATGATAATAATATTGATTTTGATGATTGTAATATCTCTGAAGTTATTATGTTTCTACAAAAGCTTGCTAGAAGTCCCAATGCTAGTGCCATGAATATGGCCTTTACTAAACATATTACTAATGCTCTCATGAAAGTTAGGGAAGAAAAGTTGAAACTTGAGACATCTATCCCTAGAAAATTAGATGATGGTTGGGGGCCTATCATTAAGATAAAAGTAAATGATTTTGATTGCAATTCTTTGTGTGATCTTGGTGCTAGTATCTCTGTTATGCCTCAAAAGCTTAATGATATTCTTGATTTACCAGCACTAGAACACTGTTATTTGGATGTTCATCTTGCTGATAATGCTAAGAAGAAACCCCTTGGTAAAATTGATGATGTTCTCATTATGGTTAACAATAACCTTGCCCCTGTTGATTTTGTTGTTATGAATATTGAATGCAATGCTTCTTGTCCTATTGTTTTGAGAAGACCTTTTCTTAGAACTGTTGGTGCTGTTATTGACATGAAAGAGGGGAGTATTAAATATCAACTTCCCCTCAAGAAAGGTTTGGAACATTTTCCTAGAAAGAAGATGAAGCTACCTTTTGACTCTATAATTGGAGAAAAATATGAAGTTGATTCTTCTTCACTTGAAAATACTTGAGTTGCCCTTTTTTTTGCCTAGCTGAAAGGCGTTAAAGCGCTACCGGGAGACAACCCGTTTTATTCCTCTGTTTTCATTCTGTTTTTCTTTGTTTTCTTTGGTGTGCTTTGCACCTGGGTGTTTTATATTTCCTTATAAACCCCTCTGTATCTTTTCTTTTGTGTTTTTGTTGAGCCAAGTCAAGCCTCTAGTGGAAAGTTGACACTATATTTCGGATTTCTGCGCAGAAAACAGATTTCTGCTGTCCACTGTTAATTCCGTAAAAAATCACAAAAAATTCAAAATAACCTGAGCTTTTTTGTTCTCAATCCTGAGATATATACGCAACTTTTCTTAGTTGACCACGTTTTTTATTTGAGAAACAGAAGAGTTTCGAAAAAATCGATCTCTGCCTGCTGTTCTGTTTTGACAGATTTCTGCCATTTATCGCAGTTGCATCTTAATCTCTTTGTTTTTGTGTTCTTTTGATAAAAAGAGTTTTAAAAGAAGTTGTGAAAATAGCTAATGTGCTTTATTTATAGTCTTGTGTTGAAACTGAACGATGTGATTTTATTATTTCGATTGCACTAACGTTGCTAATGAAGATAGTGAGAATTTTGATGTGAAGGAAGTTTTCAAGGGTCAAGAGAAAAGGATGATATGATGTGATCAAGAAGAGTGAAAAGCCTAAGCTTGGGGATTCCCCGATGGTACATACCAGAAAATTCCAAGAATACTCAAGCGTCTAAGCTTGGGGATGCCCAAGGCATCCCCTTCTTCATCAACAAATTCTCAAGTCACTTCTAGTGAAGCTATATTTTTATTCGTTCGCATCTTATGCGCTTTACTTGGAGCGTCTTTTATTTTTGTTTTCAGTTTGGTTTTTCTTTTTCTTTCAGTTTATTTTTTACTTTCATAATAAGCTTGGTTGTACCCCAGCATTCTTCTATTGGAGAGTGACATGCCGCTTTTTCATGAGAATATGTTGTATTCTTAGTCTCTGTTTGGCTGCTGCATTTATTTAGCTCCTGTTTTGCATGCATCTCTTATCAGAGATGTTAGTTTTAGTAGTGTTATTTCAGTACTATCATGTTTGCTTGTTGTATCATAAAGATTATTTTTTAAAGCATGTTTTGTATGGTGCTTGTTGGGAGAAAGAAAACTGCTGCTTGAAGTAGAATCTATAACAGTACTAGTAGAAGTTTGTATAGACTGTGGCTAGAACTTTTTCATGCCATGCTAAATGTTATTTTAGTTTTAAAGCCTTGTGGTTATTGAGTAGCATGAATAGCCTTAAATATCCGAGAGTGTTTAATATGTTTAGAAAGATTCATGAGTTGTTCTTGTCATAGTAGAGCATCAATATATGGTATTCTCTTTCGAATGTTATATTTGGTTGACTGGGCGCATGCTCACACCATGTTTATGACTACAAACCAGCCACGAATAGCCTCCATGACCACTTAGTTTTTGAACTTGTGATACTGCTTATGTCTTAATTAATGATGCTTATGTCGCTATGCATGATTATGGCTCTTATGCTCTCTTAATTTTTTGCTCCCAGTCTTTTGCTAGCCTCCACCTATACTGAGTATGAGCTCTACTCGTGCATACAAACTCCCTTAAACCAAGGTTTTTACCATTGCGTCCACCATACCTACCTACATGTGGTATTTAACTGCCATTTCAAAGTAAATTGCTCATGTGTGACCTTTAAAATCTTCAAAATTATTCTTGCTTTGTGTTCTTGTTTTTGCTCATGAGGACGTCAATAGAGAATCTTTATCTCACTTGTTGATTGGATTTCAGACCATGGAATAGTGGCTTCATCCGCTTATCCAAATGATAGAAGAGCTGGCAGCGGGGTGCCCAGCCCCAAATTAATACAAAAAAATTCTCTTCACTATTTTTGCCCCTGATCATATCAGTCAAAGCATAATTGTGTAAACACAAGATAAAGAGGGATGACCTTCTACACCAGTTGCGTCCTTCACCATGGGAGCTGCTCTTGTGAATCCAGTTGGCTTGTGACGTACTGTATTGTCCGTTTACCATTCGTTGACACTAGCATACACCTCTCCTAAAATATAGACATTCCTCCACAAATGTCAAACTTTTAAAACCTCTGTTTAATAAAATATAAATCTCTAGCACATGAGTGATCCCTGCTTCCCTATGCGAAGGGCCTTTCTTTTACTTTTATGTTGAGTCTTCATCTTCTAACTTTATGCACAATTGAGAGAGCATTTTTGCCATTCTGAGTTTTATGTGCATTTGTCCCATAAATATCAATAATTACTTCATGATGTGCTATCATTTGTTCTTAAATTATTTGTTCTAGTCTTCCTCTTGAACTTTGGAAGTGTCCTGGCATTTATGTTTTGTCCCACTCTGAAGGACTAGCGAAATAACACTTTTCCATGCTTCCTCTAAACCTGAAACAAACGTTTACCTTTCTTTGCATTATTATTCATGATCCTTTATTTGAGTTACTCTTTGTGATGCAAAGTAATTGCTATGCTTTATTATTAAAGTTTTATTTTTCATGCCTGTGTTTAAAGTTTTATGATCTCAGCGTGCATATTCTTTTACATTAGATTGATCAAGTTTATGTTAGTAGCATGTCACCTCAGAAATTATTGTTTTAACGTTTACCTACTCGAGGACGAGTAGGAACTAAGCTTAGGGATGCTTGATACGTCATAAACGTATCCCTAATTTCTGATGCTCCATGATCATATTATGCCAATTGTTACATGTTTTCTCCCTTATTTATAGCATTTTCACACGTTTTCTGGGACTAACCTATTAACAAGATGCCCAGAGGCATTTCCCTGTTTTTTGTTGTTTTTTAGTTTCAGAAAAGTTGTTCTGGAAATATTCTCGGAATTGGAAAATTCGAAGCCCGGAAGTCCTATTTTCCCCGGAAGCATCCAGAAGACCGAAGATGAGTCGAAGAGCGGCAGCAGGGGGGCACACCATGGGCTGGCGCGGGTCCCACCTGGCCGCGCCAGCTAGGGGTGTGGGCCTATCCTTTACTTTTATGTTGAGTCAGTAAACCCATTCCTTTCTGTCTCTAGCAAGCATTTGAGTTATTGTGATCTCACCATCTATATGTTGATTTATTCAATCATGTTTTCTATCCTTCTTTGTTTAGCACATGTTTTATTATCTGAATGAATATTACTTTGAAAGCTATGAATCACTGTAAAAGGATTGTTATAATTAAACATGTTAAGCTCTACAATATAAGCCTTGTTATGAAGACTTCACCTAAGATAAGTATGATATCATTAAATGTTCTCTAACCAAGAACGAAGTTTTCCATCACCAATTTTCATTCTCTCTTTTGCATCTTTAGTGACTCCCATTACTCGTTTCAAGTTAAGTTATATGAGAGGAAGTTGTTGTCTATAATGATTGGTGCATAGATAAACGTGATGCTTCTTGTCCGTATTTGATACGTCATAACATTATCCCTAATTTATGATGCTCCATGATCATATTATGCCAATTGATACATGTTTTCTCCCTTATTTATAGCATTTTTCATACGTTTTCCGGACCAATTAACAAGATTCCCAGAGCCAGTTCCCTGTTTTCTGTTGTTTTTAGTTTCAGAAAAGTTGTTCTGGAAATATTGTCGGAATTGGAAAATTCGAAGCCCGGAAGTTCTATTTTCCCCGGAAGCATCCAGAAGACCGAAGAGGAGTCGAAGAGGGGCAGCAAGGGGCCAACACCATGGGCTAGCGTGGGTCCCCCCTGGCCACACCAGCTAGGGGTGTGGGGCCCCTGGAGCTCCACCGCCTTTTCCCTTTTGCATATTTAAGCCCCCCGGATGGAAAACCCTAGGCACCTGATAAAAATCCCCGAAAAAGTTCCGCCGCCTCCATCACCGTCAACCCTAGATCGGGAGGGTTCTAGAGCTATTTTCCGGCACCCCGCCGGAGAGGAAATCATCACCGGAGGCATCTACATCACCATGCCTGCATCTGGAGTGATGCGTGAGTAGTTCATCCCTGGACTACGGGTCTATAGCAGTAGCTAGATGGTTATCTCCTCCTCATATGCCTCCATGTTTAGATCTCGTGAGCTGACTATCATGATCGAGATTGATCTTATGTAATTCTATATGCTGTGTTTGCTGGGATCCGATGAATACTGAACTTATTCCAAGTTGATTATAGTCTTTATTGCATATGTTATTTGTTATCTTGCATACTTTCCGTTGCTAGTGGTTGCTCTGGCCAAGTAGTTGCTAGTGACTCCAAGAGGGAGTATTTATGCTTAATAGTGGGTTCATGCCTCCTTGTTGCCTTGCTCGAGTGACAGAAACGTGAAGGGGGAGGATGTGTTGTTGCCATTAGGGAGAAAACCACGGTGAGAGTACCCGCGTGTATAATCATTGCTTACATTACACACTTTGTTTAATGCAATGATCTGTTGCTTGCAACTTAATACCTAAGGGGGTTCGGATGATAACATGAGGGTGGATTATTAGTCATAGATGAAGATGGATGTCGGTCTATGTATCTTGTTGTAATGCTCGCACAAAATATCATAGTAATCATCATGTTACAATGTGCACTACGGTGCAACCTTTATTTTTCAATTGCCCAGCTGTAATTTGTTCACCCAGCATGCTATCTTTTATGGAGAGACACCACTAGTGAACCTATGAACCCCGGTCCATTTTCCACACTGTTAATCAAACCACAACAATTTCCTGCTCTCTCTACTTTCTGCAAGCATACAACTGTTTTCCACACTATATGTCTAATCTTTGTTTTCAGCAAGACCTGTGAGATTGACAACCTCACTGTACCGTTGGGGCAAAGTATTTTGGTCGTGTTGTGTGCAGGTTCCATGTTGTTGCTGACACCGGTGAAGCGCCAGCACCACCGTCAGTGGCATCAACCTTCCGAAGATCCTCCTTCTCCTACTGGATTGATAACCCTGGTTCTTAACTAAGGGGAAAACTCCTACCGCTGTGCTCATCACACCCTCCTCTTGGGGTATCCCAACAACACATAGCACTGCGTCTCACCAGTCCAGGAACTAGGGTGTTGCAAGAGGTGATATATCCGCTAGGTTCACCTGTCTGGTAGCGAGTTTTTAACTGCTTTTGGACGGGGAGCCTTTCTATATCATGAATATCTTTCCTTTTGGCTCCGGTATGTTTCTTCCTCTGGGTAGACCTCTCTATATTGACAGTGTATTATTACGTCCTGCTGCGCTCTGGATGATCCTTGAGGTTGTTGTTCTGGATGGGCGATTTCTGGTCCTGGCGGTGGTGGTGGCGCACTATTGCCAATGCTCTTGGGACAACATGAACCCCATCTCTTTGGGATTCTCTCTGTTTTCTATATGCTGCTTTTGCAAGGAGGTTGAACCTGTGATAGTCTTTCAATTTGTGACTAGATCTGCGAACTTCATTGTCGTCGTCATACATGTGCTTTGGGCACGGCCCATCGAGTTGTTGCTCGATTGACATGGGCAGTAACCCATCTTATCGAGTCTTCCTTGGTTGCCACTCACGCTTCTCATCTTTCCCACGCTCGCGTTCTTGCTCGCGCGGCTGCTTGCGCCCTGTCTACGATAGTCGTTGCTGCGACCACCGGGGAACTCGGCTACGACTAACTCGGGTTCCATTTTGTCTAATACCCGGTTCTTGCGCTTTCTTCGCTTGTTCGGGTCATTGTTGTATCTCTTGTTTCCTTCTTGTGCATAAGAGGTATTCATGTGATCTTCCTCGGGTGAGGGTGGGTGGGTGTTGTGCGCTGATTCTTCACCTTCCCCCAACTGTTTGCTACCACTATGAGCTTGCTCACTGTTCTCACCCGAACCCGACCGATGTATTACCGTAGGTACATGCGGCAGAGCTCGTCTTTAAAGCTGTCGATAGCCGTCTCGTACGAGATGTCCTCCGCGCTGTTTTTTAACGTGGTCCACCTCTATTTGTACCCGCGGATGTTCGTTGTCTGCAAGCTTTCAGCTGCCCGACTGTTATTGGTCGTTTGCAGGTAGACTTGAAATTATGGACGAAATCGAACTCGAAGTCCTCCTAGCGGCTGTAGTTGTTCTTAGGCCGGCTTTTCAGCCAGTTTCTTGCCGCCCCTATGAGTTGTAGTTGTATGTATTGCATCTTTGTCACCTTGTTACCCTTCTGGAATCTCACCACGGTCAGGTAGTCGTCTAGCCATGACTCGGGTTCTTGATCGCCATCGTACTTGGGTGTTTCAGCTGTTGTTTTGAACCTCTTCGGCTTCCTGGTCTAACGGATTTCCCAAGTGAAACAAGGAGGACCACAAAGTTCCTCGTAGTCCAAGTTAGTCAAATCGTACTTCGAGTTTTCTGCTCGAGTTCTAGTTATCCTTGCAGTAGTGCTTCTACTCCTCTTTCCCTGCGTGACCTATCCACCTTGTTTTGAGTGAGTCGGTCCCGTAGGTCTTGGGGGTCTTCCTCGTGATGTGCCACTCGGCTTGGTTTGATTTTCTTCTTTTGCTGGTATCTCGTGTGTTGCCGCTTGTGGAGCATGCTTTTCCTTTAGCTCTGCACTGGCCATGATGAGGCATCGCATCATCTCCTCGTGTACTTCCCCGCGGGAATCGCCCGGTGCTGGTTTTGTGGACATTAGGTACGTATGGACCTGTAGAAGCCTTTCCTGAGGTGTTCTAGGTGTCAATCTTTCTAGCAGATTGGGTTCTTTCTGGTCGTGATGTAGATCAAGCACCTTTTGGATTCCTCTCATGGACTCTGTCGTCATACTTGTTGTTTGTGACTGCCGCTTGGGCGCGTTTGGTTTCTGCAGTCCACTGCCCGAAACTTCCGTTGAGTGCATCTCTGGGAGTCCCGTGTTGTCCAGCTCTTTGTACATTTTGTTCAGTTTCTTCTTGTGTTGGGCCAGCTTCCATAGGCAAGCCAACCGTTCCTCTAAGTTGGCTCCTGTTGGGAGGGGAAGACCCTGCTCAACTAGCGCGGTGACCAGCCCTATTGTTTCCGGCGATATACGTAGCTGGGGGAACCCCTTGCCACTCTTTCCTTTACTCGCAGATCCAGAACTGGCAGGTGGAGGGAGTTCGCTGAGTCCACCGTTGTTGTCGATCGGGTCTTGGTCCTCGGTTGGTGGGGACTTCGATGGGTCCTCCTCCCTTCCTTCCTCGCTTCCACCCTTGTCTTCCTCAGTCGCGTGCGTCGCGTCAGTTGCCCTAGGTGGGTCGGTTATCTTATCTTCTCCGTCGCTTTTCGAGGACGAACGCTTGATGTGTCTCGCCATTGCAATGAAGTGGACATGAGGATTGATGGGGTAAGAGTACTCCGGGCTCGCCTCTTCGAGTGAGAGCACCAAAAAATCCAGCACAACCGCCTCTTCCGGCTGAATCCTATCCGAGTCTTGCAGGTGTAATACTCCCGTGCGGCTCTCCTGGAAGATCAGATCGCCAAACGTAAGGTCGATGCTCCAGTCAAGAGAGTAAAAGGCTGAATGGGATCCTGCTGAGTGCTTGCTGAAGTCGATTGACCCGAAACGGACCGAGTCTGGCCAGATCGTCGAGTTGCAGCCTAATGGTGATAAAGTCGAAGAAGTCACGGATCTAGCGCCATAGGTTCCTACAGACGACGCCAAATGTCAAGGGGGGTGAACTCAACAATCCCCATGGTGAGGGACCCGGGGTTTCGTGAAGAATGAAGGCGCTGGTGGATTACTCGACTTGACGGGTTGCTGCCCGCGAATTTTATTCCGATCAGGTGAAAAGTATAGATTGCAGGGGGTGCCATTCGCAGATTGGATCTAGCGCAGCTCTAAATCTAGGGTTGTCTGTACGGTTTATGAACTCCTCCCGTGCTTTACATAGGTAGCCGGGTCTAGGAGGTCGTACATGAGGCGGACTCAAATCTGAGTCGGAATTTACACTTTCCTATTCTTATTGCCTAAACCTTTCCTTATTCTGCTTCTGTATAGGTTTTTTCCGCGGGCTTCTGCGTAGTCATCTGTTGAGATTGCTAGGGCACCCCTTGTCGGGCCGCACCTGGTATACCCATCATGGAGTGTCTCTCGGGTACCGTCACATCAGCAGTTAACATGAAGATTATTCTTTGCATGTTTGAGCAATTGTCAGGTTTAAAAATAAATTTCCACAAGAGTGAGATTTTCTGTTTTGGAAAGTCAAAAGATAATGAAGACGGATACAAACAGATCCTTGGTTGTGAGTCTGGTTCTTTACCTTTTAAATACCTTGGGATGCCAATCCATCATAGAACTCTCCGAATGCTGAATGGTATCAAGTAGATACTCGCTTCAAAAGGGAGTTGAGTTGCTAGAAAGGCAAGTTACAATCCTATGGGGATCGTCTTGTTCTAGTGAATTCGGTGTTAACAAGTCTTGCTATGTTCATGCTATCTTTTTTTCGAGATACTCATAGGGGTAAGATTTCGCTTTCCGCAGCGCTGAGACCTAAGCGAAGATTTCGCTTTCCGCGGCGCTGAGATCTAAGCGAAGATTTCGCTTTGAGACCTTTTGGACCAAACTGGATGGTTTCGATGATGCGATCCGCGAAGCTTGGCAATGTGAACAAACGATAGTCGATCCCTTCATGCGCCTCAATGAACTCCTAAGGGCTTCGGCGGCGCACCTACAGGCTTGGGGTCAGAGGAAGATTGGGAATGTCAAACTGCAATTGGCCATGGCCCACATTGTAATTCTAAGGTTCGATGTGGCCCAAGAGCGGCGTGGACTGTCGGATGGCGAGAGATGGCTGCACCGAGCCCTGAAGCAGCGAGTCTTGGGCCTTGCCTCCTTGGAGCGAACGATTGCAAGGCAAAGGTCCCAGGTGCGTTGGCTGCGTGATGGGGATGCCAACACCAAGTTGTTCCACGCAGTTGCGAATGGAAGGCGGACGAGAAACTTTGTTACTGCGGTAAAATTTGAGGAGGAGATCTTCACCAGCCAGGAGGGCAAGGAGGAGGCCTTTTTTGCGGCGTACAAAGAGTTGCTGGGCCGTATTCATGCACGGGATTACACACTGGACCTTGACGAACTGGGGTTGCCAAGGTTGGACCTCTCGGATTTGGACAAAGCTATAATGGAGGAGGAAGTTTGGGAAGTTGTCAAAGACATGCCGTCTGACCGCGCGCCGGGGCCGGACGGGTACATGGGGTGCTTCTATCAGAGGGCGTGGCCGGTGAGCAAGGGGGATGTCACGGCGGCAGTGCATAAATGGTTCGCTGGTGATGGTAGGGGCTTTGGCCTGCTGAATACGGCTCTCATCACCTTGGTGCCGCAGAAACAAGAAGCGATCGAGGTGGGGGATTTCCACCCGATAAGCCTGACGCACAGTTTCTCCAAGCTATGCTCTAAGATCCTCGCAAACCGCCTACGGCCGGTCATGGGCAAGATTGTTAGCGCGAATCAATCGGCATTCATCAGGAATAGAAGCCTACATGATAATTTCCTCTTGGTTCGACAAGTCGCGAGGAAACTGAATGGGAGGAAGAAACCGGCAGCACTGCTCAAGTTGGACATCTCTCGGGCGTTTGACTCGTTGTCATGGAGTTTTCTCTTCGAGGTTTTGAGACACACGGGTTTTAGCGACAGTTGGTTAAGGAGACTAGCAATGCTAATGTATACGGCAACCACGAGGGTGGTAGTCAATGGGAGGGCGGGCAAGTCATTCAAGCATGCTTGCGGTTTACGGCAGGGGGACCGGAGCTCGCCTGCGTTCTTCGTCATTGCCATGGAGGTTCTGACAGTGTCGGTAAGGCCACCAATTGCAACATCCTCGAACCTTTGAGTGGGGTAACACCCCTTCAACGCATGTCTGCGTTCGCGGACGATGTAGCCCTATTCTGTAAGCCATCCATCGAGGATCTGGCTGCCACACACGAGATTTTGAGAATTTTTGGAGGTGCCTCTAGGCTGAGAATCAACATGGGCAACACCACGTCCATTATCATACGCGGTACCGAGGGGGATGAGCAACGAGTACACAACCTTCTGAACTGCAAGATCGCCCACTTCCCGATTACGTACTTGGGCCTGCAATTGGCTTTACGACCGCTCACAAGGAGGGAGTGGCAGCCCATGCTCGATAGAGCAATTGACTTCCTCCCTTCCTGGCAGCGAGGGTTGATAGCCAGGGCTGGGAGGCTGGTTCTAGTCAAGGCGGTGGTCTCTGCGAGGCCTGTACATCATCTTCTGATCGCGGAGGCGCCGGCCTGGCTGCTTGAGGAGCTAAACGGCTGGATGCGAGTGTTTTTTTGGTCAGGGAAGGACAAAGTTAACGGAGGGGAGTGCATGGTGGCGTGGGACAGGATTTGTCAGCCACTTGACTTCGGTGGGCTTGGAGTTAAGAATCTGAAACTCCAAGGCCTGGCTCTGCGCGCTCGCTGGGAGTGGCTCGCTCATACTGACCAGGATAGGCCCTGGTAGGGGCTACCACGCCTTAAGGAGAAAGCCACGGAGGAGATTTTCAACAGTTTTGCGCGAGTTACGTTGGGAAACGGCAAAGGCACGCTCTTTTGGAAAGATCGATGGCTCCAGGGACGGACTGTTGAGGAGATCGCACCGGAAGTACAGAAACTAGTTGGAACCAGGAGGAGAAATTGCCGGACTGTGGAAAGAGGCTTGCAGGGAAATGCCTGGATCGGAGATTTGGCGAGCCTGCCTAACCAGCATGCTTGCGATCAGCTACTCAGACTTTGGATTTAGATAAGGAGCATGCCAAGGAACGAGGCGATCGATGATGAGTTCAGATGGGCGGGTACTCGGGATGGAGTTTATTCCGCCAAAGGTACGTACAGCTTCAAGATGGCAATATTCCCCACGGGGGCGGATATCTGCGGGCATATACCCGATAAGTAGCGGGGATGGAGGGCAATTTTTCCCCATGGGAATGGCGGGGCGGGTACCCGACAAGCTAACGGGGAGGGTACGGGGGACAAAATCACCCCGTGGAGTCTCCATGGGTACCCGTGTCCCCACATGTCAGTCACATAGACAACGAAAATAACCTAGCTAACCCTCACCCCTGTAACCGCACCACACCGTCGACACCCCCACTCGTTTCCCCTCCCAGCCGCCATTCTCCACATCCACTCGACCTCACCCCCCACGCCGCCACGGTCGCACATCGCGTCGTGTCCTCTCCAGCTCTCCTCACTCGCGTCGCCTCCAAGCCCCAAATCAGAACTCGCACGAGCGGCGGGCCGGCGGCCACCTTCTCAACTCCTTCCGGCCATCCTTCCCGTCCATCGCGAGGAGCAGGAGAGGCGCAAGAAGCCAAGGATGAACTCGTCGGGGAGTTCGCCGGCGAGATTCGCGTCACCTGAGACACCGACGACCTCTTCTCTGCCCTCCTCTTCTCCGCTCTGGTCGCGGCCATGGATTAGATCTCCGGCATCGAGTTCCCCATGGATACCCGGTGGGTGCCGGATACCCGACGATGACGGGGATGGGGGTCGTTTCCCCCCCGATAGCTTCATGGGGACTGGCGGGGACGGGGACTGGCGGGGATCGGGGCGGGGACGGTGGAGTCATCCCCGGGAATCCCCGTCCCCGTTGCCATGGTGAGTACAGCTTGCTTTGTGAGGGACGTGAGAGATTTCAGGGAGCTGAGTGGATTTGGATGGCCCGTGCACCCCCTAAGTGCAAGATTTTTGCATGGTTAGCACTGCAATATAGACTGTGGACATCTGACAGAAGATGCAGGCATGGATTGCAGGCTAGCCCCGATGCGTGCTTCATTTGCCTCCAGGAGGAGGATAACGTGGACCATATCCTTTGCCAATGTGTATACGCGAGAGAGGTTTGGCATCGAGTCTTTCAGGCTATGCGTCGCACATCACTGGCGATACCTTAAACTGATCAAACGCTACAGACGTGGTGGGAAGGCAGCAGGAGTGGCATTCAGGCGGCAGCAGGTAAAAGGAGTTTTGATGCACTTGTGATCCTAACTTCCTGGAGCCTGTGGAAGAACCGTAATGCCTGGGTGTTTAACAAGCCAGCCCAGCAAAAATCGGCGGCTAATCTTGCTGTACAAGTGATCGAGGAGTTTGAGCTGTGGAAAATAGTGCTAGGTGGAGGAGGAAGAGTAACCATTACGAGTAGTTAGCTTGTTAGCTTTGGAGAGAGGGTAGGTAATAGGAGTGTTACCTACTTTGTTGGAGTCTGAGGGCACCTTGATGCCCATTGTAATTATTTCTTCCCTTCTATAAAAGTAAGGTACGCCATAGGCGTACTTTCTAAAAAAAAATAGGGGTAAGAAATACTATACTTTTATAGATCACGCTTTTTCTCGCAAAGTGATGAAAATAAGCGAAAATATAGGTTGACCAAATGAAATATTATTTGCAGACCCAAAAAACAAAGAAGGTTTAGGTATTGAGGTACTGGATCTAAAAAACAAATACATTCTTAGCAAATGGTTGTTTTTGAACTGTTAACCAAAGAAGGAGTATGGTAGGATTTAATACTGAATGAGTACCTAAAAACTTCAACCTTAGCTCAGGTTGTGGCCAAACCAACAAACTCTCTCTTTTGGAAAAGTTTGATGCGAGTTAAATATGGCTTTTTTAGTAGAGGATATTTAAACTTGGAAATGGGACTGCTATTAGCTTTGGGAAGATACTTGGTTAGGTGATACACCTCTAAAAGCTCAATATCCAATATTATATAACATTGTTAGACGGAAGAATGCTTCTGTTTAAGATGTTATGTCTAATGCGCACCTCCGATTAATATGAGTTTTAGGAGAAATCTAATTGGTAAATTATGGGACTTGTGGTCTTATCTATACCAAATATTGATGAAGGTTAACTTAACAGAGGATTATCATACTATTGTGTGGAAATTAACTGGTAATGGTGTATTTACTGCCAAATCTATGTATGAAGACCTAATGAATGAGCATACTATATATCTTCGGAAATACCTTTGTAAGCTGGAAAAAATAAAAGTGTTTATGTGGTCCCTGAATAACAAAGTCTTGCTCACTAAGGATAATCTACTTAAACGAAAATGGCAAGGATGTACTAAATTTTCTTTTTGCAACTCGGAGGAGAATATTGAACATTTGTTTATCTCTTGTCCTTTTGCTAAACTCGTGTGGCGGGTTGTTTTTACTAATTATAACATCACACTACCGAACAATATATCAGATATGTTCCGTAATTGGCTGAATGATGTTGAAAAAAAGGTAGCATCTGAATTGGTGTTTCAGCGTTGTGTTGGTCAATCTAGAACTGTCGGAATAATATTGTTTTTAGCCGGTCGACAAATATTAATGTTTTGCACATTATATCTATGTCGGTTCATTGGATACAACAGTGGGATTTGGTTCTTCGAGTGTGCCAGCGAGGACTTATGATACCGGATGTTCATATCCTGATGGTCGCTCAGAATTTTTTCAGCCAGGTTTCGTGGCAGCATATTAGGCGATTACAAGATGCGGAGCTCGAGTATGTTGTCATTATTTCGATGGTTGATTTATGTCTCAACCTTGCTTGATCGTCGATTGTAACGAATGATGCTTCTTTGAACAATGCAATAAAAAGCCATGTGCATTAATGGATACAGGAGTTGGATTTTTCACCCCTATTTCAGAAAAATAAATTGTCTGGACCGTGGATATGTATCTCGGGGTACAGCTTGGATAGGGACGGGGACTGCAAAGTTTTGGACTCATCGTGGCCATGCATGGTGGACAAGTTAGCGACCTAAGCAAATTCGAACTTGAAATTTCTTTGCTCAAACTGAAAGCGCACCGGCCGCAACAGCAACGACGATGAGCTGCAACCTGCAATTAGGCTATCAAAAACAACACATGGGTTGTTAACGTACGGTCTTCCTAATTTTGCAACCGCCGCGCGCATGCAGGATATATATGGGCACCAAAATCCGCCCTCGACTTGTTCTCTCGGCCTCAAATCCATCTCCGGCATTCCATCCTCGCCGTCGCGCCATGGGTTGCGGCACCTCCAAGGATGCCGTGGTCAGCAGCGACGGCAGCGGCCGGTGCAGCCGCAAGCTCTTCCGGCGGAAGTCCAGTGTCGTCGCCACCGGCGCCCACCAGCCGGTCGCCGCTGCGGCCAAGAACAATGGCGACGGGGTAAAGCGTCACAAGTCGGAATCGAAGGCCCTCGTCAAGGGCGGCAGCGATGTGGCGTCGACCGTGATCGCCGCGAAGATCGTCGGGGAGAACAAAGATAAGGAGGAGGTGAAGAAGGACGGTAAGGAAGAAGTGGCAGTCGTCACCGGAACGGGAGATGGGAAGGGGAAGGGGACGGCGAGCGAGAAGGCCGCCAGTAAGGCTGACGGCGTCAGGGACAAGAAAGTTGTTGCCGATCAGGGAGGCGATGTCGTCGTCGTCGAGGAGATCAAGAATGACGAGGCGGCCGTCGAGGAGAGGAGAGACGAGCGGCGGGGCGAGGATGAGGAAGTGTGGTCGGCCGAGGCGAATGACAACGAGGGGGCGTCGTCGGCCGAGAAAGACATCGAGGAGATCGCCATGGAGGTGGACGACGACGGTGGCGTGACCATCACGGATGCCCCGGTGGGCGTGGAGACCGTGGAGGAGGACGAGATTGTCCCCTCCGAGTCCGCCACGGTGTCTGGGGACGACGGTGACGTCGGCGTCGTGGCCAAGGAGGACGAACTTGTGTCATTCGCGTCCGCTCCGTTGGCCGAGGAGGTGGACGATGTCCTCCTGCCAGCCGCTCCAGTCTCCGAGGAGGTTGACGTTGCGGTCTTCACGCCTGCCCCGTTGGCCAAGGCGGGCCAAACTGCGGTGGCAAAGGGGAAAACGGAAGCTGCCGCCTTGGCGGATGCTCTGGTGGCCAAGGAAGCTGAAAGCGTCACCGTCGCGGCTGCTCCGGTTGTCACGGAAGATGAAGGCGCGACCACCGTCGACGACTCGGCTGCCCTGACGACGACGGCCAACGCGGACGAAACTGTCGCCTCTCCGTTGGCCAACGTGGACGAAAGCCTCGCATTCCCGGCCACCGCGCCGGCTACCGAGGATGACGTGGAAGAGGCGGCAGAGCAACCTACGGTTTCCAGCAATTACGACGACGATTTGAGAGACGATCAAGAGCCGCCGGAGCCTACCCCTGTCGAGGAGGTGGGAAGCGAGGCCGACGACGACGAGACGGAACAAGCTAAAGAGGCCGCGGCGACGGAGGAGGCCAATGCCGAGCCGGAAGAAGCCGGGAGCGTCTCCCGGAAACCAGAGGAGGAGGAGACATCAGCGGCCGCGTCGGGAGACGATGACGGTAGGTTCGATTTGCTCCTTTGCTAATGACCCATTTGCACATCCAAGCCCTGAAGTCCAACATTTGTTTTGTTCAGCACATGCTATTCCAGCATTTTGATTGGGTTCGAGTTTTGCTTTCCACCATTTGCAGGGGAATCTGATGGAAATCAAGCCGTTGATTTGAATGATGCCGGAAACAAGGAGCTAGAAGGAGGAGAGGATCAGCTGACCGTCGAGGGGATAAAGGACGACGACGATGACGAACTTGAGAAGTGTATTGGGAATGCCGTCGCTCCGATCGAGTCGTCTAGCTGAAATTGAGAGGTGTATTTGGAATGTTCAGTTTGAACGGTTCCTTTTGCCATTGGCATATATATTACTCCTAGATGTGTATGGATATTAATTGGCCCACCTAGCTTCTCCTGTCTAATCTTTGTATATCTCCTCTGTTTTCATTTTAATTTTGCGTTGGTTTTTCTCTTCCAGTTCTGTACTTCCTATTCGGTCTGGTCTGGGGTATAGGACATTTTTCTTAGATTTATTCTAGTTTGTAAAGCTTGTACATAACATAACTTTTGTTCTATGCTGTGGTTGGAAAATGGTTCAGTCTGATTATTTAGCCCGCCGTAATTTCCTCCAAGCAAAAAGCCTCAAGATAGATGCTATAGCCTATATAGTGGTGAGTGGTAGCTGCTGTCCCCTGAAAATTTGTTGATGCAGAGAGGTTGGTACTTGGTAGAGAGAAGTAATGTGAGTATGTACAAATCCATACTTTGTAGAGAGAAGTAATGCGTCGGTATGTATGGTGAGAGGTATTATTGGGGGACACCGGAGATGTCTTAGAAGATCAGAGGAGGAGGCTAGCCAAAAGGGTAGCCAGAGGGGAGCCACACCATGGGGTGGCACCCCCTGGCCGTGCCGCCAGGTGGTGTGGCCACCCTGGCCCATCTCTGGTCGATCCCTTTCGCGTACTTGACCCCAGGGAATCCTAATCCCAAGACTGTCGGGGCGGAAAACACTAGAGAGAGAAAAGCTCTCCGGCAGGGAGAAATTTGCCGGGGAAATTCCTCTCCGGAGAGGGGAAATCATCGCCATCGTCACCGTCATCGCTCCAGGCATCATCAAGATCGTCATCGTCGTCATCATCACCACCAGCACCATCACCCTCATCATCCACCTTCATCCCGCTATAACAATTAGGGGCCTCTATCGTTGTTTTACATTGGATCTCTCTCCCGGTGTGAATTACTTGTTAGTAGTTGATGCTTGTGAGATTTATCGGTGTTAGCAATTTATGACCAGATTGTTATTATCCATTATATCACCTCTTATTATGATCCATATGATGTCTTGTGAGTAGTTCGTTTAGTTTTTGAGGACATGGGGGAAGTCATGATGTTAGTAGTGAAGTTATGTTGAAGTAATATCTCGTGGTTTGGTATTTAAGTTGGGGTGCTATCCTTCTAGTGGTGTCATGTGAACATCGACTACATGATATTTCACCTTTATGGGACTAGGAGGATGCATTTTGTATTTGACTACTAATTGTGGGGTTGCCGGAGTGACAGAAAACTAAACCCCCGTTAGGAAACCAATGCACGAGGGAGCGTAGAATCCCGGAGTTTTAAGGCTGTGGTTAGATTTATCTTAATTACTTTATTGTATTTGCGGATGCTTACGAGGGGTATAATCACAAGTATGTATTAGTCCCAGTTGGGCCGTGCAATAGTATAGGTTCACCCACACAACATTTCACGAACCAATTGATATTAATCAATCTTAATGAAGCGAAAACACTTGACGAAATTGCCATGTGTCCTCGAGAACGTTTGGTAGTCATAAGTAACACAACCGGCTTGTCCTTTTCTCTAAAAAGGATTGAGCCACTCGCTGCAATATTATTTACTGCACTTTATTTACTCGCACTTTATTTATCTGTTTTATCAAAAACCTCCAAAAAACGGTTTGCTAGTGTTTACAGTGAATCCTCTATCCAACCTGCTTGTCAACACCTTCTGCTCCTCGTTGTGTTCGACACTCTTATTTATCGAAAGTACTACGATACACCCCCTATACTTGTGGGTCATCAACCGCCATGCAATGGTTTTTTTTCTAGTGTTGCCATTGAGAGTTTTTTTGTGGGTATGTTGGCATTGAGTGTTGGCCACTAAGACTGTTACAACCTTACACAGATGGCATACCGCCGTCCACAGAACGAGAAGAGCGGTTGTGGGCAACCAATGATCAAGCCAACGACCGACAATCACAAAGCAGACACCTATGGGCATGCTAAAACCCCCCGCCTAGCGCACCACTGCAGTCTAGCAATGGTCCTTGATATTGCAAGCGGTGTAGGTGAAGAACTCCACGTGCGGGGGAGCCTAGATTTCCAAGATATTCGTACCATCGTATATGTGGAAGAGAAGAAGTTACCTATCTTATGATGAGTAGTTAAATCATCATACCAAATGTTCTGGTAAATGAAAAGAGTGTTTTAATCTTGTCTTGCAATACTCTCTGGTGTGGATGATTTATTGGACAAAGCTGTTGTATGCATCTCCAAGAGGGAGTTTATATGCTTGATAGTGAGTTCATGCCTCCTTGCTTCATGCGCTTGAGTGAAAGAAACATGCATGGGGAGCATGTGATGCTGCTACTAGGGAGAAAACATCGATGTTCTTGTTTACGGATGAGAATTATTTCTTATATTCTGTATTGTTCTTAATGCAATTATCTGTTGCAAATAAGTAATCACTTCGTTGCTGCAACTTAATACCAAGGCATTAGATGTATAGCTTTCTTGAGGTAGACTGTTAGTTATATATGCTTTCGGATGGCGGTGTATATATGTTCGACGTAATGCCTACATGATTAGAACTCGTGAACTATATCTCTTCATAATAGCATTGTTATGCGTTCATGATTTGTCAATTGCCCAGATGTAATTGGTTTACCCAGCATGTTTATTATTTTATGGAGATACACCACTAGTAAAACTATGGCTCTCGATCCATTTTTCCTCATTGAATACAATTTTGTTTACTCTCTTTTCATCATCACTTTCTTGTTGGTCCGTTTATTTTTAAACATCTTCAATACATTCGATATGTTTATTCTCTAATTCAAAGCAAGACGGAAAGATTGACAACCTTGTCTGAAAGTTGGGAGCAAAAGAGAGTTTGTGTTTTGTGTGCAGGTCCACGCTTGTTTAAGCGTCATACAACAAGCAATCTACTGAGAGACTTCAAAATTCTACTCGATTGATCATCATGATTCCTTAACTGGGGGAAATCTGCTTCTTGACTATATCATACCTTACTCTTAGGGTCTCCCAACAGGTGTGTGATTTCACGCCATCAACTTTCCATGGCAATTTACTCATATAATAAATCCCCTTTCAATAGAAATCCAATAAATACTACAAAATCCATTCTCGTGTAATTCTTTCATAGTTAGTGGTGGTCACCCACAACATGCCTATTTTATAGCATTAGTAATGCAAGAATGACATAATGCTTGAGATGATGTTTCTTGAAAAGAGAAACAATGGACTAGTGGATGGTAGAATGTATGAAGTATCTTCTGGAAAAAACATATTTAGTCTATGCCACATTTTCCATCTGATCTTTGGAATCCTCTTATATCAATATTGTCTATATGAAATAATAATAATAATAGTATTATTCATCTTGTAACATTTTTATAAAGATATATCCAGCGTGTTGATCTAACGCCGCATACATTTTTTTCCCGATAAACGTCATGTGCATATGACCGATCAACTTGATGCATCTTATATTAAGTAAATTAATCAGCTACTGGATGGACAGACTCACGCTAGACATCTACGAACTAAGAATACCAAAGAATTCTATACAACATCTACCAAAATGGCAGTCGAGGTGCATGTATTTATGTTTCCCACACAATGTAGTACTCCCTCTATTTTTGTTATTTCTCAATACAATGCATATAAGTTTTGGTAAAAGTCAACTTTTGTGAAGCTTTACAAAATACATAGAAATGTATTTGCGTCCACAATATGAAGTCGGTATTATTAGAACCACCATGAATTATAATTATGTATATGAAAGGAAATTGCATGCTTATTTTCGAACATACGGAAGGGAACTCATGGCTAGTTTAACCAAAATATAGAGGGCTTCGTCTTTACATTTTTATTAGTGTGTTGATATCGTCAATTAGTTTATGATATCATGTATATTCGGTCACATTATATGAAAATATCAAATAATATGGCCTATACCCACAAGAATGTTAAGCTAGCTAAAATATAAAATGTATAGGTAACCTCTTTAATAATTTTAAAATTGTTTGGGTGCATGACTAGTTATGCTATTTTCAAAATATCACAATAACCATACTTGTCAGTCTAAGTGATATTTATTGGATATGTGTAGTTAAAGTTGAACTAGGGAGTAAAAAGAGACATAAAAATCATCACAAAGTAACACGAAAATACATAAAAATTGCTGCCTATTAATATGTAATTATATTTGTGTCAATTCAATAAGAAAAAATAGTTTTGCTATCCCACTACAAAAGTCAAAACATCATGTCCCATTATTGCTATCCCACTATAGGTTATAACCGTTAGCCTCACGTACCGATGAAACATCTCATAAATAAACTTAGTAGTGCTATAAACTTTAGATCTACGCATCGATTTTAATATGTTATAGAAATTATATACATGCTCATTGCTACGGTAGTTTGAGAATGGCGTAATTTCGCCCACAAATTAAAGATACTGAAATATATTTCCTGCACAAGCGATGGTATATTTAGCTATACATTTACGGTGACTATAGAATTTGTATAAATGTCCTACATAAATGGGAATACCCATAGAACTATAAATTGCGCTCAACACTAAAAAATGATGCCCTGTCATTTGAGAGGCCCATCCGACTAGTTGTAGTTTGCCATACGTGTAAACTTTTTTATTTTTTCCATTTCGGAAAAATCATTTTTTTAATATTCTATATCTAAAACTGTTTTTTTGAAGTGCCCCATACCAAAATTGAGAAACGCTTTGGCTGTTATTTTTCAGGGACATAGGATCGACGGGTCCCATGGGGCTGCTTGCATATATGCGGTGTCGGCAGAGAACCTGTAGACCACGCGAGCGACCATGCATGTTTTATGACGGCCGGCCATGCCATGGGTTTTTTTTTTCTAGTGTTTGGCATTGAGAGTTGGCCGGTCGGGGTGCTACGACGTTACACAGATGGCACACCGCGGTCCACAGAAGGAGAAGAGCGGTTGTGGGCAACCAATGATGTAGCCAACGATCGACAATCAGAAAAGCAGACACCTATGGGCATGCTACAACCCCCCCGTCTAGCAATGGTCCTTGAAATTGCAAGTGGTGTAGGTGAAGAACTCCACCTGTGGGGAGCCTAGACTTCCAAGATATTCGTACCATCAATATATGTGGAAGGTAAGAAGTTACCTAGCTGATGGCGAGCAGTTAATCATCATACTAAATGTTCCGGTAAATGAAAAGGTGATTTTTTTTTTTTTTGATAAAGGGAAGTATATTAATATCGCGGAGATACAAATTACACCCGGCCTCTGCAACAACGCAATGGATGCACACAGCCGAAAGACAATAAAAAGAAGAAATAAAAAAGAAAAGTCCCGCTACAGAGTTACAGCCCTCGCGGTAACCGCACAACCACCACCTAAACAACAGCTGATGTCCATCTCTTTGAAAACAACGTCTCCAAGAAGAACGATGTCAGGCACAACCAATTAAGGCCAGACCTTGGGTTTTCACCCTGAAGATAATCCTCGCTCTCAAAACAACGGCTCCAAGAAGACCAGTGCCAGGCACAACCAATTAAGGCCAGACCTTGGGCTTTCAACCTGAAAGGTAGGACTTTGGACTTCACGCATGTTGTCGCCCCCTCTTACATACGGCTGCCACGAATCTTGTAACTCCAAGCCAGTTCCGTATCGATGCAAAGACTCCAAACACCGTTGCTAGTCCTCCAATCTCACCTTCGATGACTGAGCATTCTGACCGAATTCCACCGATCCAGCAATCTCCAGGCGTCGCCTATGGAAATTCGCCGGCGGAGCCTTTCGGGTCGACACCCCGGCTTGATCAAAGAGAACCTACATCAGAATCTTCATCTTCGCGCGATGGAAACCCAAGGACCACCTCCTTTATTCTGATGTCTCGCAGCCCCGACTCCGCGAAACGACTCCCAGCAGGGAATTTGCGGGAGGGTTCCGCATCCGCCGCCACCGGGATCCCTGCCGCCGACGGTCTCTAGCACCACCGCCTCCCGCCGTCAAAGACAGAGGAGGCCGTGCCGCCAGGGAGCCAAGCCAATGGCGCCGCCGCCGCCATGAAAAGGTGATTGTCGTCGAAAACTGTTACCGGGGAGAAAAGGTGAAGGCGCCACCAAGAGAGAGAGAGAGAACAAACGCAGGATGTTAATTTAGGTCGGCATGTAGTACCTTGCAACGCATGTCAGCTTCTCCTTTGTACAAAACGAATATGGTAATGCATCAGGAGTTGCGTTGCCATCTTTGCAATCCTATTTATTTGTGTAGTAGTACATTAATTAGGAATGGCTCACCGAATCGTGGACTCGAGCAAGGTCGTACGCGTACTGACGGCAAGTGGTGGTTGATGAAAATTGTACAGTATAGTAGGAGTACACAAATTGACATAGAGTAATCGCTACTTGTAGCTTGGACGATGCACCCCTCTTTCCGGTGGAAAGTTCAAGGGCATATATATACCCACAAAAAAACATGCTTTACTAAAGCAGAGCAGTAAAAACAGAGTCCACTCTTTCAGCAGCATGCCATTCACCATCAGGTGTCCCAGTGACGCTTTTGACCAGTTTTTTCTTGTGAAGAATGTGGGATAATGACAGTGCCGGGGGGAAGGAAGAACACGCATTGACCAGCTAGTCCTCTAACGATAGTTTGTTTAGTAATCACGCTGCATTCCTACGCACTTACCTGCTGATCCTGACGGACCTGTTGGTAGTGGCCTGTGGGTGGGTGGGCGCGAGTGATTGCTTGTCTCGTCCCCAACCAGACGGTCCCAGGAAGCAGAAAAGAAATCCCACGATGGAAGAGGAAGGCAGCTAGCTAGCGGGGAAGAGGAAGGAGAAGACGTCGAAGGCGACGCGGCAACCACCGCCCACATGACCGCCAGAAAGCGAGCCAGCTGAGAGGAGACCCTTTGGTTCACATCCGAAGCGCCACGGGAAAATACATACACGATTGACTCACCCGACACGGAGAGTCTTTAAGACACGGCACAAACCCAACTGCTGCCGCGAGAACAACAACTCGGTCTTCTTCCTCATTCTACCAGGAGCTCCAGTCTACCGTGAAAGGAAGAGAAAGAGAGCGGTCGGTGATGGGGAAGCTGTGCTGCAGCCAGGAGGACGATGAGCCGGCCTTCAACCTGATGCCGCTGGTCATCGCCGGCGTCGTCATCATGCTGCTCTTCCTCGTCTGCTCGCCGCAGCCCCGGCGCAGGCGCTGCGTCGTCGTGCCCTGCTACTGAGGCACCGGCGGATGGACGGTTGGTGGCCTGGAAGACTCGATCGGCGCGGCTGCAGCAGGCCAGGCGGTCGGTCGGTAGGCGTACCTTGGCTTTTCTGAATTATTCTGACTGATGGATGCATGTTGATTTCGGTTTCGCGGAATAATCGATGGATGGATCAATCTCTGCTCTGCTGGATTCCCTTTCAATTGTAAAGTTCAAGTCATCCCGTTGCAAAATTCCCCTGTTATCTGTGTGCCGTGCTTTTGCTTTTGATGTTGGAATTCCTTGGAGAAATCTCGACGACTTGTCGATCGATTTAGAGCGTCCGAGCAGTAGGAAGAAGAGGTTTTTCTCTTGGTCTGCAGAAAAGAAGTTATATCATCTCTCTGCACTGCACAGAATCGTTTCATTCGTGTATCACAGAAACCGTCTTTTTTTTTTCTCCGTGCGAAGTACTATCAGAGAGATTGCTGAGCGAGCGCCGTGCAGTTTCTTGTGCGTCCCGTGATGAACTTGCAGCTCGGAATGCGTACGCATTGTCTAGGAGCAGTGAACTGCCGTAGGTGGGTCAACCTGTAAACCCAGAACACGCAACACAAGCACGCGCGCCGCGCAGCAGAAGAGAAAAAAGTGACATAAGGTTGGGCAGACAAATGCGTGTGTGGTGGGCATCATCTTGCTTAGCTTGGCCGCTTCGATCTGGGGCGGGCAGCTGCCGATCCAAGAGTGGGTAGTGCTGCCCTGCATTACCTAGGTAATGACGACTGCGACGGGGCAAAGGAGGGAGGCACATGGCCGAGCAGATCGTCGCCGAATGAATGCCGACGGGCCGCCATGGTCTGGACGTTGCACCAGCAAGCAAGGTTACTACTGTACTGTATTATTGGTGGAGGCAGTCGGTCGGGCACGGAAGAGTGCGTACTAGAACGTGCGGTCTAGGTGGGCCGCTACCTCGAGCGTCACCGATTTTGGCATGGAAAAAGTCCATTTTAAACCTTGAAATCGTAGAGGTCGGACAATTTAAACCCTCAAGTCGAAATCCCTGTCGTTTGCACCCTGAAGTATTGAATCCCGGTCTAAATCAAACCTCGAACCTGTTTGGCACACCGGGAAAAAGAGCAACGCGGCCGGGAATACATGGTACTCTCACTGATAGTGGGACCGACATGTCATATTCATCTTCTTCTCCAATTTCTTGCCGTTTGCATTCATCCAATAAATCTCGAATATGCCACACAAACAGCAGATATGCAATTGCAGAGCTCACGTGAGCAGCTCGCAGACGAAGCATGCCCGCAACACAGTGTCGCACAAGCACCGTGCCATTCTGTGCGAGGTCGTGGCCCAGGCGCCGCCATGTACGTGTATGCGGGTGCGGCCTCCTCCTAATTGATTGCAGCTAGCTAGCTCAGCTAGCACGCGCGCTCACCGGTTCAGCTTGGCCACACGTGTTGCCTTCTTCGAGTGTCCTCTCAGGCTCTCACCGATGAGCAAAAGAATCTGTTTGTTTGTTGCACATCAGGTGCTTGTGTTAATGCCAACAACATGGACACAGCGATTTGGACGTTCCAACACTGCCACCGGCATGCTATCTCCAACTCTAACCCATCCACGCCCTGCCTGTTCTCCACCGCTTGAATGAAGCCATGGAGTCAATCCTCCGAGCATTGCCCCGCTGCTCTGTCGTGCTTGTTTCCGTTGCCCGCAGGCCGTGTATGTACGTGACACGCTGGTCCATCCGTGGCCACCCAATAGGCAAGGCACGACCCCGACCGAGTACCGATGACCATGAAACGGGCGCATGGTGTCGTGACACGTACAGGCGCACCTGCCGGCTGTGAACATGCACCGCCGGCTGTGACAGGTACAGGCGCACCGCAACAGTCTCGGTTGGCGCCGCGCCTAGCAGATAGCTGGTCGCTGGCCTGCGCGCGAAGATGTTCGAGTCGCGCGGCCGAGTCCATGCTCATACCACATGGAGGAGGGAATGTTGAGGAAGGTGATGGATGACATGTGGGTCAGCTTAGTCAGCGATGGTAGCAATTTTAGAAGAAAAATATTTATTCTGGAAAACAGGTTCAAGGTTACATTTAGACTGGGATTCAATACTTCAGGGTGCAAATGACAGGGATTTCGACTTGAGGGTTTAAACTGTCTAACCTCTACGAGTTCAAGGTTTAAATTGGACTTTTTCCTTTTGGCATCCACAACGTGGTAGCGATTTGACCCATAGGCGAGAGGTATAATTGACAGTTTAGTTTTTTCGTCAAAAATTAGATGCTTTTACTGATTTCGTTTTCGTATGGGCAGTGCTGGGCGTCCCCCGGAGGATTTCCCCCAAAAATCCTCCGGGTCCAGGAGCCGACACGTGTCCCCGAAAATGCCCCAAATCCGTTTTTGCTGCTGTGAGCAAAAAGAACGGTTCATTCAAATAATAATTTTAGCCTATTGTAGCAATTCACGGAAAACTCTTCCATTGCTGTTCTGAGAAAAAAAACGGTTCGATTGAAATAATAATTTTGTGTTATTGTAGCAAAAGTTTCGTCCACATATAAAACAAAAAACCAACTTTACCTGATACATGGCCGGAGACCTCGCCGGAAATATTATAGCAAACATTTTACACTAATGTAGCAAATCTGAACAACAATTATAGCAAAATAATTTATGCTATTGTAGCAGAAAATAATGACATCATCGAAGACACCGCCAAAGATATTATAGCAAACATTTTGCAAATACTATAACAAATATTAAAAACAATTGTAGCTAAACTATTTTGTTCTATTGTAGCAAAAAAAATGACATCGCCAAAGACTCCGCCGGAGATTCTCGCCGGAGACCTCATAGAAAACAAATTATACTAGTATAGCAAAATCAGAGATTAATTGTAACGAACAAAAAATTCTATTGTAGCAGCATGTGTTGCGGTGTCAGTTTGCTGGAAAAAAAGCTGATAATAAATAGGCCACGCCTGCTAAAATACTTGGTATACTTTCCAGCGAAAATGCCTGCTAAGGGCCCGAAAGCATGGAGGCCCACTAGAGCGTGGAGCCAGCGAGCGCTCACGTCGCCACCCGGAGGACGAACACGCTGGATCCTCCGGAGGATATCGATCGTTTACATTTTCGTATTGTATAGTTCGAATGCATTGCCTCCTTCATATGTGAGCATGTTGGAGGATGCCATGTTTCACATAGTGAGTGCCACTAAATTCAACCAATCAGTAATTTCGTGTTCCTCGGAATCAATAGGTTTTCGTCCCGCTTTATTATAAATAAAACAACGACCATACAAGGGCCTAAAAGCAAATAAAATGTTGCGTAGGAGCACAAATATGCCCAACACGAAAGGAAAAAGAAAAGATACCACCCAAAATGCGCTAGAAGTGATCCACCAATCCATACTCCAAGTTTGACTGACAGCCACTCTTTTTAAGCCAAGGAACCCGGTGCCAAGACAACGCCTTTGAAGGGATGGGACATAAACACAACGCTACTACCCGGACTAGCGAGCCGGTCCTAGGCTTTCTACTACACTCAGATGGAAGTGGAAAAGGTGTACCCACGACGCCTTCCGAGGAAGAGTGGTGACGCCCGCAAGTGCCAACGCGTCGGCGCCAAGCAAGTAACTAGGGATTTCTCCCGTACACCTGTCCCACTAACCCATCGAGTCCAAGCCCATGCGCCCCAGGCCGAAGCCTAGCTCTAGCGCGAACGCACGTACAAGAAGGGCGCATCAGCAGCGCAGTGACTAGGATACCGGGTGCGCAACCCATAGAGCTCGGGTCTAACCATGCCCACAAAGCAGTACCAGACCTAGGCCCACTTGGTCCAGATCTAGCCACGCTCAGGGCACCGCCGCCGCCATACCTAAACTCGCATGGTCCCCGGTCCAGCAGGCACACTCAAGGCTAGCGACGCCTAGCCGCCTACCTGCCTCCTCCGCTCCGGTCCACGTACACGAACGACAACACGCATGAAGCCCAGACTTGGCCAACCAAGGTCGAGCTCTTCACCGCCCGACTAGCAACCACCACCCCCGCGGAATCCACCTCCAATCTGGCGAGAACCAGCAGTGTCCTCGGCCACCAGCCCCTCGGGTAGGGCCACCGCCGCCGCCAGATTCGGGCCCTCCTAGCATAGATCTAGCACGCAACGCACGCAGCAAGCCCCACCGGCGGACCCCAACTCCGGGCACCAAGAAGCAACCTCGAGCCGCTGGGGATTCGACAAGGCCGCGGCGCGTGCTATGGCAGCCGGCAGCCGCCGCCAGGTCTGGGCCTTCTTGGCCCAGATCCGGCCCGCATCACACCAGGTACAGGGAAGCCTCCCGCCACCGGCCGTTGCACAACAGGGTCACCGCCATCACCTCCGCACCCTCCCGAGCACCACCGGCGCACCGCAAGGCCTACTCCATCGCCACGGCCGCTACGGGGCTCCTCCATTTCACCGCACACCAGGTCACACCAAGGGACAGAAACCCCGTCACCGTAGGTTGCAAGGGTTGCGCCCTACGACATCCTACGGCGATGGTGAGGAGGGGGAGGGGGCCAGCTGCGCGCGAGTTAGCTAGGGTTAGGGTCGCCACCCTAGTCGCCCTTGCGAGAGCGACGTGGGGGCCGAACTGTTTTTCTCTCCCTAGATCGTAATTTGAAGTTGATGCAGAAGATGTGGAGAAATGGTTTGATGCTTCACAAAATTAAAGATAAATGTGAGGGCATGGGAGAGTGTAACACTTGATATGGTGACCAGCTTAAAGAGCATAGTGCTCCATGTGTGGTTTTGGTAATTAATGACAATCTTTATGAACTATTGTTTGCATTGAGATATTCTTATAGGTTTGTCCATAGGCATCACTTGAACTCCATGTGTTGGATTCAAGGATGGATGCCATCAAGATCATTGCTTATCTTGTATATATTTGATATGATCAAGAAGAAGATTGGTCATGAGAATGTTGAAGCATATTGCAAGTATGTCTTGAAGAAGTATTGCGTGTGGACATTCATATCTACCTTGAGGGCATCATTATTATGAAGAAAAAGGAGAAGTTTCCTCTGTTTCGCGGTAGTACTTCTCTTGGGTTCGGTACTACTGGATCCCAGGTACTACTGCTGCAAAATGCGGTAGTACTGGGGGGTAGTACTACCGCCACTACTCGGTTTGAATGGATACGATGCATCTGGGTCCTGGAATGGACCGGGTAGTGGCCCGGTAGTACTGCTGCAACTCACGGTAGTACCGCAGCCACGGTAGTACGAAGCCCCGGTAGTACTGCAGATTATCCCGGCAGTACTGGGGCTGCTAAGAAGAAACAACCTTAGCCATTAATTTCGACCATTGAATCAAGATCCGTCGGTCAAGTGAACATGGGGCTAAGAGAGGCTTTCCCATATCGGCTTATGGGGAGAAACCTTCAAGTCTTTACAAAGAAAAGCTCAATCAAGAAAGATGGTTCTACTTGAAGTGATCAAGAACGTCATCATCTAGCTCAAGTGGAATGCGCAAGGCAAAGGTATAACCTTGACAGGGTTTCTATTTTACCGGTCTCATGTTATTAGTTGAGAGACCGGATTATAGGGTAGATAACCTGTCGAGACTTTGTAGTTAGGATCATGGACGGGGGTACCATAAGCCTACTGGTAGAACTGTGGGTGGAAACGTCAGAGTACTGGAAACGAGGACACGATTTACCTAGGTTCGGTACGACACAACTAGACGACGTTCCTACTCCTGCAATCTCACTAAAATTAGGGCTGAAACCTGAGGTATACAGAGTACAACTGTGAGTATTGTTTTGCTAACTCGGCGAGGGTGAACTTCCCGGGGAGTTGGCTTCTAGCTAAGTTGATATATGTCTTCTCTTTCGCTCTCGTCCGGCTTTATATAGATAGCCGGACTAGGGCTTACAGGAAGGAAACCTAGAAGACTACGGAAAGTATCTAACTTGGAAAGTAAGGCATTCGGCTTCTTCTCCAAGTCGGACCACGATTGGGCCGTGGTCCGGGTTCTTCTAGAATCCGGCTTCCTGTGCGTCAACTTATATTACTGGGCTGCCCAATGGACTTTGTTCCATTACCTACGAGCCACCCTGGTAATCCGGCCTTCGGCCAATGCCGGATACACCCCTAATTGGCAATATATCCGACAGTAGCCCCCAAGGAGGATTAAGACTTCATCTTGCCGTCTCTCGTGAATTTGTATTCTTTTCACAGATGTCGGCGTTTTGTCTTGATTCTTCTTTCAATAGAAATTTCATTGCTAAACTCGAATTCACCGAAATCGGGCATTTCTTCCACGAGCCTTCACAGAGAAGGAACATGTGACAGAAGTGATGAAATCGTTCTTACGTCATGGATGCTTGGTTTCAGTCAAAAGATTAAAACCGTATCTCTGACAGATTTTGCCCGAGAAACAAGGAGATAGCCATTATCACGCTGTCCCCTCGTTTCCCGGGTATTCCGGTGAAACACGCGCCAGTCATGCAACGACTAACAGATCCGTTGGGACCAATCTCAGCGCAAAAGTGGCTATAAATAGCCTCCTCGAGCCCTCTGTTTCTCCTTCCACATTCTCTTCCACCTCGAGCTTTCCAGAGCACAGGCGCATTCCTCTGTATCGAGCGAAAGGCCAAAGTGCGTATGGAGCAAAAATCTTCACTAGAGAAGGGAAACATCGGTGAATGGTGCTCCATTTCTCGGCGGCGCCACCAAATCATGACCACCGGTAGCCCCGCGCACGAATCTGAGGTCGCCGTGGACCCAGAATCCATGATGGAGGACATCTCTGCCTCTGCTCCCCAAGCACCTCCGAGCTCCTCCACGGCCGCACCGGAGATCCCCGAGAGCACACCGGTGGTCGGGGATTCTAATGCCGCCGCTGGAACCATTCCGTCGCCGTCCGCTACTCCTCCTTCTGTTCCCGAAATTGAGCAGGGGGAATCTTCCGCCCGCGACGGAAAAAACACGGCGGCCGTCATCGCCACCGGAGGCGAATAAGAAGAAGTGATTCGGGAAACTGGAGCCAGTGCAACATTGCACTGTCTTTACTCAATTCCATGGAGAAGGATGGATTCGTCGCCAAAGACAAATGGCGGATGGACAAGGAAGACTCGGAGCCGTCTCTAAAAGACGGAGAAAGGGTCATTTTGGCCTCCCATATCATCCGAGGTATGGGTTTCCGCCTTCTGCATTCTTCATCCAAGTTGTCAACCATTACGGGGTACAACACCACAACCTGCCAACCAACTCCATTCTATACATAGCCAGGTTTCAAGCCCTTTTTGAAGGTTATCTAGGGATAGAACCCCGATTAGATTTATTTTAGTATTGCTTTAATGTAAAGTGCAACACCATGGATGGTGTTCTTCCCACTTGTGGGACTATTTCCTTCATTCTCCGTAGGTTTAGGGAGGAGTGGTTCCTGAAGATAAAAACTTCTGAGTCCGTCAAATTCTAGACGGGCTCATTCTTCTACCACCCGGATGTTCCGTCTCCTGGCAAGGAGACGGGCATTCCTCCTTTCGTCAATTCTGCCGCCACCCCCAGAGATAACTTGGCGCTGGAAGCAGTCCAAGTTCTGCCTCCGGACCTACTGCGAATCAAACGGCGGATAGCAAAACTCGTCCTTTCTTCTCCTCCTCTGACCGGAATGGACACAGTCCTCTGCTGGCTCGGAAGGAGGATCCAACCTCTTGCATTCCGCGGCAGTCGGCTTCTATGTGAATACACGGGGCCAGGCGATGCAATGAGGGCGACAAAGTCATCCCTGACGAAGAAAGAGTTCAAGAAACGCGTCAACCATTTGGTAGCCACTCGTCACCAATATGAGGAGAGCCTGCCAATGTACAACGCTCAGGAGTCTGCTCCCAAGGTATGATTTTAATTTCTAACTTTTGGGAAGTTTTTTTGGACTTTATCTTTCTCGGATGATCTCACTGATCCGGGTTTTATTTCTTTGCAGCTTGTTGACCACCCAGAAGTTCAACTTGCCTCTTAAGCTGAACTAGCAGAGCTAAAATCCCGCTTCTTAGCAGCCGGAGGATGAAAGCGCAAGAAGATCTCATCGAGTCAAGAAGTGATCGACCTCGACGGAGTTACCGTCGCCACCTCCAGGTAAAGATCTGAACTTTCTTTTTCATAGGATTTTCTTTAGAATACTTTTCTTGTATCTTCTTTCTCGGATTTTTAATCTCGGCTTTTTCTTTCCCTTTAGCCTTTCTCCCATTCCTTTGAAGGGAAAAGGCGGGAAGAAACATAAGGCTGTTGCACTTAGGGGGCCTAAGCCTTCCCCCGCTATAGCCCCGGATACTCCAACAACAGTCACCGAAGAAAACTCGACTGCTCTAGAGGAGCCCATCTTCCCCCTCCAAGGCCAGTCCAGCCAGCCTGATGCACCTTCAGAGGACGCGCGGGAAAGGGCAGAACATGAAGAAGGCGGACCTTTAGCGACCCGGCAAGTTGAGCCAGTCCCAACTTTCGATGAGAAGTTTAAGGTAAAGCAAGATGCCTGCTTTGATGAACTCAGATACCTTCATCCTGCGCAAAAAAGTGTTTCGCCCGATCCCCCTTGATTCTTCCCTGGGCCCTGGCCAAAAGGTGGATTACTTGTCCGGAATAATTACATCTTCTCACCTCGGCAGGTTATCCAAGACAGATTCCACCATATGGGGATTTCCTTGTAGGAATACGCCAAAGACTTCATGGAGATGCTAAGCGGTTTTCAAGGATGAGCTAGGTAATATCTCTAGCCCCCAAGTATTAAGACAAAAGCATACTTTTTGTGTTAACACTTTTCCTCTTTGCCTGCTTCTTTTTGTTTAACAAATATTTTCCTGTGTATGCTTTTCAGCAAACTGCTGAAAACATCAACGTGGAAGTTTTTGATAAACTTACCATCAAGAACCAGGAGCTGAAATCCCTTCTTGGCATTCTGAATGACAAAGACTCGGAGATTTCCGAGATTCAGAATCAGCTAAAGGAGAACTGTCGTGGTGTTGTCGCGGCAAGTGTCCTCATGCGAGAACTGAATTGCGAGGCCATTGCTACTAAGCGAAACTTTGAAAGGGTTGAGATAGAAACGAGAGACGCGAGTTTACCCAGGTTTGGCCCCTCTATTGAGGGTAAAACCTACTCCTGCTTTCTTACTATGAGGAAATCAAGTCTCGATTACAAAGGGTGATTCCGGCTCTCGATGTCTTGAGTTACTTTGCTATCGACTTAGAACTTGTCTTTCTACGTCCCAGGGTATCGCCTTATATAGTGGACGAGACCTCCGGGTTACAAGGGAGTCCGGGTCACGCCCGTCCTTGGAGTTCTGGCTCCCTCCGGTTCTTGATCATTTCGGTCCGGTTCGTCTTATGATCCGGCTACTCATAGGACGGCCTTGAACTGCTCTCCGAGATCCCGGGCTTCCGCGTCTTCTAACCTGGGCCTTGGGCCGGTTCCTTCATGCAGTCCGGGCTATACTCACCATAACACGGCTCTTCCTGATTAAACCCGGCCCTGCTTAATATGACCCGGGTTAATCGCCTTAACCCGGACGAGACGATATCCGGCTTATATCGGTGGACGGTAAGGCTCCCCCTTACCTATTCCCCCAACATTAGCCCCCAGGTTAACATGAACGTTTAAGTTTTGAAGTTAAGAAGTTCAGGTTAAGCTTTATCCAGAAACTTTAAACACTAATATTTTAGTCCAAGAAAAAATAACCTCTCAGAATATCTGTTCCGGATTTCACGGGCTAAGCTCTTTATCTCCAGGATCATATCTTTCCGTTTCTTGTAAAGATAACTCTCATATTTCTATCTCTCGAATCTCCGGAACCAGAAAGATCTTAACTTAGCCTGGATTCTTCTCCACGTAATTGTTCCATTTCTTCAGAAAAAATCTCCTCATGTGATCCGATCTTGCTATACTTTCCCATAAATAATGTAATCTTGAGGGGTTTTTATGCAAACGTTACCACTTAACCCTAGGGTTTTGACCCCGCCTATAAATAGCAGGGGTACGCCCCCCAAGGCTCATTCGCACCCAGCTCTCCCCACTTCATCTTCCACCTCCGATCTAAGCTTCAGATCTCTGCTTTCCTTCCAGCGCCGCCGCGGCCAGAGCTTCGCCGGTGTCCACCTCAAGATGGGAAAGGAGAAAACCTTGGCATCCAAGACCGGTGGAGCGGGAAAAAAGTATGATCACAAGGATGTTATATCATGGGAACGAGAAAAGAGTACTTGTCGGTAACGATATTGAACAAGGTATGGTTGATACCAATGATCGAATCTCAGACAAGTAAAATATCGCGAGACAAAGGGAATTAGTCACGACGTTGTTGGTTCACACGATCACGAAAGTCATCGTTGAATATATAGGAGTCACATCTCCAGATCCCGCTGTTGATTATTGATCGGAGAGGAGTCTCGATCATGTCTATCTTATTCGCGAACCGTAGGGTGACACACTTAAGGTTCGATGAAGCGTTTGAGACGATACGGAATATCGAAGAATATTTTGGGCAGCACCGAAATTGTTTCGGGGGAAATTGAAATAGTTCAAGGGGTTTTTCGTCGAATGGTTGTTAATAGAATTAAGGAATGATTCGAGGTGCTATCTGCAAATGTTTGTTAATGGAATTAACAAATATAAATAAGGAAATAATTTTTTTTATTTAATTATTAAAGGAAAACCTTTGGATTTTCCAAGTCGGAAATAATGGAAAAATGAGTGGGTGTGAGTGGAGTGTCCACTCACATGATGAAGGAAGAGGTGGGGGCACCACCATGGGCTGGCCGCACCCACCCCTTGGCTGCCTCCCCTTTCCATATAAAAGGAGGATGAGAGCTCTCCCTCCTCCACACACTTGCCCACCTCATTTCCTCTCCACCCGCTGCTCCATTCCATGGTCTCCGACTTAGCGAAGCCCTGACCGTGGGATTCTTCACCACCACCACGCCGTCGTGTTGATGGAGTTCCGAGGGATCCTCTACTTTCGCGCCCCGCTGGATCGAGGGAACGGAGATCGTCATCAACCGTACGTGTGACCGATCACGGAGGCACCGTCGGATTGCGGTGCACATCTTCTCGCTATCGGGATCGGTGTGAGTACGACTACGCCAACAACGAGATTTGATCTCGTAACGCTTTGTGTCTTCCAGGGTATGTGTTCTCCTTAACCCTCTCGTTGCTCGTTGCACTTCGTCTCCTAGATTAGATCTTGGCCTTTCGGGTGTCTCTCGCGTAGGATTTTTTTTGTTTTCTATGCAACGACCACTTCACATCCTCTATTTGCAATACAATCATTATGACGTTTACAACCTTCATGTGTGACTAGTTACATTAGTTCTTGGGGAGACGGGGAAACCCTAGTACTACTATGAATTGAGATAAAGATGCAATGTTTTCCATTGACTAGTTTGTGATAACAATCTTTATGATATTGTGTGAAGTCGACCACACCAATATTGTGCCATCGGGCCATGACGTGTCTGTTTGTGTTGGTTTGTGGCGGATCGAACGAGTGGGTATGACAGAAAATTCACCTCCCTACACTAATGTTGTGGCACATTTTCATCTGCACAAAAAATGCAGAAAAAAATACTTGAACTAAGAACTGACTCACAAGTAATGTTGCTAAGAAATGGCTCCACGGTACCAAGAATTGTGCACAAAAACTTTACTTGCACACGATATATGGTGGCGTCGTTTCTTCCACCTATACTTGTGGCACAAATATATATCATCGGCTTAATGGTAGTTATAGATCCGAGTTCATCCAAAAGTTGATCTCCTAGTACCACGTGCCATGCCTAAAAATGCAATGTGTGCACAACATGAGATAATAAAATACACCTCTTGAAATACACTACATGAGATACTACAAGATAGGTCAGATCAATAATAAAAAGGAAAAAACAAGCCTCATCTAGTATTGGCGAAACGGGACAAAATGAGTGCAAATAAGAACATAGGCAACAATGAAAATGCTCACACAAGTTGACATTGGCCTTAGAAATTCGAAGCACTACACTCAACGAGAGCCAGAGCCACCAGACCAAAGATAAAGCGCACAATAAATATGCATCCAACTTCGGTATGATAGCAACATCCCTGTCACACAGTTGGCAATATGTTCCATCACTGGTTGAATATAAATTAGCCAAAAAAAACTAATGTAAGCCCTAAACCAGAAAAAATCCCCAAGGCTGAAATCAATCTAACTAAAACATACAAATCTGATGAAGAATTACAATGAAACGGACACAAATCATCGTGGAAATTCATGTTATACACTACAACAATAGCACACATATAGACTTAGAGAAAATCGGCGAACAAACCCCAAATCTGAAACTCCAACGCAGATTGAAACTTAAAAGCGCGTAGATCTGCTCTGCATGTCAACCTACGACAATCTATCTACTATGATCTAAAGATCTAATCTACATAGGAGTGCGCAAGAGGTTCAAGAAGTTCTTACCTCCATTCATGAAGCAGTCAACAAGAAGGGTTGCAACAAGGTCGGGGAAAACGAGATGCAGTACGGTCGAAGACGTATGGATGGCCGGTCTTCCACTTCCACCACCACCAAAGATGATAGCCGCTGAATTGTGGTCAAGCCCGCGGTAGGGGAACCGTCAACAGAGAGAGGTGAGAGAGAAGAGGAGGTGGAGTAAGTGGGGGAGGGAGCGGTGAGAGGAAGCGACGTCTCCCTCCCATGCTTCGCCCCTGCCCCGCGCGTGCACAACCCGTCCAATATTTTTCTACGAGAGGGTGGATCCATGAAAACATCCTCAAGGGTCTGGCTGAGAGTGATTTAAGATTCATACATGTACGCGGAACCATAATCACTATGTTTTGCTCATCCGCAGGAGTCTCCCTCATAGGCCGGCCCATCTCCTTTCAGGTTCTTTTTTTCGTATTTTATGTTTCGGTTTTCATTTTTATTTTTCTCTTTTATTATTTTTCTTTTTTGAAGTCTAAACAATTTTTTTATAGCTATTCCATTTTCAAAAATTGTTCATTTTCAAAATTGTTCACCATTTTTTTAAAAAAATTCATTTTCAAAAATCGTTCACCAGTTTAGATTTTTTTAGGTTTTAAATTTGTTAATTTTAAACCAAATTGTTCATTTTAAAAATGTTTAGATTTGAAAATTGTTCATGCTTAAAATTTGTTTGGATTTAAAATTGTTTATTTTTAAAATTTGTTCAGATTTGAGAATTGTTCATTTTTACAAATTGTTCAAATATTCATTTTCGAAAATGTTTAATATTTAATAAGGATTGGATTTTAAAAAAGCAGGCATAATCCAGGACAATTAGAAGCGTGGATTCTATTAACAACAAAGAAACACATGAATTTGTTTTCAAATGAACTTAACGTCCAATGTACTAATGGGCTTTGTTTTAGAAATGGGCCAACCATCATATCGGGAACATGCGAGGGAGTGGAGCCATCGAACTCGCTTCAAGGAATGAATAAGGGATGAGGCTCCCCGCGGAACGGATCAGAAAACCAAACAGCCAAAAAAAAAAGTGTCTCGTGACCATGTATCTGTATGGCTCTCCGTGGGCAACCAAATCCAAATTGATGTGTATGATGTATGCATTGCTCAGCCCTCTACCACGCACATATATTATTTATGATTAGTCGAATGCCCGTGCGTTGCTAATTGTTGTCGACATTAATTTTTATGTACAACATATGTAGTACATATAAGAAAAATGAAAAAAAAAACACAATGCAACTTTATACGCATAGAAAGGCATATGCATCACTTTGATGCAGAGATATGGGGCTTTCCCATCTCGAAAAGGAAAATACGCGCAGAAAGCAACGTACCAAATTTTGATGTCTTCTTTGCCTCAAATAGCAGTTACGGATTTGATAATCCTCGGGGGCCTGAGATTTGCTTATGTCTCAGTCGACCTGTAGGACTGCCCGATTCGCGCCAAGATTCGTGCGGAGTTCAGGAATGGAAAATAGTGTACGTCATATTTGAACCGGCAACCTCATGAGTGCCTGTTTCTCTTGGCCTGTTCACAACCAAATAGCCATCTGGTTCATTCCTGTCAGACTAGAACTATTATCCTTTTATCAAGTATAACAATGTTGCTTTTCATAGATTATTTTCTACTTTTTTTTCTCTTTTCATTATACGCTGTAATTTTTTTCTATTTATTATATTTTCTTACTCATTTTTCCTTTCATCTCATGTTTCCTTATTGTGCAAATTATCTTCTTTCTACTATTTAAACTTGATTTATTTATTTTAAAATGCTCAACTAGGTCCAATTTGCATTTTTTTTTCTCACTTTTGTCCGATTTGCATTTTTTCACTTGGAAATGTGCCATTAGGTTCGAGTTACATTTTTCCACTCGGATAAGTGCAACTAGGTATCTGTTGCACTTTTCCACTCGGATATATGAAATTATCCTAATTTCACATTTTCACTCAAAAATTTGTAACTATGCCCTAATTGCACATTTCCACTCGGATTTGTGCAATTAGGTTCAAGTTGCATATTTCCACTTAAAAATGTGCAATTATGTCATACTTGCACTCGTCCACTCTAAAATATGCAATTATATGCTAATTGCACCTTCCTACTCGAAAATGTGAAACTTCGTCTTTGTTGCACATTTTTGAACTGAAAAGTGCAACTTGGTCCAAGTTGAATATTTCCACTCGGATTTGTATAACAAGGTCGAAGTTGCATTTATTCACTCAAATTTATGCAACTATGTCCAAATTGCATCTTTCCACTCAAAAATGTGAAATTATGTTCTAATTTCACATTTTCACTCGAAATTGTGTAACTTGGTCCTAGGTGAACCTTTACGCACGAAAAAAATATAAATTATCTCTAGTTGCATCTTTCCACTTGAAAATATGAAACTATATCCTAGTTGCACATTTTCACTCGAAAATATACAACTAGACCAAGTTGAAGAAAAAACACAGACCCATATCTTATTCAGTAACACACGGAGCCACCCTAAAGGAATATTCAGCCCAGTTCACTCACAGCGAGGCAAGCACGAGAAAAAAATAACATTGGCCGGTTCAGCTGAGGCAACGCACTGACGCACAACGAGCATAGATTCAATGAGGAAAAAAAAAATACTAGAGAATATGGGATTGGCTATCAGGGGTGTTTGTCGACTGAGACGACATACTAAATTCTCGGTCGATCGAGACGAAGGCACTCCCTGACAGTTAATCTTTGGAAGGAGTTTTAACTGGTCCTGTAAGCAATCGGGGAGCGCTCACGCGGAATTAACCACGCCCTTGTCCGCCGTTCAGATGTCAAAGCGACTTGAGTTGGCGAGGGTGACACGGCGATGCATGGGCTTCCTTGGTCTGGTATGTCTCACCCTGACGACGCCAACTTCCCACCATTCTCCGACGGCCCACGCGCCCGCGTGTGGCGACGCGATCCAACATCATCAATTCCAAGCCGACCGGCTCCGTTTCTGCATATCTCCGGTCACAGCACGCCCTGAATTTTTCTCTCTACTGGTCTTCCGTGTCAGCGTTCTCACCTTCCCCTACGGCGGCGAGCAACAACTAACCACGACTACAGGCGCACACCTTTGCCGAGTCCTGCTAGAATGAACGAACAAAGAGACTCGATCGAAACCCGTTTAGGTTTGAACCGCAGGCACACGCTAAGTTGACGTGCGACCTTTGGATCGAGCTGGGACGTCGAGAACTGCAACAGTAACATCCGGCGTTAGAGAACGGTTCCATTCCAGAAAGGGATCGTTGCCGCGTGAACACGTTAGTTACGTCCAATTATTCATTGCATGCATAACCAACTCTCATCTCTCTTCATCTTTCTTGCGATAGATTGCTTCAGCCGCGCGGTAATATGACATGCATAACCAACCCAACAAACTCATTGACAGTCAGGTAACAAAGCTCTAGCTGCCATGTCCCTGACACCAAAGACAGAATCTTTTCCTTCTCTTGAGAGGAAGGCAAAAAGAAAGAGTAGACTTGGTGAAAAAAATTAACATAATCATCGTAAATGGCAGCGTTAAGAGAGCCGAGCAATTTGCAAGAAAAGAAAAGGCAGAGCAGTTTGACGACATTTCTTCCACGACAATACGACGATGATTCTTCGGTCGCACAACCCAACATATAAGATGTGAGGGTGCTTCCCTAGCTATAAGCATATGTATAATGTTTTTATGTTGGCAATGCCATGTATGATGATTGTTTATTTGGAGTAGAGAGAAACAAAAAAAATGTAGTTTTGCCTTCTCTTAGCAATAATTTTCTCACCATAAATTTAGAAAATCAGGTCATTAGAGAAAATACTAATAGATAATCCATTGTACACCGATTTTTACTTTTGTCATATCTAAATTATATGCAATGTGTGAGATACGTCCAACTATTACCGATTCTCACATGGTCCGTGATTTAATACCCTTGTATTGACTAATTTCCAATCAACCAAGCGGGCCCTTAGATGCGCGTTTTTCTCTTAACATTTTAAGTGGTTGTACACAAAAAAAGGATTTTGTATGAAAGTTATGCTTGTTTGAGTTAAGACTGGGCAAAATCGATTCCAAACAAAAACGAAGGACTAGATCTTGTCTAGTTCAAAATCAACCCTTTGCCTTTGCAATAGAGAATCCCTGGTCTATCAAACTTCGAATCTGAACAATGTCCTAAGTTGTATTGAAGAAGGGTTTGGGGGTATTTTGGCAAGCTTATAGGGGTTGCTGAACCCAACTCTAGGTATGCGGTAGAGGGAAGGGTCCCTTCTCTCATCCCTCTCGCGTCGCACAGTGATGGGGAAGGAACCAAATTACCGCCTCTAGCCCCTCACTCCCTCCTAGTCCTCTAGCACACAGGATCGGTGTGGGTTGACACCCTTAGGCTAGGGCATGGCATGGCCACTTGGTAGTCCCCGCACTTAAAAAAATAGGTGATAGATTGGGTTTTATGGTTCTACTTTGGATTTGTATATTTTATTGGCTAAATTTTTAATTGTATTTGGTAGGTTATCACTCATGCGCGGATACTTGGAGATGTTAGAGTTTGTCTGATATATGAAAGGCATGTCTTGTTTCATGTGATATATCGTTCTTAAGCTGTCATTTCTACATCAATTAGTGATATTCAAAATTCTTGATTGACAAATTAGAGAAAATTTAGCAAAAAGTAGAGCATTGTCATTTGTATGCTTTTATGGTTTTATTTATATTTAAATATGTTTATATTTCTATTTGCCGTACTATGTTAATGTCTCGGCACTATTTTAGTTTTTCATCATTCTTAGAGTTCGCCCCTCCTTAAATTTTTTCCGTCCTCCGCCACTGCTCCTACTTCAGAAATTTTAGATAGAATTGCCCAAAATTATAAATATCGGATAAGTTTTGATTTCTTTGCGGGCCCACCAGTCGGGAAGCGAACCCTCGTCCTTTCGGATCTGAACCCGAGCCCGCGCGATGTTGACCGAAATTCCAGATAAGCCTCGGGGGCAGTCGCGTCTTTTCCTGGCACCACCAGTTCATGTATAAATACACTCCCGCTAACTAATCCCCGCCTCGTGCGTTCGCATTCCTGCCGTAATTTATTTATTAAACGATCCCTAATTTATTTCCCCTACTTTCTCGACTATCCTAGCTTGCTTCCGTGGCTCGAATTGCTACTCCTATTTTGTTACCGCCAGTACGGCAATAAAATTTCCGGGTTACTTCCATCGATTCGCCACTCGCCGCGCTCGTCTCCAGTTCGTCGACCGCGCGGCCGCCGAGTTTCGGGGTGGATTTTCGACAGATTCGGGCCTCCGGTAAGGCGATTCCGGGGGCGTTCTGCCTAATCTTCGTCTTCTGTAAGATGAGCTGAATTTGCGCTTGCACTTCGTTCTGTTTTGTGATTTTTCGATCAGAGGATTTCAGGGCATGGAGCGCCGCGGGTTGCTGAAGGCGGCTCTTCTGGCGTGCCTGCTTGTGGTTTGCTCCGGGAGAGGTAAACGACCTAACACTCCTCTTGTCTCTTCTTGGCTGTAAGATGTTCTTATGCTGGAGTTGATCCTACTCCTACTTGGAACTCTTTGTTGTTTGTTCTTCACTTGGCTGGTTTACTCCCAAATGGGAAATAGAGTATATATGTACTAGTACAAGTAATGGTTTACATGTGTCATTATCGAAATACAGATACAAGTTCATCTCGTGGGGAAAAATCATAATTAGAGGTAGGGAGCTCGGAATAACCATGTTAGCAGAGGAAAAATACATGTCGTTAGTACATTCAGACTATAAATGTCTGGCAGGAAATATGTCTGGTTGGTACAGATTGCCAATGGTCAGATTCATGTTTTTATTTTTGTTCAGCAGCTTAATTTTTGCATGTAAAAGTAAATTCCAGATCCGCTCAGACAGCAAAAGACTGTTAGTACATACCGTTATGCTCTTTGATTTTCTGAGTTGTCCTGTTGCAAACTACTAGTACCCTTGTCATGTTTCATGATATTTTTCTCCAGTTATCCTATTGATGTTGATCCTTTCTTTTATGGTTCAGCACCTATGGTTAAGCACCAGCCATCTGATACCATATACAACTCGACTCTTGCCCACACTCTAGTGGAATATGCTTCTGCTGTAAGTTCATTCATCTTTTCTCTGTCTTAATCATTCTGAATATGTTTTTCATCATTCAAAATGCACTGTCAAATTCTATCTGGTATCTTGGAGAATTCTTACAAATGTAGGACCTCTTAGCAGTTTTGTTAAGTTTTTACGGTTCGTGTCTACAAATTGAGAGTTTGGTGATGTCCTGCAGATCTACACTGCTGATTTGACACAATTGTATACCTGGACATGTAATAGATGCGGTGACCTAGTCCAGGTAAGGTTTCACACCACCCAAGGGTGCTTTTTGTTTGCTGAAGCATAATGAAACGTTAATGAAACTTCTTGGTGATGACACGCACAGGGGTTTGAGATGATGGACATCATCGTAGATGTGGAGAACTGCTTAGAGGTCTTTTCCTACTTGTGCTCATAATCTGTTTATCTCTATACCTTTACCATCTTTTTATTTGATCACATTTTGTTTAACAACCAGGCATATGTTGGTTTTGCCAGTGATATTAATGCTGTGATTGTTGTGTTTAGAGGAACTCAAGAGAACAGGTAACTAAAATATGCCTTGTTTTGCTTGGTTGTTAACCAATACAATACAAGTTTTGATTCAGAATGTTTTATCGCTTACCAGACGTAGGCCTTATGTATTCAATTCATTGTTGCATCGTTCGCATTTGTAAATTCTTGAACTTATCTACGTATGCAATGTAATACTCATGGAATGGAAACATGCAAGCCCCTAACTCTGCGGACCCTCCAATTTATCAGCATCCAGAACTGGATAGAGGACTTGCTATGGAAACAACTTGATCTTGATTACCCTGGCATGCCTGAAGCGAGGGTGAGCATAGCTAAAGCATATAGTTAAATTCAGTCGTGTTCAGCCGAAATTCATAGCAGTGCACCCTTGGTTACAGGTACACCGAGGATTTTACTCTGCTTATCATAACACGACTTTACGCGATGGAGTTGTCAATGGTATTCAGAAGACTCGGAAATTGCATGGAGATGTTCCAATCATAGTCACTGGGCATTCAATGGGTGCAGCTATGGCTTCATTCTGTGCACTTGATCTTGTTGTGAGTACTAAACCTTGTCTTGATCTGAAACGTATTAAATTTGATAATTACTTTTTATGATGCATAGAAAATTGTGCTCCACAAGACGATGTGATAAGTTTTCTCAGTATAAGGACCTCTTACATTCTGAACCTTCTTTTTGGTCTACAACCTACTAATTTTGTCTGAGTAATCAGTTATTTGCCACATATTTACTTCTCATTTCAGTTCCACATCTAAACAGAACACATGTTCAATTTTAGGTGAACTATGGGCTAGATGGCGTGAAACTAATGACATTTGGGCAACCTCGTGTCGGCAATGAGGCTTTTGCTTCCTATTTCAAGAGAAATCTACCTCACGCGATCCGAGTTACTAATGCGAATGATATCGTCCCCCACCTGCCACCGTACTTCACGTTCTTCCCAGAGAAGACCTACCATCACTTCCCCAGAGAGGTATGCTTAGCACACTTGGTGTGTCCACTAGCACTTGTATCTGTTCGCGGCATTGGGTCTCGTATAGTTTCCTGTAAATGCTTAGGTTTGTAGCCCATGAACCCGAGGATCAAACTGTTTCCTGTAAACCCAATTCTACATGTTTCTACTGCATCATGCCACACTGTTCCTTTCCTTTAATATTCATCATTCAGGTATGGGTCCACGATGTCGTGCTCGGAAGCCTGGTATACTCGGTAGAGCAGATCTGCGACGACTCCGGCGAAGACCCGGCATGCAGCAGGTCCCCCTACCCCTCCACCACCACCACCTCCTGCGGACCATATGCATTGTGCCACTGCCACAGCACATGGCATTCGCTCCTGGTTAACATGGTTCTGTCTTCTTCAGGTCTGTGATTGGCAACAGCATACAAGATCACATAACCTACCTCGGCGTGAGCATGCACGCCGAGGCGTGGAGCAGCTGCAGGATCGTCATGGACTACTCCGTGTTGCAGTACAAGATGGATCTCCGCGGTAACGTTGTTCTGTCCAAGCAGCCAGATTTACACAGCGCCCAGTGAACCACTGTACAAAATGTTCTGTGTCATCATAGTATTAGTACTTTAGTAGTAGTGGCACCACGCAACATATTTCTGTCTATGTTTCGTTGTTTCTGCTTTCAGAGAGGGGGATAACACACTGGACTGGGAGATGCTTGCTGTAAATGTTGTTTGGTCATGTGAAGCATTTTTCAGTTCAAAATATGCACCCTCTGCATTCATCTTTGTTTACCTGTCATTGTGACCAAAATTTTCTACTTTTCTTCCACAGTGCTACCTCTATTGCTCAAAAGAAGGCCTATAATTTTTTTGAAAGGAGTATCCTTAAAAAAAAATCAAAGGTCAAATGTCATAAAGTTTGATCAAGCTTTTTAGAAAAAAATCATTAATGTCTACATACAAAATCAATATTGGTAGAAACATCTTAAAAAAAATTAGATGCCTTCTCTCTAGAAATTGAGGGAGTACTTGCAAGGTACATGACTGACAAAGATAGCAATATATACATGTACAACATGGTTTCTAGGAACCAATGGGAGAGAACAGTAGGCTCTGAATAATACTTTGCTCCATATGCTAAACCACGTTCACACTAAAGATACAGGGAAAGTACACTGAAGCTAATACAAATAAATGACTGATCCGGCAACCCAACACAAAAAAAAAAAAAAAAAAAAAAAAAAAAAAAAAAAAAAGAGAAATAGCTGCTGTACGAAACACCGGTAAATCTATTCTATCCCAAACCTGAAATCTCATCAGAAGAAACTTCATCGCCTCCAGGTAGCCGAACCTGCCTGACACCAGAGCGGAGCATGCTCGTCATCATCATCGTGTAACTTCCAAAAAGGAAATGGAAACAACAGATACAACTCTGTGCTTTGACAGTCTTCGTATTTCCTTTTCTACATTCCCACCTGCATTCCGTAGCCTCCTGAGCTCTATAAGGACACTGAGTACATGACACGGTCACATTCTCGAAGGAATGGACGCCACCAGTCAGAAAAGGCATGGCAGTGGCAAAGACATACGGATAAAGCAACCATGAGGCAGCGCTGATGGCCCGCGCAAGAAAATCCTTTATTCACAGAAAACGGAACCGAGCTGGAACAAACATCATGTTCCTAAATCTGGCCCGTTCGGCGCTGATGAGCAAGCTCATCCTTCCTCTAGACTCTAGAGCGACACCTTATAAAAGAACCGTCAACTTTACTCATCCGTACTGTCGAAGCTACCATGATCATTCAATTGCTTCCGTTCCCTGGAATTCTCTCCCCACATTTTGGCATCCGCTATAGCACGCTGCCTGTCAGCTGTCCTTCGGGATTCTCTTCTCCTTCCTGCTTGAGCTGGACTACCTACTGGCGATCCTGCCATGTCCATGTCGTCTAATCCTGATCTCCGACCAGAACCACCAGTAGAACTAGTCCGGCTAACCTCCCCTCCATACTTTGATGCCCTGGCAGCCTCCCTCCTCAAGTCCGGAGAATGATGGTTTGGCGAGCGTGTGCTGCGCTGATCACCGTTCCGCCCACCAAGGTTTCTGGTCCTAGGGGTTGATGAATTGCTCCGACTTGGGGTATTTGGATCATATGTCTGGGAAGCAAGATATGAGAGAGCGGTGACAACATCTCCTATATGAGGGCGAGTCGTGGCTTGTTCTTGCAAACACATGGCAGCAACAGCTAAAGCCTGATACAGACCCCTCATCGGGAACCGGCCTTGAAGCATTGGGTCAGCCATTTTAGGAAATTTCCTGCGATCCTTGAACAGTGGACGAGCCTGTAGAACAGATAAGTTGTATTAATTATCCAGTTAAAATGCCAAAAAGTTCTATTTCTGGTAAAAGGTACAGACTGCAGTAGCAATCAGTTCCAGAGTGTTATTTTTAGGAAATATAATAGAAAAGTACAGTTTCAATCAAACATTGAAATAAGTATTGTGTAAAAGCATACCCATGCCACTAGGTTCTGCTCCCCCTGGGGTTTGGTATTGTCAATTGCTTTGCGCCCTGTAATCAGTTCAAGGAAAACAACGCCAAAGCTGTAGACATCTGATTTCACCGTGAGCTGCCCAGTCATTGCATATTCTGGGGCACAGTAGCCATAAGTCCCCATCACTCGTGTTGAAACATGAGTCTTGTCACCAACTGGACCGAGTTTTGCAAGGCCAAAGTCAGAAAGCTTTGGGTGAAATCCTTCGCCAAGAAGAATGTTTGACGACTTGAAATCTCGATAAATAACGGGAGGGCTGGCCTTGTCATGTAGATGTTCTAAGCCCTTAGCTGCGCCTGCAGCTATCTTCATCCGTGTATTCCAATCAAGAGCTTCCTTTTCAGGTGGCACATCTATATATATTAAAAGAGATTACTTTAGCTTTCAATTACAGATGCCATGGAGGCACTGAGTACCAACATGTAACAAAAAATTACTTTCTCTTGATTGGAAAGATAAGGTTATGCAATTTTGAAAGATAAGATGCCAAAGAGAAGATAAACTAACCATGCAAATGATCTTCTAGTGAACCCAGTGGCATAAACTCATAGACCAGAAGGCGTTGGTCACCATCAGCACAGTAGCCAATTAGATTGACAAGGTTAGTGTGATGCAAGAGACTGAGCATGAGGACCTCAACCAGAAATTCTCTATTTCCTTGGAGACCATTGCGATCAAGTTGCTTCACAGCAACAGCCTAAGAAGTAGAATAATTTGTCAGTATCCAAGAGTAACCCAATGTAAACTAAGGAACTCTACCAACAATTTAGTTGATAACTGGATATTTTAGCTGAACCATTCAGAACATCAAACTTGAGTGTATCAGGTACAAATCTAAAATCTCAATGTATCCAGTAGGGTAAGGAAAGACTAACCTGTCCATTATCCAGGCGACCTTTATATACACGGCCAAAACCTCCCTCGCCCAACAGGCTATCTTGCTTGAAGTTCTTTGTGGCAGCAGCAAGCTCACGGAAAGTGAATATCTGTGCTGCAATGTTTTGGCTGTTCCCATCCCTAGGGATGGTTAGATGATCCTTCTTAGAGTCCAGTCCACCCTGTAGTCGCAATTTATCTAAGCAGACAATGATCCAGAGTTAGCGGTCGGTTCTAGACAATCGGTAAATTAAAAAGTTGAGCAAAAAAGGCTGCCGGTATAAACATTAAACAAAGTTCAGTGGTACTAAGTGAAGGATGTTTTGGTACTTTAGGACTAATTTGTAAGGAAAATTTTATTTATAATCACTCGTCTTAAAGAAAACCATATTCCTCTCCTAGGTTCTAGCAGCAGGCTCAGAAGTACTCACTTTGGAAGCATAACTCAACTTGTTTGAAGCAGCAGGTCAAATAAAGTCCGTCAATAAATTTCTACTGAAGTGATGATACTAGAATCATTATGGCAATGAGGCAAATAGTAAATAATTCCCTCCACCACTCAGTTTCATGAAAAATAAAGGATCCTATATCATTTTTTTCTACAGCTGTAATCTATCCAGCGTTTCATGCTGCCAAGCCCTCAAAGACGCTGCAGATAACTTGAGCCAGGTGCCTAGCTGGGCAAAACACATTGGCCCCAACACCAACACACCTATATGGAGTATATGTAAAAATGGACAATCGAAATGACAGCTGCTACATTATGTGTGTCTGCCCTCTCCTATCGCGTGTCTGGAGTTGAATGGCTGGTAACAGCATATCCATCGTCACGTCGTCGTACCCATCTACTACTATTACAGGTTCTCCTAGTTCCAGACTCGCAGTATCTCAAGAAAGAAATACACGCTACTAAACAGAACACCCGATACAGCTTCCAGACGCTGTCGGCTAACGCTGTGCATACAGAGCAAACACGGCACAACTAAGTAGCATGGCCAGAAGCAAGCTAAGCTGGTGACGAAAAAATTCCAAGATCCAGCCGGGCCGCACCTGATCCGGCGCCCCTGGGCGCGGAGCCGTCCTTGCGCGCTACGTCCTTGGCGGCGTCGGCGGGCACCGGCTTCTTCCCGGCCTCCGCCTCCAGGGCCGGCCCGAAGCAGGAGAAGCAGCTCATCCAAAAGCCCCCGCTCTCGCGCTCCCTCGGCAGGACCAAGAAACGCGTGGGCCGCCGCGCGCGCAGGGCGGGGCCGTACGGCGGGGATCCCTCCCCGGGAGGAGAAGATCTGCGCTTGGGAGGGAGTGAAGCTCCCAAGAGTGGATTTTGGGGGCGGGCGGGAGGGGATTAGGGGGCGGGGGCGAATCAGGGACGAGGATTAGGGAGGGGCGGAAGCTACAGCAAGGAGGAGAAGAACATGAGGCTGGGGAGCAAAGGGAGAGAGGGAGGGAGGGGAAGAGTGAGAAGCAAAAGTCAGCCCTGTCTGTCTGTGGGGTGAGTGATGAAAGAGGGAGTGGATCTTTCGGGGGCACATGAGCACATCCGTTTCCCTCTCCTGCCTGCCGGCCTGCCACCGCCACGTCAGCGTTTTGAATTTTCTGCAACCTCCATTCAAACCACATTCACACCGGCAGGCGGTAAGATTTTCTTCGTTTTCACACCATGGGAATTATGTGATACCCTATCTCAGAGCATCTCTAGCATCGTGTAAAGGCCTAAAACTGTAAATTTAAAAAGTTCATCGAGTACATATCTCTCCCATGACGATCCCACCAGTAAATACTTTTAAGGGGAGTTGTAAAACAAGACGCTCACAACTCGGTCGAGAGGTTATTTAAGGTGAACTATAAACTTGACGATAGAGGAAAATTTCACCTCAACTGGCTGCCGGACCGGTACCTATTCCAAAGATTTCCACCGCGCTTTTTGGAGTTGGTCCAAATTGCCGGCGTGTTGCACCACATGAGAAGGAGAAGGGAAGCACATGTTGAAGAATTTTTGTCACGGTCATGGCCGCGAGAGTATTGAGTCGGGGGAGGGGGGCAGGGAGCATGGCCACGGCAGCGGCTGATGGCGCAGTGAGCAGGAAGTAGCGCTACCAACATGCGAGGAAGACGATGAGAAGAGAGAGAAAACAAATTAAAATAATATAAGGGAACAACATTTTACGGTACCGATTTCATATAAAACATTTTACAATTTGCCTCGAAACATTTTTGCAATGATGAGATATATTGATCTGTTAGAGATGTTCTTAGTTAGTACGTGCATCATAACATATTAATATGTGTTTTCAAGAATTTATTTATTTATGTACTGTAGGAGTATAATTCATGGATAATAATTCTATACTTTGGCTGAATGCTACTACTGCGGGGGTAGCAGTCACAATACAAAATATATATCTTTTAGACATTCTTAACTAATTGCGGTAGTGACAGTTGTTGACTGACCGGAGTCTGGAGGAGGAGAGGGAGGGAGGTGTACGGTCACTCGTCTCCGTGTGATCCGCGTGCGCAATATTTTTTGAACCATAGCTAGGCTGGCTCAACTTTCACCAAGGAAACAGGGGAGCAGCCGAAATATAAGAGCAAGTTCAATAATAGAGCCAGCAGCCGGCTATAACAAATTGCCATGTCATCTATAGCCAATATAGAATCAACAAGTACAATAGTTAGCAATAGAGCTATCTTACTTTATGAAGAAATAGCCCACCTCCCACACTCACAAAGTGCCTAGGAGCACGTGCTGCAGCTGGCTCTTACATGAGAGCACACTCTCCTTCTCTCTACTCCATATCATCACAATAATATTATTTTAGTTCTTACAGTCTGCTGCTGACCGTACCTTGCTCTAAAAGCGTATCGAGAAACGCGCCGCAGAGCTTTGTGCCGAGCCACATCGACGATCCTACTACTCCAGCGCTTCGTCGTCGAGGCGAGCTGCTGGCCGTGTCATCTGCGATGACGACGACGCGCCGATGCAGCGGTGGAGTTTCCAGATCGACGTATCGTGGTGGTGTCAGGGTCAGAGAGAGGAGGATTGGTACGTGCTACAGCGCGTGGCGCGTACGTACGAGCAGTGCACGCAGAGCTTAATTAGAACGTGCCAGGAGCCACGAGCTAGTACAGCCGGCCGGCTGGAGCTGAGCTAGCACACGCGTTCTCCCGCGACGGAGGCGATCGTGCAGGGACAGTCACTCGCACAGGCAGGCAAGTGGGCCCGAAAGAAACGTGCAGACGTACGTACCACTCAGTCGGCTCAAAAAAAAAGGCAGGCTGGCTAGGTGCGTCGCGCTACGCTGGCTAGCTGCAAATGAAGGGTTAAGAAACGACGCACGGTGGATGTTATGTTACCAATCAAAAGGAGTCGCCGTCGATCGGGGTGACCATGTTTGTTTGTTGACAAGGTGGACCGAGAACCGGCCAACCGTTGCACGTCGCAACGGACTAGGACCTGCCAAGTGCCCCCGCGCACCATACCGGTCGCGATCGCTCCGACGGAGACGTGCTACGTGGGCCGGGCGGGGGAGCCTGTCGATCGCGGCGTCAGGCGTTGCCCGCCGTCCCGGCCACCCGAGCCTCACACGCACGCACGTACCACGTCGGCGGCCCCAGTCTCGATCGAGGCCGCGCGCTCCCGGGCGTCCTCTGACCGATCCCGGTATACTATCACGTCCCCGGCCGTGCAAAACCCCGTCCACCTCAACGCTCCTTGCGTCTCCAGGGAGGACAAACAACGATCGGCTGCACGGCGACGGCACGCAGAATTCTCTTTTTTTTTAAAGCTAATAACTTGATTGATTACTCATAACGGTTACAAGGTTTGCGGAGACATTCTCTCAGAAAAGCAGGGATGTAGTTCACCCATAAGCATCTACGTCTAGCTATAGTGGCTTGCTTAGCGCGTAGATGAGCAGCCTCATTGTTTGTTCTTGCCACATGCGCTAAAGAACAATCTTCAAAGCTAAGAGCTAAGAGATTTATCTCTGTATAGACTGCGCCGCTATCCGCCCTCTCCATGTTGTCCATATTGCACATTTGTACCACCTCGAGAGCATCGCTCTCTAACTCCACATGGGTGAACCCCAAGTCAGCCGCGAAACGGAGCCCATCTTTGATCGTCATTGCTTCCATCATCCTAGCGCTTGCTGCATTATCAAACCACAAGGCATGCGCCCTGATGAAGTCCCCTTTATGGTTCCGAATGATTGCACCAGTTGATCCCGATCGCGACGAGGAGTTGAAGCCAGCATCAACATTAATCTTGACAAAGGGTTCCTCTGGTGATTTCCATTGAGTCTTCTGAATTCCTGTTGGTTTGCTAACCGAATTCATCGGCTTCGCTAGATCACAGGCAGTATCAACAGCCCAACTCACTGACATTTTCAGATCTCGAGACCTTTCCTTATGCCTTCTATTATTCCTCTCGCTCCAGACCGCCCAACATCCACAAAGAATTATACAGGCATCCCTATTCGAAACAATGTTCGCATCGATCATATCCACTGCCCATGATCTCGGGTGTAGACTAGGAATCTTAACCCCAGTTAATCTCTTCACCTCCTCCCAGAACAGCTTAGCCCACGTACAGGTGAACAAGGCATGGTTACATGTTTCACTTTCTCCACAATCCTCACAATTATCAATTTTTTCAGCATGTCTGTCAAACAGGATCTTCCTACACGGAATAAAATTGTGTATAAGCCTCCACCAGAAATTTCTGACTTTCGGGGGAACACACATCTTCCAAAGATGTTTCCAAACGTTGTTTAGGGATCCATCCGAGCTCGAGGCCACCCCTACAACCCTCCTGTTTGCGCACAGTAGTCTGTAGGCTGATCTCACTGTAAAATTTCCGTGTTTCTCATGTTTCCAAGCCCAGATATCCTCATCTTCCCTCCGAATGATCCTCCTAATAGACTCAATATCTGGATGGATGAAGTTTTGAATTAATTTCTCTTCATCCCAGTCTCCATCATGATCAACAAGCTCGGCAACCCTGGTGGCCGAGGCAGTAATAGTACGAGCTAGAGGTCTGGAACCTGTATTCTCCTCGATCCACTGGTCCCTCCAAATATCAGTCGGTTCCCCATTACCAATACGTTTAATAAAACCCAAGTTGAGTGCCTCTCTACCATGCATGATTGCCTTCCAAGTGTGCGAGGCATTCCGTTTCCTCCCTGCCTCCAGGAAGGTTTTATCATGAAAATATCTACCTTTAAGAACCCGCGAACATAATGACTCCGGTCTTGTAATTAGCCTCCAAGCTTGCTTGGCCAACATGGATTGATTAAATAGCTCAAAATCTCTAAACCCCATACCACCTTCAGGTTTTGGTATTGCAATAGCTTCCCATTTCCTCCAGTGCAATCTTCTTTTCTTCTCATCCCCTCTCCACCAGAATCTTGCTATCACCGCTGTGAGTTTCTTGCAAAACTTCTTGGACAATTTAAAACAACTCATTGAATATGTGGGTATAGCTTGACAGATTGATTTAATAAACACTTCTCTTCCTGCACTACTCAATAACCTTGGAATTCCCCCAAAAAGGATCTTCTTTATCTTCGCAATTATATGCTCAAAATGAGAATCCGATGATCTTCCTATAGCCGTAGGGAGTCCAAGATACCTCTCTCCTAGAGCCTCCGAGGAAATACCAAGCCCCTGGTGCATCACAAGTTTAACCGGGGTCTTGGTATTATTACTGAAGAAGATTGCAGATTTATTATAATTAACCATCTGGCCCGATCCTCTTCTATAAAGATCAATAATAGATTGGATCCTATTTGCACCCGTAGGGGAGGCCTGTGAAAAAATCAAACAATCATCAGCAAAAAGGAGATGTGTGACGCCCCGAGATCGGGCACTATGCAGATTTCAGCATTTCCGCCAAGATCCACATAATAACCGATTCCAGGTTCCCACTTGTGATAACATTACAATAGTTCACGAATATTCCGCAACAACAACAGAAGAGATATATACAAGACGACTCAAACGAGTCAAGGATACAACTGATACGATACAAAGATCCAAATAACAGCGGAAGAAACAACATAGCGTCCGGCTACGGACAAGATACAAATTGGACTAAGAGTCCTGAAGATAACCGATGGCGTCCAATCTCTGCCCAGGCCAAGCCGGAGGGATTCCCAAGCTAACGTCGTCAGACTTCAAACATGTTGACTGCAATGTGGAATATGCAGACACGAAAAGGATTCGTGGGTCAGTACGGTTAAGTACTGGCAAGTGGATAACCCATACTCACAAGATAGCAGCGTAACCAATCATCACAAGATACAAATACTTTGGGTACAACGGAAAGGAAGGGATTATTGCAAACAACCGGCAGCGGGCTGCACTAACTAACTACAGAGACTTGCTACAACATCCGGCTAAAAGAAAGCGGATAAGATAGCGTATCAGAACCAACTACAACTACTCACCAAACAATACCCATCCAATGTTACCCCCTACTAAGGGCATCTCCAGTCGTTCGACCCCCCCAGGTTTTAGATCGGCGCTTTTTAGCGATAGCGCCGGCCCGCACCAAAACCTGGGGGGGCGATTTCACCAGCCGTTCGGCGTCCCAGAAAATAAAGCACCGATATCATTCGAAAAGTTTCTTCCCGCCCCCAAAAAATAGAGCCCTAATTCGGCGATCGGCAGCCATAGTTTCGGGCGATCATATTACAAAAAACGCCACAGGTGGGCGATCAAATATAGTTCAGATCGAATCACACAGACGGGAGCGCGCGGCGTTGGCAGACGTAGGCGATCAGACAGACGCGTCGGCCGGCGTCGGAGCAGGCGGCGAGCTCGGCGCAGCATCCAGGTCGATGACGGCGTCGGAGCGGACAGCGGGCTCGCCATTCTCCAGGTCGACGACGGGCTGGGCATCCTTGTCGACGGCGGCATCCTCCTGGGCGGCGTGCGGGCTTGTCGGCGCGGTGGTGTAGCTGGCGCCGCCAGACGATGTCGGGGCCGGGGGCGCGCTGATGTCGGTCAGGATGAGGTTGCACTGCGCCAGGAACCAAGCTCTCACCTCGGGGGTCATCGCGGTCGGATCGCCGCCCGTGAGGAAGGCGAGGTCGTTGTTCCTCTTCTTCGCGGCGGTGCCAGTCCGGAGGAGGTCGATCTTGACCTGCGAGTTGGCCATGAGCGCCGCCCATCGCTGTTTGGAGACCTCCTCCCTCTTGCCGGCCTGGACCTGAGCGTCGGCGATGCAGGTCTCGATGGATGCCTGGAGTTTTGCGGCTGCAGGCGCGCCGTCCCTAGCCAACTTGGCTTTCTTGTGGCCCATCGGCGGACGCCCTTCGGATGCGCACGCAGCCACCGCGTCGGGGACGTACTCCTTGCCCTTGCCGATCGAGCGCCGCACCTCCGCCCACTTCTCGCAAGTCTCGATGAGGACGAACACGTGGAGGAACTTGAAGTCGGTTCCCTCGTCGTTCTTGTACGCCTCGAGCATGCGGACGATCTCGATCTCGCGGTTGGCGCCGCTCTGCGGCCTCGCCGAGATCTCCTCCTGGATGCCGTGCCACTTGTTGCACGACGCCTGGATGTTGGCCCAATGGTTCGCCATGGCTTTCTGGCCGCGGTCGAGGACGCATGGGGCGTAGTAGGGATGCGGGGCGACGGCGACGGCGACTGCTTCCAGCCGGCGAAATGTGGGCCGAAAGGGCCCTTCTTCTTGGCGAGAGGCGCCGCGGCCGGCGTAGGTGGCTCGTCTGGGACCTCCTCCTCCTCCTCCAGCTCGTCTTCCTCGGCGGCTGCCTGCTCCTCCGCTTGCAGCTGCGCCATGAGCTGCCTCTGCCGCTGCGCCGCCTCCCTACCCCGGCGCTTGATGTTGGCTGTCTCCAGCCGAGACCTCTCGGCGATCCACTCCTTGTTCGACATGCCGGGTGGTCGCTCCTTCGGTGCTCTTGGCTTGCGGGGTTTCTTGGCCGGTTCGGAGGCCGCGGGAATGGAGACGGCGGCGGCGGCGGCGCGGGGTCCTGTAAATCGAGCGGGAGCCATGGCGCGTAGATCTCGGGTGCGGGGGGAAATGGCGGGAATGAACCGGGGGGAGAGGTACATGTGGGAGGAAAGTGGAGGGAAGCGCCGAAAAAAGAGAGGGAAATCGTCTTCCGTCGCCGACAGGCGTGGCCCACGCGAGCATTTCGCCCCCCCAGGCCGAACCCAGCGCGCTGGGTTTGGCCTGGGTTCGGCGGCGCCAAACGGAGCTAAAAACGGCGCAAAGCGGCGCTAAATCGATTCCTGGGGGGGCGACTGGTGCGAAACGGCGCGAAACGGCGCCAAAAACGCCGCTTGGGGGGGCTCTGGGGGGGACGGCTGGAGATGCCCTAAGGAAGCAACCCAAGGAAACTCACACTGTTGATTAAGGTGACATTCATTTATATGGTGAAGGTAATACTATATTACTAGTCAAGTTATTATCATTAGGTATAAGTTGTCTGAGTACTTGTTAGCCAGCACTTTCACCAAGTCATCCATAACCGCGGACAACACGGCTTCTCGAGAAGATTTAACCCTGCATGGATGCACCAATTTGGCCGTACACGTAAGAATAACCCGCCAGACGGGGGATCAACCCACCAAGCGAGGTACACAACACAACCCAACTCTTCTTCGCATCAAGCCCAAAGAACCCCGTGCAATTGAGCGCACAGCTAATCAAGCCCCACGAAGAAAAGGGGACCCTCATAGCACTCTAAGAACGTGTCTCCCTAAATGCCGACTACAAAAGTTCCACCCTGGCACCAAGGGTTCGCACCTGCATATGCATGCGGCAAATGGAAAACCCGAACTAAATGAGGCGATTTGGACGAGATACGAATCGTATCAGAATTGCGGGGGGCGCCCATACTCGCTTCTCACATGCGGTTAGTGCGCTCATCATGGATCAATGGACAAGACCCTTTTCCTAATTAGGGTCGACACTAGCAGGCCTCAAAACCACGCCGGGCCTCCTGCCGGTGCCTTATCATCAAATTATTATTACCCAAAACATTAACATGTTGTTGATTAAATTGAAACCCAACTATCAAACTAAACAGGTGATAAGACGGACAACAAGACTTGAGCGCAAACAACACTAAGCATGCAACTACGACACGAGGGCCAACGGGGGTAAACAAACAACAGTTAATAGGAAGTGGAAGGAAGGCTATATCATGGCGGCAAGGTAAACATATGATAGGATCGAGACACAAGCATCGAATCATAAGGCTAGAATAAAGACAACGGAAAGAATCGGTAACAAGTGAGGAAAGGCAACATAGGTAGCAAGTGAGTATACTTGCCTGGAATCCAGCAAGTAGAGGTACATCCGCAGAACTTGTCGTTGCTCACATCATCTCAACGTCCTATCCGCGAAGAAGTAACAAACTAGAACAAACACCGGATGCAACAATTACTACTACGGCAAAAGATCCAGCATGATCGAGATATGGATGCATGACAAGTTTAAGTATGCATCAAAGATAAACTAGTTGACATGGTAAACATATTTAAATGGGTCCATATGCAATTTGGATTGCATATGGAAAAGCCCATGAATTAATGTTGAATTAAATGATCTACAAATAACCATCATGTGAAAGTTGATTAGGATGATGCATGGATGATGAAAACAATAAGAATACAACAATAGCTTCAATTTGATAAGGTGTTTACCAAGTTTGGAAATTTATTTATTAAGTTATGAAATTTGGCTTCTTAAATGAGTTACACAAACATTTATTGTTTTCACCCATTTTAATTGTTGAAAACAGATAACAAAGTTCATATTTCGAAAGAAAACAAAATTTTAGATGGAATACATATTTCATTTGTTGAAAAAGGAATTAAAATGAGCAAGTTATTAATTTGACAATTTTAATTGCATTAAATAAGAAACAGTTGTTTTCAGCAATTTAATTTATTCAAAACAGAAAACAAAGTTTATATTTGGAAAGCTTATTCAATTTTGCATGGAAAACATATTTCACATGTTGGAATTGGATTTGAATTGCCCAAGTTATAAATTTTGCAATTTAAAAGGTTTAATTAAAGCATTAAATTATTGCACCACTTTTAATTGGGAAAAACAGTAAACAAATTGCATTGAAAAGGTTGAAAACATGTAGCAAATGTTTCACTGACCATTTTTAGCTATTAAACATAATTTTTGGGTTATTATTGAATTTATTATGCAATTCTTCATAAATAGTTTATTCTGCCCTTTTTAGTAAACAGAAGGAAACATGTTCAAAATTAATTCAATTGTGACCAAATAAAATACCAATGTGTAGAGTTTGTTAAGAAAAAAATTTAGAGCTCAAGTTTGCTTAAATTGGATGAACAGAACTAAAGTTATGAAATTCCAAAGTTTCAACTTGTAATTGCATTTTCAGTATTAATTATTTAGTGCAAAAATTATTACAGAAACATATTGCAATTTTGTTACTAATGGAAAGAGCACAAGATTTTGAATCCACAGAAACTTGAATCGTTGAATTTGGAGCAATATTTAATTTTATATTGATTTTACAAATAAGGTTTCAGATCTGCTTTTCTGAAATTTGAGAGAAAAAAAAGGAAAAGGCTGAGAAAAGGGGTGGATTTGCGCCGGGGGGAAATCGAACCCGGGCTGCTGGCTTGCGCGCAAGGGAGTGCTACCAGCTGGGCTGCTGATCCGGTTGTTGATAGGTATAGAAGCGATAGAGTTTGAGGTAACGCTTCGGGATATCATAACTGACGAATCTGAAACCGACCGGGAAACAGGACGACGATCGACGATCACGACTGCCGGCGGCAGAGGGCCGTTGCGCGCGTGGGCGGGGGCGCCTGCGGGCCACGGAGGGAAAAGGAGAAGGGGGAGAGGGGAGAGGAGAGAGGAGAGAGGGCGAGGGGGGAGACTCACCGCGGCCCTGTCGAGGCGCAGCGATAGGAGGAAGATGGTCGGCGACGGCGGCAAGACGGCGACGGAGCGGCCGTCCTGGTGGTCCTCCACGCCAACCAAGACGACGGGGGTGACGAGGGTGATGCCCCGTTTCCATTCCCGCGGGAAACGGGGCCCGACGGTGACCACGGTGACCGCGCCAAGCTCTCCAAACTCCGGCCATGGGGGTTCTCCCGAGTTCAGAGAGTACAGAGGCAGTTGAATTTTTTGGAGCAGAGGAAGAAGGGAGAAGGGGTGGCGGCGGATGGAAGTTGAGGGAGAGGAATCTAGGGTTCCTGGGGTTCTCTCCCTCGAGTAGATAAGGAGGAGGGGAAAGGTGGAGGGGACCATGGGAGGGGGCTTGACAGCGACATGCAGAGGGGCACGTCCTCCTCGTGCTCTCCTGTACGGAAAGGAAGAAGATACGTGGGTGGGCTGCTTTGGTTTTTTTTTTGCTTCTAATTTTTTTTTGTAGGAAAGAGAGAGAGAGAAAGAAAGAGGTGTTAGGGGTTTCATTTTTTTTATGAATTAATTTTTATTGAATCACAAAACAGTGAGGTCAATGGTTTGTGAAATTTATTTTCAAAAAAATTTCAAATTGCCAATTGCTTTGAATTTGTCATTGGAATTTCAAATAGGGTTTTAATGAAAGGGGATTTTATTAACCAAGCAAATTTTAATTCCAACTCAAATTCTTAATGAAAACAATTAGAGTTGATAACAAAGGTGCTTTGTTTGAGAAGTTAAAATTGGTTTGAATTTTTAGGTTGGTTTGAGAACAAGTGCAATGCATATGATGCATGATGCTATGCGATGAAAAAAGAAAACAACAAGCAACTTTCTATTTGGGAAAAACCCTGGGTGTTACAAGATGGGATACCCATGGTGCATGGATACCCACCCGAACTCCTTTGGATAAATATTGTGGACCTCTGTTCTTGAGCATACAGCTGAAGCCCTCTCCACGTAGAAGAAACAGGTAAGGGGAGATAGGATCCCCTTGCCTTATACCACGGGTAGGTTTAAAGGAATCCGAGAACACACCGTTAACTCGAACCGATAAGGATACTGATTCCACACATCTCATTACTAGGTCCACCCACTGTAAAGAAAACCCAAGTTTTATCATAATATTACGAAGATAGCTCCATTCTACTCGCTCATATGCCTTGGCCATATCCAATTTAATTGCACATGCCGCAGAATTCCCTTTCTTCCTCTTCAGATAATGGATGCATTCATAAGTCGTGATAACATTATCCGTAATCAGACGCCCTGGGACAAATGCACTTTGTTCCTCCGAGATGATCTCATCTAACACGGGTCTCAACCGGAGAGCAAGGACCTTTGAGACGATTTTATATAGGACATTGCATAATGCAATCGGTCTATATTGAGTTAAGTCTTGGGGAGCTTTAACTTTTGGAATAAGCACTAAAACAGAAGTATTCACTTCTTCAGGCATACCTCCTCCCTCTAAGAATGTCCGAACCGCATTGCAAACCATACCCTTCAATACCGCCCAATGCTAGATATAGAAGCCCGCGTTAAACCCATCAGGACCGGGGGATTTGTTCGGATGCATCATAAACAGTGCTTTCTCGATCTCCGTGTCCGAATACGGAGCCAATAATTGTTCATTCATAAACTCCATCACTCTAGTTGGAACCCAATCCATGACGAGTTCTGGCTGTGTGATCTCTTGTGCAGTAAAAAGAGATTTATAAAAAGTAATAGCCATATCTTCTAGCCCCTTCTGATCCGTAACCACAAGACCATCTTCTCTCTTCAGCAATTTTATCTTGTTATTTCTCCCACGTTGCTTTGCTTTGGAGTGAAAATATGCCGTATTTCTGTCCCCCTCCTTCATCCACAAGACTCTCGAACGTTGTTGAGCTTCGATTTCTTCGCGTGACTGGAGTTCTAAAATCCTCCTCATTAATTGTTGTTCATGTCTTGATGGACCAGCTCCTATGGAGTTCCATCTAACCTGCTCAAGTCGGCTCCTTAGCATCTTGAGCTGTTTAGGTACCGATCCGTATTCCTCCTTGCTCCAAGCCTGCAAATTCCGTCGAACGTCACCCAGGACCGTTGCCACATCCTCAAGATTCGAGGCTGCCGAAATCAGTCTTGGCTCAACCACTTTAATATAATTCTGATGCCGCATCCAGGCGTTCTCAAACCGAAAGGGTTTAGACCCCCCCTTTCCATGCACCACTCTGATTTTAAAATTTGGATCAGAAGCCCACAGTGGTCACTTTGTGTTGTCTGAACATGAGTAACCAAAGAATTATCAAAAACTTCCAGGAACCGAATATCCGCCATGCTTCTATCAAGTCTCGCCTTAATGTTACTACTACCATGTTGTCTGTTATCCCAGGTATACGGAGTGCCAGAGTACCCCATATCTTCAAACTCACATTCCTCGATAGCATCTCGGAATCCTTCCATTTGCCATTCCTCTCTAGCATGACCTCCAAACTGTTCACCAGTAGACACTATCTCATTGAAATCCCCTGCACAAATCCACGGGGTATCATATTCCTTCCTCAAGAATTTCAGTAACTCCCAGCTCCGTTTTCTCTTAGCTCGTTTGGGTTCACCATAGAAGCCCGTGAATCTCCATTCAGTATTGCCTGTCTCCTCATTTGTCACGAAAACGTCAATATGCGATCTACTGTAGGATTTAAGAGATACCACAGAATCTGCGTTCCAAAACAGAGCTAAACCACCATTTAAGCCCTCACTCTTCACACCAAAGGCATTAGTAAACCCAATTCTTCCCTACAACTCTTGTGCTCTCTTGTCACTAAGTTTGGTCTCCGAGAGAAAGACCAATCTCGGGCGATGCAACTTAACTAAGTTGCTAATTTCGTGAATTGTCTCGGGTCGCCCGCACCCGTGACAATTCAAAATCAGAATACTCATTGGACCCGGCGGTCACCCTCGAGGGATGCCGCCGATCCATTAGATTGACCAGAGTATGTACTTACTTCCCCCTCATGCCTTTTCTCTCCTTTACCACTCGGGTTGGTATCCTCCTTAGCTTTCACAGGGACTTCCTCATTATGCTCACTGTCAGTGATCGCAAGTGGAGCATTACCTCGTTTATTTTCTTCCTCAAAGGCCAACCGTTTACGTGCATTCTTCTCCGCCTCCATCATATGCTGGTCGGCTACTTTGATAGGGCTAGTAGCCGTTTCAGCTGTATCATCTGTATAGTCTGTGAAGCGCTCAGGATGGAGGCGCCAATCCACGTATTCTCCTCGGCCTTACATAGTCGATCTGTCAGTTACATTATTTCTTCCACCTCCTCCTCTTAAACCCCCACGGCCTACACTCGATCCCCCACGCATAGCACTCACTCCTCTTGATCTCCACCCATCGGCATGAATCCAGTCACCAAACTTCAGATTTTTCTCCTCGTGAACCCCTGTACCACACTCCTTAAAAACATGTCCAATATGGCCACAGGCAAAGCAAAGCATACCGAGCTTCTCGTACTTCACCTTGAATATAGATCTTTTGCCTCCAAGAGAAACAGACACAAATCTAGTTAGGGCTTTGCGAACATCTTGCAAGAATCTCACCCTTACAAAATCTCCTCGAAAATTTCCGGGCGGTATCATCTGAACTTCAATCACCTCCCCTGCCTGTCGCCCAACAAGTTGTCTGACCACTGCCTCCTTACGAAATCCCTCGGGTATTTTGTGGATTTGAATCCAGATAGGCATGAATTCCAACTCTACTTCATCGGGGTTCGTTAATCCGTCATAAGGTGCAATTATTACCGCCCACTCACAGAAAAGCCAAGGGCCCCTCTCGGTGATCTTCTCCCAGTCACCTAGGCATTGGCATTGTATCACGAACCTCTTGTATCCCACCGGTCTAATTGATACATCCTTAGCCGGATTCCACGCCGCTCTCATCTGCGAGAAAAACGCCTCGTGGCTAAAGCCCTTCTCGCAATGCACACGAGCAACAGCTAGCCATCTAGTGCTATCGGCGAGATCAATGTCAGTTTCTTCGATGACAAGATCGTCAAACTCCTCCTCACCAATATCGAGCCCGTCAAAAAGAGAATTAATCGTCCCCCCATGATGCTCTGATGCCTCCGCCTTCTCTTCCATCACCCCTCCTTTCTGATCTTTCAGTTTTCGACCACCTCAAACAGAATCAGAAAAGCTCGAAGATCGCGAGCTCGACATCACCGCTGCTCGTGTTTAGGGTTCCTATGCTTCTGCTGAAATCTGTACTCCACGCGATCTTTAACGAGGTTTAAATCTTCTCCCAGCCTTGTGAACGGACTCCGGATCGGATCCCAATCAGAGATCGGGGCGAGATCGGTTACTCGCCGCCTGTCGCCAGGCGGGAGGACATGAACCCTAACCGAACGGGTATTCTCTGTCGCCAGCCAAACTCGGCACGCAGAATTCTCGCTTGGTTTGCGCGTTCGCTGTCGAATATTCTTCGCTCCATCGACTCGCGTGGCCGCCGCCCGCCCGTCGTACGTCCGGAGGAAACGAGAGGATATATATATCGGCTCATCTTTTTACAAAAAAGTGGATACGTCCTTCAGTTCCACCAAGGGATCGACCTAGACATGTCGACCAGGGCCAGCGAGCATGCATGAAAAACACGAGGACTCGACAAGCATTAGGGTCCCTTGCTCCTTTCAAGCTGCACCTTGCAGGCTCCTCACAGTGTTTTTTAGAAACACAGTACAAAACACACGCGCATACACTCACCCCTATGAACGCACACACGCACATCCTATCCCTATGAGCACCTCCGAAAGACTGAGCTGACGGGTCTTAACATTGACGAAGTCACCACAGGCGCCTCGCTGTCGACGGGAACGTCGCCTGCCACTGAAAGAATATTCCGCCTAAATGCAACATACAGATGTCAAACCTGGGGTTTAAACTCTGGTGTGATGAGGTACAACAACTCTCCTAATCATCCAACCAACGGTTGGTTTGCTTCGTGGAAGGCTCCTCCCAGATTCGATCATCCACTACGTGCAAAAAAGCACACCACAAGGCCTATGTGGCAAATTTCATAGTTCACCTTATACATAGTGACTATCAATAACGGAAAGCCATTTGTGCTCCCAAGTTCCCGTGCTCCCTCCGTTTCTAAAACATCAAAAAAAATTAGACATTTTATAAAAAATTAAAAATAAATCTATGTGTAGTGCATGATGTAGCCTACACACGTGCACAACCAGAACGTAAAATTCATTGTATTGTGGGCTATACAAAAATGACAAAATCTCAAAACAAAACAAAAGACATTTGAGACACTATATTATAAATCTATATGTTTGCCATTTTTTTATGTAGCTTTATATAGTTAGTATTTAAAATTGAAATTTTGCACGGAATATATCATTAAGAACATCCAGAATTTTTCTCATGTTTTCTTTTGAAACTTTAAAATGTGGTTTTTGAATTTTTAAAATACAGGGAGTCAGGAGCACAAAATCTCCACTCAACCTATCAAGTTCACTTTAAGGTTAAGGTATACCACAAGTATGTGAGTTGTCTATAAGGATTAAAAAAAATTATTTCTCTATTCTACTCTCTCTTGCATGGCGTGCATCTTTAATGACATGTGGTTCTCAGCTTATTGCTAAAGTGCACATTATACATAGTTGATGCTCTTATACGGATAGCACCAAGACCGTCTCTGTATTTTGTGGGGCCATGGGAAAAGTTGGCGGCATGAACCCCTATAGTTAATAAGTTATTTTTTTTATATTAGATAAGTTGATTCACTTTTTTTAACTCTTTATCTCGGCATCGAATTTATGTTTCAACATAGTAACACCTAAAATTGTGAAAGAACTAAATACAATATGCATGAAACTAGACCCTAAATCTCTATTCTAACATGTCAGAAGCCTGATGCAGTGATGCTTTCATGATTAACTAAAGAGTCAAATCCTCTAAGGGATAGGATTATCACTTTATCAAATCAAGAATTTGTGCATAATGGGAAATCATAAATTCATAGGAACATATGACCTAACTAGATTGCTTTTATAAATATACGTGGGGAGGGGACAGTAGTAGGGAAGGGGGCATATCGATATCCAGACTCCAAGTAGGTGAGACGGACGAGGCGAGTCGATAGACAAAGAGCCAGACAGCCGAAGAAAGTTTATGTAACACCTGGGGTGTTACCCTAAGTAGGAAGTTGTTTGTTTTCTTTTGCTTGCATCACATGCATCACATAAGCATTGCATCATGTTTTCAAAACAACTGGAAAACTCAAACCAAATTAAACTTTCACACCTTGTTCAAAATTTCCAATTTAAAAATTGCAAACTACAACAACTCAATTGTTTTCAAATAGTTGGAAGTTGATCTATTTAAAATTGCTTGTTAATGAAATTCCCTTTTGTTAACACCCCAAATGATAATTTCAAATTCACTTCAAATTCAATCATAATGGGCAAGATCAAATTGTGGGTTTAAGAAAATCAAATTATTGCAAACAATTAATTCAATAAGGTCTCATAAATTGTTGGGGTTATTGAATAAATTGTTTAAATATCAATCTTTATGGAAAACTAATGGAATTTCAAATACCAACTTAAAACTCCAATTAATAATTCAATTTTTTGGAATTAATGTGCACAATTGCTTTTACTCATTATTTTGCAAATTAATAAAATTCAGTTATAAAATTTAAAACCCCAAACCATATTTGAAATCCAACTAACCATTTAAATTCAAACTAACACTTCCAATTTTGAAATCAAAACTAACCTTGCTTTTACTCACTGTTTTGCAACTAATAAAATTTAATTGTAAAATAAAAGAACCCCCCCCCCCCCCGCAAAAACCCTTTTTCCTTTCTCTCTCTCTCTCTCTCCCTTTCATCCTTTGCAAAAAAAAAGAGGAAAGAAAAAATCCAAAAGAAAAAGGAGAGAGGCAGCCCACCCCATCCCCTTTCTCCCACTAGCCCACCTTCCCCTAGCCAGCCCACCACTTTTGGCCCGATACCCCTTCGTCGCTTGTCGTCTTCCTCCTCGAGCTGGCGTCATCAGTACGAACGGCAGCACCACCGTGCGATCCTCCCCCCACTCCCGATTGCTTGCCGTACGAGCACCAGCCCCCATAAAACCCCCCCTCCTAGCTCGCCCTACCCCTCTCCCATCCTCCTGCGCCGCCATCCCTCTCTCCCTCCTCGTCTAGCTGCTCCGCTCCTCTCTGTTTCTATTCCTCTGTCAGCCACCGAGAGAAGCAGCGCCAACCACCCTCACCGTCGATCGCCGTGGAAGCGAGAGCTCCACCTGAGGGCGGGAATGGAGCCGTGGTGGCTCCATCCACCTCCCCGTCCCCTCGACGCGTGCTGGGAACCACCGTGGTGGCCGCGCCGTCGCCGGAGAAGAACCCCGCCGCTACTGTCCGTCGACCGCCTTCCTCGACACCGATCCGTGGTGAGCGCCCATCTCTCCTCCTCCCCTCTGTCCCTTGGCAGCACCACGACCTCCCGCACGATCAACCACGACCCAGCACCCCCCTGGCTACACCTCGAGGTCGCACCGTTCGCGATGGATCTCCAGCAGCCGCGGCAGCCCCGTCTCTGAACCTGTGATGTCTGAACTTTTGCTATCGAAATTCAGTTACACGCGAATGTTACCTCTTGTTCAGTTAACCCCCTAGGGTATCACAAGCACCGCATTGGTAGCGAGCCGTGCGAGCAAGCGACATATCGCGGGTTCGATTCCCAGCACGGGGAGTTAACCCCATCTTTTTTTTCCCGCGCGCGCAGGGGCAGGCCCCACGGGTCAGTGGCCCCTGTTGCCACCTCACAGCGCACACACGCCCACGTGGCCGCCACTTGGGCACGGGCCCGCGTCGCAGAGGCCCAGGCTGGGTTGCCCTGGGTGGAAAACGCCCCAGGGGCCCCTCTGCGATTCTTTTTCTTTCTTTTAGGCCCCTGTTTTTACAAATTAGTCCCCAGAATTAAAACGCACATAACTTTTATTTCCCAAATTCAAATAATGTAAATAAAATATGTTTTCTGCCCCAAATTTAATACTCTATCCAACTACATCATTTGTTTTCTATTTTGAACATTTCAGATTGTTTCAAAATTCAAATTCAAACACCTCATTTAAAATTTGATTAATTGCATAACTATTTCAAACTTAATTCAAATCACACAAATAAAATATGTTTTCCATGCCATTTTGAACCACCTTTTCAAATATAACTTTTGTTTCATGTTTTGTATAATTAAAATTGCTTGAATAATTTAAACCTTATTTAAATTATTTAAATTTGCTAAATTCATAACTTGCTCAAATTAAATTATTTTTGAACATATAAAATATGTTTTCCAACTAGAAAAGTATAACCTTTTCCATGATGAATTTGAATTTATGTTCTGAACAAATAAAATTCAAATAATATTCAAACTTGAATTAAATTCAATTAAAACTTGTTTAGTCTTGTTTAATTCATAATTAAATCATTGTAATTCCTTTTTCAATAATTGAAACATGTAATCCACCTAAAATTTTGTGTTCTAATCAAATATGAACTTTGTTATCTGTTTTGAACAATTTAACTTGATGAAAACAACCAAATGCTTGTGTGACACCTTTAAGAAACCAAAATTCCAAAAACTTAATAAGTGAATTTCAAAAGGGGTAAACCTTATTTCCAATTGGTTCTATTGTTGTTATTTTGTTGTTTTCCTCATCCATGCATCATGCTAATCCACTTTCATATGATGATTAGTTGGAAAACAATTGTTCAACCATATCTCATGGGCTTTTCATATGCAACTCAAATTGCATAGGGGTCCATTTAAACCTGTTTATCATGTCAACTAGTTTATTTCTATGCATCCATTAAATTGTCATGCATCCATATCTTGATCATGCTGGATCTTTTGCCGTAGTAGTAATTGTTGCATCCGGTGTTTGTTCGAGGTTCGTTGCTTCTTCCCGGATAGGACGTTGAGATGATGTGAGCAACGACAAGTTCTGTGGATGTACCTCTACTTGCTGGATCTCAGGCAAGTATACTCACTTGCTGCCAAATGGCTGCCTTTCATCACTTGTTACCGATTCTTTCCGTTGTTCTTATTCTAGCCTGTTGATACGATGCTTGTGTCTCGATCCTATTATATGTTTACCTTGCAGCCATGATATAGCCTTTCCTTCCATTTCCTATTAACTGTTGTTTGTTTACCTTGTTGGCCCCCGTGTCGTAGTTGCATGCTTAGTGTTGTTTGCGCTCAAGTCTTGTTGTCCGTCTTATCACCTGTTTAGTTGATAGTTGGGTTTCAATTCAATCAACAACCTGTTAATGTTTTGGGGTAATAATAATTTGATGTTAAGGCACCGGCAGGAGGCCCGGCGTGGTTTTGAAGCCTGCTAGTGTCGACCCTAAATAGAAAAAGGGTCTTGTCTACTGATCCATGATGAGCGCACTAACCGCATGTGGGAAGCGTGTATGGGCGCCCCCTCAACTTGATTCGATTCGCATATCGTCCAAATCACCACACCTAGTTCGGGCTTTCCATTTGATGCACGCATATGCAGGTACGAACCCTTGGCGCCAGGGTGGAACTTTTGTAGTCGGCATTTAGGGCGGCGTGGTCTTAGAGTGCTATGAGGGTCCCCTTTTCTTCGTGGGCTCGATTAGCCGCGCACGCACAGCACGTGGTGCTTTGGGCTTGATGCGAAGAAGAGTTGAGTTGTGTTGAGTGCCTCGCTTGGTGGGTTAGCTCCCCGCCTGGCGGGTCATTCTTACGTGTACGGCCAAATTGGTGCATCCCTGCAGGGTTAAATCTTCTCGAGAAGCCGTTTTTTCGCGGTTATGGTTGACTTGGTGAAAGTACTGGCTAACAAGTACTGAGAACAACTTACACCTAACTAATGATACCTGACTAGTAATAGTCTTATTGACATAATAACTTGATCCATCCTTAATCCAACAGTGTGAGTTATCCTTGGGTTGCTTCCTTAGTAGGGGGTAACATTGGATGGGTTTGTTTGGTGAGTAGCTGTAGTTGGTTTTCGATACGCTATCTTATCCCCCTCTTTTAGCCAGATGTTGTAGTGAGTTTCTGTAGTTGGTTAGTGCAGCCCGCTGCAGCTTATTTGCAATAATCCCTTCCTTTCCGTTGATCCCAAAGTATTTGTATCTTGTGATGACTGGCTACGCCGGTATCTTGTGAGTATGGTTTATCCACTTGCCAGTACTTAACCGTACTGACCCACGAATCTCTTTCGTGGCTGCATATTCAACATTGCAGTCAACAGGTTTGAAGTCTGACGACGTTAGCTTGGGAATCCCTCCGGCTTGGCCTGGGCAGGGATTGGACGCTCTCGGTTATCTTCAGGACTCTTAGTCCAGTTTGTATCTTGTCCGTAGCCGGACGCTATGTTGTTTCTTCCGCTGTATTTTGGATCTTTGTATTGTATCAGTTGTATCCCTGGCTCGTTTGAGTCCTCTTGTATATATCTCCTCTATTGTTGTTGTGGATTATTCGTGAACTGTTGAACTATTATCACAAGTGGCAACCTGGAATCGGTTATTATGTGGATTTTGGCGGGAATGCTGAAATCTGCATAGTGCCCGATCTCGGGGCGTCACAGTTTAGGAGAATGATCGGATCGCTAGCTTTTCCCATTGTTTTTTTTATGATTCGGACGGGCTGATCTCTACGTGCCTAATGTGTATACTCTGGCTGCCAGTGTTATGGTATGGGCCTTTGCAACCAAAAAATCAACCCATTGGGTAGGGGTATTGGTCATGGGACCCTCCCAGGCGACGCCGGGCCCTAGGGCGCCGCCTGATACATCATAAACGTATCCTTAATTTCTGATGTTCCATGTTATTTTCATGCCTTATGCTACATGTTTTCCTTACACTTAATGTCATTTTTATCGATTTCCCGGGACTAACCTATTGACAAGATACCACAGAGCCAATTCCTGTTTTCTGCTGTTTTTAGTTTCAGAAAAGTTGTTCAGGAAATATTCTCGGAATTGGAAAATTTGAAGTCCGGAAGTCTTAGAACTCCTGAAGGATCCACGGAGCCCCGAAGAGGCCCGGAGGGGGGCCACGCCATAGGGCGGCGCCCCCCTCCCTATCCGCGCCTGGGGTGGTGTGGGCCCCTCGGGTGCCCACCACCATCGCCCTTTCGCCTATATATTCCCCTCGGATAGTTAACCCTAAAAATATACCACTTTTCTACGAAAAACATCCGAGGCCGTCGTCATCGTTAACCCGAGATTGGGAGGGTTCTGGAGTTCTCCCCGGCACCCTGTCGGGAGGGAAAATCATCACCGGAGGGGTCTACACCACCATGCCCGCCTCCGGAGTGATGCGTGAGTAGTTCATCCTTGGACTACGGGTCCATAGCAGTAGCTAGATGGTTGTCCTCTCCTCTTTATTCCTCATGTTTAGATCTCGTGAGCTTCCTCACATGATCGAGATCATCTTATTGTAATGCTACATGTTGTGTTTGTTGGGATCCGATAATTATTGAATGCTATGTCTGTTGATTATCAATCTATCATATTGTCTTCATGTGTATATTATTTATGATCTTGCATGCTCTCCGTTGTTAGTAGATGATCTGGCCAAATAGATGCTAGTGACTCCAAGAGGGAGTATTTATGCTCGATTGTGGGTTCATGCCTCCTTTGCATATGTGCTCGGGTGACAGAAATGTGACGGATGGAGGATGTGTTGTTGTCATTAGGGAGAAAACAATGATGTTTACTTTGTTTACATTACACACCTTGTTTACTGCGATAATCTGTTGCTTCCAACTTAATACCCAACGTTTGTTCGGATGATATTCGGAGGGTGGATTATTAGTCATAGATGCAGTTGGATGACGGTCTATGTATTTTGTTGTAATGCCCGCATGAATCTCATAGTAATCTTTATGTCATGCATGTTTCATTATCTATCAATTGCCCAGCTGTAATTTGTTTACCACACATGTTAGCTATGTTTTATGGAGAGACACCTCTAGTGAACTGTGGACCCCGGTCCATTTTCTCATACTGATAATACACACACTGATTCCACTGTTTTCACACTACTACTGTTGTTTTCATATTGTTCTCATACTATTTTCCACACCATACGTTTAACCTCTTTGGGTTCAGCAAAACTGGTGAGATTGACAACCTCACTGCTTCGTTGGGGCAAAGTGAATTGATTGTGTTGTGTAGGTTTCATGTTGTTGTTGAACCGGTAGTGCGTCCTACCTTCTCAGCTGCATCAACCTTCGTAAGTTGCTTCTTTCTCCTACTGGTCGATTCAATCTTGGTTTCTTTCTAAGGGAAACTTGCTACTGTGCTCTTCATACCTTCCTCTTGGGGCCTCCCAACGAACGTGTGTTACACGCGCATCACCGCCCATGGTCGCCTAGAGTCAGAGTCGTCCCTGAATATCAGGAGCAATGAATCATATAACTGATAAACATCAAATTTATGCAATTCATTCTCTTCAGTCAGACCAAATCATTGAACAAGTCTCAGCATCAACAAACAGTAATACTTAGTATGATTGCAAACTAAAAGTTCTATTCCTAACATTAGCATGGTAAGAGAAGAGGGTGATATAATGTGATCAAGAAGGGTGTGGTGTGAAGGAAGTTTTTAAGGGTGTGGTGTGAAGGAAGTTTTCAAGGGTCAAGAGAAGAGGGTGGTATAATGTGATCAAGAAGAGTGCAAGGTCAAAGCTTGGGGATGCCCCCGTCGTTCATCCCAGCAAATTCTAAGAAGACTCAAGCATCTAAGCTTGGGTATGCCCAAGGCATCCCCTTCTTCATTAGCAATTTATCAGGTCACTTCTATTGAAACTATATTTTTATTCAGTCACATCATATGAAGTTTACTTGGAGCGTCTGTTTTTTTTTGTTTTTTTCTTTTGTTTTCCTTACTGCAATAATATAGTTGGAACCTAGCATTCTTTGTGTGGGGGAGAGACACGCTCCGCTTTTTTGTTTGAATACTCGTTATGCCCGTATTCTTAGTTTTTCTTCTAGCTGCTGCAAAATTCATGTTTATCTCCTGTTTTTCTTGCATCTCTTATTCAGAAGTGCTAGTTTTAGTAGAGTCGTGTTAGTACTCTCTTGTTTCATTGATGTATCTCTTGGAGAGTTTTTGTTTAATATGAAATGCTTGGTGTTGGAAAGCAGTAGTACAGTTTTCGTGCTTACAACAATGCAAGTAAAAGCTTGTATAGACTGTGGCTAGACTTTTTCATGTCATGCTAGATGCTATTTTAATTCTAAAGCCTAGTAGTTATTTTTGTAGCATGATTTGTCTCAAATAGTTGAGAGTGTTTAATGTGCCTTAGAAAGAATCATCAGTCGTTCTTGTCATTTCGAAGCATAAATTTGTGGTGTTCTCCTTTGAATGTTTTATTTGTTTGACTTGGTGCATGCTCACACCATGTTTATTACTACAAACTAGTCACTTATAGCCTCTATTATCATCTAGTTTTTGAACTTGTAGTACCACTTATTCTTTGATTAATGATGTTTTTCTCACTATGCATGATTATGGCCATTATTGATCTCTTGATTTGTCGCTCCCAGTCTTTTGCTAGCCTCCACCTATACTGAGTATGAGCTCTACTCGTGCATCAAACTCCCAAATGGCCGTTTGGTTGTCTATAAATAATGCCAGCCCCGCCGCGTTCTCACTCTGCCTCGCACCGGTCACATTCAGCCCCAATCCAGGAAGCAAAACCTCGTCTCTCCCACCATGGCCAACCTCGACATCACATGCTCCCACCTCCCCTCGCCCGCCCCGGCTCTATGGCCACTCACCGCCTGGTTCCCGCCCGCCGCTGCCGCCTTCGAGCACGGCGCGCTCACCTCCGCACTCGCCCACGCCTCAGCGTCCCCGACCCCGTCCTCCTCCACCACCACCTCCTCAGTGTCCGAGCTGTCTTCCGTCCCCTACGACGTGCCCACACGTGCGTAGCCTACCAGACCGGCCGGCCGGCCTCAGGCGCGGTAGCGCGTGGGCTCTAATGAGTATGTATATCTCGCAGTAGTTCCATACCGTCCTCGGGTGCTATGCATCTCTGCAATATTCCTGATATGCTTTGTTTGTATAGCTCTCCATTCAGCACTCGAAAAGCTTTGCTGCGTCGTACTATCTGTCGAGCCTTGCGAGCATCTGCTGGGAGCTGCTTGTTGGACAAGTAGTCGAGGTATTTCTGCGTCCAGACTGGTTCGACCAGAAAAACTTGTCTTGAAATGTTGTGGCTAAGCTCAATCATAGCAGTTTGCGGGTTGACCTCTGTCTCCAACATTGTGGGTGCTTCTGCTGGCTTTTTGACCTTGACTGAGCGCTTAATCATCCTCTCGAAGTATATTCCAGGCGGTATGGGTGTGTTGGTAGAACCCATGTTTGCCAATTTATCTGCTTCTTCGTTGCTGGATCGCGCGATGTACTTTTGCTTGCACCCTTTGAAAATTTCTTCGAGTAGGTTGTACATATCTCGATAGGCGACCATGTTTTCTGCAATGGCGTCGCACTCTTTCATCGTCTGCTGTACGATGAGGTTTGAATCTCCATAGATCATCAGTCGGGTGGCTCCACAGGCGATCGCCATCTTCATGCCATGAAGGAGGGCCTCGTATTCTGCGTCAGTGTTTGATGCCGGGTCGTCGGGTGGAAAATCCAATCGCAGGACGTACTGCAATTTGTCACCTCTCGGGGATATCAGTACAACCCCGGCTCCGGCTCCTTCGTTTCTCTTCGACCCGTCGAAGTACATTATCCAGTTGCTCGTGTATTCTGGAGGGCCTGGCGTTTGTAGTTCTGTCCACTCGCTCAGGAATTCCACGAGTACTTGTGATTTCACAGATTTGCGCCCTGCATATATGATGTCCTAGGCGCCGAGCTCGATACTCCATTTTGCAATTCTTCCGGATGTCATGGGATTATTCATGATGGTACCGAGTGATGCGTCGTTTAGCACCGTTACGGGTTGTTCCTGGAAGTAATGCTTGAGTTTTCGAGCTGTGAGGACAACCCCGTATGCCAGCTTCTGGTAGTGGGGGTATCGCTGTTTGCACGGCGAAAGCACCTCGCTGATGTAGCAGATTGGTATTTGAACTCCGTATGCCTTGCCGTCCTCCGGTCGTTCGACCACGATGGACGTGCTGATGACTTGATTTGTTGCGGCTAGGTACATATACAATGGCTCTCGTTCTTGTGGTGTTGTCAGGACACGCCTACTCTGCAATGCTCGCTTGAGATCTGCGAATGCTTTCTGCGCTTCGGGTGTCGACTCGAACTTATCCGTTTTCTTCAGTAGCTTGTAGAAAGGCAATGCTTGTTCGCCCAACCTCGCAATGAATCTGCTTAGAGCGGCTAGTCGTCCTGCGAGCTGCTGCACACCGCGGAGATTAGTTGGTTCCTTCATTGTCAGGATTGCCTGGATTTTCTCCGGGTTGGCTTCAGTTCCTCGAGCAGAAACCAGGTACCCGAGAAGTTGTCCTGCGGGGACGCCAAAGACGCACTTGGTCGGGTTGAGCTTGATTCGATACGCGTTCAGCGCGTCGAATGTTTCTCTGATGTCATCGAGGAGCGTATTCTCTACTCGAGTCTTGATGACGATGTCGTCAACGTACACTTGTACATTCTTGCCAATGAGCTTGGCGAGGCATTTTTGCATGCAGCGCTGATATGTTGCGCCTGCGTTCTTTAGCCCAAAGGGCATTGTCGTGTAGCAGTAAACACCGTGGGGTGTGATAAACGATGTCTTCTCCTCATCCTCCTTTTTCATCCTGATCTGATTATAGCCCGAGTAGGCGTCCAAGAAGGAGAGGCGCTGGCAGGCTGATGTGGAGTCCACGATCTGGTCGATCCGTGGTAGGGGAAAGTTATCCTTGGGGTAGTGCTTATTCAACGACGTGTAGTCGATGCACACACGAAGGATGTCAGTATTTTTCTCCGGGACCAGCACCGGGTTTGCTAACCAGGTGGAGATCTTTATTTCGCGGATGAGTTTTGTTGCGAGTAACATGTTCACTTCTTCTCCAAGTGCCTTTTGCTTTGGCTCTGAAAACCGTCGGGTTATCTGCTTGATAGGTTTGACATCTTTATAAACTTCGAGTGAGTGCTCGGCGAACTCCCTGGGTATTCCTGGCATATCTGAAGGCTGCCAGGCGAAAATTTTCCAGTACTCACGGAGGAGCTCGACGAGCGCGACTTCCTATGCTGGCGAGAGGGTGGTGGACACCATCGCCGTTTTCGTAGATTCGGTCGGGTGCACCTGATGTTTTCGAGTGTCGCTGTTTGCGCTGAACTCAAGCTATGGGCCGTTCTTCTTGGTGAGAGGCATCACGGAGTGATCCGTGGTTGTTGCTATCTCTTCCAGTTCTTCCTGCATCCCGAAGGATTTGGCGATCTCGTTGAACTCGACGTCGCATTTATTGGATTTTTGGAAATCGCCGTCGATGGTGATGGTACCGTGTTCCCCAGGCAGGTTGAGCTTCAGGTATGCATAGTGTGGTACTGCCATGAATCTGGCGAACGTTGTTCGGCCAAGAATCGCGTGGTACTGTGAGTGCCAGTCGACTACTTCAAAGTCGAGAAATTATCGTCTGTAATTGCTTCGGTTGCCGAGCACCACCTCCAAGTTTCTTGTTCCGAGTGGGCGGACTGCCTTCCCTAGTACTATCCCGTGAAAGGATGTCTCTGATGGCGCGAGTCCGTCCAGGTTCCTGTTCATTCAATGGATTGTGTCCGCGTAAATGATGTTAATCCCACTACCTCCGTCCATGAATACTCGGGCGAGTTCATAGTTGCCTATTTGCGCCTGGATGACTAGTGCGGCATGCCCTGGTCGATAGACTCTGGGGGATGGTCTTTCTTGGAGAAAATTATCGGCTGATCGGCCATCTTCAAATACTCGGGTTGGGATGGTGGTGCCTGGACAGCCATGAACACATGTCGAATGTTTGTTTTCTGGGCCCTGTGGGACGGGCAGACCTTCTGTATCATCCCTAGGAGTCCCGCTGGATTTGGGTATCCATTGGTTCCCTGGTTTGGGGTGGGTGGCGCTGGCAGCGCAGCTAGCACCGTGTTTTGATTTCCTGCTGGGGGCAGGGCTTGCGGCTGGTGAAATCCTTGGGCTCCTCACTACTAGGAAAACAGCTATAGGAGTGATGATACCCGTGACGCACCAGCAATACGGCGCGTCACGCCTAATAGCCGTGGCGCACCACAGTTTGGTGCGTCGCGCCTATAGCCTTACCCGCGGCGCACCAAACGGAAGGCGCGTCGCGCCTATGTGTGGGGCCGGGGTGGCGAGCCTCCGAGGCATACCAGCGACGCACCGAGCCTTTGGTGCGTCACGGTTATGTGGGATAGGCGCGGCGCACATGCCCGTGGTGCGCCACGGGTTAGATAGGCGTGACGCACCAAGGCGTGGTGCGCCACGGCTATGGGGAGTACAGGTATAGGCCGTTCCCCTCTCTTCTCCTTATCTCCACACACGCGTTGCTCCCGTCTCTTTTCCTTCCTCTCGTCGCCCGCCGCCACCTCCCATCGCCCACCTCCCATCGCTCAATCTCCCTTCCTCTCCAGCGCCCACCGCCACCTCCCATCGCCCACCTCCCATCGCCCTAGACGCCCACCGCCCAGCGCCGCCCATCTCGATCTGAGGAGGAGGAGCCGTCCGGTTCTTCCACGACAAGGAGGAGGAGGGGGAGTCACGCTGCTGCCGTCCACGACAAGGAGGAGGAGGGGAGTCACACTGCTGCCGTCCACGACAAGGAGGAGGAGGGGGAGTCACGCCGCCGTCCACGACAAGGAGGAGGAGGAGCCATCCGGTTCGTCCTCGACGCTGTCCACCTGCTTCCCCAACGTGAACGACTACATCGAGCCAAGGCCGCCATCTTCTTCCCCTACTTCCCCAGGTAAGCCCCTCCTCCACCCCTTCGTATGCTCACTGTCTTGCCAAAAGGTGTCATTGTTGATAAATAAAAGGGCTGTTATTTGTGTTGGATTAATTCACCTAGTGCCTGTTAAATAAAAGGTCTTGCTCACTGTCTTGCCAAACTCCTAGTGGCTGTTATTTGTGTTGGATTAATTCACCTTATTTTCCTCTTGTTGCACTTGGCATTGTTGATAAATAAAAGGGCCTCTTAATTGGTTTTCTGTTGCAAAGTGTGTGCAATGTAAATGATGGTAGGCCAATGCAAACAGTGTGCTTGGCAAGGAATGTTTAAATATGTAGCATTTGCAAAGAATGGAATGTTGCAGCTTTGAGTCCCATGATTTATGTTGTGTAAAGAATGGAATGTTTAAATCTGTAGCATTTGCAACAACAAGCTGGTGGTATAGCAACTATGCTAGGCAAAAAATACTGAAATGTTAAGTTTGGTATCCAAATTCAGAATAATGGCATGGGGCTAGCAGCATTCTTTTTCTAGGTGCTTAGCATCACTTGTAAATCATGAAATCGATTTATTTTGGTATAAGTTAAATGGATGCTAGCTGCTGGATTGAACAAACACCTTACTTATTTTGGTATAAGTTAAATGGATGCTAGCTGCTGGATGCTAGCTAATGTCAATCTTCTGCAATGCATGGTTCATACATATCCATTCCCTTAATCTGGGCATGCAATGATCAGATGCACCACTGTGATTTTTTTAAAATGCTAGATAGCTTAGAATACTGCTGCTTGCATTTATCTTAACTTCCCAATGGGATTTTTTTAGATTAAACTTCCCATGAGAATGTCAGACTAATAGACATAGAATGTAAAATCTATGTGTTGCGTGCTAGGTTGTTGCTGCTACTTCTAGGTTGATGTTGCTGCTAGGTTGTTGCTGCTACTTCTAGGTTGATGTTGCTGCTAGGTAGTTGTACACTAAATTCATTTAAGTTGATTATTCACTTATGGCTGTACAAATAAATTCCCCCCCACACCCCCTAGTTGTACAATAATTTATCTATGTTGTACAATATTTTGTTCAGCTAGTTGTCACAAGTAAAATGTTGCTTTCTTCTAACACCTGATGCTTTATACCTGATGCTTTATACCTCTATGTCTGATTTCTTAATTTAATAGAACATGGCTTGCAAAGTATGTCGGTCCCTATGTGCCCAAGGACAATTCACCGGGTCTTCTTTTATGATTGAGCTGAAAGACGGTCACCTTGATTCTTTGGTAATTAACAAACGATTCTTTTTATGTTTCTTTTTATGTTTTACTATCCAACTTAGATTGGTATGTTTCTTAACAAAAGATTCTTTATATTTCTTTTTTAGATTGTACCATGCAATATTCGGGAAGAGTTCAACGAGTTAGTAGGCAATATCATGGATTTCGATGTTCACGGGACCACTTACAAAATTCGAGTGAAGAAAGAAAGAAAGAAGACCTACTTCTACGGGGAAAAATTGGTGTCTATCATCGCCACCTATAATTTAAGCGGAGGTGATCTCTTTCACTTCTCTATGGCAGGACCGCAACCTTGTATCGTACTTCTGTATATGGGCGAGATTGCGAGCGAGGATAGCGAGAGTATGGAGGTGGATGGCGGGAGTGAGGAGGAAAGTGAGGAGGATTATATGCATGAGGAGGACCCATGAAAACATGTGGTGGTTGCTCAAAGAGCCAATCTTAGCGAGCTTGAGAAGGACCGTGTCCTTCAGAAACTAGCTCAGATAGATAGCTACATCGGGGTCCCTTTCGTGCATCGCATCACCAACACTAATATCTCCAATGGACATGTCATGGTATGTTTCTTAACACTTTCTTATTCCTATAGTTGCTTATGCATGTTATAATGTGGCCGGTATGTGACATTGTGCTTTTATTCTTTCTTGGAATTGTGTGTTCTAGAAAATACCTATGGCGGTAGCGGACAGTGATGGCATGGAGCAAGGTACCATTGGAGTACGCCGTGGAGAATCAGGAAATGTCACCGCAGTTCCGATCACCAGGGATAATGCTGATGGTCGCGTCATCCTCAACTCTCAAGCATGGAGGCAGTTCCATTCCGCAAGAGTTGGTATGGAGGCTGGCCGAGCTATTCTGATCACCATGAGGAATAGTGACATCCCCGACTTGGACATGATGATGGTCATCGACTACATCAGCGCCCGCTAGATAGATGAACTATGTGGTGATGATCGAGACTATGTAATATGGTTGTTTTCGAGACTAACTCCTGGATTTATTAGTTGTATATATGGTTGTTTTCGAGACTATGTAATAATTCTGCTATGAAACTTTATTCTGTCATTTTGCTGTCAATTGCATACCTGTATTTGAGCTACTGATATTCTTCTGTATTTTGTCTACTGATATTCTTCTGTATTTGAGCTGTATATACCTGCATAAATACGGTACTGCTTTTTAAAAAAAAATACAGCATAATATAGCCGTGACGCACCAAAAAGGGTACCCGTGACGCACCTGAGAGATTAGGCGTGACGCGCCTAGCAGTAGCCGCGGCGCACCACGGCCGTGCGTCACAGGTATAAATAGGCGCGGCGCACCAGCTAGGTGCGTCACGGCTAAACCCATAGGCGCGGCGTGATAGCCGTGACGCGCCCGGATGCGTCACGGATAAGTAAATTGGTGCGTCACGGGTTAGCTTTTCCCTAGTAGTGCCTCCTCCAGGGAGCTGCGGGTAGCCCTGGTTGACTGCTGCTCTATTTTTTTTCGAGAAGGCCTCGTGGATATCAAGGAAGTTTCGGCAATCCTTGAGAAGGTGTGTTTCCTTAGTTTTGCCAGTGTGCTTATCTGTAAATAGATGTAGCGTGCAGTAACCATCAAGGTCCTCCTCGGGGGTTTTGTCCTCTGGCTTTGGCTTCCACTCGCGATTTCCGCGATATCCGCTATCGCGATTTCTTGTGAACTCTGCTGCCACCAGTTCTTCTCGATCATCGCGGTCGTAATGCTTTCTCCTTTTCTTTGGACCATGGCGATCTTCTTCTCGTGCCGGTGATGATGCTTTCTCGTTACGCACCGCGTCTTCGCCGTTGGCCCATCTGTCGGCTATGGCCATCAGTTCTCCCATGGTTTTGGGTGCGACCTGTCCCAGTTCTTCCCTGAAGGAGGCCCGCCGTGCTCCTTTGGCGAACGCTTCAACTGCGACCTCCTCTGATATGTTTCCCGATGTGTTCCTGAGTGTGGTCCATCGCTGAATATATTCGCGAGTAGACTCACCACTTTTCTGCTTGCAAGCTCGTAACTCCTCGATGGTCGCCGGTCTTTTGTATGTTGCTTGTAAATTCTTGTAGAAATCGAGGTTTAGATCGTCCCATGAACTGTAGCATGCACTCGGTCTTCCTTCGAGCCAGCTGCGCGCAGCGCCTACGAGATGTAGGTTAAGGTACTGCATAGACGTGTTTTTGTTCCCACGTTGGCATTTTACTGCCGTGAGGTAATCTGACAACCAGGATTGTGGTTCTTGCGAACCATCGTATTTTTGCACCTCTGTGGAGAGCTTAAACCTCTTGGGTAGCGGTGCCTCGCGGATGCTGCAAGCGAAACATAAGGCTCCGCAGACTTCGTCGTCGGAGGATGTAGATGGGGAGCGCGCGCGGTTCCTGGCCGCTCGACCTTTATCAACCTTGCGCTGAGTGATGCCTGATCGCGCATTGTACCCGGGTTCGTCGTGGTTGACGTATCCCCTCGGCTCTTTGTTGCGATGTCGCGAGCGGCTGCTGTGTCGCCGCGGGCTGCGGTCTCGATCTCTTCGCGGGCTGCGATCTCGACCTCTTCGCGGGCTGCGGCTACGGCCTCGATCCCTCGGGTTGCTGTCGCTGCCACTCAGGCTATCTCCGCGTCGTCGGGCTTCTTTTCCTCGTGCGCGACGAGGCGATTTTTCCTTGCTAGGCGATGTGCCCCTGTGTCCGCGGGGCGCTTTTTTGTCCTTCTGCGCGGCTGCTTTCCTGCGATCGTAGGAGGCGAGTTTTGCGGCTGTCATGCCTAATCATTTCTGAACTTGCTTGTATTGTTCCGCGCGGGGATCCTTTTCCCCTGGTTGATTTATCTGCATGTAGGTGGCTGCGGTTAGTACCGCAGTTGCGGGAGTTTGCGGATGGATGTTTCCGTCCTCGTCGACACGCATGAGTGATTTGCGGATCCCTCTTAAGGACTCGCCATCCATGGTCGCGGCTTTTGAGACGTATCCTTTTTTTGCGGGACGGTTCCCGACAGAATGTGTCAAGGATAGCGCGGCTCGGCGCTGGCTTGACTCCTCCGCTAATCTCTTTCGCTCGGCTAGATCTATTCGAGCTTCTTTTATTGCAGTAGCCGCTCTCACTAGATGGTAGTGGTAGGCGGTCATGTCCTCGTGAGGAGCTCCGGGTTCCAGTGGTGTGCTTGTGCGGATGGCCTCCTTTGCCCGAACCCAAGCAGCTCGTGAGACGCCGATGGAAGCGCGTCCCCTTGCGCTGTTTTCAGTTTCTTCGGGTGGGGCTCCTGATCTGCCATGCAGACCTGAGCTAGATATGGCTCACGAGTCCTAGGCGTAATTAGACAGGCTTTCCTAACCCGAGAAGGTTCCTCTGTGGAGAGGGTATGGAAGTTGCTGGTGTTGCGGCGGACATATTCACCGTTTTTCGCCAGGTCGCGATCCGCGTAGCGGGGTCGTGAATCGACAACTTCTAGGCTAGAGATTGACCCAGATCCCGATCCTTCGAGATTGGTTTGCTCGGGGAAGTGGATAATTCCGTCCTTGTTGGTATAGAACTGGAAGCCCCCGAACGTCAACGTGATGCTCTTCTCCAAGTCGCTGAATACCGGGCGCGATTCCGGCGAGTGAGGGGCGACGATGACCGATCCGATTCGGATCGGATTGGTTGGAGTCGAAGTCATGGGGTTCCAACGTGAGTTGGTTGTCGATGAGGCCGAAGATGCCGGAGATCTAGCGCCCGCCGTTCCCACAGACGGCGCCAATTGTCGAATCTGCATCTCAACAAGTCCCTCGGGTGAACCCATAGGGTTTCGATTAGGAGAACGTGTAGGCGCTGGTGACGATCGTCGGCTAGACAGGGGCAAGATTTACCCAGGTTCGGGGCCCTCGTAGAGGTAAAACCCTTACTCCTGCCTCTATCGATCTGTATTAATGAGTAGATCGGTTAAAATAGGGGGTTGCTCAAGTCGAGAGTATGATCTCGATCTCAAGGCCTGGTGGTGCGGTATTGCTTGATCCTCCCCCTGGTGGTTCTCCTGGCTTTATATCGATAGCCAGGTCTCAAACCGTGTCCGGGGGATACAAACCCTAACCCTAAGTCGTTTACAGGTTTCCTTTCTTAACCCGCAAGGCTTTGCGGGTGGGCTCCGATTGGGCCTTCTAGAAAAGCCCATGGCGCCTCCTTTGGAGCTTGGGCCGTGGGTCTGAGACCGGGTAGGCTCACCCGACAGGCCTAGGATCCATCCCTTCGTCACCCCCACCATGATAACTCTTTACTCTCACAATCTTTTTATGCATGTTTACATATATTCTTTAGGGTTATTCCGGAGTATCAGGACTCGGCGAACAAGACTATGTGGGGGGGCATGTAAGAAGCTGACACGACAGCAGTTCTACAATGTAAGGCATACATGCATGAATCAATTCAGTTCTCAGAAGTTCGGCAAGACGGCGCCGAAGCATGAGAATGTGATTGCAAAGCCTCCGATGACTTTGGAAGATTAGCTCACGGTAAGTCAAAATTGTCAATGCTATCATATGTTGCTGCTAAACTGCAATTTGTATAATCTGTTCTTCAACATGAGTCTTGAATTTTTCAGGTTATGCCCCAGTGGGCCGATGGTAAAGAGGACGCATGGGAGGCGTTGGTGGCAATGTGGCTCGGGCAGAACGAGGAGTTCAAAGCCATAAGCGAGCGGAACAAGGCAAACCGCGGCCACGAGGGGACACACTGTGCGGGAGCCCGCAACCATGCTCGCTTCAAGAAAAAGATGGTATGTGCACACATCGAACAACATGCATTTATTCCCGTCATGTTTCTATCTGGTATGCATAACATTTTTTTGGCGATGCAGGAGTCCATCATGGGGAATGCCCCTCTGACGAACATGGAAGCATGGGAGAAGATGAGGATCAAGACGCCCGATCCATCCAAGCCCTCGCTTCCAGAGTACTTTGGCACCGCCATGGAGGACTTAGATAGGTACTCGGAGGCGTTCCGGTGTTTTCATCCGTGGGTGGATAACCCTATTTAGCAGGAGACCGACGTGAGGGCTTTGGTCGTGGGCGGGCACGGCAGGGAGCATGGCCGTCTTCACTGCCTTGACCAGGTGATCCCGCGTACTCCCGAGTTGTGCCTCACGCGTATCAAGGCCACCCTCACCGTCGACGGCCCCGTTGTCCCTCCTCCTCGACGGACTTCCAAAGCTCGCGCCGAAGTAAGTTATTTTCAATCTCATTCCCTTTTCCTTAGCGGCTAACTTGACGAGATTCAACTTACACCGAGATTCATTTTTCTTGAAATTGTAGTCTTCTATAGGCGATGCCTACGATGCAGCTATGGCGGAGTACATCATTAAGTATGAGGAGTGGGCGCATAAGAGAAGGGCCTATGACGCCTGGGAAGAACTGCCGCGATGCTGTAAGTTTCACCATTTTCTTTCTACAAATGATGACAAGTCTTACTTTCCCCTACTTTGAACCTTTATTTCTGCAAAGCCTAACATCAATAATATCTTGTAGGCGGACGAGAGGTTATATTCCACTGGAGAGCGGATTATATTACAAATTCCACGACCGCCTAAGCCTGACCTGCCGCCTCCGTTTCCAACGAAGGAGGACTTCACTCGCGTAGCCTACGTGCGTACACCGGTAAGTTATATGCCAAACCAGTCGTTACCGCTGTCATGTGTCCGCCAATTTAGAGTTGCTAACTTCTGCTAAAAAATGCATGTAGGGGTTGGGATACTCCGGGGCTACTCCCTTCGGCCGTGCTGATGACTCGTCATGTCGCACGATCACACCGTTTCATCATGCTCCCGGTGCATCGCCGAGTCCGTCGCGCGATGCCGATGCCCGTGCTACTCCCTCACCGAGTTTCGGGCATGGTTCGACGGCGGCTACCCAGCGCAGAGCGTCGCCTATTCTCGCTCGGTCCGAGATGGCCACATCGAGCTCCCGCGAGATCTAGCTAGGATGATGATCTTTGTATTGCACTATCGATGATGTTCGGATGATTTTATACCTTGTACGATGTTTGGATGATATGGACATGATATTTGGATGTTATTTGTGTGATTTCAATTTTGTTTTTATTTTTTCTGCAATTTAATTCGTATTAAAAACTGCCAAAACAACACAAGACAGCAGAAAACAGCAAAAAAAAAAAAAATGCAATCTATAGGCAGACGGGAACCCCTCGGCGTCTACAAATTTGCGGCCTCCCCGTCAGCGTCTCGGCGTGGATCGGCCAGATGAACGGCCCCGGGCTGCGCCAGGTGGCCCAGCCGCGGCCCATAGGCCGACGGTCATCCCGTCGGCGTCTCGGCGGGGGAACGGTCTACCCGTTACGGCGCTCTGTGGGTCCCATCTGTAAGTATACGCCGACGGGTCTACTATACGTCGACGGGCTCTACCATTCGCCCACGAGGGTAAAGGCCGACGGGGCTTCGCCGACGGCCACCGTCGGCCACTCAATACGCCGACTGGAATCAGTGTAACGCCGACGGTGGCCCCCGTCTGCGTATTTGCCGCGTCCTGTAGTGTATCCTGCTGAGAGAGAGAAAGGCTCCCCTCGGTACAATAGAAACAACCACGGAGTCGCCGTCGATCTACGGTGCGTGCCGTGGCTTGGATTTCCCGTTCCCTCGGATCACGGCGCCGGAGCGGGGAAAAGTGGACCGGCGCAGCGCGCACGTCACAGCGGAGTAGTAGGACCTCAGGTGGATGCGCCCGGCAAGAGCCACCCACGCACCATACAAGTCGCGGTCACAGCCTCCGACGGAGACGTGTAGGTGGGCCGGGCAGGCAGGAGCTTGGCGTGGCGTCAGGGGCTCCTGCCTGCCCTGTGTTTAGTTTTGTCCAACGGCTGCTTCGTGGCTCGCAGCTTGCCTGCCCTGCCTATCTTCCTGCAAACGTAAATATTTCAGTTAGCAATTAGTACGAAACATTAAACTGGTAGAGGTCTACTCCCACGGAGAAAGCCTCCCAGTACTCACAAACCTGCAAGAATTAATTAATCTAGCCACCGTGCGAAAAACAACACATCAACTTGATGCAAAAGTGACCCAGCTCGTTGACATTTAAGCCGTAATTTGCCAAATACTTCCTCCGTTCCAAAATGTAAACCTTTCTAGCGAGCTAAAACAGTTTGCTAAAAAGGCTTACATTTTGGGACGGAGGGAGTACTACTCTTTTTTTTTTGAACAAGAGGGGGGCCACAAGAACCCTAGAGCTGCTTTTATAAAGATCGAGGTGGTGAGTACAAATTACACACTGGCCGTTTTATAACACTCGCACTAAGAACCTTCAAATTTGAAGATAATGCCAGCATTCTTACAGAAAAGACCCTAGGACAAAGAAATAAAAAGCAATCGGGTCCTTCATCTTCGTCACCACCAGTCGCCGGCGACCTCCAGACTCGGATGTCGAGGTACGAGAGCAGAAAACTCGGGGACTCTCCAGAACAAGCGACGAGGCGTTGCCACCGGCTGCCGAGAAGAGAACGGGGACGGACCACTTGTCCTCTTCGCAGCAGCGAGCTCCGACGCACGACTCTGATGACCTCCGCACAGGAGGAGCAAATCGGGCCGCCCTCACGGCCGAAGATAAGAGAGACCTTCATGGCCTCGTCTTGATGCGATCGATGATGCAGCGTAGCGAACCCCCCTGCCAGAGAAAGAATACCATTGCCACACCTCCTCCACCCCTCGCCGCCACGGCCGGCCGGTAGATGAGCTATCGACAGGGCATCCCTCCAAGCAGCGAAGCCATGTCCTGCTTCCAGATCCAGAAGCTGGCCATCGAGCTTATGCGAGAAAAAGGACGCGCCCAGCCCCTTCCCCAGCACCTTCGACCACCGGAGATCCGTCTGAGAGAGGAACGAAGCCAACTGCAAACTTGTGCTGCTCGGAGGCACAAGCACGCACATCCAGGGCGACAGAGCGTCCGCCTGCTGTCGCACCCTGACTTCTAGAGGATACTCACCGGTCCGAACTGAATAGTAGATGAATGGATTACGGGGCTTAACTGCTCCCGCATCCTCTTACGAGTAGGCCAGCACTTATGTGCGACAACCAAACTCTACTATCCACCGTCGATGTAAACTATCCCATAGAAATCAAGATACTACCATTGACGTACTTCATACCAAACACACATGGTACGCCAACGGCGTTGAACAAAATGATAACACAACATATCTCTAAGACACAAAAGATGGAAATAAGTTGCAACTGGCCCTCACTAGGGCAGAGAATAGCAAATACAATCATCCAGAGGACACATGTCCCAACATAACACCATTACATCTCAGCGGAAGCATTCAAAGGGTCTGAGTACAGACAAATCCAAATAGGCTTAAGAAGCCGGACATGAAAGGAAAACGGAGCCCATCCACATAGTCTCGGATCCTGCTCGGGTCCGCTATCTACTCGTCAGCAACCTCGTCGTACTCCACGTAGTAGCCACCAAGTGAATCCTCGGAGTAGTAGTCTGCGGAAACCACAGCCCCAAAGGGGTCAGTACATCAACGTACCGGCAAGCAAGACTCATAGTTCACCAAAGTGTAACCCGTCAACACCAAGCACAGATGCCTTGGGTTCAACGGAAGAAAGGGGATATAAAAGATGCTGCAACTGGCTACACTAACCAACTACAGAAATACTACACCTTCCGGCTAACAGAAAGAAGATAAGATAGCGTATCGTAACCAACTATTGTTAACCACCAAACAAACCCATCCTGGATCTCGCCCCTTATCCAAAGAAGCAATCCGAGGATAACTCACACAGTTGAATTAATGAATGATGGATCAAGTTGTTGTGTCAATAAGACTATTACTAGTCAAGTTATCATTAGTTAGGTGTAAGTTGTTCTGAGTACTTGTTAGCCAGTACTTTCACCAAGTCAACCATAACCGCGGAAAACACGGCTTCTCGAGAAGATTTATCCCTGCAGGGGTGCACCAATTTGGCCGTACACGTAAGAATAACCCGCCAGATGGAATGCCTTCCACCAAGCGGGGCACTCAACACAACTCAACTCTTCTCCGTATCAAGCCCAAAGAACCCCGTGCAGTGAGCGCACGACTAATCGAGCCCCACGAAGAAAAGGGGACCCTTATAGCACTCTAAGAACGTGTCTCCCTAAATGCCAACTACAAAAGTTCCACCCTGCGCTGGGCTCGCAAAAACATGCATGCGGCAAATGGAAAACCCGAACTAAATGAGGTAATTTGGACGAGATGCAAACTGAATCAAATTGAGGGGGGCGCCCATACACGCTTCCCACATGCGGGTAGTGCGCTCATCATGGATCAGTAGACAAGACCCTTTTCCTATTAGGGTCGACACTGGCAGGCCTCAAAACCACACAGGGCCTCCTTCCGGTGCCTTATCAGCATATTATTATTAACAGATTGGTTGATTAACATCGAGCCCCCAGAACATAATAGAATAGAGTAACAGAAAGTAACGGGTAACAGACTCGAGCAAAACAACCCTAAGCATGCTAGTAAGACACGGGCTCAACCAATGGGGTTATAGGAGTGGAGGTGAGGCAATATCAGGGTTAAGGGATTCATGTGATAGGTTCGTAGCAGAAACAACTATTACTAGGGCTAGCAGAATAGAAAACGGAAAGTATCGGTCACCAAGGTTGAAAGGAACACAGTGGTTCATGTGAGTGAATACTTGCCTGCAAGCTCAGCAGCCTGGTACTGGGCTAGATCCTCAGAAGGGGTGTCGTAAAGATCGTCGGTCTCAATGTCGTCGTCTATTCGAGAAGAAGCAAACAAACAACGCAAGGAGACAACAATCAATAAGATGGCATAATGCACAATCATGGGATGATGCAAGACCATTTAATTGATGCATAGTAATAAACTAGTTGACATGGTAACCCAATTTAAATGGACCCATATGCAATTTTGAGTTGCATATGAAAGGCCCATGAATTAAGGTGGAAACAAATGATCTACAATTAATTAACATGTGCAAGTTGTTTAGCATGATGCATGCATGATGAAAACATAAGAAAACAACAATAGATGCAAATGGAAAAGGAATTTAACAAGTTGGGAAATTATTTATTAAGTTTGGAAATTTTGGGTTACTTGAAGGTGTCACACAAGCATTTGTTGTTTTCATCAAGTTAAATTTCTCAAAACAGGTAGCAAAGTTAATATTTGAAAGGAGCACAAAATTTTAGGTGGATTACATGTTTCAATTATTGAAAAAGGAATTACAATGATTTACTTATGAATTAAACAATATTAAACAAGTTTTAATTGAATTTAAATCAAGTTTGAATTTATTTGAATTTTTATTTGTTCAAACATTAAACCAAATTCATATTTGAAAAGGTTATGTTTTTCTGGTTTGAAAACATATTTTGCATGTTCAAAAAATAATTTAATTTGAGCAAGTTATGAATTTAGCAAATTTAAATGATTTAAACAAGGTTTAAATTATTTAAACAATTTTAATTATTCAAATCATGAAACCAAATTTATATTTGAAAAGGTGGTTTGAAATATCATGGAAAACATATTTTATTTATGTTATTTGGATTAAGTATGAATTATTTATGCAATTATTCAAATTACAAATGAATTGTTTGAATTTGAAATTTGAATGCATTTGAATTATTCAAAACAGAAAACAAATGTTATAAGCAGTTAGAGAATTAAATTTGGGGCAGTGTACATATTTTACTTTTATTATTTGGGTTTATAAAATGAAAGTTATTTGCATTTTAGTATTAGGGACCAAACTGTAATTAAAAGGACTTGTTTTTGAAACAGAAAAGGTTGAAAATCCTTTTATACCGCACAGATACCTACCCAGGGCACTGCCAATGGGCCCTGGGCCAGCGTGGGCTTGCGTGGCAGCAGCAGTGGCTGACAGGGGGGCCACCCTGTTAGCGCGCTACGCAAAAAGGTGGGATTTTCCCGTGCGGGAGGGGGGACTCGAACCCTGGCCTCTCCCGTGCGCGCGCTGTGGCGTTGCCACTGGGGTGTGTTCGCTCGTTTGACAGAATACGCCGTGCAGGTAAGGTAACATTCAGTTTCGCCTTCTGAATTTTTAACTGACGACGAAATGTTTCTGAACTTCGACAGGGAGTGGACGGTGGCCGGCGGCGATCTCTGCGTGCTGCTCGTGGTTGCGCTGCGTGTGGTTGTGCACGGATGCGTTGCGAGCGTGCGTTTCAGAGAGGACAGAGAGGAGTGGGAGCGCACGGATGCTCACCGGCGGTGTAGGGGAGGCAGGGGCTCGGTGCAGAGGTGGACGACGGCGATGGCACGGACGGCGGCGTCGATCCAAGCCTGCTTGAGCTCAACGGAGGGGTCGTGGTCGTAGAGGGAGGTACGGGGGTCCAGTTCCCGTACTTAGCCCGAGGGGAGACGAAGTACAACGGCGGCGATCATCGGCTGTTGGTGGTGGCGGCGCTCGGGTACCGTGGCAGAGAGGAGGGAAATTCCGGTGAGAGAGAGGGGTAAACGGCGGCGGAGCGAGGGAGAAAGGGAGTAGGTGGCTAGGGCTAGCTGCGGGGGTCCTAGGTGGGTTCTTATAGGGGCAGGGGAGCGAGGATGGCCGTCGGGGAGATACGGCGGCGACGTGGCACCGGCGGATGGCGCGCCGTACAGGAAACAGAAGGAGGGGAGCGGGGCGAAGGGGTATGCGGGCCAGGTAGTTGGGCTGGGCTCGCGTGGGGCTGAGCCCACTGCCTCTCTCCCCTCGTTTTCTTTTTCTATTTTTGGTTCTGTTTTTTTTTTTTTTGCAGAAAATAGAAATGGAAGGGAAAGATGGGTTTTGGGTTAGTAAAAATTTAGGAAAAATTTGGGTGTGTTAATTAGGTCAACAACAACCAATTGTCAACTTTGGTTTTTCAAAAGTTCCAATTTAAATTACTGTTTGTGATTTAATTCAAATTTGAAAGAATTTGCTTATTAAGTGATTATTATTAAAAACAACATTTTTAATAGGGTGAACCCTATTGTTAATTAGAACAAATGATTAGAATTGTTTGGTAATTTTTATAATTTCGAATTGGGGTGCTGTTTACCATTGAATTTGAAATAACATTTGAATTAAGTTTGGATTTAAAAGCCATAATTTAATGGTTTGAACCTTATGGTTTAATGGAAACAAAATAGTTGTTTTGATTGAACTTTTTAGTTGGAAAAAATGTAACAGAGCAAGTATGAAACAAAGCATTTGAAATTGTTTGAATTTGAGATAGAAAGCAATTTGAAAACAGATGCAAAACAAAAGGGAAACAAATGCAAACAAGGCAATGAGTATGATGACATGATGCAAAGCAATAATTAAACAAGAAACAAACATTCTAGGGGTGTTTTCATACTTGGGATGTTACAAAACGCCCCCCCCCCCTTGAAGGAATCGCGCCCCGAGATTCCTTACTGAGAAGAGAAAAGGTCCGGATACTTTTTGCGAAGATCCTCTTCGGTCTCCCACGTTGCCTCTTTATCGGAATGATGCGACGACCGCACTTTCAAGAACTTGGTGCTCTTGTTGCGAGTCTTACGAACGGTCTCATCGAGAATTCGATTAGGGTGCTCCTCATAAGAGAGATCATCTTGCAGTTCAATTGAATCATGATCAACTGCACGATCTGGATCTTTGAAACACTTCTTGAGCTGTGACACGTAAAACACATCGTGCACCTTGGATAGTTTTTCTGGAAGTTCAAGACGATAGGAATTTTCCGCACGCCTTGAGAGAATGTTGAAAGGACCAATGTATATTGGTGCAAGCTTTCCTTTCACACCAAAACGATGAGTGCCTCTGAGGGGAGTTACACGGAGATATGCTTTGTCACCAGGTGCATAAATCATATCCCAGTGTTTGCTGTCATAGTAGCTTTTCTGACGAGACTGAACAATCTTGAGATTGTCACGAATGATGCGAACTTTTTCTTCGGCTTCCTTAACAATGTCAGGACCTAAGAGTGATCGTTCACCAGCTCCAGACCAATTGATTGGACTCCTGCATCTGCGGCCATACAGTGCCTCAAATGGTGCCATTCCTAGGCTTGCCTGGAAGCTGTTGTTGTAGGAGAATTCAGCATATGGAAGGCAATCCTCCCATTTCATGCCAAAGGAGAAACCACATGCTCTGAGCATATCCTCGAGAATCTGATTGACTCTTTCGACTTGCCCTTGAGACTGAGGGTGATAAGCTGTGCTGAACAGAAGTTTGGTGCCCAATGCTTCTTGAAAACTCTTCCAGAAATGAGAAGTTAAGATACTTCCACGGTCTGAGCTTATTTCCAATGGAACACCATGAAGAGGAACAATCTTTGCTATGTAGAGCTCTGCTAACTGGCTAGCTGAGATTGTTTCTTTGACAGCAAAGAAGTGAGCTACTTTAGTGAGACGATCAATGACAACGAAGATTGCATCATTGCCCTTCTTGGACTTTGGGAAACCAGTGACGAAGTCCATTTCAATCATGTCCCACTTCCACTTGGGGATTTTCAGAGGTTGGAGAAGACCGGCTGTTTTCTGATGAACTGCCTTAACACGTTGACAAACGTCGCATTCAGAAACGTTTTGAGCAATTGCACGTTTCATGCCAGGCCACCAGTACAATGTTTTGAGATCCTGGTACATCTTTGTACTTCCAGGGTGGATGGAGAGAGGAGTTTCATGAGCCTCCTTGAGAATGACATCTTTGAGACTTTGAATCTTAGGAACTGCAATGCGTCCTTCGAAGAACACAGTTCCCTTGTCATCAATTGAGAAGGGCTTGAATTTCTCGTTGCCTTCTTTGATGTGCTCTACCATCTTCTTGATTTCAGCATCACGAAATTGTTCAGAACGAATCTTGTCCTCGAGAGTTGGACTGGCTGTCAAGCTTGCAAGATAACCTTGAGGAACAAGACCAAGATTCAGCTTCTGGAATTCTTCGTGAAGTGGAGGTTGGCTTTCCATGATCATGAGATTATTGCAATACGACTTGCGACTGAGAGCATCGGCCATAACATTAGCCTTGCCTGGAGTGTAAGAAATGGTGAGATCAAAGTCTTTAATCTTTTCAATCCATCTCCTTTGCCTGAGGTTTAGATCTGGTTGAGTGAAAATGTATTTCAGACTCTTATGATCGGAAAAGATTTCAGTGCGATTACCCAACAAGTATTGCCTCCATTTCTTGAGGGCAAACACAACTGCTGCAAGTTCTATGTCATGAGTGGGATAATTTTGCTCATGTGCATTCAACTGACGTGAAGCATAAGCCACAACTTGACGTTCTTGCATAAGAACTGCTCCTAGACCTTGGAGAGATGCATCACAGAATATCTGGAAAGGTTTGGTAGTATCTAGGCCAACCAGAACTGGAGTAGAAGTGAGTCTAGTCTTCAGGAGATTGAAACTTTCATCACATTGTGGAGACCAAACGAACTTCTTGTCCTTCTTTGTGAGGTCAGTGAGAGGTTTGGCAATCTTAGAGAAGTTTTGGACGAAACGACGGCAATAGCTAGCCAAGCCAAGAAAACTTCTTACTTGCTTTACCGTCTTTGGAGGTTTCCAATCAACAATTGCCTTAACCTTTTCTGGGTCAATGGCTATGCCCTTGGCAGAGATGATATGACCAAGATAAGCAACTTCTGAAATCCAGAACTCACATTTGGAGAACCTGGCATACAGACGATGCTCGCGAAGTTTCATGAGAGTGAGACGAAGATGTTCTTCATGCTCTTCCTCGGATTTTGAGTAGACAAGAATGTCATCAAGATATACCACAGCGAACTTGTCGAGGTATTCATGGAAGACAGAATTCATGAGTCGAGAGAATGTCGCCGGTGCATTGGTGAGACCAAAGGACATGACAGTGTATTCATATAGACCGTAGCGAGTGGTGAAAGCTGTTTTTGGAATATCTTCCTTTCTGATTTTTATTTGATGGTAACCCATCCTCAAGTCCAACTTTGAGAATATTGAGGCTCCAGCAAGTTGATCAAGAAGATCATCGATACGAGGAATTGGATACTTGTTTTTGATGGTTTTCTCGTTAAGAGGACGATAGTCAACCACGAGTCTCTTTGTTTGATCCTTCTTGGCAACGAACAGAGTTGGGCAACCCCAAGCGGATGAACTAGGTTGAATATAACCATTCTCCATGTACATATCGATTTGCTCCTTCAACAACTTCAGTTCAGTAGGAGCTATCTTGTATGGATGCTTAGAGATTGGAGCAGTACCTGGTTCAAGCTCGATCACGAACTCAACTGCTCTGTCCAGAGGCATCCCTGGCAACTCTTCTGGAAAGACGTCAGGGAATTCACAAACCACCGGAACATTCTCAAGTAGAGGTAGAGGTTTTGCGTCGAGGTTGAACAGCTGAACAGAACTTGATTCCTTTGGAGAATAGACTATCTGGCCAGAAGGGTGGAACAGAGTTATTGACTTTTGAGCACAGTCAATTTTATCTTTATTGGCCTTCAACCAATCCATGCCCAGAATGACATCAATGTCCGAATTTCCTAGCAACATGAGTGAAGCAAGGAATATGCAGCCTCCAATTAGGATTTGATTGTCCTTACTTATCTTGGAAGTCAACATTTGAGATCCTGGAGAGTGAACAGTGATTTGATTGCTTAGTGGAACCACAATTAGATTGTTCGTTGCGGCAAAAGTCTTTGACACAAAAGAATGCGATGCTCCGGTATCAAACAACACTTTAGCTGGAATAAAGTTTACGGGGAATGTACCGAGAACGACGTCAGCAGCTTCCTCAGCTTTGTCGGCCTTGATATGATTCACCCTCGCGGTCCTCCCGACAGGCCTGTTGTTGGAGTTGAAGGCTTTAGCCGGGGGAGCACGCACCATTGCCTGGTTGGTGTTGGGATGAGGAGGTGGAGGTAGCTGCCTCTGAGTACACTTGTCAGCATAGTGTCCAGTCTCCTTGCACTTGTAGCAAGTGACGACACGAGGAGGACCTGGCCTTGGCTGCCCCATTGGAACCCTTTGACCATGCATCTGAGCTGGGTTGGGTGGGCGGGGAGCGAAGCCTGGAGAAGCTTGGGCATATGGAGCCCTAGTGACAGCACCATTTGGCACCCAGATGCGGCGCTTCTGCGGAGGGGTGGTCATGTTGGAGGAGGAACCACCCTCACGCGAGTGCTTGCGAGACTCCTCGAACGCCTTGCGCCCATTTTCCTCATTGAGCGCGGTGTTAACGAGCTCCTCGAAGTCTTTGGTCTTGATGTTGGTGAGGGCATACTTGAGCTCCGGGTTAAAACCTCTGCGGAACCTTGCCATCTTCTTAGCCTCAGTGGACACCTCGTCACCAGCGTATCGAGCGAGGCGATTGAACTCACTCTGATAGCTGATAACGTCCAGCTTGCCCTGCTTAAGAGAGCTGAACTCTTCACGCATCCTTTCCATGAGACCATCTGGAATGTGGTGCTTCAGGAATACGGATGGCAATGGGGCCCCGAAACCCGCAAACACGACGGGTACCCGCCTTAAATGGGGAGGGTTTGGTAAAATGTTAGACCCGCCAGGTCTAATGGGGCGGGTATGGAGGTGGCAAACCCGTACCCGCATACCCACAGACCCGTTCTAAGTCCTAATCATATCCCTAATAATCCTATGGCTAACCACACATCCACGAGCTATGGATCACACAACTCACACATCACATGTACGCGCTGAAATATGGAGTCATGGAGACAATACATGCACACACGTGTCTATTTCCACAAAGCTCATCCAAATATTCCATTGTTTTTTCCCAATATGTGTCGATGTCGCTCCTTAGATGGGTACCCGTTGGGTCGTGGGTTTGGTAAGAAGTGAGACCCGACAAGTTAAATGGGGCGGGTATGGGGGGCGTCGACCCGGCCCCAAACCCGGTGGGTGCCATCCGGATTCAGGAAAGCTTCCTTGAAACAACCCCAGGTGATTGGATAGCCAAGTCTCATGGTCTGGTAGTTCTCCCACCAATTAGCTGCCTGACCCTTCATCAGATAGGAGGCATACTTTACCTTGTCTTCCTCAGCAACGTGAGCAATCTCCAGAGCTCTGGCTATCTCACGGATCCAGTCATCATCATCCAGAGGCTCGCGTGTTGCCACGAAAGCTTTTGGGCCCAGACTGAGGAACTCCTTGATGCTGAACCGTGGAGCATTCTGGTTGATTTGCTGATTAGCCTGGAACTGGGCCATCTGCGCCACAACTCGAGTCATCTGAGTCAACAGCTCCGTGATTGGCGGTGGCTCATGCGGGGTGTTCCTTGTTGGAGGCATCCTGAATGGACATGCATTTTAGCACAACAACAGAAAAGAATAGACTTGACAACCAAAAGAGAGATTATTCCGACGCATGAATAGATAACCAACAGGTACATCATAATATGTTCAAATACATCAGAATATCCAACACACCATAATTGGTTCGAATGCCAAAGGATAACTAAACATAGCTAGGAATGGATACATCGGTACTCCCATGCTCATCACGGAGGACGGCGGTGAGTAGTACGGTGAGAGGTACGGTGAGGAGGACGCCCATGAAAGTAGGTAGAACGACGATCCACGTAGATCTGACGTGGTCTGAGAGCGACTCTCGGTGTGATGAAGTACATAGCATCGGCTCCCTGTGCTCCAAAGCGGGGAATCCCAGTGTATCCAGCACCGAGGTTGAGGAGTGGACCTCTGATCGGCTCGTAACCTCCATCATCTGGTAGAGGACGACCAACTGGCTGCTGGAAACGTGCAAAGCGCTCGTATCCAACAAAGTCGGTGGTGTACGTCGCCAGACGAGTCAAAGCAAGGTAGAGCTGCTCTCTGACTGAGGCCAACTCCTGAGAAAGTGTGGTGGCAACTGCGTCACTGCACCTCACAAACTGAGCGGTGGTGTGCAGCCTGGAGCTATCATGCTCATAAACATCCAAGTTGTCGTAGGGAGTGAAATGAGCTCCCTCCGAAGTGATGTAACCACGGGGGATGTGGCGATAGATAGAATCGTCAAACCCCCAGTAGTCAGCACGAAGGACGGTGAGACTCACATAAGCTGCCTGCTGCACTGCCATATCCACTGTGGAACCTACTGCCTCGTCGCGGTGGACGACGCTCATGCCATCATCTGACAGAATGTAGACGATAGCCTGGTAGTAGGTCTGGTCAAACTCTCGCTGCTGCTCGTAGACCTGGTACTCTGGTGCCCAACGGAATCCCAGATAAGTGACCATGTCCCTCAGCATCTCCGGATAACCGGCGGTGCTCTCACAACGAGTCATCCGAACCACCTGCGGGTAGAACCTGAGATCCATCTGCAGATGATCGGGGAAGTTTTGATTAGACGCCGGTAGAAAACTGAAGTGGAAAGCAACAACAAGGTTTGAACGGACGAAAAGGATGTTGAGAAGAACAGGATATCGAAGCAACAACGGGAAACACGAGACCAAAACTCCTGAGGTACTACGGAAGAACCCATCCGGGCTTCTAAAGGATCAATATCTACTGCTTAAGGAATAGAGGAACCCCCATTCCTATGGTCTAGTAGATATAACTATCCTAGAGAAACCAGGATACGTGAAAACCTAACTTGAAAGTTTAGATGAGAAGAGAAAACAACGTTTCACTTCTTTACCAGAAAAGGGTGGGCGGGTGGGGAAAGAAGAAAAATGGCAGAATTCCTACTCTCACGTTTAATTTTTTCCTATATAGCTACAAAATAGTTTCTAAACTCAACTGCGACCAGTAGAAGGGATCCTACAGGCAGACATGCTCTGATACCATTTGTCGCACCCTGACTTCTAGAGGATACTCACCGGTCCGAACTGAATAGTAGATGAATGGATTACGGGGCTTAACTGCTCCCGCATCCTCTTACGAGTAGGACAACACTTATGTGCGACAACCAAACTCTACTATCCACCGTCGATGTAAACTATCCCATAGAAATCAAGATACTACCATTGACGTACTTCATACCATACACACATGGTACGCCAACGGCGTTGAACAAAATGATAACACAACATATCTCTAAGACACAAAAGATGGAAATAAGTTGCAACTGGCCCTCACTAGGGCAGAGAATAGCAAATACAATCATCCAGAGGACACATGTCCCAACATAACACCATTACATCTCAGCGGAAGCATTCAAAGGGTCTGAGTACAGACAAATCCAAATAGGCTTAAGAAGCCGGAAATGAAAGGAAAACGGAGCCCATCCACGTAGTCTCGGATCCTGCCCGGGTCCGCTATCTACTCGTCAGCAACCTCGTCGTACTCCACGTAGTAGCCACCAAGTGAATCCTCGGAGTAGTAGTCTGCGGAAACCACAGCCCCAAAGGGGTCAGTACATCAACGTACCGTCAAGCAAGACTCACAGTTCACCAAAGTGTAACCCGTCAACACCAAGCACAGATGCCTTGGGTTCAACGGAAGAAAGGGGATATAAAAGATGCTGCAACTGGCTACACTAACCAACTACAGAAATACTACACCTTCCGGCTAACAGAAAGAAGATAAGATAGCGTATCGTAACCAACTATTGTTAACCACCAAACAAACCCATCCTGGATCTCGCCCCTTATCCAAAGAAGCAATCCGAGGATAACTCACACAGTTGAATTAATGAATGATGGATCAAGTTGTTGTGTCAATAAGACTATTACTAGTCAAGTTATCATTAGTTAGGTGTAAGTTGTTCTGAGTACGTGTTAGCCAGTACTTTCACCAAGTCAACCATAACCGCGGAAAACACGGCTTCTCGAGAAGATTTATCCCTGCAGGGGTGCACCAATTTGGCCGTATGCGTAAGAATAACCCGCTAGATGGAATGCCTTCCACCAAGCGGGGTACTCAACACAACTCAACTCTTCTCCGCAGCAAGCCCAAAGAACCCCGTGCAGTGAGCGCACGGCTAATCGAGCCCCACGAAGAAAAGGGGACCCTCATAGCACTCTAAGAACGTGTCTCCCTAAATGCCGACTACAAAAGTTCCACCCTGCGCTGGGCTCACAAAAACATGCATGCGGCAAATGGAAAACCCGAACTAAATGAGGTAATTTGGACGAGATGCAAATTGAATCAAATTGAGGGGGGCGCCCATACACGCTTCCCACATGCGGGTAGTGCGCTCATCATGGATCAGTAGATAAGACCCTTTTCCTATTAGGGTCGACACTGGCAGGCGTCAAAACCACACAGGGCCTCCTGCCGGTGCCTTATCAGCATATTATTATTAACAGGTTGATTGATTAACATCGAGCCCCCAGAACATAATAGAATATACTAACAGAAAGTAACGGGTAACAGACTCGAGCAAAACAACCCTAAGCATGCTAGTAAGACACGGGCTCAACCAATGGGGTTATAGGAGTGGAGGTGAGGCAATATCAGGGTTAAGGGATTCATGTGATAGGTTCGTAGCAGAAACAACTATTACTAGGGCTAGCTGAATAGACAACGGAAAGTATCGGTCACCAAGGTTGAAAGGAACACATTGGTTCATGTGAGTGAATACTTGCCTGCAAGCTCAGCAGCCTGGTACTGGGCTAGATCCTCCGAAGGGGTGTCGTAAAGATCGTCGGTCTCAACGTCGTCGTCTATTCGAGAAGAAGCAAACAAACAACGCAAGGAGACAACAATCAATAAGATGGCATAATGCACAATCATGGGATGATGCATGACCATTTAATTGATGCATAGTAATAAACTAGTTGACATGGTAACCCAATTTAAATGGACCCATATGCAATTTTGAGTTGCATATGAAAGGACCATGAATTAAGGTGGAAACAAATGATCTACAATTAATTAACATGTGCAAGTTGTTTAGCATGATGCATGCATGATGAAAACATAAGAAAACAACAATAGATGCAAATTCAAAAAGGAATTTAACAAGTTGGGAAATTATTTATTAAGTTTGGAAATTTTGGGTTACTTGAAGGTGTCACACAAGCATTTGTTGTTTTCATCAAGTTAAATTTCTCAAAACAGGTAGCAAAGTTAATATTTGAAAGGAGCACAAAATTTTAGGTGGATTACATGTTTCAATTATTGAAAAAGGAATTACAATGATTTACTTATGAATTAAACAATATTAAACAAGTTTTAATTGAATTTAAATCAAGTTTGAATTTATTTGAATTTTTATTTGTTCAAACATTAAACCAAATTCATATTTTAAAAGGTTATGTTTTTCTGGTTTGAAAACATATTTTGCATGTTCAAAAATAATTTAATTTGAGCAAGTTATGAATTTAGCAAATTTAAATGATTTAAACAAGGTTTAAATTATTTAAACAATTTTAATTATTCAAATCATGAAACCAAATTTATATTTGAAAAGGTGGTTTGAAATAGCATGGAAAACATATTTTATTTATGTTATTTGGATTAATTATTTATGCAATTATTCAAATTACAATTGAATTGTTTGAATTTGAAATTTGAATGCATTTGAATTATTCAAAACAGAAAACAAATGTTATAAACAGTTAGAGAATTAAATTTGGGGCAGTGTACATATTTTACTTTTATTATTTGGGTTTATAAAATGAAAGTTATTTGCATTTTAGTATTAGGGACCAAACTGTAATTAAAAGGACTTGTTTTTGAAACAGAAAAGGTTGAAAATCCTTTTATACCGCACAGATACCTACCCAGGGCACTGCCAATGGGCCCTGGGCCAGCGTGGGCTTGCGTGGCAGCAGCAGTGGCTGACAGGGGGGCCACCCTGTCAGCGCGCTGCGCAAAAAGGTGGGATTTTCCCGTGCGGGAGGGGGACTCGAACCCTGGCCTCTCCCGTGCGCGCGCTGTGGCGTTGCCACTGGGGTGTGTTCGCTCGTTTGACAGAATACGCCGCGCAGGTAAGGTAACATTCAGTTTCGCGTTCTGAATTTTTAACTGACGACGAAATGTTTCTGAACTTCGACAGGGAGTGGACGGTGGCCGGCGGCGATCTCTGCGTGCTGCTCGTGGTTGCGCTGCGTGTGGGTGTGCACGGATGCATTGCGAGCGTGCGATTCAGAGAGGACAGAGAGGAGTGGGAGCGCACGGATGCTTACCGGTGGTGTAGGGGAGGCAGGGGCTCGGTGCAGAGGTGGACGACGGCGATGGCACGGACGGCGGCGTCGATCCAAGCCTGCTCGAGCTCAACTGAGGGGTCGTGGTCGTAGAGGGAGGTACGGGGGTCCAGTTCCCGTACTTAGCCCGAGGGGAGACGAAGTACAACGGCGGCGATCATCGGCTGTTGGTGGTGGCGGCGCTCGGGTACCGTGGCAGAGAGGAGGGAAATTCCGGTGAGAGAGAGGGGTAAACAGCGGCGGAGCGAGGGAGAAAGGGAGTAGGTGGCTAGGGCTAGCTGCGGGGGTCCTAGGTGGGTTCTTATAGGGGCAGGGGAGCGAGGATGGCCGTCGGGGAGATACGGCGGCGACGTGGCACCGGCGGATGGCGCGCCGTACAGGAAACAGAAGGAGGGGAGCGGGGCGAAGGGGTATGCGGGCCAGGTAGTTGGGCTGGGCTCGCATGGGGCTGAGCCCACTGCCTCTCTCCCCTCGTTTTCTTTTTCTATTTTTGGTTCTGTTTTTTTTCTTTTTGCAGAAAATTGAAATGGAAGGAAAAGATCGGTTTTGGGTTAGTAAAAATTTAGGAAAAATTTGGGTGTGTTAATTAGGTCAACAACAACCAATTGTCAACTTTGGTTTTTCAAAAGTTCCAATTTAAATTACTGTTTGTGATTTAATTCAAATTTGAAAGAATTTGATAATTAAGTGATTATTATTAAAAACAACATTTTTAATAGGGTGAACCCTATTGTTAATTAGAACAAATGATTAGAATTGTTTGGTAATTTTTATAATTTCGAATTGGGGTGCTGTTTACCATTGAATTTGAAATAACATTTGAATTAAGTTTGGATTTAAAAGCCATAATTTAATGGTTTGAACCTTATGGTTTAATGGAAACAAAATAGTTGTTTTGATTGAACTTTTTAGTTGGAAAAAAATGTAACAGAGCAAGTATGAAACAAAGCATTTGAAATTGTTTGAATTTGAGATAGAAAGCAATTTGAAAACAGATGCAAAACAAAAGGGAAACAAATGCAAACAAGGCAATGAGTATGATGACATGATGCAAAGCAATAATTAAACAAGAAACAAACATTCTAGGGGTGTTTTCATACTTGGGATGTTACAAAACGCCCCCCCCCCTTGAAGGAATCGCGCCCCGAGATTCCTTACTGAGAAGAGAAAAGGTTCGGATACTTTTTGCGAAGATCCTCTTCGGTCTCCCACGTTGCCTCTTTATCGGAATGATGCGACGACCGCACTTTCAAGAACTTGGTGCTCTTGTTGCGAGTCTTACGAACGGTCTCATCGAGAATTCGATTAGGGTGCTCCTCATAAGAGAGATCATCTTGCAGTTCAATTGAATCATGATCAACTGCACGATCTGGATCTTTGAAACACTTCTTGAGCTGTGACACGTAAAACACATCGTGCACCTTGGATAGTTTTTCTGGAAGTTCAAGACGATAGGCATTTTCCGCACGCCTTGAGAGAATGTTGAAAGGACCAATGTATATTGGTGCAAGCTTTCCTTTCACACCAAAACGATGAGTGCCTCTGAGGGGAGTTACACGGAGATATGCTTTGTCACCAGGTGCATAAATCATATCCCGGTGCTTGCTGTCATAGTAGCTTTTCTGACGAGACTGAGCAATCTTGAGATTGTCACGAATGATGCGAACTTTTTCTTCGGCTTCCTTAACAATGTCAGGACCTAAGAGTGATCGTTCACCAGCTCCAGACCAATTGATTGGACTCCTGCATCTGCGGCCATACAGTGCCTCAAATGGTGCCATTCCTAGGCTTGCCTGGAAGCTGTTGTTGTAGGAGAATTCAGCATATGGAAGGCAATCCTCCCATTTCATGCCAAAGGAGAGACCACATGCTCTGAGCATATCCTCGAGAATCTGATTGACTCTTTCGACTTGCCCTTGAGACTGAGGGTGATAAGCTGTGCTGAACAGAAGTTTGGTGCCCAATGCTTCTTGAAAACTCTTCCAAAAATGAGAAGTGAAGATACTTCCACGGTCTGAGCTTATTTCCAATGGAACACCATGAAGAGGAACAATCTTTGCTGTGTAGAGCTCTGCTAACTGGCTAGCTGAGATTGTTTCTTTGACAGCAAAGAAGTGAGCTACTTTAGTGAGACGATCAATGACAACGAAGATTGCATCGTTGCCCTTCTTGGACTTTGGGAAACCAGTGACGAAGTCCATTTCAATCATGTCCCACTTCCACTTGGGGATTTTCAGAGGTTGGAGAAGACCGGATGTTTTCTGATGAACTGCCTTAACACGTTGACAAACGTCGCATTCAGAAACGTATTGAGCAATTTCACGTTTCATGCCAGGCCACCAGTACAGTGTTTTGAGATCCTGGTACATCTTTGTACTTCCAGGGTGGATGGAGAGAGGAGTTTCATGAGCCTCCTTGAGAATGACATCTTTGAGACTTTGAATCTTAGGAACTGCAATGCGTCCTTCGAAGAACACAGTTCCCTTGTCATCAATTGAGAAGGGCTTGAATTTCTCGTTGCCTTCTTTGATGTGCTCTACCATCTTCTTGATTTCAGCATCACGAAATTGTTCAGAACGAATCTTGTCCTCGAGAGTTGGACTGGTTGTCAAGCTTGCAAGATAACCTTGAGGAACAAGACCAAGATTCAGCTTCTGGAATTCTTCGTGAAGTGGAGGTTGGCTTTCCATGATCATGAGATTATTGCAATACGACTTGCGACTGAGAGCATCGGCCATAACATTAGCCTTGCCTGGAGTGTAAGAAATGGTGAGATCAAAGTCTTTAATCTTTTCAATCCATCTCCTTTGCCTGAGGTTTAGATCTGGTTGAGTGAAAATGTATTTCAGACTCTTATGATCGGAAAAGATTTCAGTGCGATTACCCAACAAGTATTGCCTCCATTTCTTGAGGGCAAACACAACTGCTGCAAGTTCTATGTCATGAGTGGGATAATTTTGCTCATGTGCATTCAACTGACGTGAAGCATAAGCCACAACTTGACGTTCTTGCATAAGAACTGCTCCTAGACCTTGGAGAGATGCATCACAGAATATCTGGAAAGGTTTGGTAGTATCTAGGCCAACCAGAACTGGAGTAGAAGTGAGTCTAGTCTTCAGGAGATTGAAACTTTCATCACATTGTGGAGACCAAACGAACTTCTTGTCCTTCTTTGTGAGATCAGTGAGAGGTTTGGCAATCTTAGAGAAGTTTTGGACGAAACGACGGCAATAGCTAGCCAAGCCAAGAAAACTTCTTACTTGCTTTACTGTCTTTGGAGGTTTCCAATCAACAATTGCCTTAACCTTTTCTGGGTCAATGGCTATGCCCTTGGCAGAGATGATATGACCAAGATAAGCAACTTCTGAAATCCAGAAATCACATTTGGAGAACCTGGCATACAGACGATGCTCGCGAAGTTTCATGAGAGTGAGACGAAGATGTTCTTCATGCTCTTCCTCGGATTTTGAGTAGACAAGAATGTCATCAAGATATACCACAGCGAACTTGTCGAGGTATTCATGGAAGACAGAATTCATGAGTCGAGAGAATGTCGCCGGTGCATTGGTGAGACCAAAGGACATGACGATGTATTCATATAGACCGTAGCGAGTGGTGAAAGCTGTTTTTGGAATATCTTCCTTTCTGATTTTTATTTGATGGTAACCCATCCTCAAGTCCAACTTTGAGAATATTGAGGCTCCAGCAAGTTGATCAAGAAGATCATCGATACGAGGAATTGGATACTTGTTTTTTATGGTTTTCTCGTTAAGAGGACGATAGTCAACCACGAGTCTCTTTGTTTGATCCTTCTTGGCAACGAACAGAGTTGGGCAACCCCAAGCGGAGGAACTAGGTTGAATATAACCTTTCTCCATGTACATATCGATTTGCTCCTTCAACAACTTCAGTTCAGTAGGAGCTATCTTGTATGGATGCTTAGAGATTGGAGCAGTACCTGGTTCAAGCTCGATCACGAACTCAACTGCTCTGTCCAGAGGCATCCCTGGCAACTCTTCTGGAAAGACGTCAGGGAATTCACAAACCACCGGAACATTCTCAAGTAGAGGTAGAGGTTTTGCGTCGAGGTTGAACAGCTGAACAGAACTTGATTCCTTTGGAGAATAGACTATCTGGCCAGAAGGGTGGAACAGAGTTATTGACTTTTGAGCACAGTCAATTTTAGCTTTATTGGCCTTCAACCAATCCATGCCCAGAATGACATCAATGTCCGAATTTCCCAGCAACATGAGTCAAGCAAGGAATATGCGGCCTCCAATTAGGATTTGATTGTCCTTACTTATCTTGGAAGTCAACATTTGAGATCCCGGAGAGTGAACAGTGATTTGATTGCTTAGTGGAACCACAATTAGATTGTTCGTTGCGGCAAAAGTCTTTGACACAAAAGAATGCGATGCTCCGGTATCAAACAACACTTTAGCTGGAATAAAGTTTACGGGGAATGTACCGAGAACGACGTCAGCAGCTTCCTCAGCTTTGTCGGCCTTGATATGATTCACCCTCGCGGTCCTCCCGACAGGCCTGTTGTTGGAGTTGAAGGCTTTAGCCGGGGGAGCACGCACCATTGCCTGGTTGGTGTTGGGACGAGGAGGTGGAGGTAGCTGCCTCTGAGTACACTTGTCAGCATAGTGTCCAGTCTCCTTGCACTTGTAGCAAGTGACGACACGAGGAGGACCTGGCCTTGGCTGCCCCATTGGAACCCTTTGACCATGCATCTGAGCTGGGTTGGGTGGGCGGGGAGCGAAGCCTGGAGAAGCTTGGGCATATGGAGCCCTAGTGACAGCACCATTTGGCACCCAGATGCGGCGCTTCTGCGGAGGGGTGGTCATGTTGGAGGAGGAACCACCCTCACGCGAGTGCTTGCGAGACTCCTCGAACGCCTTGCGCCCATTTTCCTCATTGAGCGCGGTGTTAACGAGCTCCTCAAAGTCTTTGGTCTTGATGTTGGTGAGGGCATACTTGAGCTCCGGGTTAAAACCTCTGCGGAACCTTGCCATCTTCTTAGCCTCAGTGGACACCTCGCCACCAGCGTATCGAGCGAGGCGATTGAACTCACTCTGATAGCTGATAACGTCCAGCTTGCCCTGCTTAAGAGAGCAGAACTCTTCACGCATCCTTTCCATGAGACCATCTGGAATGTGGTGCTTCAGGAATACAGATGGCAATGGGGCCCCGAAACCCGCAAACACGACGGGTACCCGCCTTAAATGGGGAGGGTTTGGTAAAATGTTAGACCCGCCAGGTCTAATGGGGCGGGTATGGAGGTGGCAAACCCGTACCCGCATACCCGCAGACCCGTTCTAAGTCCTAATCATATCCCTAATAATCCTATGGCTAACCACACATCCACGAGCTATGGATCACACAACTCACACATCACATGTACGCGCTGAAATATGGAGTCATGGAGACAATACATGCACACACGTGTCTATTTCCACAAAGCTCATCCAAATATTCCATTGTTTTTTCCCAATATGTGTCGATGTCGCTCCTTAGATGGGTACCCGTTGGGTCGTGGGTTTGGTAAGAAGTGAGACCCGACAAGTTAAATGGGGCGGGTATGGGGGGCGTCGACCCGGCCCCGAACCCGGTGGGTGCCATCCGGATTCAGGAAAGCTTCCTTGAAACAACCCCAGGTGATTGGATAGCCAACTCTCATGGTCTGGTAGTTCTCCCACCAATTAGCTGCCTGACCCTTCAGCAGATAGGATACATACTTTACCTTGTCTTCCTCAGCAACGTGAGCAATCTCCAGAGCTCTGGCTATCTCACGGATCCAGTCATCATCATCCAGAGGCTCGCGTGTTGCCACGAAAGCTTTTGGGCCCAGACTGAGGAACTCCTTGATGCTGACCCGTGGAGCATTCTGGTTGATTTGCTGATTAGCCTGGAACTGGGCCATCTGCGCCACAACTCGAGTCATCTGAGTCAACAGCTCCGTGATTGGCGGTGGCTCAGGCGGGGTGTTCCTTGTTGGAGGCATCCTGAATGGACATGCATTTTAGCACAACAACAGAAAAGAATAGACTTGACAACCGAAAGAGAGATTATTCCGACGCATGAATAGATAACCAACAGGTACATCATAATATGTTCAAATACATCAGAATATCCAACACACCATAATTGGTTCGAATGCCAAAGGATAACTAAACATAGCTAGGAATGGATACATCGGTACTCCCATGCTCATCACGGAGGACGGCGGTGAGTAGTACGGTGAGAGGTACGGTGAGGAGGACGCCCACGAAAGTAGGTAGAACGACGATCCACGTAGATCTGACGTGGTCTGAGAGCGACTCTCGGTGTGATGAAGTACATAGCATCGGCTCCCTGTGCTCCAAAGCGGGGAATCCCAGTGTATCCAGCACCGAGGTTGAGGAGTGGACCTCTGATCGGCTCGTAACCTCCAGCATCTGGCAGAGGACGACCAACTGGCTGCTGGAAACGTGCAAAGCGCTCGTCTCCAACAAAGTCGGTGGTGTACGTCGCCAGACGAGTCAAAGCAAGGTAGAGCTGCTCTCTGACTGAGGCCAACTCCTGAGAAAGTGTGGTGGCAACTGCGTCACTGCACCTCACAAACTGAGCGGTGGTGTGCAGCCTGGAGCTATCATGCTCATAAACATCCAAGTTGTCGTAGGGAGTGAAATGAGCTCCCTCCGAAGTGATGTAACCACGGGGGATGTGGCGATAGATAGAATCGTCAAACCCCCAGTAGTCAGCACGAAGGACGGTGAGACTCACATAAGCTGCCTGCTGCACTGCCATATCCACTGTGGAACCTACTGCCTCGTCGCGGTGGACGACGCTCATGCCATCATCTGACAGAATGTAGACGATAGCCTGGTAGTAGGTCTGGTCAAACTCTCGCTGCTGCTCGTAGACCTGGTACTCTGGTGCCCAACGGAATCCCAGATAAGTGACCATGTCCCTCAGCATCTCCGGATAACCGGCGGTGCTCTCACAACGAGTCATCCGAACCACCTGCGGGTAGAACCTGAGATCCATCTGCAGATGATCTGGGAAGTTTTGATTAGACGCCGGTAGAAAACTGAAGTGGAAAGCAACAACAAGGTTTGAACGGACGAAAAGGATGTTGAGAAGAACAGGATATCGAAGCAACAACGGGAAACACGAGACCAAAACTCCTGAGGTACTACAGAAGAACCCATCCGGGCTTCTAAAGGATCAATATCTACTGCTTAAGGAATAGAGGAACCCCGATTCCTATGGTCTAGTAGATATAACTATCCTAGAGAAACCAGGATACGTGAAAACCTAACTTGAAAGTTTAGATGAGAAGAGAAAACAACGTTTCACTTCTTTACCAGAAAAGGGTGGGTGGGTGGGGAAAGAAGAAAAATGGCAGAATTCCTACTCTCACGTTTAATTTTTTCCTATATAGCTACAAAATAGTTTCTAAACTCAACTGCGACCAGTAAAAGGGATCCTACAGGCAGACATGCTCTGATACCATTTGTCGCACCCTGACTTCTAGAGGATACTCACCGGTCCGAACTGAATAGTAGATGAATGGATTACGGGGCTTAACTGCTCCCGCATCCTCTTACGAGTAGGCCAACACTTATGTGCGACAACCAAACTCTACTATCCACCGTCGATGTAAACTATCCCATAGAAATCAAGATACTACCATTGACGTACTTCATACCATACACACATGGTACGCCAACGGCGTTGAACAAAATGATAACACAACATATCTCTAAGACACAAAAGATGGAAATAAGTTGCAACTGGCCCTCACTAGGGCAGAGAATAGCAAATACAATCATCCAGAGGACACATGTCCCAACATAACACCATTACATCTCAGCGGAAGCATTCAAAGGGTCTGAGTACAGACAAATCCAAATAGGCTTAAGAAGCCGGAAATGAAAGGAAAACGGAGCCCATCCACGTAGTCTCGGATCCTGCCCGGGTCCGCTATCTACTCGTCAGCAACCTCGTCGTACTCCACGTAGTAGCCACCAAGTGAATCCTCGGAGTAGTAGTCTGCGGAAACCACAGCCCCAAAGGGGTCAGTACATCAACGTACCGGCAAGCAAGACTCACAGTTCACCAAAGTGTAACCCGTCAACACCAAGCACAGATGCCTTGGGTTCAACGGAAGAAAGGGGATATAAAAGATGCTGCAACTGGCTACACTAACCAACTACAGAAATACTACACCTTCCGGCTAACAGAAAGAAGATAAGATAGCGTATCGTAACCAACTATTGTTAACCACCAAACAAACCCATCCTGGATCTCGCCCCTTATCCAAAGAAGCAATCCGAGGATAACTCACACAGTTGAATTAATGAATGATGGATCAAGTTGTTGTGTCAATAAGACTATTACTAGTCAAGTTATCATTAGTTAGGTGTAAGTTGTTCTGAGTACGTGTTAGCCAGTACTTTCACCAAGTCAACCATAACCGCGGAAAACACGGCTTCTCGAGAAGATTTATCCCTGCAGGGGTGCACCAATTTGGCCGTACACGTAAGAATAACCCGCTAGATGGAATGCCTTCCACCAAGCGGGGTACTCAACACAACTCAACTCTTCTCCGCATCAAGCCCAAAGAACCCCGTGCAGTGAGCGCACGGCTAATCGAGCCCCACGAAGAAAAGGGGACCCTCATAGCACTCTAAGAACGTGTCTCCCTAAATGCCGACTACAAAAGTTCCACCCTGCGTTGGGCTCGCAAAAACATGCATGCGGCAAATGGAAAACCCGAACTAAATGAGGTAATTTGGACGAGATGCAAATTGAATCAAATTGAGGGGGGCGCCCATACACGCTTCCCACATGCGGGTAGTGCGCTCATCATGGATCAGTAGATAAGACCCTTTTCCTATTAGGGTCGACACTGGCAGGCGTCAAAACCACACAGGGCCTCCTGCCGGTGCCTTATCAGCATATTATTATTAACAGGTTGATTGATTAACATCGAGCCCCCAGAACATAATAGAATATACTAACAGAAAGTAACGGGTAACAGACTCGAGCAAAACAACCCTAAGCATGCTAGTAAGACACGGGCTCAACCAATGGGGTTATAGGAGTGGAGGTGAGGCAATATCAGGGTTAAGGGATTCATGTGATAGGTTCGTAGCAGAAACAACTATTACTAGGGCTAGCTGAATAGACAACGGAAAGTATCGGTCACCAAGGTTGAAAGGAACACAGTGGTTCATGTGAGTGAATACTTGCCTGCAAGCTCAGCAGCCTGGTACTGGGCTAGATCCTCAGAAGGGGTGTCGTAAAGATCGTCGGTCTCAACGTCGTCGTCTATTCGAGAAGAAGCAAACAAACAACGCAAGGAGACAACAATCAATAAGATGGCATAATGCACAATCATGGGATGATGCATGACCATTTAATTGATGCATAGTAATAAACTAGTTGACATGGTAACCCAATTTAAATGGACCCATATGCAATTTTGAGTTGCATATGAAAGGACCATGAATTAAGGTGGAAACAAATGATCTACAATTAATTAACATGTGCAAGTTGTTTAGCATGATGCATGCATGATGAAAACATAAGAAAACAACAATAGATGCAAATGGAAAAGGAATTTAACAAGTTGGGAAATTATTTATTAAGTTTGGAAATTTTGGGTTACTTGAAGGTGTCACACAAGCATTTGTTGTTTTCATCAAGTTAAATTGCTCAAAACAGGTAGCAAAGTTAATATTTGAAATGAGCACAAAATTTTAGGTGGATTACATGTTTCCATTATTGAAAAAGGAATTACAACGATTTACTTATGAATTAAACAATATTAAACAAGTTTTAATTGAATTTAAATCAAGTTTGAATTTATTTGAATTTTTATTTGTTCAAACATTAAACCAAATTCATATTTGAAAAGGTTATGTTTTTTCTGGTTTGAAAACATATTTTGCATGTTCAAAAAATAATTTAATTTGAGCAAGTTATGAATTTAGCAAATTTAAATGATTTAAACAAGGTTTAAATTATTTAAACAATTTTAATTATTCAAATCATGAAACCAAATTTATATTTGAAAAGGTGGTTTGAAATAGCATGGAAAACATATTTTATTTATGTTATTTGGATTAAGTATGAATTATTTATGCAATTATTCAAATTACAAATGAATTGTTTGAATTTGAAATTTGAATGCATTTGAATTATTCAAAACAGAAAACAAATGTTATAAACAGTTAGAGAATTAAATTTGGGGCAGTGTACATATTTTACTTTTATTATTTGGGTTTATAAAATGAAAGTTATTTGCATTTTAGTATTAGGGACCAAACTGTAATTAAAAGGACTTGTTTTTGAAACAGAAAAGGTTGAAAATCCTTTTATACCGCACAGATACCTACCCAGGGCACTGCCAATGGGCCCTGGGCCAGCGTGGGCTTGCGTGGCAGCAGCAGTGGCTGACAGGGGGGCCACCCTGTCAGCGCGCTGCGCAAAAAGGTGGGATTTTCCCGTGCGGGAGGGGGGACTCGAACCCTGGCCTCTCCCGTGCGCGCGCTGTGGCGTTGCCACTGGGGTGTGTTCGCTCGTTTGACAGAATACGCCGCGCAGGTAAGGTAACATTCAGTTTCGCGTTCTGAATTTTTAACTGACGACGAAATGTTTCTGAACTTCGACAGGGAGTGGACGGTGGCCGGCGGCGATCTCTGCGTGCTGCTCGTGGTTGCGCTGCGTGTGGGTGTGCACGGATGCATTGCGAGCGTGCGATTCAGAGAGGACAGAGAGGAGTGGGAGCGCACGGATGCTTACCGGCGGTGTAGGGGAGGCAGGGGCTCGGTGCAGAGGTGGACGACGGCGATGGCACGGACGGCGGCGTCGATCCAAGCCTGCTCGAGCTCAACGGAGGGGTCGTGGTCGTAGAGGGAGGTACGGGGGTCCTGTTCCCGTACTTAGCCCGAGGGGAGACGAAGTACAACGGCGGCGATCATCGGCTGTTGGTGGTGGCGGCGCTCGGGTACCGTGGCAGAGAGGAGGGAAATTCCGGTGAGAGAGAGAGGGGAAACGGCGGCGGAGCGAGGGAGAAAGGGAGTAGGTGGCTAGGGCTAGCTGCGGGGGTCCTAGATGGGTTCTTATAGGGGCAGGGGAGCGAGGATGGCCGTCGGGGAGATACGACGGCGACGTGGCATCGGCGGATGGCGCGCCGTACAGGAAACAGAAGGAGGGGAGCGGGGCGAAGGGGTATGCGGGCCAGGTAGTTGGGCTGGGCTCGCGTGGGGCTGAGCCCACTGCCTCTCTCCCCTCGTTTTCTTTTTCTATTTTTGGTTCTGTTTATTTTTTTTTTGCAGAAAATAGAAATGGAAGGAAAAGATGGGTTTTGGGTTAGTAAAAATTTAGGAAAAATTTGGGTGTGTTAATTAGGTCAACAACAACCAATTGTCAACTTTGGTTTTTCAAAAGTTCCAATTTAAATTACTGTTTGTGATTTAATTCAAATTTGAAAGAATTTGCTTATTAAGTGATTATTATTAAAAACAACATTTTTAATAGGGTGAACCCTATTGTTAATTAGAACAAATGATTAGAATTGTTTGGTAATTTTTATAATTTCAAACTGGGGTGCTGTTTACCATTGAATTTGAAATAACATTTGAATTAAGTTTGGATTTAAAAGCCATAATTTAATGGATTGAACCTTATGGTTTAATGGAAACAAAATAGTTGTTTTGATTGAACTTTTTAGTTGGAAAAAAATGTAACAGAGCAAGTATGAAACAAAGCATTTGAAATTGTTTGAATTTGAGATAGAAAGCAATTTGAAAACAGATGCAAAACAAAAGGGAAACAAATGCAAACAAGGCAATGAGTATGATGACATGATGCAAAGCAATAATTAAACAAGAAACAAACATTCTAGGGGTGTTTTCATACTTGGGATGTTACACCTGCAACAAAGCAACTACTAAAAAAGCGAAAAGGAACCTACAACTACTCTGTACAAACCGCGCGTAGCATCCTACTCGCCTCCGATCGGCATCACCGTCGGGGAACGAGCGGGAGCTCGCCGGTGGCTCTTGGTGGGCTCTCAAGTACTTTAGCTAGAGGAGAGGGGGAAAGGGGGCGTGTGTTTATTTCTACTTGCCAGGGAGTACTACTCTAGTGTACTTGTTTCCTCGGTGTGAGCAGAGAGTTTAAGCCACCTAGCATTTTGTATTTCGTACCTGCGATCTAACCAACACTTAACATAGCCAATAACCAATACCGAAAATAAACAAGAAATGATTGCTAGATATACTTGTTCACTACTCCCAAGTATATACTTCCTCCGTTCTTAAATATAAGATGTTATACCTATTGTTCATATTGTCTAGATACATACTAATATGAGTGAACATATACACTAAAAATTGTCTAAATACATATAGACATGTGTGAATGTGGAAAATGGCTAAAACATCTTACATTTAGTAATGGAGGGAGTAGTATATTACAGGACAGTCGACAGGTGGCCATCTTAGTTTTCATGCAAGGCTTTTTTCTTGATCATATCTTCATATGCACCGAATGGATTTTCCAAAAAAAAAAGCAATATAAAAAACAAGACCACTCGGCATTCCAGGGGTGATTTAGGAGAGGAAAGATGGGACGTATACCACTTACAGCAGCAAATATACAGAGCAATACTACCGGGTCAAAATTGGCATGAGTGAAGAACACATACCTCAAATACAAATACCACAATCAATGTAGGGCATGTGAAATAACTTTAATGCGAAAATTACAATAATAATGAACCAACTGTTGTCATAATCCTCTATGAGAAAGGGGATTCATAATTAGTTTGGAAAATCAGGAAACATGCATGCCGAATTCCACAAGCATCGTGTGCTATATACTTTATAATATATAAATATAAATAACAGAGAGAAACTCATAACTACAGCTTGTGCAAGACACTCTTTTCAGTTCTCCTCATATTAGTGAAAATATGTTGTTTTGTGATGCCGACGTGATAATCACACGCTCGTTGGGAAACCTCAAGCGGAAGGTATGATGTAGTCTAGTGTAAATTCCCCCCAGTGTGAAACTATAGTTTATCGAACCAGTAGGACTTCGTACTCTTGAAGAATATTACTTGTATCAACGGCGCCGTTTACCGACGTTGACCAAGCGTGTAACCTGCACACAAGCACAAACTTTTTCTTACTACAACTTTCCGGAAGGTTGTGAATCTTCCGGTCTAGCTGAATTAAAGTAAAAAAGGTACATGAAACAATGATTAAAAGTACTTAAAAGAAGGTTGTACTTATGAGGAAAATAGGACCTGGGGCCATAGTTTCAGTAGTGGTGCCTCTCCAAAGAAAACAAACATGTTGAGTGAATAAATTACAACCGGGAAATTGACAAATCATGAACGTATGGCAATACTACTATGACGAGATAAAATTACGGGTTCTAACATTGTAGACATTACGTCAAAGCATATGGACCGCTATCTAGCATGCGTCCATATATAAAAGTCCACTCAAGAAAGCTATCCAGCAAATCTCTTGGTATTAAGTTGCAACAATAAAGTGATTGCTATGTGTGCAACAAACATATACATTAAGAACAGTACTTAATGTAAGCAGTGGTTATCATCTGTAGACAAGAGCACCGCTGTTTTCTCCCTAGGGTCAAAACTCCCCCCCCCCCCCCCGCACATGTTTCTGTCACTAAAGCACAGACAACAAGGAGGCATGAACCCACTATCTAGCATATAAACTCTCTCTTGGAGGTGAAAACAACTATGTGGCCAAGGTAATCGTAAAAACCAAAGAGCATTGCAAGACATGATGAAAACTCTCTACAAATATAAGTGAAGCATCTAAGGTTGACATGAACAAAATAATCATAATCTCATGGTTCATCAGATCCCAATAAACACAACATGCACAATTACATAACGGTGGTCTCGATCATGTGAGGCGGCTCACGAGAATCTAAACATGGAGGCATATGGCAGATAACAACAATCTAGCTACTGTTATGGACCCGTAGTCCTGAGATGAACTACTCACACATTTTTCAGTAGGCGATCATGACGATATAGAGGCCTCCGGTGAGATTCCCCCTCCGGCTGGGTGCCGGAGCAAGACTCCAGAAGCCCTTGATTGGACTTTCAAGGTGACGGTGCCTCTTTGTATGTTTCGTGGAAAATAAGTATGCCCTTCGTGTTTTTAGGGTTTAGGACAATTTATAGGCGAATAGGCGACGAGAGGCGGTGGCCAGGGCAGCCAGGGGCCCACTAGGCGCGTCCTTGGGGGGCGTATGGCACCCTCCTGGTGCCCCCTGGCTCCCCTCCAGGTCTCCTTTGGAATCTGTCTCCGTTCCGGGTAAAAATTATCTTCCGTTGATTTTCAGCTCTTTCCGAGAATATTTCCTTCAGAACTTTTATGAAATAGAAAAACAGCAAAAAAAACAACAACTCGACTATGGCATCTTGTTAATAGGTTAGTCGATGAAAACATCCGAAAAACAGATAATAATACAAGGGTATTGGATAGAAAACAAGAAGGAAACATAAAATATTATAGATACTTTTGCAACGTATCATTTTGACGAGGCATACGCATTTTATAAAAATATCCAAATGTATAAACCTTAAGACCGTACTAAATCCGAAAAACAAATTATCATGTTACAATAATTATAGACCACATCTCGGACCACTTGAAAAAAAAAACGGAGGCACGTCTCACACTCGAGGAGGTCACAAGCAGACACTATCTCCATACACCATATTCTCACATATGGCCTTTTCAAACACCCGTCTCAACACAACATATTATCAAAGACAGTTCATATTTATGGTCATCGAAGAGATATAGACATCAGATCCGGTTACTAGAACCGTCTTTAATAGAATTATTATTAGAGACCCTGGACCTAGATCTGGTTGACGAAAACCAACTCTGCCCGTTGTAGGAGAAACGCCTCCACTGTCCCCTTTTTGTAATAGTGAATCAGAGTTTCTAATCCAATTAGAGAGGTTCTAATTAGAGACACTAATCCAATCAGAGGGTCTCTAATTCCGAGAGAGATAGAGAGAGGCCCGACAACAAATTGGTTGTCCTCACAATGAGGAAGAGGTGGGATTATATAGTGGGACAAAGGGGGCACCTACCTTGGAGGGAGGTCAGTTTGGCCTCCCCTTCCCTTGGCCGCACCAAGTCACCTAGGGGATTTCGGATTGGACTCCTAGATGGAGTCCAAGTCCTCCCCTTTTCACCTTTTTTGCTTTTTCTCCTTTTTCCCCTTTTGTGTTTTCCCTTTTTATCTTCAAACCAAACATGGAATATTTCCCGGAGGGCTTATGCGCCATGTGTGGCCATGGAGGAAATTCTACCCCCACCATCACTTCCCCCTTTATCAATTTTTGCCTAAAACTCTTCCACAACCATATCATCACTATAGATAAAATCATCGACTCTATGTAAAAATTTATAAATATATTATAACATCTCCCAGACATCTCATGCCTCTCTGCACTTGCTTCAAAAAGCGTGCAAAGTATTTATCTCTCATAGTAACTTCTCCGAAACGGCTCTGATTGACACCAAACTTGTTTCTGTGATATTGTAACGATATCGACCATTATTTATTGATGCCAGAAACATATTTTCCGACATCCCTGGACATCCCATGTCCTCCGTAATCTCTCTTTAATATTAATTCTATCACGTCGGAATTACCCGAATGATACCCGCTTTCCTCCGGACCAACCAATGCAAACCATTTTCCTCATCAATAATCAACGTCGGGACCGGGGACGTCCATGTTGATTCCTACAAGTTATATGAAGAAAAATGGTGAACATGGTTGTTAAGTAAGTTCATATTACTACACGTTATAAATAAATACCTCGAGACGAGATAAATGACAAGACTTTTATTGAACTCTTTAAACACCATATCACATTATTCTCGATGTCTGGTATGATTCCTTTGACTTGTTACTGATACGTCCATTTTGCGTCACTATTTTATATTGTTATTTTCAGTTATCTGTCGATATATTTCATGTTATGATGCATTACTTATGTTATTTCATCTTATTTTGCATGTTTCATAATTTTTGGAGAATAAATACCGGGACCAGAAATCTGGTGGAAAAAGCACCGTCAAGACACCCTATTTTAGAAGATCAGAAGAAGAGGGGGGACACCGAAGAGGTCTTAGAAGTTCATAAGAGGAAGACATCCGCAAGGGGAGCCACCAAGGGACCACACCATGGGGTGGCGCGCCCCCTGGCCGCGCCTCCAGGTGGTGTGGCTACCTTGGCCCACCTATGGTCGCCCCCTTTTGCGTACTTGACCCCTCCCCCCCCCGAACCCTAAGCCACAGGGAATCATCGGGAAAATATTACGCCGCCTCCTCGGGGCGAAAAACAACAAAGAGAGAAAAGCTCTCCGACAGGGAGAAATATGCCGGGGAAATTCCTCCCCGGAGAGGGGAAATCGTCGGCATCGTCACCGTCATCACTCTGGGCATCATCAAGATCGGCATCATCATCATCATCATCACCAGCACCAGCACCATCACCATCACCATCCATATCCATCCCACTGTAACGATTAGGGTTCTATATCGTTGTTCTTCACTAGATCTCTCTCCCGGTGTGGATTACTTGTTAGTAGTTGATGCTTGTGAGATTATCGGTGTTTACACTTTATGACCAGATTTTTATTCATCATTATATTACCTCTGATCATGATCCATAAGATGTCTTGTGAGTAGCTCGTTTAGTTCTTGAGGACATGGGAGAAGTCAGGATGTTAGTAGTGGAATTATGTTGAAGTAATATCTAGTGGTTTGATATTTAAGTTGTGGTGTTATTCTTTTAGTGGTGTCATGTGAACGTCGACTACATGATAATTCACCTTTATGGGCCTAGGATGCATTGTGTATTTGGCTACTAATTTTGAGGTTGCCGGAGTGACAGAAACCTAAACCCCCATTAGGAAACCGATGCATGAGGGAGTGTAGGATCCTAGAGTTTAATGTTGTGGTTAGATTTATCTTAATTACTTTCTTGTATTTTCGGATTATTGCTAGGGGTTTAATCATAAGTATGTATTAGTCCTAGTTGGGAGGTGCATTATCATAGGTTCACCCACACACCACCTATCAAAACAATAAATATTAATTAACCGTATGAAACGAAAGCGCTTGAGGAAATCCCCATGTGTCCTCGAGAACGTTTGGTAATCATAAGTAGAACAACCAGCTTGTCCCTTGCTCTCAAAAGGATTGGGTCACTCGCTAAAATTATATTTACTGTCTTTTATTTACTAGCACTTTATTTATCTGCTATATCAAAAACCACCAAAAACATGTTTGATAGTGTTTAAAGTGAATCCTCTATCCAACCTGCTTGTCAATACATTCTACTCCTTATTGGGTTCGACACTCTTATTTATCGAAATTACTATGATACACCCCCTATACTTGTGGGTCATCAAGACTATTTTCTGGCGCCGTTACCGGGGAGTGAAGCACTATTGGTAAGTGGAATTGGTAGGAGGAACTTTTACTGTGAGTGTTGTTTTTATTTATGTCTGCTGTTTTATTTCATTATGGAGAATCCTTTTGGTTCTCTATTTAGGGGTACTACTTATGTTACTTCTAGGGTATTAGGTGACCCGTTATCTGCTGAATTGGATCCTTTTAAAATACCTATGGATTTTTTTGGACGTGTTATGGATAACTGCTATTATGGAGATGGAATTGTCCATCCTGGTGATCATTTGCTCTTTATACATGAATTATGCGAGTTGTTCAGGTGTGCAGGTATTACAGTGGATCAAGTTAAAAGGAAATTATTCTCTTTATCGTTGAAAGGTAGAGCTGCTGAATGGTTTAAAATGCTGAAGAATGGTGAATCTATTGGATGGGAGGACATTGTGCCTCACTTTTATTCTAAATTCTATCCTCCTAGTGAGATTCATAAGGATCGGAATCAAATATATAATTTCTGGCCTCATGATGGAGAGAGTATTTCCCAAGCTTGGGGGAGAATGAAGTTATTAATTCTAAAGTGTCCCGTTCATGAGCTCCCGAGTAATATTGTTATCAATAATTTTTATGCAATGCTTTCTCTCCATGATAAGGATTTATTGGATGATGATGTCTACGCACGCTTATATTCTTGTAGACAGTATTTGGCCTCCAAATGCAGAGGTTTGTAGAACAGCACCAAGTTTCCCTTAAGTGGATCACCCAAGGTTTATCGAACTCAGGGAGGAAGAGGTCAAAGGTATCCCTCTCAAGCAACCCTGCAATTACGATACAAGAAGTCTCTTGTGTCCCTAACACACCTAATACGATTGGCAGTTGTATAGATGCACTAGTTCGGCAAAGAGATAGTGAAATACATGTAGTATGGATAATTATGAGTGATAATAGCAATCTAAATTAAAAATGGCAGCAAGCAAACATGTAGCAGAACTAATTGTAAACGGTGTTTCAATGCTTAGAAACAATGCCTAGCGATCCTACTTTCACTAGTGAACACTCTCAACAATGATACCATAATTGAATGCATAAATATCTCTCTTTACTATGCTACTCGGAACCACTCTCCGGTCGGATAACAAACACCAATTTATTGCGTAAGGCTATGATGTCTACGCACGCTTCTATTCTTGTAGACAGTGTTGGGCCTCCAAGTGCAGAGGTTTGTAGAACACCACCAAATTTCCCTTAAGTGGATTACCCAAGGTTTATCAAACTTAGGGAGGAAGAGGTCAAATGTATCCCTCTCAAGCAACCCTGCAATGACGATACAAGAAGTCTCTTGTGTCCCCAACACACCTAATATAATTGTCAGTTGTATAGGTGCACTAGTTAGGAGAAGAGAGAGAGTAAAATACAAGTAATACAAATGATTATAAGTGATAATAACAATCTTAAATAAAAATGGCAGCAAGCAAACATGTAGCAGAACAGGTTGTAAACGGTGTTTCAATGCTTGGAAACAAGGCCTAGGGATCCTACTTTCACTAGTAGACACTCTCAACAATGATAACATAATTGAATGCATAAATATCTCTCTTCACTATGCTACTCCGAACCACTCTCCGGTTGAATAACAAACACCAATTCATTGCGTAGGGCTGTAACAACACTCCTCAAAGTCGCATTCTCATGTCTAGTTAACCCCACGTTGTCACTATGAGCGCCCTAGAAGGTACTACACAAACACCAAAATTTCATAGGGTCATCCAACACAAGATATAAATATCATGCTAAACCACACGGTGCACACACTGTCACCATTACACTGTGATAAAAATGTTTACGGATATCTCATAATAAAACCACATGAGTAGCATAACAGATGAAGAGTAACATCTACTAATTCAACTAGACTACAAAGCTCACGATCACATAAAGATCATACCATTGGAGAGAGAGATGAAACACATAGCTACCGGTAGAGCCCTCAGCCCTGGGGGAGAACTACTCCCTCCTCATCATGGGAGACAACAACGGCGATGAAGATGGCGGTGGAGTCGATGGAGATGGCTCCGGGGGAATTTCCCCGTCCGGCAGGGTGCTGGAACAGAGATTTATGTCCCCCCAAACTTGTCGGCGTTGGCGGCGCAGCTACTTATCTTTTTGGTGGAAAAGTCCGATTCCTCTAGGGTTTATGCATCGGGGGGGGGCATATATAGACGAAAGGGCGATGCCGGGGGGTGGCCAGAGGGCCCACACCACATGGTGGCGCGACCAGGTGGACCCGCCACCCTATGGTGTGGCCACCCTGTGGCCCCCCTCCGGGTCTCTTCGGGACTTCCTTGACCCTCCGGGACTTCTAAGACTTATGGCTTTTGAATCGTCCAATTCTGAGAATATTTCCAGAAAAACTTTTCTGAAACAAAAAAGAGCAGAAAACAGGAACTGGCTCTGTGGCATCTTTTAATTAGGTTAGTGCCGCGAAATCGATAAAAATGACATAAAGTGTAAGGAAAACATGTAGCATATGGCATGGAAACAACATGGATCATCATAAATTAAGGATACGTTTATGACGTATCAACATCCCCAAGCTTAGTTCCTACTCGTCCTCGAGTAGGTAAACGATATAAAACACATAATTTATGAGGTGCCATGCTACCAACATAAACTTGATCATTATAGTGATGTAAAGCATGTAAACTAGGATCAAATGAATAAAGGTTGTGCTTTACAGTTGATATCAAAGAGTAATGAATAAACCATTAGTAATAACAAAGTAAAACCTTTCAATGAATCAATACTAAAAGACAATCCACTATGCAAAGTATATTAAAGATGATTTAAGCTTCAAGAACAACAATATAATCATCCAAAGGCATCAAACTCTCACAACAACTCCTGTTAGGATATGGTCAAGTGACAACAATACGCACATAGGAAAATCATTCAAATAAATGTGCACTTAAAACAAGCAAACGTTCTGTATTGGTTCCTGGCACCAGGATGTTATGGCTAAAAAGAACATTATGGGGGGTTTGGATGGTCAATGGAAGAAAGTGTCACACAGCTAAAAGTGATCATTAGACAAGAGGAAGTCTTATAATCGAAGTTATGCAAGGAGTAGTGATTTCCACACAACGGATGCACATAGAGCTATAACTATATGAAAGCTTGATGGTGCATATCTTGCACTCGTTGGGATACCCCAAGAGGAGGGTGTGATGAGAACTAAAGTAGGAGTTTTCCCCTTAGTTAAGAACCAAGGTTATCAATACAGTAGGAGAAATAGGACCTTCGGAAGGTTGATGCCACTAACGGTGGTGATGGCTCACCAGTGTCAGCAACAATGTGGAACCTTCACACAACACAACCAAAATACTTTGTCCCAACGGTACAATGAGGTTGTCAATCTGCGGTCTTGCTGAAAACAAAGATTAGACGTATAGTGTGGAAAATGGTGTATGCTTGCAGTAAGTAAAGAAAGCAGGAAATTGTAGAGGCTTGTTTAACAGTGTAAGAAAATGGACCGGGGTTCATAGGTTCACTAGTGGTGTCTCTCCATGAAAGATAGCATGCTCGGTGAAAAAATTACAGCTGGGCAATTGACAAATAAAGGTTGCACCATAGTGCACATTCATGACATGATGACTACTATGATATTTAGTGTGGGAATTACAACAATATACATAGACCGTAATCCAACTGCATCTATGACTAATAATCCACTCCCAGGTTATCATCTGAACCCCCTTAGGTATTAAGTTGCAAGCAACATATAACTGCATTAAACAATGTATGTAATGTAAGCTATGATTGTACACACGGGCACTCTCACCGGTGTTTTCTCCCTAGTGGCAACAACACATCCTCCTCCGTCACGTTTCTGTCACTCGAGCACAGGCAAAAAGGAGGCATGAACCCACTATCGAGCATAAATACTCCCTCTTGGAGTCACTAGCAACTACTTGGCCAGAGCAACCACTAGCAACGGAAAGCATGCAAGATTACAAATAACATATGCAAATAAAGACTATAATCAACTTGGCATAAGTTCAATATTCATCGGATCCCAGCAAACACATCACATAGAGTTACATAAGATCAATCTCGATCATGTTAGGCAGCTCACGAGATCTAAACATGGAGGCATATGAGGAGGAGACAACCATCTAGCTACTGCTATGGACCCGTAGTCCAAGGATGAACTACTCATGCATCACTCCGGAGGCAGGCATGGTGATGTAGAGGCCTCCGGTGATGATTTCCTCTCCGGCAAGGTGCCGAAGACAGCTTCAGAACCCCCCTGATCTAGGTAAAGAAAGCAGGAACTTTTCGAGGAATTTAGATCAGGTGTCTAGGGTTTTCCATCCGGAGGAATAAATAGGCAAAAGGGCCTAGGCGGTGGAGCCCTGCGGGCCCCACACCACCCCAAGCGGCCAAGGGGGGCACCACCCCATGGTGTGGCCCCGCCTGATGCCCCTCTTCGTCTCCTCTTCGGTCTTCTGGATGCTTCCGGGGAAAATAGGCACTTCGGGATTTGTGGGTTCCAATTCCGAGAACATTTCCAGAACAACTTTTCTGAAATAAAAACAGTAGAAAACAGGGAACTGGCACTTGGCATCTTGTTAATAGGTTAGTCCCGGAAAACGTGTAAAAATGACATAAAGAAGGGAGAAAACATGTAGCAATTGGCATAATATCATCATGGAGCATCAGAACGTATAGATACGTTGTAGACGTATCAAGCATCCCCAAGCTTAGTTCCTACTCGTCCTCGAGTAGGTAAACGATAAAACAATAATTTCTGAGGTGACATGCTACTAACATAATCTTGATCATAAAAATGTAAAGGCATATGCAAGCTGAAATCATAGAACTTCAAACACAAACATGACAAATAGAACTTTAATAATAAAGCAAAGCAATCACTTTCCATCATGAAGAGTATCTCAAATAAAGGATCATGAGAAATAATGCAAAGGAAGATAAACTTCTGTTTCAGGTATAGAGAAAGGGTGGCAAAGTGATATTTCGCTAGTCCTTAAGAGTGAGGCAAAACATAAATGCTAGGACACCTTCAATGTTCAAGAGGAAGACTAGAGAAAATAATTTAAGAACAAATAATATCACATCATGAAGTAATTATTGATGTTTATGGGACAATGCATATAGAACTAAGAATGGCAAAAATGCTCTCTCAACTGTGAATAAAGTTAGAAGATGGAGACTCAACATAAAAGTAAAAGAAAGGCCCTTCGCGGAGGGAAGAAGGGATCAACTCATGTGCTAGAGAATTTTATTTTATTAAACAAAGGTATTAAAAATTTTACACTCCTCCCATCCAATTTTCACAAACCATGGCTAACCGAATCCTCGGGTGCCTGCCAACAATCACATACCGTGGAGGAGTGTCTATATTTTTGGAGATGTATGCTAATGTCAACGAATGGTAAACAGAAAATACAGTACGTCACAAGCCAACTGGATTCACAAGAGAGGCTCCCATGTGAAGGGCGCATCTGGGTAGAAGGTCATCCCTCTTTCTCTTTTGTTTACACAATTATGCTTTGACTGATAAATCAGGGGCAAAAATAGTGAAGAGATTTTGTGTGTATTAATTTGGAGCTAGGAACCCCACTGCCAGCTCTTCTATTATTTGGATAAGCGGATGAAGCCACTAGTCTAGGGAGTGAAATCCAATCAACAAGTGAGATAAAGATTCTCCAATGACGTCCTCATGAGAAAAAACAGGAACATAAAGCAGGATTAATTTTGAAAGTTTTAAAGGTAACACATGAGAAATTTACTTGGAGTGGCAGTTAAATACCACATGTAGGTAGGTATGGTTGACACAATGGAAAAAACTTTGGTTTAAGGGAGTTGGATGCACGAGTAGAGCTCATACTCCGTACAGGTGGAGGCTAGCAAAAGACTGAGTGCGACAAATCAAGAGAGCATAAGAGCCATAATCATGCATAGCGACATAAACATCATTAATTAAAGCATAAGCGATGTCATAGTTCGAAAACTAAGTGGTCATGGAGGCTATTCGTGACTGTTTCATAGTCATAAACATGGTGTGAGCATGCGCCAAGTCAACCAAATAAAGCATTCGAAAGAGAATACCAAAAATTTATGCTTCCTTATGACAAGAACAACTCATGAATCTTTCAATGACATATTAAACACTCTCAGCTATTTGAGGCTATTCATGCTACTCAACATCACAAGGCTTTAGAACTAAAATAACATTTATCATGGCATGAAAAAGTTCTAGCAAGAGTCTATACGAGCTTCTACTTGCACTTTTATAAATTCTACTTTAAGAAGCAGTTTCTTTCTCCCAACAAGCACCATACAAGATATGTTTTAACAAACGATACTCTTTATGATACAGCAAGCAAACATGAGAGTAATCACATAACACTACTAAATCTAACAGCTCTAATAAGACTGTTAATTGTTCTATGTATCCTGATTCAATATAGGGGTTGTTGTAGGTGCAGACTAGGCCTAGTTGAGACAACAAGTTGTTGTTGTAGGTGCATACTAGGCCTATATAATAGCGAGGGATTGCATCATTCATTTGATACATCAAGTTGTTAATCATGGTATATTTGTATGTTTATGCGCAGGAGGTTCCCGAGTACGAGTATGAGGAGGACGAGTATGATATGAATGATGAGATGTCTGAGAGCTTACCTTCTAATGTGTCTGTTGATTCTGGAAGTAAAGATGAAGATGTGTCAGTTGATGGTGGCGGTGTTTCTCCTAAGCCAAATAGACAAAAGAAGAAAAATGGTATACTGGTTTCTCCAAAGGGGAAGAAGAGGGGCAGAGGTAAAACTTATAAATGTTGGCAACATTTTACTATGGGAAAACCTGAAGGGGAGATTATAGAAAAGGCTAGGTGCAACTGTTGTGGGGATTTTCTCGTTTACAAGGAAGGTGGGCAGACATCTAGTCTCAATAGGCATACCAATTTTTGTCAGCATTACAAAGATTTCCTGAAGGGGCAGATTCAAGGTCAACGTACATTAAACTTTGAGCGAGGAGGTTTGTCACTCACTTCTGCTCATACCGAATATAATCATGAGGAAACCCGCAAAATTATTGCTAAGATGGTTATTATCCATGACTATCCTTTTAGAATGGTAGAACACAAATGGTTTAATATCCTGATGAGGCATATGAATCAAAAATATAAGTTCATTGGTAGAAAGACCATAAGAAAGTAGTGCGTAAAGGTTTATGAATCTGAAAAAGAAATTCTTAAGAAGAGTCTTAGAGATGTTGAGCATATTAGTTTGACATGTGACTTGTGGACTTCAAACCAAACACTTTCCTACATGGCTTTGGTTGCTCACTACATATATGCTAATTAGATTATGCAATGTCGTGTACTCAACTTTATCGAGGTAGATCCACCACATTCTGGAGTTGTTATAGCTCAAGAAGTAATGGAAGGCCTAGCTGAATGGAAAATAGAGGATAAGGTCATCACACTCACACTTGACAATGCTTCTTCCAATGATGTGGCTGCAAAAAATTTGATGACCAAGTTCATTGCTAGGAAAGTACCAGACTTCCTCGCCCATCATTTTGATGTTCGTTGTTGTGCTCATATAGTCAATTTGGTAGTACAAGATGGCCTTCAACCATTGCTTCCATTTATAACCAAGCTAAGAGAAACAGTGAAGTACTTGAAGAAGTCCACATCCCGCTTATACAAATTCATTGACGTTTGTAAAACGTTGAATATAAAAATGGGGGCGGGTCTAGATGTGTCAAAAAGGTGGAGCTCAACATACAAGATGTTTTATGCTTGTACTCCCTATTGGTCTGCCTTTCATGAATATGGAGATCATGATTTGAAATACACATGGGAGCCTTCACATGGGGATTGGGAGATGTATGCTACGGTACAACCCATCTTGGCTGAATTTGCCGAGATAACTAAGGTTTTATCAGGTTCTCTGTACCCTACAACCAATATCTTCTATCCATATATAGTATCCATGAAAATGGAGTTAGTCAAAGCAAGCAAGTCCACTAATAAGTTTCTTGCGGCTATGGCTAATGCAATGCTTGATAAATTTGCTAAGTATTGGGAGGAGGGGAACAACGTTATGGCTCTTGCTACTATTCTTGATCCTAGGTGGAAGATGAGGTTTGTAGCCTTCTGTTTTGAAGAATTTTATGGTGAAGTGAAGGGGGCTGAGGAAATAGAGAATATTAGGAAAGAGTTGTATGACATATATGACAATCATGATGCTGAATACAAAAAGAGCAAAAGTGGGGCTGGAGGTAGTGATGGGAGGTTTTCAAGTACACAAACAGGGACAACAATAAGCACCGCTAAGCCAAGCTCATTTCGGAGGCATCTCCAAGCGACAACTACAGAGGCTTCAAAATTAGAATTGCGCCGCTATCTTTATGAACCAAATGTAGATCCCGATGAGCCAACGTTTGTGTTACTAGATTGGTGGAAGGTGAACACTCATAGGTTTCCGGTTATATCAAGGATGGCAAGGATATTCTTGACTATACCAGCCACTAGTGTTTCCTCTGAGTCAACCTTCTCAACAAGAGGTAGAGTACTTGATGATTACCGGAGTTCTCTACTTCCATCAATGGTTGAGAAACTAGTGTGTGCTTCTAGCTGGATACGAGGTTCACACAAAGACAACAAATCCCCAAGAGTAGTGGTATGGATCATTTATTTGTACAATTACTATTCATACAATTACTATTTCTCTTTCTAACTTGCATGTCTTCCATTTTATCTATGTATAGGTTAAAGAGGATGATGATGATGTTGAATTGGTTTCCTTTCCTGAATGTGTGGTGGAAAGTAGCTAAATGACAAGTATGCATCTAGATGTGCTGGTATTATTTCATATATACTTTGTGTAAATTTTTGGTCTGTATCATCTTGTCTTATAGTTTTGCACTTGTGCTCTATTTAAATTTCTGGTCTGTATCATCTTCTATTGTAGCTACTTTATATACTGCTTCATACAAATTATGGTCTGTATCATCTCGTGCTTACTGTTTTCCAATTGTACAGATACTTGGAAGTTGGAACTTGGAAGACATGTAGATAAGTTGTGAAGTGGAAGGCCTTTTCAAGCTTCTGTAGACTTTAGCTATTATCATATTAATGCAACACCTTCTGTTGGATTTACGTCAAGTACTCAAAGTTGTAGCTTTGTATGGGTTGACAACTCTACTTTGTTAGTCTGCACCATCCCTGTATCACGTGGAGCTCCCCCACTGAAGCCATTAGTTCCAGCAGGTCCAAAAATTCAGTCTAATGAGACAAAGAACGTGATCAAGTGAAAACTTTCCAGGATCTTCTAAAAGATGCGTATGTGATATGTCAAGTACTCAAAGTGTGGACTTTTGAGATTGTAACCTTAAGCTAGCTATTTGAACCGTGAACTGCCTTTGCCATGTGATATGGATTTTTGAAATATGCCCCTATATTATTCTTGTCATCTCCTACTAATATTATTCTTGTCATATGTCCCTAGTTGTGGTATCATATTTTTAATGATTGTTGTGATTTGCATCTTTCATGTCAAAATAATCAGGAAAATGCATCATTAATTCATACATATTGCTTGCTGCCAGTTTTTACCGAGCTACTCGTGAGTAGCTCGCGACCTCACCGATTCGAGCCGAGTTTTATTTTTGAACTCGTTTGATAAACGAGCCGAGTCGAGCTAAATCGTCAGTTGAGCGAGTTTAAGCGAGTCGAGCCGAGCCGGCTCGGCTCGGCTCGAATTCCAGGCCTATGCCTTGGGCATCCCCAAGCTTAGACGCTTGAGTCTTCTTGGAATTTGCTGGGATGTACCACCGGGGCATCCCAAAACTTAGGCTCTTCACTCTTCTTGATCACATCATATCATCCTCTTCTCTTGACCCTTGAAAACTTCCTTCACACCAAACTTCTCACAATCTTCATTAGCAACGTTAGTGCAATCGAAATAATAAATTCACATGGTTAAGTTTCAACACATGTCTAACACTCAAAAACATATTATCTACTGTCACAACTTCTTTTAAAACTCTTTTTCTCAAAAGAACAGCAAAAGAAAACGATTAAGATGCAAATGCAATTATTGGATGAAATCTGTCAAAACAGGACAGCAGGTAAAGATGATTTTTTTCGAAAATCTTATGTTGCTCAAATCAAAAAATGGTTTACTAAGAAAAGTTGCGTATACAGCCCAGGATTACACACAAAAAAACTCAGGTCATTTTGAATTTTCTGTGATTTTATACGGAATAAACAGTGGACAGCAGAAATCTGTTTCCTGCGCAGAAATCCGAAATATAGCCTCAACTTTCCACTAGAGGCTTTACTTGGCTCAACAAAAACTCAAAAGAAAAGATACGGCGGGGTTGCTAAGGAAATAGAAAACACCCAGGTGTAAAGCACACAAAACAAAACAAAGGAAAACAGGTTGAAAACAGAGAAATAAAACGGGTTGTCGCCCGGTAGCGCTTTTCTTTAACGCCTTTCAGCTAGGCATAGAAAGCAACTCAATTATTTTCAAGTGAAGTAGCATAAACATAAATAACTTCCTCTAAATCATTATTTTCAGCATTAGGCACTCTAGGTATTTCCGAAGATTCAACATGAAGGTCACTCTTAGTTTCATTAATTGTTTTAGCAATTTTTCAGCACATATTGAGATTTAGGTTTAGTTATCTTGGGAACATACATGAATCTTTGCTCCTTTCCCACAAAGGCTTTCTCCTTTTTGTATTTAAAAGATGAAAAAGTTGAGCTTAAATTTCACATAGCCTCCTCTAGTTTACCAATCCTAAATTTTTGATCATCATGAGTGTTGCTAGCTTCTAGAGCCGTGATTCTTTTATCAATAGTAATTATTGACTCATTAACTTTGCTAGTATTATCAAGGTAAATTGGTAAGTTCATTTCCAAAGAGTTTAGTTTATTAATAACATCCTCCGAAGTGGTCTCAATTTTAACAGTTGTAGTGGGGGGGTGCTCCTACTAAACTTTCAATCAAATTGCAGGCTTCCAAGGCAGGAGTTCCTAGAAAATTTCCACCCGTAAGATTATCTAACACATGCCTATACCAGCCAGAAATACCAACATAAAAATTTCTCAGGAGTATCAAGGTAGAATATTTTCTTATGCACCTATTACGAGCATCATTTATTCTATACCAAGCACGTTTTAAACTCTCTCCCCCTTGTTTCCTAAGAGAACGGACCTCTACTTCAGGAATACTCATTTTAGCAAAATAAAAGCAAGCAAATAAATAACAACTATAAAGTAAATTTTTTTTTTGTGTTTTTATAAAGAGAAGCAAAACAAGATAAAAAAAATAAAAACAAGATAAATAACAAAATAAAGAGGTTGAGAGTGAGAGACTCCCCTTGCCAGAAGACTTCCTTCTCCCCGGGAACAGCGCCAGAAAAAGTCCTTGATGGTGCAAATCTTGCACTCGTTGGGATACCCCAAGAGGAGGATGTGATGAGCACAACGGTAGGAGTTTTCCCCTTAGTTAAGAACCAAGGTTATCAATCCAGTAGGAGAAAAAGGACATTCGGAAGGTTGATGCCACTGACGGTGGTGATGGCTCACCGGTGTCAGCAACAACGTGGAACCTGCACACAACACAACCAAAATACTTTGTCCCAACGGTACAGTGAGGTTGTCAATCTCACCGGTCTTGCTGAAAACAAAGATTAGATGTATAGTGTGGAAAATGGTGTATGCAGTAAAGAAATCAGGAAATTGTAGAGGCTTGTTTAACAGTGTAAGAAAATGGACCGGGGTTCATAGGTTCACTAGTGGTGTCTCTCCATAAAAGATAGCATGCTGGGTGAACAAATTACAGCTGGGAAATTGACAAATAAAGGTTGCACCGTAGTGCACATTCATGACATGATGACTACTATGATATTTAGTCTGGGCATTACAACAATATACATAGACCGTAATCCAACTGCATCTATGACTAATAATATACCCTCAGGTTATCATCCGAACCCCCTTAGGTATTAAGTTGCAAGCAACAGATAACTGCATTAAACAATGTGTGTAATGTAAGCAATGATTGTACACGTGGGCACTCTCACCGCTGTTTTCTCCCTAGTGGCAACAACACATCCTCCCCCGTCACGTTTATGTCACTCGAGCACAGGCGAAAAGGAGGCATGAACCCACTATCGAGCATAAATACTCCCTCTTGGAGTCACTAGCAACTACTTGGCCAGAGCAACCACTAGAAACGGAAAGCATGCAGGATCACAAATAACATATGCAAATAAAGACCATAATCAACTTGGCATAAGTTCGATATTCATCGGATCCCAGCAAACACAACACATAGAGTTACATAACATCAATCTCGATCATGTTAGGCAGCTCACGAGATCTAAACATGGAGGAATATGAGGAGGAGATAACCATCTAGCTACTGCTATGGACCCGTAGTCCAAGGATGAACTACTCACGTATCACTCCGGAGGCAGGCATGGTGATTTAGAGGCCTCCGGTGATGATTTCCTCTCCGGCAGGGTGCCGGAGACAGCTTCAGAACCCCCCTGATCTAGGGTTGACGGTGACGGCGGCTGCGGAACTTTTCGGGGATTTTTGATCAGGTGTCTAGGGTTTTCCATCCGGGGGGGAATAAATAGGCGAAAGGGCAGAGGCGGTGGAGCCCTGGGGCCCCACACCACCCCTTGGCGCGGCCAAGGGGGGCGCCACCCCATGGTGTGGGCCCCCGATGCCCCTCTTCGGCCGTCTGGATGCTTCCGGGGAAAATAGGCACTTCGGGCTTTGTGTGTTCCAATTCCGATAACATTTTCAGAACAACTTTTCTGAAATAAAAAACAGGAGAAAACAAGGAACTGGCACTTGGCATCTTGTTAATAGGTTAGTCCCGAAAAACGTGTAAAAATGACATAAAGAAGGGAGAAAACATGTAGGAATTGGCATAATATCATCATGGAGCATCAGAAATTATAGATACGTTGGAGACGTATCAAAGCTCTCCAATGGAACTAGTGGGGGTGCATCCAACCTGCTTGTTCATGAAGACCTAGAGCTCTTTTGAGGAGGCTCATCATTGGAATATACAAGCCAAGTTCTATAATGTAAGTTCCCCACATAGTTATGTAAGTCATAATATGAAAACTCTCTCCAAACTGAAGTAATGATGCTAAAAAATCACATTTGTGGAATAAATTATAGTACTTTTGCGCCCTCTCTCTTTATTTTCTCTCTTTTCCCTATTTCTTTTTTTTATCTTTGGGATTTTTCTCTTTTTTTGATATATAACCTCACTGGTAGGGCAACACTCTATTTTACAATGAATCAACACACTTTTAGTACTCATAACTCAAACTGAAATATCTCTGATTGATAAAACTAAATGCTCCTACAAATGTAGCAGTATGCAAAATAACAATGCATGACAAGTAACATAATGACGATGGATGTTGTATGTCAATATATCTCGGAATGGCTATGGAAATGCCATGGTAGGTAGGTATGGTGGCTGTTTTGAGGAAGATAAATTTTGGCTTATGTGTAGAAGAACAAAGTTCTCCCACAGAGTTTGGATGCACTGGCAAAGTTTGCAACAACTCTCAATGTGAGAATGAGAAATGCACAGAACCGAAGAGGCTAGTAAATATGGATGGTGGAAGTGCAAGAAAACCGCAACAGAGAACTCACAAGTTAAAAAATTCCAAATCAAATCATGATACCATAAGGCATAATGAAAATCACTCCAAGAGGGTTCGTGGCAGTGACAAGTCACTGTTAGCTACCCCGACTGTAGCGCGTAACAAAAAGCCATTATGATTTATATCATCAAAGGAAGTCATATACCATTATCCTTTCAACTGGTTATTTAAGTGTGGCACAGTTTCAAGCTTCTAGAACAACCATTACTTGTTTTTACTCTACCAAACCAGCAAGTTTACCATTAAGCAAATTAATATCTCAAAACAACATCAAATAATCAAGTGAACCAGTTTAATGATCTGTAAGAATATGCAAGCCTTTTCGTTATACCATCTACCACACGTAGCATTTTCTACCAAAAACCAAACAACAAAAACTCTCCAAGAGGTATATCAATTGAAGAAGAGAGTACTAACATAACTCTACTAGAACTAACAGCTTTGAAAAAGAGATGCATGAAAACAAGGGCTAAACGCAGTACCAGCAAAAAGTGAACACTCACAGAACAATAAGAATGAAAACTAGAGTGTTCTAAGCAATGAAAACGGAGTGTGTCTCTCTCCCACACAAGTATGATAGGTTCCAGTGATGTTTATTTCAGAAAGGAAACAAAAGAAAACAAAATAAAACATAAGGAAAATAAAAGACGCTCCAAGTAAATTTCATATGATGTGATCGAATAAAAATATAATTTCACTAGAAGTGACCTGATAGATTGTTGATGAAGAAGGGGATGCCTTAGGCATCCCCAATCTTATATGCTTGAGTCTTCTTAAAATTTTCTTGGATGAACCATGGGGGCATCCCAAGCTTTGCCTTTGCACTCTTCTTGATCACATTATATCACCCTCTTCTCTTGACCCTTGAAAACTTCCTTCACACCACACTCAAAGAGTAATTCGCATTAGAGGGTTAGTGAAACAAACAAAAATTCATGGGTTCCGCATGGGCACAAGTTCTATTGATACTTGTAAACATTAGCTATAGCCACTGATGTTTCATGAAGCAAAGAAACCCACTTGACATCATAAAAGAGCAAATGTAAGAAAAATGGCAGAACCTGCCAAAACCAGAACAGTCTGTAAATCCTATCTTTTAGGGGAACTTATGTTGCTGAGATAGAAAAACTTAAAGAACAAAAAAGTTCTGGAATTAGCTGAGGAATAAGCACAAACAAATTCAGATCATTCTGATCTTTCTAGATTTTATACGATTTTTTATGGTGGACAGCAGAAATTTGTTTCTTGCGCAGAAATCCATAACCAACTTCAACTTTTGTCAGAAACTTTACTTGGCACAACTAAAACATGAAAATAAAGATACAAAGGAGTTTCTACAGAATTATAAAACCCCTTTACTCAAAGAAAACAGAGAAAAAAAATGCAAAAAGAAAACCATGGGTTATCTCCCAAGAAGTGCTTTTCCTTAAAGCCTTTTAGCTAGGCATGATAATTAGAGAAGATGCTCACATGAGAAATATGAATTGAAGCAAAACAGAGCATCAAGAAGAAAATGTAAAACAAAGTCTAACCCACTTCCTAGGAAAAAGAATCTTGTAGAAAAACAAGTCATGGAAACACAAGGCAACAAGCATAGGAAAGGAAAACAAGTGCAACTTCAAAATTTCCAGCATAAAGAGGGAAACTTAATATTGTTTAGATGCATAAAACCAGCATTCCCTCTCTCATAATAAGTTGCAGTAGTATCATGAATGAAATTAGCAATATAACTATCACATATAACATTCTTATGATGACCCACATGCATAAAAGAATTAATACTCTCCACATAAGCATAGTCATTCTCATTAATAGTAGTGGGAGAAAATTCAAGAAAATAGCTATCATTATCATTCTCATCACCATAATCATCAAATATAGGAGGCATATTGCAATCATCATTAATTTTCTCCCCAATAGTAGGTGGACTGAAAATAGCATGTTCATCATTGTAATCATCATATATTGGAGGCAAAGTATAATCAAAGTAAATTTGTTCCTCCGTTCTTGGGGGACTATAAATATCATATTCATCAAAACTAGCTTCCCCACGCATAGAATTTTCCACAGCATTAGCAATAATGGTGTTCAAAGAATTAACGCTAATAACATTGCTACTAGCATGCAAATAAAGTTCCATAGGTTTTTAATTTTCTTTTCAAACACTTCATGTCCAAACTCAAGATAAATATTATAAAGCTCCCTCATATTTTTGTTGTTTTACATTAAGACTAACTAGTAAAAATAAAAACAAACAACAAGTGAAAACAAGCCTAATTAGTGAAAATAAAAACAAGAAACATAAAGATATAACTGCAGAATCTAAAGTAAATAACTTTGAGCAATCACAGAGGATGTGAGTACCTTTTACCTTATCTCCCCGGCAATAGCGCCAGAAAAGAGCTTGATGTCTACGCACGCTTCTATTCTTGTAGAAAGTGTTCGGCCTCCAAGTGCAGAGGTTTGTAGAACAGCAGCAAGTTTCCCTTAAGTGGATTACCCAAGGTTTATCGATCTCAGGGAGGAAGAGGTCAAAGGTATCCCTCTCAAGCAACCCTGCAATTACGATACAAGAAGTCTCTTGTGTCCCCAACACACCTAATATAATTGTCAGTTGTATAGATGCACTAGTTCAGCAAAGAGAGAGTAAAATACAAGTAATACAGATGATTATAAGTGATAATAACAATCTGAAATAAAAAAATGGAAGGAAGCAAATATGTAGCAGAACATGTTGTAAATAGTGTTTCAATGCTTGGAAACAAGGCCGAGGGATCCTACTTTCACTAGTGGACACTCTCAACAATGATAACATAATTGAATGCATAAATATATCTCTTCACTATGCTACTCCGAACCACTCTTCGGTTGAATAACAAACACAAATTCATTGTGTAGGGCTGTAACTGCACTCCTCAAAGTCGCATTACCATGTCTAGTTAACCCCACGCTATCACTATGAGCACCCTAGAAGGTACTAGACAAACACCACACGGTGCACACACTTTCACCATTACACCATGATCAAAATGTTTACGGATATCTCATAACAAAACCACATGATTAGCATAACAGATGAAGAGTAACATCTACTAATTCAACTTGATTACAAAGCTCACGATCACATAAAGATCACACAACGGGAGACAAAGATGAAACACATAGCTACCGGTAAAGCCCTCAGCCCCGGGGGAGAACTACTCCCTCCTCATCATGGGAGGCAGCAACGGCGATGAAGATGGCCGTGGAGTCGATGGAGATGGCTCCAGGGGCACTTCCCCGTCCGATAGGGTGCCAGAACAGAGATTTATGTCCTCCTAAACTTGTCGTCGGCGGCGCCGGAGCTATGAATGTTTTTGGTGGGAAAGGCCGATTCCTCTAGGTTTAATGCATCGAGGGGCATATATAGGCGAAAGAGCGATGCCGGGGGTGGCCAGGGGTCCCACACCACCTGGTGGCGCGGCCAGGGGGACTCGCGCCACCCTATGGTGTGGCCACCCTGTGCCCCCCCTCCGGGTCTCTTCGGGACTTCCTTGAACCTCCGGGACTTCTGGCTTTTGAATCCTCAAATTCCGAGAATATTTCCAGAACAACTTTTCTGAAACTAAAAACAGCAGAAAACATGAACTGGCTCTGTGGCATCTTGTCAATAGGTTAGTCCCAGCAAATCAATAATAATGACATAAAGTGTAAGGAAAACATGTAGCATATGGCATGAAAACAACATGGAACATAAGAAATTAAGGATATTTTTATGACGTATCAGTCTACAATGCACACCTTAAAGTCTCTATTCCCTCTCTAGGGCACCCCATGCTATCACTATGAGAGCCCTAAATTAGTATTAAACATACGTCACAATTTCATAGGGTCATCCAACGCAAGATATAAATATCATGCTAAACCACACGGTGCACACACTGTCACCTTCACACCGTGATCAAAGTGTTTACAAAGATCTCATAACAAAACCACTTGAGTAGCATAACAGATGAAGAGTAACATCCACTTATTCAACTAGATTACAAAGCTCATGATCACATAAAGATCATACCATGGGAGAGAGAGAGATGAAACACATAGATACGGTAGAGCCCTCATCCCCGGGGGAGAACTACTCCCTCCTCATCATAGGAGACAACAACGGCGACGAAGATGGCGGTGGAGTCGATGGAGATGGCTCCGGGGGCACTTCCCTGTCCCGACAGGGTGCCGGAACAGAGATTTCTGTCCCCCAAAACTTGTCGGCGGCGGGGGCGGAGCTACCGAACTTTTCATGGAAGGGGGACGATATCTTTAGGGTTTATGCCTCGGGGGGAATATATAGGCGAAAGGGCGATGGCGGTGGGCGCCCGAGGGGCCCACACCACTCTCAGGCGTGGCCAGGGGCCCACCCACGCCCAAGAATGATGTGGGGGCTTCGGGGCCCCCCTCCGGTCTTCTTCACACTTCTTTGACCCTCCGGAAATTCTAAGACTTGTGGCTTTTGAATCGTCCAATTCTGAAAATATTTCCAGAACAACTTTTCTGAAACTAAAAACAACAGAAAACAGGAACTGGCTCTGTGGCATCTTGTCAATAGGTTAGTCCCGGGAAATCGATAAAAATGAAATAAAGTGTAAGGAAAACATGTAGCATATGACATGAATACAACATGGGGCATCAGAAATAATGGATACGTTTATGATGTATCAACACTCCAAAGATTAGTTCCTACTCGTCCTCGAGTAGGTAAACGACAAAACAAATAATTTCTGAGGTGACATGCTACCAACATAAACTTGATCATCATAGTAATGTAAATCATGTAAACTAGGATCAAATGAATAATGGTTGTGGTTTATAGTTGATATTGAATAGAGTAATGTATAAACCATTAGAAAAAACAAAGTAAAACTTGTCAATGAATCAATACTAAAAGACAAGCCACTGTGAAAAGTATATTAAAGATGATTTAAGCTTCAAGAACAACAATATAATCACCCAAGGCATCAAACCCTCACAACAAATCCTATTAGGATCATGTAAGTGACAACAATATGCACGTAGGAAAACCATTCAAATAATTGTGCACTCAAAATAAGCAAGAGTTCTGTATTGGTTCCTCGCACTAGAATGTTGTGGCTAAAAGAACATTATGGGGGGTTTTGATGGTCAATGGAAGAAAGTCTCACACAACTGAAAGTGATCATTAGACAAGAGGAGTCTTATAATCGAAGTTATGGGAGTAGTGATTTCCACACAACGGATGCACATAGAGCTGTAAGTGTATGAAAGATCTCCAATGGAACTAGTGGGGGTGCATCAAACTCGCTTGCTCATGAAGACCTAGAGATCTTTTGAGGAGGCTCATCATTGGAATATAGAAGCCAAGTTCTATAATGTAAGTTCCCCACATAGTTATGCAAGTCATACTATGGAAACTATATCCAAACTGAAGTAATGATGCTAAACAAGCACACGTGTGGAATAAATTATAGTATAGTGCTGCCCCTCTCTCTTTTTGCCTCTTTCTTTTTTCTTTTCTTTTTTTTCTCTTTGGGATTTTTCTCTTATTTTTTATTTTTTTATATAACCTCACTGGTAGGGGCAACACTCCATTTTACAATGAATCAACACACTCTTAGTACTCATAACTCAAACTGAAATATCTCTTATGTAAATAAAACTAAATGCTCCTGCCAGTGTAGCAGTATGCAAAATAACAATGAAGCATGACAAGTAACATAATGATGATGGATGTTGTATGGTAATATATCTCAGAATGGCTATGGAAATGCCATGGTAGGTAGTTATGGTGGCTGTTTTGAGGAAGATAAATTTTGGCTTATGTGTATAAGAACAAAGTTCTCCTACGGGGTTTGGATGTACTGGCGAAGTTTGCACCAACTCTCAATGTGAGAATGAGAAATGCACAATACCGAAGAGGCTAGCAAATATGGATGGTGGAAGTGACAGAAAACCGTAACATAGAACTCACAAATTAAAAGATTCCAAATAAATCATGATCTCACAAGGCATAATGAAAATCACTCCAAGAGGGTCCGTGGCAGTGACAAGTCACTGTTGGCTACCCCGACCGTAGCGCCTAACAAAAAGTCATCACGATTGCTATCAGCAAAGGAAGTCATATACCATTATCCTATCAACTTGTTATTTGAGTGTGGCACAGTTTCAAGTTTCTAGACCAACCATTAATTGTTTTTACTCTACTAGACTGGAAAGTTTACCATTAAGCATATTAATATCTCAAAACAACAACAAATAATCAAGTGAAAAAGTTTAGTGATCTACAAGAATATGCAAGCTTTTTTTCGTTATACCATCTACCACACATAGCATTTTCTAGTTCCATAAAACACCAAACAAAAAAAAACTCTCCAAGAGATATAGAAATGAAACAAGAGAGTACTAATACAAATCTACTAAAACTAACAGCTCTGAATAAGAGATGAAAGAAAAACAGGAGCTAAACAGGAATTTTGCGGCAACTAGAAGAAAAATTAAGAATACGAGCATAACGAGTATTCAAACGAAAAAGAGGATCGTGTCTCTCTCCCACACAAAGAATTCTAGGTTCCAACTATATTATTACAGCAAGGAAAACAAGAGAAAAAAATAAAACAAAAGAAAAACAAACAGACGCTCCAAGTAAATTTCATATGATGTGATCGAATAAAAATATAATTTCACTAGAAGTGACCCGATAATATGTTGATGAAGAAGGGGATGCCTTGGGAATCCCCAATCTTAGATGCTTGAGTCTTCTTAGAATTTTCTGGGATGACCCACGGGGGCATCCCCAAGCTTTGACCTTTGTCGCACCCTGACCTCTAGAGGATACTCACCGGTCCGAACTGAATATTAGATGATTGGATTACGGGGCTTAACTGCTCCCGCGTCCTCTTACGAGTAGGCCAACACTTATGTGCGACAAACAAACTCTACTATCCACCGTTGATGTAAACTATCCCATAGAGATCAAGATACTACCATTGACGTACTTCATACCATACACACATGGTACGTCAACGGCGTTTAACAGAATGATAGCACAACATATCTCTAAGACACAAAAGATGGAAATAAGTTGCAAATGGCTCTCACTAGAGCAGAGATAGCAAATACAGTCATCCAGAGGACACATGTCCGAACATAACATCATTACAACACAGCGGAAGCATTCAAAAGGTCTGAGTACAGACAAATCCAAATAGGCCTAAGAGGCCGGCAATGAAAGGAAGACGGATCCCATCCACGTAGTCTCGGATCCTGCCCGGGTCCGCTATCTACTCGTGAGCAATCTCGTCGTACTCCACGTAGTAGCCACCAAGTGAATCCTCGGAGAAATAGTCTGCGGAAACCACAGCCCCAAAGGGGTCAGTACATCAACGTACCGGCAAGCAAGACTCACAGTTCACCAAAGTGTAACCCGACAACCCCAAGCACAGATGCCTTGGGTTCAACGGAGGAAAGGGTGATATAAAAGATGCTGCAGCGGGCTGCTCTAAACAACTACATATTCATACTACAACTTCCGGCTAACAGAAAGGAGATAAGACAGCGTATCGTAACCAACTATAACTAACCACCAAACAAACCCATCCTGGATCTCGCCCCTTATCCAAAGAAGCAATCCGAGGATAACTCACACAGTTGGATTAATGATGGTTCACGTTATTGTGTCAATAAGACTATTACTAGTCAAGTTATCATTAGTTGGGTGTAAGTTGTTCTGAGTACTTGTTAGCCAGTACTTTCACCAAGTTAACCATAACCGCGGAAAACACGGCTCCTCGAGAAGATTTAACCCTGCAGGGTGCACCAATTTGGCCGTACACTAAGAATATCCCGCCAGACGGGAATCAAACCCACCAAGCGAGGCACCTACATACACAACTTAACTCTTCTTCGCATCAAGCCCAAAGCACCACGTGTTGTGCGTGCGCGGCTAATCGAGCCCCACGAAGAAAAGGGGACCCTCATAGCACTCTAAGACCACGCCGCCCTAAATGCCGACTACAAAAGTTCCACCCTGGCCTCGGGTTCGTACCTGCATATGCGTGCATCAAATGGAAAGCCCGAACTAAGTGTGGCGATTTGGACGAGATGCGAATCGAATCAAATTGAGGGGGGCGCCCATACACACTTCCCACATGCGGATAGTGCGCTCATCATGGATCAGTAGACAAGACCCTTTTCCTAATTAGGGTCGACACTAGCAGGCCTCAAAACCACGCCGGGCCTCCTGCCGGTGCCTTATCAGCAAATTATTATTACCTCAGAATTAACAGGTTGTTGTTTAACATCGAGCCCCAGAACATAATAGAAATGGTAACAGAAAGTAACGGGTACAGACTCGAGCAGAAACAACCCTAAGCATGCTAGTAAGACACGGGCAACAAACAAAGGGGTTATAGGAGTGGGGTGAGGCAATATCAGGGTTAAGGAATACATGTGATAGGTTCGGAGAACAAGCAACGATACATAGGGCTAGCAGAATAGACAACGGAAAGTATCGGTAACCAATGTTGAAAGGAACACAGTGGTTCATGTGAGTGAATACTTGCCTGCAAGCTCAGCAGCCTGGTACTGGGCTAGATCCTCAGAAGGGGTGTCGTAAGTATCGTCTGTCTCAACGTCGTCGTCTATTCGAGAAGAAGCAAACAAACAATGCAGAGAGATAAACAATCAATAACATGGCATAGTGCACAATCATGGGATGATGCATGACCATTTAATTGATGCATGGAAATAAACTAGTTGACATGGTAACATGTTTAAATGGACCCATATGCAATTAGGGTTGCATATGGAAAGCCCATGATTAAGGTTGAATTAATTGATCTACAATTAACCAACATGTGAAAATGGATTAGCATGATGCATGGATGAGGATAACAATGAGAAAACAACAATAGATGCAAGTAGGAATGAAATTTGACAAGTTTGGAAATTGGTTTATTAAGTTAAGAAATTTTTGGTTTCTTAAAGGGGTCACACAAGCATTTGTTGTTTTCATCAAGTTAAAATTGTTCAAAACAGATAACAAAGTTCATATTTGAAAAGAGAACACCATTTTAGGTGGATTACATGTTTCAATTATTGAAAAAGGAATTACAATGATTTAAGTATGAATTAAACAAGATTAAACAAGTTTTAAATGAATTTAATTCAAGTGTGAACTTATTTGAATTTTTATTTGTTCAAAACATTAATTCAAATTCATATTTGAAAATTTTATACTTTTCTAGTTTGCAAACATATTTTATAAGTTCAAAAATAATTTAATTTGAGCAAGTTATGAATTTAGCAAATTTAAATGATTTAAACAAGGTTTAAATTATTTAAGCAATTTTAATTATTCAAAACATGAAACAAAATTTATATTTTAAAAGGTGGTTCAAAATAGCATGGAAAACATATTTTATTTGTGTGATTTGAATTAAGTTTGAATTATTTATGCATTTAATCAATATTCAAATGAATTGTTTGAATTTGAAATTTGAATGCATTTGAATTATTCAAAACAGAAAACAAATGTTATAAACAGGTATAGAATTAAATTTGGTTCAACAAACATATTTGATTTTTATTATTTGGATTTATAAAATAAAAGTTATTAGCAATTTAAAATTAAGGACCAATCTGTGAAGAAAAGGGACTTAATTTGAAAAAGAAAAAGGCTGAAAAATGTTTTTCACTCTGAAGTGGCTAGCCCTAGCCACTGACAGAGGGCCCCTGGGCTGCGTGGCGCTCACGTGGCGGCAGAGGCCACCGACGAGTGGCCCATGCCTGTCAGTTGCCCAGCGAAAAAAAGGTTGGGTTAAATTGCGGGAGCAGGGATCGAACCTGCGCCCTGCTGCGCGCGCTCGCTGTGCTGCTACCAGTGCGGTAGCGAATCGCTCTTTGTCAGTATAGCATGCGCAACGAGGTTATTCTTCAGTTCGTGTTTTAACTGAACTTTCAGATGCAGTTTCTGAACTTCCGTCAGAGAGCAACGGTGGCGGGCGGCGTGTTCTGCGCGCTGCTCGGGGTGCTGCCGTGGATGCGCTGCTGCGAGTGGGTGGTGTGCGTGCGTGCTCGCGCTTGTGATGCAGAGAGGATAGAGAGGAGGTGAGAGGCGTGCTCACTGTGAGGGAGCGCCGCGGTGGTGGAAGGCCGGCGACGACGTCGAGGACGGCGACGTTGAAGCAGAGGCTTGCTGGCGTCGTGCAGGTGTCGATGATGTCGAGGATGCTGCGGCGAGTTGATCCCCGCGGTCAGCCAGGGAGGAGGAGCACTACAGCAGTGGCGAGCATCGCGGGTTCAGAGGTGTGGCGCTCCGGTGAGGTTCAGAACAGGAGGGATTCCGGGCAGTGAGAGGGAAAAATGGCGGCGGAGATTGAGGGAGAAGGGAGGTAGGGGCTAGGGCTGCTCTCCGGGGACCTAGGGGTAGGTTTTATAGGGGCTACAGGGCGCTGCTGGCCGTTGCTGCGCGACGGCGTCGACGTGGAGGCGCTCTGATGCTTGCCGTACAGGTTGAAGAAGGTCAAAAGGGTATCGGGCCGTGGGGGAAGGAATTGGTGGGTTGGGCCTGCGTGGGGCGCAGCCCACTGCCCCTCGCTGGCGTTTTCTTTTTATTTTTCTCTGCTGTTTTTTTTTTTGCAGAAATAGAAATAGGAAGAAATAGATAAGTTTTGGGTGTTAGAAAAATTTAGAAAAAATTGGTTAATTTAGTTATTACAACAGCAACAAATTGCCAACTTTTGTTTTCCCATAAGTTCAAAATAAAAGTGTTGTTTGTAATTTGATTCCAATTTGAATGATTTTGAGATTAAGTGATTATTGAAAACAAAATTTAAATGGTTTGAACCTTTAGTTTAAAATGGAAACAAATGATTAGAATTGTTTTGGTAATTTTCATAATTTCAAATTGGGTGCTGTTTGTGATTTGATTTGAATTTTTAATGCAAATTGGAACTAAGTGGATTATTAAAGAACAAATTAATAGTTGAGCTTTTTATTTTTCAAGGAAACAAATGGGTGTTTTATTTGAACCTTTTATTTGGAAAGTTGTAACATAACAAGTATGAACAAAGCATTTGAAATATTGTCTGAATTTCAATTGTGAAAACAAAGGAAAACAGATGCAAACCAAATGCAAACAAGGGATGAGTATGATGACATGATGCAAAACTTTAATTAAACAAGAATCAAACATTCTAGGGGTGTTTTCATACTTGGGATGTTACAAAACGCCCCCCCCCCCCTTGAAGGAATCGCGCCCCGAGATTCCTTACTGAGAAGAGAAAAGGTCCGGATACTTCTTGCGAAGATCCTCTTCGGTCTCCCACGTTGCCTCTTTATCGGAATGGTGGGACCACTGCACTTTCAAGAACTTGGTGCTCTTGTTGCGAGTCTTACGCTCGGTCTCATCGAGAATACGAACAGGGTGCTCCTCATAAGAGAGATCATCTTGCAGTTCAATGGAATCATGATCAACTGCACGATCTGGATCTTTGAAACACTTCTTGAGCTGTGACACGTGAAACACATCGTGCACCTTGGATAGTTTTTCTGGAAGTTCAAGACGATAGGCATTTTCCGCACGCCTTGAGAGAATGTTGAAAAGACCAATGTATCTTGGTGCAAGCTTTCCTTTCACACCAAAACGATGAGTGCCTCTGAGGGGAGTTACACGGAGGTATGCTTTGTCACCAGGTGCATAAATCATATCCCTGTGCTTGCTGTCATAGTAGCTTTTCTGACGAGACTGAGCAATCTTGAGATTGTCACGAATGATGCGAACTTTCTCTTCGGCTTCCTTAACAATGTCAGGGCCTAAGAGTGAACGTTCACCAGCTCCAGACCAATTGATTGGACTCCTGCATCTGCGGCCATAGAGTGCTTCAAATGGTGCCATGCCTAGGCTTGCTTGGAAGCTGTTGTTGTAGGAGAATTCAGCATATGGAAGGCAATCCTCCCATTTCATGCCAAAGGAGAGACCACATGCTCTGAGCATATCCTCGAGAATCTGATTGACTCTTTCGACTTGCCCTTGAGACTGAGGATGATAGGTTGTGCTGAACAGAAGTTTGGTGCCCAATGCTTCTTGAAAACTCTTCCAGAAATGAGAAGTGAAGATACTTCCACGGTTTGAGCTTATTTCCAATGGAACACCATGAAGAGGAACAATCTTTGCTGTGTAGAGCTCTGCTAACTGGCTAGCTGAGATAGTTTCTTTGACAGGAAAGAAGTGAGCTACTTTAGTGAGACGATCAATGACAACGAAGATTGCATCGTTGCCCCTCTTGGACTTTGGAAAACCAGTGACGAAGTCCATTTCAATCATGTCCCACTTCCACTCGGGAATTTTCAGAGGTTGGAGAAGACCGGCTGTTTTCTGATGGACTGCCTTAACACGTTGACAAACGTCGCATTCAGAAACGTATTGAGCAATTTCATGTTTCATGCCAGGCCACCAATACAGCGTCTTGAGATCCTGGTACATCTTTGTACTTCCAGGGTGGATGGAGAGAGGAGTTTCATGAGCCTCCTTTAGAATGACATCTTTGAGACTTTGAATTTGAGGAACTGCAATGCGTCCTTCGAAGAACACAGTTCCCTTGTCATCAATTGAGAAGGACTTGAATTTCTCCTTGCCTTGTTTGATGTGTTCTACCATCTTCTTGATTTCAGCATCAGGAAGTTGTTCAGAACGAATCTTATCCTCGAGAGTTGGACTGGCTGTCAAGCTTGCAAGATAACCTTGAGGAACAAGACCAAGGTTCAGCTTCTAGAATTCTTCGTGAAGTGGAGGTTGGCTTTCCATGATCATGAGATTATTGCAATATGACTTGCGACTGAGAGCATCGGCCATAACATTAGCCTTGCCTGGAGTGTAAGAAATGGTGAGATCAAAGTCTTTAATCTTTTCAATCCATCTCCTTTGCCTGAGGTTTAGATCTGGTTGAGTGAAGATGTATTTCAGACTCTTATGATCGGAAAAGATTTCAGTGCGATTACCCAACAAGTATTGCCTCCATTTCTTGAGGGCAAACACAACTTCTGCAAGTTCAAAGTCATGTATGGGATAATTTTGCTCATGTGCGTTCAACTGACGTGAAGCATAAGCCACAACTTGACGTTCTTGCATAAGAACTGCACCTAGACCTTGGAGAGAAGCATCATAGAAAATTTGGAAAGGTTTGGTAGTATCTGGGCCAACCAGAACTGGTGTAGAAGTGAGTTTAGTCTTCAGGAGATTGAAACTTTCATCACATTGTGGAGACCAAACGAACTTCTTTTCCTTCTTTGTGAGATTAGTGAGAGGTTTGGCAATCTTGGAGAAGTTTTGGACGAAACGACGGCAATAGCTAGCCAAGCCAAGAAAACTTCTTACTTGCTTCACCGTCTTAGGAGGTTTCCAATCAACAATTGCCTTAACCTTTTCTGGGTCAATGGCTATGCCCTTGGCAGAGATGATGTGACCAAGATAAGCAACTTCTGAAATCCAGAACTCACATTTGGAGAACTTGGCATACAGACGATGCTCGCGAAGTTTCATGAGAGTGAGACGAAGATGTTCTTCATGCTCTTCCTCGGATTTTGACTAGACCAGAATGTCATCAAGATATACCACAACGAACTTGTCGAGATATTCGTGGAAGACAGAATTCATGAGTCGAGAGAATGTCGCCGGTGCATTGGTGAGACCAAAGGACATGACGGTGTATTCATATAGACCGTACCGAGTGGTGAAAGCTGTTTTTGGAATATCTTCCTTTCTGATCTTTATTTGATGGTAACCCATCCTCAAGTCCAACTTGGAGAATATTGAGGCTCCAGCAAGTTGATCAAAAAGATCATCGATACGAGGAATTGGATACTTGTTTTTGATGGTTTTCTCGTTAAGAGGACGATAGTCAACAACGAGTCTCTTTGTTTGATCCTTCTTCGCAACGAACAGAGTTGGGCAACCCCAAGCCAAGGAACTAGGTTGAATGTAACCTTTCTCCATGTACATATCGATTTTCTCCTTCAACAACTTCAGTTCAGGAGGAGCTATCTTGTATGGATGCTTAGAGATTGGAGCAGTACCTGGTTCAAGCTCGATCACGAACTCAACTGCTCTGTCCGGAGGCATCCCTAGCAATTCTTCTGGAAAAACGTCAGGGAATTCACAAACCACCGGAACATTTTCAAGTAGAGGTAGAGGTTTAGCATCGAGGTTGTACAGCTGAATGGAACTTGATTCATTTGGAGAATAGATTATCTGGCCAGAAGGGTGGAACAGAGTTATTGACTTCTGAGCACAGTCAATCGTAGCTTTATTGGCCTTCAACCAATCCATGCCAAGAATGACATCAATGTCAGAATTGCCAAGCAGAATGAGAGAAGCAAGGAATATGTGGCCTCCAATTAGGATCTGATTTTCATGACTGATCTTGGAAGTTTGCATAGTTGCTCCAGGGGAGTTTACTACTAGCGGGGAACCCAAACCAACAAAGGGGAGCTTAATTGCTGTCGCAAAGATCTTTGACACGAAAGAATGCGATGCTCCGGTATCAAACAACACTTTAGCTGGGTTAGAGTTTACGGGGAATGTACCGAGAACGACGTCAGTAGCTTCCTCAGCTTTGTCGGCCTTGATATGATTCACCCTCGCGGTCCTCCCGATAGGCCTGTTGTTGGAGTTGAAGGCTTTAGCCGGGGGAGCACGCACCATGGCTTGGTTGGTGTTGGGACGAGGTGGTGGTGGAGGTAGCTGCCTCTGAGTGCACTTGTCAGCGTAGTGCCCTGTCTGCTTGCACTTGAAGCAAGTGACGACACGAGGAGGATCTGGCCTTGGCTGCCCCATTGAAAACCTCTGACCATGCATCTGAGATGGGTTCGGTGGGCGGGGAGCAAAGCCTGGAGAAGCTTGGGCATATGGATCCCTAGTGACATCACCATTTGGCACCCAGATGCGGCGCTTCTGCGTAGGGGTGGTCATGTTGGAGGAGGAACCACCCTCACGGAGTGCTTGCGAGACTCTTCGAACGCCTTGCGCCCATTTTCCTCATTGAGCGCGGTGTTAACGAGCTCCTCGAAGTCTTTGGCCTTGATGTTGTTGAGGGCATACTTGAGCTCCGGGTTAAAACCTCTGCGGAACCTTGCCATCTTCTTAGCCTCAGTGGACACCTCGTCACCAGCGTATCGAGCGAGGCGATTGAACTCACTCTGATAGCTGATAACGTCCAGCTTGCCCTGCTTAAGAGAGCAGAACTCTTCACGCATCCTTTCCATGAGACCATCTGGAATGTGGTGCTTCAGGAAGGCTTCCTTGAAACAACCCCAGGTGATTGGATAGCCAGCTCTCATGGTCTGGTAGTTCTCCCACCAATTTGCTGCCTGACCCTTCAGCAGATAGGAGGCATAATTGACCTTGTCTTCCTCAGCAACGTGAGCAATGTCCAGAGCCTTGGCCATCTCACGGATCCAGTCATCAACATCCAGAGGCTCGCGTGTTGCCACGAAAGCTCTCGGGCCCAGACTGAGGAACTCCTTGATGCTGACTCGTGGAGCGTTCTGGTTGATGTGCTGATTAGCCTGGAACTGGGCCATCTGCGTCACGACTTGAGTCATCTGAGTCAACAGCTCCGTGATTGGCGGTGGCTCAGGCGGGGTGTTCCTTGTTGGCGGCATCCTGAATGGAAATGTATTTTAGCACAACAACAGAAAAGGATAGACTTGGCAACCGAAAGAGAGATTATTCCGACGCATGAATAGATAACCAACAGGTACATCATTACATGTTCAAATACATTAGAATATCCAACACACCATAAATGGTTCGAATGCCAAAGGATAACTAAACATAGCTAGGAGCGGATACATCGGTACTCCCATGCTCATCACGCAGGACGGCGGTGAGTAGTACGGCGAGAGGTACGGTGAGGAGGACACCCACGAAAGTAGGTAGAACGACGATCCACGTAGATCTGACGTGGTCTGAGAGCGACTCTCGGTGTGATGAAGTACATAGCATCGGCTCCCTGTGCTCCAAAGCGGGGAATCCCAGTGTATCCAGCACCGAGGTTGAGGAGTGGACCTCTGATCGGCTCGTAACCTCCAGCATCTGGCAGAGGACGACCAACTGGCTGCTCGAAACGTGCAAAGCGCTCGTCTCCAACAAAGTCTGTGGTGTACGTCGCCAGACGAGTCAGAGCAAGGTAGAGCTGCTCTCTGACTGAAGCCAACTCCTGAGAAAGTGTGGTGGCAACTGTGTCACTGTACCTCACAAACTGGGCGGTGGTGTGCAGCCTGGAGTTATCATGCTCATAAACATCCAAGTTGTCGTAGAGAGTGAAGTGAGCTCCCTCCGAAGTGATGTAACCACGGGGGATGTGGCGATAGATAGAATCGTCAAACCCCCAGTAGTCAGCACGAAGGACGGTGAGACTCACGTAAGCTGCCTGCTGCACGGCCATATCCACTGTGGAACCTACTGCCTCGTAGCGGTGGACGAGGCTCATGCCATCATCTGACAGAATGTAGACGATAGCCTGGTAGTAGGTCTGGTCAAACTCTCGCTGCTGCTCGTAGACCTGGTACTCTGGTGCCCAACGGAACCCCAGATAAGTGACCATGTCCCTCAGCATCTCCGGATAACCGGCGGTGCTCTCACAACGAGTCATCCGAACCACCTGCGGGTAGAACCTGAGATCCATCTGCAGATGATCGGGGAAGTTTTGATTAGACGCCGGTAGAGAACTGAAGTGGAAAGCAACAACAAGGTTTCAACGGACGAAAATGATGTTGAGAAGAACAGGATATCGAAGCAACAACGAGAAACACGAGACCAAAACTCCTGAGGTACTACGGAAGAACCCATCCGGGCTTCTAGAGGATCAATATCTACTGCTTAAGGAATAGAGGATCTCCATTCCTATGGTCTAGTAGATATAACTATCCTAGAGAAACCAGGATACGTGAAAACCTAACTTGAAAGTTTAGATGAGAAGAGAAAACAGCGTTGCACTTCCTTACCAGAAAAGGGAGGGTGGGTGGGGAAACAAGAAAAATGGCAGAATTCCTACTCTCACGTTTCATTTTTCCTATATAGCTACAAAATAGTTTCTACACTCAACTGCGACCAGTAAAAGGGATCCTACAGGCAGACAGTCTCTGATACCATTTGTCGCACCCTGACCTCTAGAGGATACTCACCGGTCCGAACTGAATAGTAGATGATTGGATTACGGGGCTTAACTGCTCCCGCGTCCTCTTACGAGTAGGCCAACACTTATGTGTGACAACCAAACTCTACTATCCACCGTCGATGTAAACTATCCCATAGAGATCAAGATACTACCATTGACGTACTTCATACCATACACACATGGTACGTCAACGGCGTTTAACAGAATGATAGCACAACATATATCTAAGACACAAAAGATGGAAATAAGTTGCAAATGGCTCTCACTAGAGCAGAGATAGCAAATACAGTCATCCAGAGGACACATGTCCCAACATAACATCATTACAACACAGCGGAAGCATTCAAAAGGTCTGAGTACAGACAAATCCAAATAGGCCTAAGAGGCCGGCAATGAAAGGAAGACGGAGCCCATCCACGTAGTCTCGGATCCTGCCCGGGTCCGCTATCTACTCGTCAGCAATCTCGTCGTACTCCACGTAGTAGCCACCAAGTGAATCCTCGGAGAAGTAGTCTGCGGAAACCACAGCCCCAAAGGGGTCAGTACATCAACGTACCGGCAAGCAAGACTCACAGTTCACCAAAGTGTAACCCGTCAACCCCAAGCACAGATGCCTTGGGTTCAACGGAGGAAAGGGTGATATAAAAGATGCTGCAGCGGGCTGCTCTAAACAACTACAGATTCATACTACAACTTCCGGCTAACAGAAAGGAGATAAGATAGCGTATCGTAACCAACTATAACTAACCACCAAACAAACCAGTCCTGGATCTCGCCCCTTATCCAAAGAAGCAATCCGAGGATAACTCACACAGTTGGATTAATGATGGTTCAAGTTATTGTGTCAATAAGACTATTACTAGTCAAGTTATCATTAGTTGGGTGTAAGTTGTTCTGAGTACTTGTTAGCCAGTACTTTCACCAAGTTAACCATAACCGCGGAGAACACGGCTTCTCGAGAAGATTTAACCCTGCAGGGGTGCACCAATTTGGCCGTACACGTAAGAATATCCCGCCAGACGGGAATCAAACCCACCAAGCGAGGCACTCTACACAACTCAACTCTTCTTTGCATCAAGCCCAAAGCACCACGTGCTGTGCGTGCGCGGCTAATCGAGCCCCACGAAGAAAAGGGGACCCTCATAGCACTCTAAGACCACGCCGCCCTAAATGCCGACTACAAAAGTTCCACCCTGGCCTCGGGTTCGTACCTGCATATGCGTGCATCAAATGGAAAGCCCGAACTAAGTGTGGCGATTTGGACGAGATGCGAATCGAATCAAATTGAGGGGGGCGCCCATACACACTTCCCACATGCGGATAGTGCGCTCATCATGGATCAGTAGACAAGACCCTTTTCCTAATTAGGGTCGACACTAGCAGGCCTCAAAACCACGCCGGGCCTCCTGCCGGTGCCTTATCAGCAAATTATTATTAGCTCAGAATTAACAGGTTGTTGTTTAACATCGAGCCCCAGAACATAATAGAAATGGTAACAGAAAGTAACGGGTACAGACTCGAGCAGAAACAACCCTAAGCATGCTAGTAAGACACGGGCAACAAACAAAGGGGTTATAGGAGTGGGGTGAGGCAATATCAGGGTTAAGGAATACATGTGATAGGTTCGGAGAACAAGCAACGATACATAGGGCTAGCAGAATAGACAACGGAAAGTATCGGTAACCAATGTTGAAAGGAACACAGTGGTTCATGTGAGTGAATACTTGCCTGCAAGCTCAGCAGCCTGGTACTGGGCTAGATCCTCAGAAGGGGTGTCGTAAGTATCGTCTGTCTCAACGTCGTCATCTATTCGAGAAGAAGCAAACAAACAACACAGAGAGATAAACAATCAATAACATGGCATAGTGCACAATCATGGGATGATGCATGACCATTTAATTGATGCATGGAAATAAACTAGTTGACATGGTAACATGTTTAAATGGACCCATATGCAATTGGGGTTGCATATGGAAAGCCCATGATTAAGGTTGAATTAATTGATCTACAATTAACCAACATGTGGAAATGGATTAGCATGATGCATGGATGAGGATAACAATGAGAAAACAACAATAGATGCAAGTAGGAATGAAATTTGACAAGTTTGGAAATTGGTTTATTAAGTTAAGAAATTTTTGGTTTCTTAAAGGGGTCACACAAGCATTTGTTGTTTTCATCAAGTTAAAATTGTTCAAAACAGATAACAAAGTTCATATTTGAAAAGAGAACACCATTTTAGGTGGATTACATGTTTCAATTATTGAAAAAGGAATTACAATGATTTAAGTATGAATTAAACAAGGTTAAACAAGGTTTAAATGAATTTAATTCAAGTGTGAACTTGTTTGAATTTTTATTTGTTCAAAACATTAATTCAAATTCATATTTGAAAAGTTTATACTTTTCTAGTTTGAAAACATATTTTATAAGTTCAAAAATAATTTAATTTGAGCAAGTTATGAATTTAGCAAATTTAAATGATTTAAACAAGGTTTAAATTATTTAAGCAATTTTAATTATTCAAAACATGAAACAAAATTTATATTTGAAAAGGTGGTCCAAAATAGCATGGAAAACATATTTTATTTGTGTGATTTGAATTAAGTTTGAATTATTTATGCATTTAATCAAATTTCAAATGAATTGTTTGAATTTGAAATTTGAATGCATTTGAATTATTCAAAACAGAAAACAAATGTTATAAACAGGTAGAGAATTAAATTTGGTTCAACAAACATATTTGATTTTTATTATTTGGATTTATAAAATAAAAGTTATTAGCAATTTAAAATTAAGGACCAATCTGTGAAGAAAAGGGACTTAATTTGAAAAAGAAAAAGGCTGAAAAACTTTTTTCACTCTGAAGTGGCTAGCCCTAGCCACTGACAGAGGGCCCCTGGGCTGCGTGGCGCTCACGTGGCGGCAGAGGCCACTGACGAGTGGCCCATGCCTGTCAGTTGCCCAGCGAAAAAAAGGTTGGGTTAAATTGCGGGAGCAGGGATCGAACCTGCGCCCTGCTGCGCGCGCTCGCTGTGCTGCTACCAGTGCGGTAGCGAATTGCTCTTTGTCAGTATAGCATGCGCAACGAGGTTATTCTTCAGTTTGTGTTTTAACTGAACTTTCAGATGCAATTTCTGAACTTCCGTCAGAGAGCAACGGTGGCCGGCGGCGTGTTCTGCGCGCTGCTCGGGGTGCTGCCGTGGATGCGCTGCTGCGAGTGGGTGGTGTGCGTGCGTGCTCGCGCTTGCGATGCATAGAGGATAGAGAGGAGGTGAGAGGCGTGCTCACTGTGAGGGAGCGCCGCGGTGGTGGAAGGCCGGCGACAACGTCGAGGACGGCAGCGTTGAAGCAGAGGCTTGCTGGCGTCGTGCAGGTGTCGATGATGTCGAGGATGCTACGGCGGTTTGATCCCCGCGGTCAGCCAGGGAGGAGGAGCACTGCAGCGGCGGCGAGCATCGCGGGTTCAGAGGTGTGACGCTCTGGTGAGGTTCAGAACAGGAAGGATTCCGGGCAGTGAGAGGGAAAAATGGCGGCGAAGATCGAGGGAGAAGGGAGGTAGGGGCTAGGGCTGCTCTCCGGGGACCTAGGGGTAGGTTTTATAGGGGCTATAGGGCGCTGCTGGCCGTTGCTGCGCGACGGCGTTGACGTGGAGGCGCTCTGATGCTTGCCGTACAGGTTGAAGAAGGTCGAAAGGGTATCGGGCCGTGGGGGAAGGAATTGGTGGGCTGGGCCTGCGTGGGGCGCAACCCACTGCCCCTCACTGGCGTTTTCTTTTTATTTTTCTCTGGTGTTTTTTTTTTTTGCAGAAATAGAAATAGGAAGAAATAGATAAGTTTTGGGTGTTAGAAAAATTTAGAAAAATTTGGTTAAGTTCGTTATTACAACAGCAACAAATTGCCAACTTTTGTTTTCCCAAAAGTTCAAAATAAAAGTGCTGTTTGTAATTTGATTCCAATTTGAATGATTTTGAGATTAAGTGATTATTGAAAACAAAATTTAAATGGTTTGAACCTTTAGTTTAAAATGGAAACAAATGATTAGAATTGTTTTGGTAATTTTCATAATTTCAAATTGGGTGTTGTTTGTGATTTGATTTGAATTTTGAATGCAAATTGGAATTAAGTGGATTATTAAAGAACAAATTAATAATTGAGCTTCTTATTTTTCATGGAAACAAATGGGAGTTTTATTTGAACCTTTTATTTGGAAAGTTGTAACATAACAACTATGAACAAAGATTTGAAATATTGTTTGAATTTCAATTGTGAAAACAAAGGAAAACAGATGCAAACCAAATGCAAACAAGGAATGAGTATGATGACATGATGCAAAACTTTAATTAAACAAGAATCAAACATTCTAGGGGTGTTTTCATACTTGGGATGTTACAACCTTGCACTCTTCTTGATCACATTATATCACCCTCTTCTCTTGACACTTGAAAACTTCCTTCACACCACACTCAAAGAGTAATTCACATTAGAGGGTTAGTGCAACAATAAAAAATCCATGGTTTATGCATGGGAACAAGTTATATTGATACTTTTAAACATTATCTACAGCCACTGATGTTTCAAGAAGCAAAGAAATCCACTTGACATCGTAAAAGAGAAAATGCAAGAAAAATGGAAGAATCAGCCAAAACCAGAACAATCTGTAAATAAGAATTTTTTTCGGGGCACTTACGTTGCTCAGATCGAAAAACATAAAGAACAAAAAAAGTTTTGGAATTATCTTAGAAATAAGCACAAAAAGTTTCAGGTCATTTTGATCTTTCTGTAATTTATATGATTTTTTACGGTGGACAGCAGAAATCTGTTTCCTGCGCAGAAATCGAAAACCAACTCCAACTTTTGCTAGAAACTTTACTTGGCACAACTAATACATGAAAATAAAGATACAGAATAGTTTCTAAAGAATTATACAGCCCCTTTAATCAAATAAAATAGAGAAAAACAAAGCAAAAATAAAACCATGGGTTATCTCCCAAGAAGTGCTTTTCTTTAAAGCCTTTTAGCTGGGCATGATAATTTGAGAAGATGCTCACATAAGAAATATGAATTGAAGAAAAATAGAGCATCAAGAAGCAAATTTAAAACAAGTTTAAGTATAACCCACTTCCTATGAAAAAGAATCTTGTAGAAGAAGACGTCAATAAAGCACAAAGTAGCAAGTGTAGGAAAGCAAAACAAGTGCAACTTCAAAAATTTCAACATAAAGAGTAGAAAGTTAATATTGTTGAGAAGCATAAAACTATGTTTCCCTCTCTCATAATAACTTTCAGTAGCATCATGAATAAAATTAAAAATATAACTATCACAAGAAACATTCTTATCATGATCCACTGATGCTGACAATGGCTATAGAATTTCCTTGCAGAAATTCCTGTGTGTTAGGAACCCCAAGAGGAGGGTGTGATGAGTGCAGCGGTAAGAATTTCCCTCAGTTAAGAACCAAGGTTATCAATCCAGTAGGAGGAAGAGGATCTTTGGAAGGTTCATGCCACTGACGGTGGTGATGGCGCCTCACCGGTGTCAGCAACAACGCGGAACCTGCACACAACACAACCAAAATACTTTGTCCCAACAGTAAAGTGATGTTGTCAATCTCACCGGTCTGGCTGAAAACAAATATTAGACGTATAGTGTGGAAAATAGTGTATGCTTGAAGTAATTAAAGAAATCAGGAAATTGTAGTGGTTTGTTTAACAGTGTAAGAAAATGGACCGGGGTTCATAGGTTCACTAGTGGTGTCTCTCCATAAAAGATAGCATGCTGGGTGAGCAAATTACAACTGGGAAATTCAAAAATAAAGGTTGCACCGTAGTGCACATTCATGACATGATGGCTACTATGATATTTAGTGCGGGCATTACAACAATATACATAGACCGTAATCCAACTGCATCTATGACTAATAATCCACCCTCAGGTTATCATCCGAACCCCCTTAGGTATTAAGTTGCAAGCAACAGATAATTGCATTAAACAATGTGTGTAAAGTAAGCAATGATTGTACACGCGGACACTCACACCGCTGTTTTCTCCCTAGTGGCAACAACACATCCTCCCCCGTCACGTTTCTGTTCACTCGAGCACAGGCGAAAAGGAGGCATGAACCCACTATCGAGCATAAATACTCCGTCTTGGAGTCACTAGCAACTACTTGGCCAGAGAAACCACTAGCAACGGAAGCATGCAAGATCACAAATAGCATATGCAATAAAGACTATAATCAACTTGGCATAAGTTCAATATTCATCAGATCCCAGCAAACAAAGCACATAGAATTACATAAGAACAATCTCGATCATGTTAGGCAGCTCACGAGATCTAAACATGGAGGCATATATATATATGAGGAGAAGACGACCATCTAGATACTGCTATGGACCCGTAGTCCAAGGATGAACTATTTACGCATCACTCTGGAGGCATGCATGGTGAAGAAGAAGCCTCCGGTGAAGATTTCCTCTCCGGCAGGGTGCCGGAAGACAGCTTCAGAACCCCTGATCTAGGGTTGACGACGGCGGCGGCTGCGAAACTTTTCGGGGATATTTGATCAGGTGCCTAGAGTTTTCCATCTGGGGGGAATAAATAGGTGAAAGGGCAAAGGCGGTGGATCCCTGGGGGCCCCACACCACCCCCTGGTGCGGAAAAGGGGGGCGCCACCCCATGGTGTGGCCCCCTGGTGCCCGTCTTCGACTCCTCTTCGGTCTGCTGGATGCTTCCGGGGAAAATAGGCACTTCGGGCTTTGTGGGGTCCAATTCCGAGAATATTTCCAGAACAACTTTTCTGAAATACAAAACAGTAGAAAATAGGGAACTGGCACTTGACATCTTGTTAATAGGTTACTCTCGGAAAACGTGTAAAAATGCTATAAAGAAGGGAGAAAACATGTAGCAATTGGCATAATATTATCATGGAGCATCAGAAATTATAGATATGTTGGAGTCGTATCAAGCATCCCCAAGCTTAGTTCCTACTCGTCCTTGTGTAGGTAAACGATAAAACACAATAATTTCTGAGGTGACATGCTACTAACATAAACTTGATCATTATAATGTAAAAGCATATGTAAGCTGAGATCATATAACTTCAAACACAAACATGATAATAAAACTTTAATAATAAAGCATAGCAATCACTTTGCATCATTAAGAGTATCTCAAATAAAGGATCATGAATAATAATGCAAAGAAAGATAAACGTTTGTTTCAAGTATAGAGAAAGCATGGCAAAGTGGTATTTCGCTAGTCCTTAAGAGTGGGACAAAACATAAATGCCAGGACACCTTCAAAGTTCACGAGGAAGGCTAGAGAAAATAATTTAAGAGCAAACAATATCACATAATGAATCAATTATTGATGTTTATGGGACAAATGCACATAGAACTCAGAATGGCAAAAATGCTCTCTCAACTGTGCCTAAAGTTAGAAGATGGAGACTCAACATAAAAGTAAAAGAAAGGCCCTTCGTAGAGGGAAGCATGGCTCAACTCATGTGCTAGAGATTTTTATTTTTATTAAATAGAGGTATTAAAAGTTTGACACTCCTCCCATCCATCTTTCACAAACCATGGCTAACCGAATCCTCGGGTGCCTGCCAACAATAACATACCGTGGAGGAGTGTCTATATTTTGGGAGATGTATGCTAATGTCAACGAATGGTAAACAGAAAATACAGTACGTCACAAGCCAACTGGATTCACAAGAGAGGCTCCCATGTGAAGGACGCATCTGGGTAGAAGGTCATCCCTCTTTCTCTTTTGTTTACACAATTATGCTTTGACTGATAAATCAGGGGGGAAATAGTGAAGAGAATTTGTTTGCATTAATTTGGGGCTGGGCACCCCGCTGCCAGCTCTTCTATCATTTGGATAAGCGGATGAAGCCACTAGTCCAGGGTGTGAAATCCAATCAACAAGTGAGATAAAGATTCTCCATTGACGTCCTCATGAGCAAAAACAGGAACATAAAGTAGGAGTAGTTTTGAAAGTTTTAAAGGTAACACATGAGCAATTTACTTTGGAGTGCTAGTTAAATACCACATGTAGGTAGGTATGGTGGACACAATGGGAAAAAACTTTGGTTTAAGGGAGTTGGATGCACGAGTATATCTCATACTCAGTACAGGTGAGGCTAGCAAAAGACTGGGAGTGACAAATCAAGAGAGCATAAGAGCCATAATCATGCATAGCGACATAAACCTCATTAATTAAAGCATAAGAGGTATCACAAGTTCAAAAACTAAGTGGTCATGGAGGCTATTTGTGACTGGTTCATAGTCATAAACATGGTGTGAGCATGCGCCAAGTCAACCAAATAAAACATTCGAAAGAGAATACCATAAATTTATGCTTTACTATGACAAGAACAACTCATGAATCTTTCAATGGCATATTAAACACTCTCAGCTATTTGAGGCTATTCATGATGTTCAATAACCACAAGGCTTTAAAACTAAAATAACATTTAGCATGGCATGAAAAAGTTCTAGTCACAATCTATACAAGCTTCTACTTGCACTGTTATAAATTCTACTTCAAGCAGCAGTTTCTTTTCCCAACAAGCACCATACAAGATATGTTTTCACAAAAATACTCTTTATGATACAAGAAGAAAACGTGAGAGTACTCACATAACACTACCAAAACTAACAACTCTGATAAGAGATGCATGCAAAACAAGAGCTAAATAAATGCAGTAGCCAGACAAAGATTAAGAATACAAAGTATTCCCATGAAAAAGCGGAGAGTGTCACTCTCCAATAAAAGAATGCTGGGGTCCAACCAAGCTTATTGCAAAAATAAAAACAAAATGAAAGAAAAAAATAAAAGACGCTCCAAGTAAAGCACATAATATGTGACCGAATAAAAATATAGTTTCACTAGAAGTGACGTGATAATTTATCGATGAAGAAGGGCATGCCTTGGGCATCCCCAAGCTTAGACGCTTGAGTCTTCTTGGAATTTGCTGGGATGTACCACCGGGGCATCGCCAAGCTTAGGCTTTTCACTCTTTTTTATCACGTCATATCATCCTCTGTTGGAACGCGTAGAGATAAACAAAAACTTTTCCGAGGTAGAAGGCCACGAGTATTACCACTAGACGCGCATGTGCGGATTATCGATGCAGCGCGTCGGGCCAGTGCAGTCCCACGATCCGGTCCGGCCGATCCAATCCCTCGAACGTCGAAGTGCTGAACGTACAGCACATCTGCCGGTATCCACACGTACGAGGGGGAGCTCCGACAGCGGACTGCTAGGTCCGGTGCGGCGGCTGGACTGAGTGGAGCTAGGGTTCCCAACGCATGGGAGAGTGGACTAACGTGCCTGCTGGGCAACCTGCGCCCCTCTTTATATAGCGAATGGTAGTGGGCTTCACAACACTTGTGGCCCATTCCCTCTGTGAGTCCGACTCACAAAATCAGTCCATTTCCGGTTCGGGTCCAACCCAACCAATACTTGCTCCCGTTCTTAAGTGTGTGACCCTGCTGGCTAATGGCGACTTGGACACGATTAGAGTCCGACTCTCAATCGATCAACCGGTAGCGGCTCCTAGCAGAACATGCCGACTCCCAAGTCCCATTGAGTCATGACGACATACCTTCCAATGTGATTTACATCTTAGTCCCTTTTGCCTCACGATATACCTTGTCGAACTATAGGAGATTTATCGTCATCCCTTAAATAGTTCGACTCTCTTCTCGATCCGTGATATGTGATTCATCTGACTAACTCTTAGTCAACAGACACAGTTAACACTTAACTGAGTTGCGTATGGCCATGCTTCCTCAATCATATCACTCGAGAGGGCCCAGAGAATATCTCTCCATTCGGAGGGGCAAAATCCCATCTTGATTATCCACATCACGCAGCTTGCTTCTCATTCGACCCGAACTCTGCCTTTATAGTTGCCTTGTCACAGAACAACGTTTGACAGAACCTAAGTTGGTGATCCACAACTCGGATTGTGCGACAACCTCAGGTCTAAGGATTACATTGATTGATACATGCAAATGACGACTTGATCGTTGCATCTCAATGTGGGTCAGTCCGACTTGCTAAACTCTTTAGCCAAGTCCGTGAACGTTGGAATGGCATCACCATGCCCATGACAAGTGGAACCGTGTCATCAGCCAACACTCACATTAGTCTAGCGTGTGTGTCCAGTACAACCTAAATGACCAAGGACAATCTAGTATGAACAACATGAATATATAGTTCCACAATCGAATCACATATTCAATGAAATGTATCAGATGTTCAAAACAAGGACAACTTAATAACTTTATGAATACAGTGGGAATTACATCATACATGATTGCCTCTAGGGCATATTCCCAACATCCTCTTCTCTTGACCCTAGAAAACTTCCTTCACACCAAACTTCTCACAATTTTCATTAGCAACGTTAGTGCAATCAAAATAATAAATTCACATGGTTCAGTTTCAACACAAGCCTAACACTCAAAAACACATTAGCTACTTTCAAAACTTCTTTTAAAACTCTTTTTATAAAAAGAACACCAAAAGAAAGAGATTAAGACGCAAATGCAATTATTGGCAGAAATCTGTCAAAACAGGACAGCAGGTAAAGATGATTTTTTTCGAAAATCTTCTTTTGCTCAAGTATTTTCAAGTGAAGAATTCAAATAGCAAAGAATTCAAATGGCATTAAGAGCTTGATCCCCATCACAACGTAGAAAGTCTCCTCCTAATGCAGAGTCTAAAGCATATCTATAGCAAAGAACAAGAGCAAAGTAAAAACTACTAAGAACTAAATTCAGGGTCATCATGGGTTCAGTTTTACTATAAGAATCCAAAATCATAGACCAAGCTTCCTTGAAACTCTCCTCACTCCCTTGCTTGAAAGTGAAGACTGTTTCTTCTGGTGACATAGTGACATGAACAAAACTAGACATAAAAGCAAGCAAATAAATAACAGCTATAAAGTAAACTATTTTTTTTTGTGTTTTTGATAAAGAGAAGCAAAACAAGACAAAAAATAAAAACAAGACAATAAACAAAATAAAGAGGTTGAGTGTGAGAGACTTCCCTTGCCAGAAGACTTCTTCCTCCCCGGAAACGGTGCCAGAAATTCCTTGATGCTGACAATGGCTATAGAAATTCCTTGCAAAAATTCCGGTGTGTTGGGAACCTCAAGAGGAGGGTGTGATGAGTGCAGCGGTAAGAATTTCCCACAGTTAAGAAAAAAGGTTATCAATCCATTATGAGGAAGAGGATCTTTGAAAGGTTCATGGCACTGACGGTGGTGACGGTGCCTCACCGGTGTCAGCAACAACGCGGAACCTGCACACAACATAAACAAAATACTTTGTCCCAACGGTACAGTGAGGTTCTCAATCTCACTGGTCTTGCTGAAAACAAAAATTAGACGTATAGTGTGGAAATAGTTATGCTTGCAGTAAGTAAAGAAAGCAGGAAATTGTAGTGGTTTGTTTAACAGTGTAAGAAAATGGACCAGGGTTCATAGGTTCACTAGTGGTGTCTCTCCATAAAAGATAGCGTGCTGGGTGAACAAATTACAGCCGGGCAATTGACAAAAAAAGGTTGCACCGTAGTGCACATTCATGACATGATGACTACTATGATATTTAGTGCGGGTATTACAACAATATACATAGACCGTAATCCAACTGCATCTATGACTAATAATCCACCCTCAGGTTATCATCCGAACCCCCTTAGGTATTAAGTTGCAAGCAACAGATATTTGCATTAAACAATGTGTGTAAAGTAAGCAATGATTGTACACGCGGGCACTCACACCGCTGTTTTGTCCCTACTGGCAACAACACATCCTCCCCCGTCACGTTTCTGTCACTCGAGCACAGGCGAAAAGGAGGCATGAACCCACTATCGAGCATAAATACTCCCTCTTGGAGTCACTAGCAACTACTTGGCCAGAGCAACCACTAGCAACGAAAAGCATGCAAGATCACAAATAGCATATGCAATAAAGACTATAATGAGCTTGGCATAAGTTCAATATTCATCATATCCCAGCAAACACAGCACATAGAATTACATAAGAACAATCTCGATCATGTTAGGCAGCTCACGAGATCTAAACATGGAGGCATAGGTGGAGAAGATAACCATCTAGCTACGTCTATGGACCCGTAGTCCAAGGATGAACTACTCACGCATCACTCCGGAGGCAGGCATGGTGATAAAGAGGCCTCCGGTGATGATTTCCTCTCCGGCAGGGTGCCGGGAGACAGCTTCAGAACCCCCCTGATCTAGGGTTGACGACGATGGCGGCTGCGGAACTTTTCGGGGATATTTGATCAGGTGCCTAGGGTTTACCATCCGGGGGCATAAATAGGAGAAAGGGCAAAGGCGGTGGAGCCCTGGGGGCCCCACACCACCCCCTGGCGCGGCCAAGGGGTCGCCACCCCATGGTGTGGCCCCCTAGTGCCCGTCTTCAACTTTTCTTCGGTCTTCTAGATGCTTCCGGGGAAAATAGGCACTTCGGGCTTTGTGGGGTCCAATTCCGAGAATATTTCTAGAACAACTTTTCTGAAATAAAAAACAGCAGAAAACAGGGAACTGGCACTTGGCATCTTGTTAATAGGTTAGTCCCGAAAAAAACGTGTAAAAATGCTATAAAGAAGGGAGAAAACATGTAGCATTTGGCATAATATTATCATGGAGCATCAGAAATTATAGATACGTTTGAGACATATCAGCCACATGCATAAAAGAATTAATACTCTCCACATAAGCATAGTCATTCTTATTAATAGGAGTGAGAGCAAATTCAACAAAAATAGCTATCATTATAATTCTCATCACTATAATAATCAAATATAGGAGGCATATTATAATCATAATTAACTTTCTCCTCAATAGTAGGTGGACAGAAAATATCATATTCATCATTTTAATCATCATAAAGAACTCCAACATGATAGAAAAAATGTATATTAGGGAGATGGTTTTGGGTAATCCCTTCATAACTATGACAAGTTTCATATGGATAATTGTAATAATAGCTTATGATATAGAATATTTTATAATAGTTATCAAAGACTGGAGGCATAGTATCATCATAGGCAATAGAATAGTTATCTTCCAAAGTGCATTCATTTGTAAACATATCATCATTTTTACTAGAAAGAGATGTATCAAGCATATAATCATCAGTATCAAAAGGATTTTCGAACACATCATCCACAAGCTCAGAGCATTCTATATCATCATTGGAAGGAACATGGATGGTACTAATAGTACAACAATTATCATCATTTTCAGAATTGGTACCAAAGAGATTTTCAATATTAAAAGTCGTGTGTTTCTCCCAACCATGATCACTTCCATAAATAACAGGCATAGGAAAATCACCGAGTTCAGACTCATCAAAAACTATAATAGGAGCAACATGCTTAGGGGGAGATAATGTTAACTCTCTCCTTTTTACTCCTCTTCTTCTTCCTCCTCTCCTTCTCATCTTCTTCTTCCTCCTCTCCTTCCCCTCTTTAATGTAAATTCATCATGCTGATTAGGAGTGATCATGTCATCACAATACAAACTTGCAGAACTCGTAGGATTCGAATGGTCATTATTACATCCTGAGCATTGAAAATTGAAATGACCCACTTTACAGCAAAGTTCACAAATAAAAGGATAGAGGGCACACGTTTTTTTTTACCAAGATCATCTAAAGCCCTATCCCACTTTCTAGTTTTTTTATTCCTATGATGGATGCAATATTCTTCTTAAATTTGATTCTTTTCACAAGGTCTAAGTGCTCCACAAAAATTAACATGATTATAAGAAATAGTACTTTCAGAAGTTTGAGCATGTTCATTGCAATCATTAATAACAATTTCATTTTTCATGCAAGTGTGTTTAAAATGTTCATGATATACGTCCCCAGTTTCTTTAGGAACGTTAATATAAGAAGCAAAGGATCTATACCAACCAATAATCATTTCAGGATCAAGACCATATTTAGCACTAAGCTCTTGAAAATCAGCAGTTTCAGGGAAAGACTTAATGCAATCATACTCATAGTTTATACCTGATTCTTTACCTTTGTCATTATTCCAACCTTCATTATTGATTTGAATTGTTTCAAGAAGATCCCATTTAGCTTCAACCTTCTTACTTGAGAAAGAACCCTCTGAACATGCATCTAGATAATCCATGTAATGTCCTGAAAGCCTTGCATAAAAAATAGTAACAATTATTTCCACGGGAAGATCATGGTTAGGGCATTTGAGTATTAGTGTTTTCAGTCTTCCCCAAGCTTGAGCAATGCTCTCTCCATCACGAGGCCAAAAATTATAAATGTAATTCCTATCTAAATACAGTTCATGAGAAGAATAAAATTTAGATTAAAATAGAGATTCAAGCTCCTTCCACTCCAAATGACGAGGATCATCTAGTAGCTCATACCACTCCTTGCTTTGTCCTTAAGTGACAAAGAGAATAGCATCCTCTTAACTTGGTCCATTGGAATACCTGCACACTTGAACAACCCACATAATTCATGTATAAAGAGTAAATGATCACTAGGATGGACAGTTCCATCTCCAACATAGCAGTTATTCGTGACACGTTCAACATTTTTCATAGGTATTTTAAAAGGAATACTTTCAGCATGAGGATTGTAAATATCACAAGCATCATTAGATTTATCACATACGGGATATAAAGTATCATCAGAGCAAGTCTTCTCCTCTAAAGCCGGGGAACTAAAAAGTTTATAAAAACTACCTTCCCCAAGCTTAGACATTTCCATAGTATTAGAAATAATGGTCTTCAAAGAATTAATGCTAATAACATTGCTACTATCATGCAAATAAAGCTCTCTCATTTTTTTCCATGAAGACTTACTAGTAAAAATAAAAACAAGGAACAAGCAAAAATAAGCCTAACTAGTGAAAATAAGAAACAAAAAGATATAATTGCAGAGTCTAAAGGAAATAATTTCGAGAACTCACACCTAAGGATGTGATTACCTTTTATCTTATCTCCCCGCCAACGGTGCCATAAAAGAGCTTGATGTCTACGCACACTTCTATTCTTGTAGACAGTATTGGGCCTCCAAGTGCAGAGGTTTGTAGAACAACAACAAGTTTCCCTTAAGTGGATCACCCAAGGTTTATCGAACTCAGGGAGGAAGAGGTCAAAGGTATCCCTCTCAAGCAACCCTGCAGTTATGATACAAGAAGTCTCTTGTGTCCCCAACAAACCTAATACAATTATCCATTGTATAGGTGCACTAGTTCGGCGAAGAGATAGTGAAATACAAGTAGTATGGATAATTATAAGTGATAATAGCAATCTGAAATAAAAATGGCAGCAAGCAAACATGTAGCAGAACTAATTGTAAACGGTGTTTCAATGCTTAGAAACAAGGCCTAGGGATCCTACTTTCACTAGTGAACACTCTCAACAATGATACCATAATTGAATGCATAAATATCTCTCTTCACTATGCTACTCCGAACCACTCTACGGTAGGATAACAAACACCAATTCATTGCGTAGGGCTACAAAGCACACCTTAAAGTCTGTATTCCCTCCCTAGGGCACCCCATGCTATCACTATGAGCGCCCTAAATTAGTACTAAACATACGCCACAATTTCATAGGGTCATTCAACACAAGATATAAATATCATGCTAAACCACACGGTGCACACACTGTCACCTTTACATCGTGATCAAAGTATTTACGAAGATATCATAACAAAACCACTTGAGTAGCATAACAGATGAAGAGTAACATCTACTTATTCAACTAGATTACAAAGCTCATGATCACATAAAGATCACACCATGGGAGAGAGAGATGAAACACATAGCTACCGGTAGAGCCCTCAGCCCCGGGGGAGAAATAATCCCTCCTCATCATAGGAGACAGAAAAGGCAACGAAGATGGCGGTGGAGTCGATGGAGATGGCTCCAGGGGCACTTGTCCGTCCCGGCAGGGTGCCGGAACAAAGATTTTTGTCTCCCAAAACTTGTCATCGTCGACGGCGGAGCTACGAAACTTTTCGGGGAAGGGGGCCGATATCTTTAGGGATTATGCCTCGGGGAGCATAAATAGGCGAAAGGGCGATGGGGGTGGGTGCCCGAGGGGCCCACACCACCCCCAGGCGCGGCCAGGGGCCCACCCGCGCCCAGGCATGGTGTGGGGGCTCTGGGCTCCCCTTAGGGTCTCCTTCGGACTTCTTTGATCCTCCGGGAATTCTAAGACTTCTGGCTTTTGAATCGTCCAATTCCGAGAATATTTCCAGAACAACTTTTCTGAAACTAAAAACAGCAGAAAACAGGAACTCGCTTTGTGGCATCTTGTCAATAGGTTAGTCCCGGGAAATCGATAAAAATGACATAAAGTGTAAGGAAAACATGTAGCATATAGCATGAAAACAACATAGAACATCATAAATTATGGATACGTTTATGACGTATCAGATGCTTCTTGTTCTGGATCATTCACACGTATGAAGGAAGAAGCTAAATGATATCTTCTTGACCGTATTGAAGAAAACACTAAAGGATGGGATAATGACAAAGGTAGAAAGTCAGGTATAAATTATGATTATGAATGCAATAAAGATTTTATGGGAACTGATGATTTCTATAATGTTAGTGCTGTTTTTGGTCTTGATTCTCAAATTTTTGCAAATTGTCTTAAAGCATTTTCCTCCTATCTTGATATTCCCAAAAAGGAGTTGAGCAAGTACCGTGCACCTTATAAATATATTGTTCCTGCTAGAAATATAGAAGTGCATGTTGTTAATCCTGCCGTGCCTGAGCCTTATATTGAGAAAATGCCTTTCCCTGCTAAGGTAAAACAACATTCTATTGTAGCTAGTGTGGTTAACAAGAGCATAAAGACATCTATTGAACCTGATGAAAAATAACTGTTAAACCTGCAGTAGCAATAGTGAAATACCTTTTTGTGGAAATGTAGAGCATGAACATATTGTCTTCTGTGAGGATGCTTCTAATATTGTCTCACATCCCAATAGACCTAAGAAAACTAGTGTTCATGTGCTTTCTTTTAAGATTGGTGATCATTGCTATTATGGTTTGTGTGACATTGGTGCTAGTTCTAGTGATATTTCTTATGAACTTTATAAAGAAATTATCCATGAAATTGGTTCTTGTGAGCTTGAGGATATTGATGTGTTCATTCATGTTTCTAATAGGGAAACTGTTTTTTCGATTGGTATTGTTAGGGATGTGGAAGTTTTATCTGGTAAAGCTAAATATCCTACTGATTTTCTAGTGCTGGGTAAGGATGCTAGTAAAACTTGTCCTATTGTTTTTGGTAGACCTTTCTTGAAAACTTATGGTGCTATTATAGATTGCAAGAAGGAGAAAATAGTGACTAAATTTGATGGAAATCTTATGAGTTTAATTTCTCCAAAATTTCTAGAGCTCCTTATGAATCTGCATTGCCTAATGAAAATTTTAGAGTTGAACAGCTTGCCTCTATTGCTCTTGCTCCTAACAATGCTTTGCAACAATATATGGAGGACCATGAAAGTGAGGTCTTTATGGAAGAGAGAAATGAGATTGACGATATTCTTCTTCGTCAACCAGTGATACTGAAACATAATTTACATGTGGAGGACTTGGGTACCACATTACCACTCAAGGAGGATCATGTCTCTGATAAAAAACCTTTACCTGGTGATCTTAAATATGCTTATATTGATGATAAGAAAATATATCCCGTTATTATTAGTTCTAAACTTTCAGGTGAAGAAGAGGAAAGATTATTAGGGATATTGAAGAAACACCATGGAGCTATTGGATATACTCTTGATGATTTGAAAGGGATTTCTCCCTCTATATTTCAGCATGTTATTAATATTGAACATGATGCAAGGCCAGTAGTTGAACATCAACACCGTTTAATTCCTAAGATGAAGGAAGTGGTAATAAATGAGGTATTAAAACTCCTTGACGTTGGTATTATTTTTCCTATTGCTGATAGTAGATGGGTAAGCCCTGTGCATTGTGTCCCTAAGAAGGGAGGAATGATTATTGTACCTAATGAAAATAATGATCTTATTCCTCAAAGAGTAGTAGTCGGTTATAGAATGTGCATTGATTTTAGGAAAGATAAACTAAGAAAGATCATTATCCTTTGCCTTTTATTGATCAAATGCTAGAGAGGTTGTCTAAGAAAACTCATTTTTGCTTTCTTGATGGTTATTCTGGGTTTTCTCAAATTGTTGTTAGGGAAACTAATCAAGAGAGAACAACCTTTACTTGTCCTTATGGTACTTATGCTTATAGACATATGCCTTTTGGTTTGTGTAATGCTCCTCTACGTTTCAAAGATGCATGTATGCTATTTTTCATGGTTTTTGTGAAGAAATTGTGGAAGTATTCATGGACGATTTCTCCGTCTATGGAACTTCTTTTGATAACTGCTTGCACAACCTTGATAAAGTTTTGCAGAGATGTGAAGAAATTAATCTTGTTCTTAATTGGGAGAAATGACACTTTATGGTGAACGAGGGAATTGTTCTTGGGCATAAAATTTCTGAAAGAGGTATTGAAGTTGACAGAGCTAAAGTGGAAGAAATAGAGAAAATTCCATGTGCCAGGGATGTTAAAGGAATTCGAAGTGTTCTTGGTTATGCTGGTTTTTATAGGAGGTTTATTAAAGATTTCTCTAAAATATCAAAGCTTCTTACTAATCTTCTTCAAAAAGACGCACCTTTTGTCTTTGATGATGATTGTAAGGAAGCTTTTGAAACTTTAAAGAAGGCTTTAACTGCTGCTCCTATTGTTCAACCACCAGATTGGAATTTACTTTTTGAAATTATGTGTGATGCTAGTGATTTTGCTGTGGGTGTTGTTCTTGGACAACGAGTAGATAAGAAATTAAATGTTGTTCGTTATGCTAGTAAGACTCTTGATACTACTCAAAAGAATTGTGCTACTACTGAAAAAGAGTTCTTAGCTGTAGTTTTTGCTTGTGATAAGTTTAGACCTTATATTGTTGATTCAAAAGTTACTATTCACACTAATCATGATGCTATTAGATACCTTATGGAAAATAAATATACTAAGCCTAGGCTTATTATATGGGTGCTGCTTTTACAAGAGTTTGATTTGCATATTGTGGATAGGAAGGGTGCTAAAAATCCTGTTGCTGATAACTTGTCTAGATTGGAAAACATTGCTTATGACCCTATTTTTGTTAATGATAGTTTTCCAAATGAACAGTTGGCTGCAATAAAGGTAAACTCCCAAGATAGTCCATGATATGCAGATTACGCTAACTTTATTGTTTCCAAGTATTTGCCTCCAACATTTACAACTCAACAAAGAAGAAAATTCTTTTATGATTTGAGGCATTATTTATGGGATGACCCACACTTATATAAAGAATGAGTAGATTGTATTATGAGAAGATGTGTTCCAGATCACAAACAATGTGAAATATGGATAAAGTGCCATGGTAGTGCTTATGGAGGACATCACGCTGGAGATAGAACCGCATAGAAGGTTCTACAATCAGGTTTCTGTTAGCATACTCTCTTTAAAGATGCATGCAAATCTATTTTATCTTGTGATGAATGTCAAAGAGTTGGCAATATTTCTAGATGTAATGAAATGCGTATGAATTATTCTCTTATTATTGAACCTTTTGATTGTTGGGGATTTGACTTTATGGGCCCGTTTCCTCCTTCAGATGGTTACACTCATATTCTTGTTGTTGTTGTTAATTATGTTAATAAATGGGTAGAAGCTATACCTATAAAAAGTGCCGATGGTGAGACCCTCTTTAAAAATTCTTAAAGATGTTATTTTCCCTAGGTTTGGTGCGCCTAGATATCTTATGACTGATGGAGGCTCTCACTTTATTCATGGTGGTTTTAGAAAAACCCTTGGTAAATATGATGTTAATCATATACTTGCCTCAGCTTATCATCCTCAAACCAGTGGGCAAGTAGAATTATCAAATAGAGAAATTAAATCTATCTTGTAAAAGACTGTTAATAAATCTAGGAAAAATTGGTCTAATAATTTGAATGATGCTTTATGGGCTTATAGAACTGCTTATAAAAATCCTATGGGTATGTCTCCTTATAAAATGGTTTATGGAAAAGCTTGTCACTTGCCTTTAGAATTAGAACACAAAGCTTATTGGGAACTGAAAGAACTTAATAAAGATTTTAAACTTGCTGGTAAAAAAATAATGCTTGGTTTGAGTTCTCTAGATGAATGGAGATGTGAAGCTTATGAAAATGCTAGACTCTTTAAAGAGAAAGTAAAACAATGGCATGATAGGAGAATTCTTAAAAGAGAGTTTCATGTTGGTGAGAAAGTTCTATTGTATAGGTCTCGTCTCAGATTTTTTGCAAGAAAATTACTCTCGAGATGGGAAGGACCTTATGTTATTGAAGAAGTGTATCGTTCGGGTGCAATCAAAATTGCTTCACTCAAAGATAACACTACCAAAAGTGGTAAATGGGCAAAGACTCAAACATTATATTTCTGGGGATTCTTATGATGAAGATGTTGATATTATTCAAGTCATGACTTCGGAGGAGTTTATTAGAGGGAAGATTCCAGAATCTGCAGAGTCCGTTTTTGAATAGGTAACAGTTCCGTTAAGAAAAAGTTCACGTATCACTTTCCAACTTTTATTTTATTCATATATGGAAAATATGAAAAATATTGAGCCAAAGAGGGGTAGGAGACGGTGCCCGAGGGCACCACACCACCACCCGGAGCCCCTCTCCGACCCATTTTCGACTTGCACTTTCCTTTCGTTACGTATGTTTCTCCTATTTAATCCCCGGAACCCCTGAGGTCTGTATATCGTTTTCTCGTCATGTTTCTGTTTCGACCTGTTTCTGCCAGGATCTGTTTTCAGTTTTAGAAGCACCATGGTCTCCACCAACAACAACAAGGGGCAAGGGATCGATGAAAGATGATCTCCAAGACTAGAAGCCGAAGGAGGAGATCGAGAGTGGAGCTGAAGGAGATGTACAAGAAAACCCGCGACTTCACCCACGCGCCACCATCGCAAGCATTGGAGTGGTTCCAAAACCTTCCAAGCAAATGGCGAGGATGAGCACTCGAGGGAAGGCCCCGCGTCACTCTATGAGGGTACTCTATGAGCACACCACTTCAGGCATTAAGAAACCTTTCCATACCTTAATTCATGAGTATCAATCTATGAGGGTACCCGAGGCAAAGTTGCCTTCTTGCTGGGATATGGATCGTTCTAACCGTGGAGGTGAGGAAAGCCCCCAATCTGATATAGTATGGAGGAATAGTTCTAAGAGTTGGGATTCACCGCTGGACAAGTTCCAGAACCGTATTGAGAACAATACAGAGCTGATACGCAGGCTCATTGACGTGATTGATGATTTGAAGGAGTCAATTTATAAGCTTATTGAGAAGGATTCACCATGACCACCGAAGAAATAATTCGTCACTGGTATTGGAATCCCCTTGGCTCGTTCCAAGCTTGGGGGAGTGCCGCGGTATCACACCTTCATATCTTACCTTTTTACCTTTTAGTAGAGTCATATCATGAGTAGAGAGTTATCATATAGGATGGTTTGCAGTATGGAAGTATCTCTTCTTTAGTTGGTTATCGATGTATCCCTTGGTTTGAGTTGCCGTAATGGAATATTAATGAGAAGCTTCGTCATTTACTTTCTACACTTTATTTTAGTTTGCAATTTTTGTTATATGGTTGATCTTGTTATTAGTATTGGTATCAATATTAGAGCATCAAGTTAATCTAGTTGGTTTTGTCAAGCTTAGCATTGGTCAGTAGCAATAATACGTTGAGACTTAAGTAGAAAAGAGGGAGTTGCAAGTAGATATATTATTCCATGATCTTTCTTTCTTGTTGGCTAAAAAGCTTAGTATTCTCAAGTAAGATTGTTTGCACCTCCAAGGAAGATTGCATGATTGGTTTTATCATATGTATATTTGTTTGTTTTCCATCAACTGAGAGGGAATGCTTCTTGTGAATCCAAACCTTGAGCCCCAATACCATACCATTTGTGTCAACCATACCTACCTATATGTGGTATTTAACCGCCACTCCAAGTAAACTGCTTGTGTGCTACCTTTAAAATTTTCAAAATTACACCTGTTTTGTGCTCCTGTTTTAGCCCATGAATACGCAAATAGAGAATCTTTATCTCAATTGTTGATTGGACTTTACACACCTGGACTAGTGGCTTCATCCGCTTATCCAAATGATAGAAGAGCTAGCAGCGGGGTGCCCAGCCCCAAACTTAATAATACAAATTCTCTTCACTATTTTTTACCCCTGATTTATCAGTCAAAGCATAATTGTGTAAACAAAAGAGAAAGAGGGATGACCTTCTATACAAGTTGGGTCCTTCAATGGGAGCCACTCTTGTGAAGTCTAGTTGGCTTGTGACATACTGTATTTTCTGTTTGCCATTCGTTGACATAAATATACATCACTCTCGAAATTGTTTTCAATACCTCTGTTTAATAAAAATGAAAAGCTCTAGCACATGAGTTAATCCCTGCTTCCCTCTACGAAGGGCCTATCTTTTACCTTTATGTTGAGTCAGTAAACCTACTCCTTTCTGTCTTAAGCAAGCATTTGAGTTGTTGTGATCCATCCATCTATATGTTGATATACTCAATAATGTCCTTTATTCTTCCTTGTTTAGTACAAGTGCTTTTATCTGATTGAACACGACTTTGAAAGTTACCAATGACTGCAAAGAGACTATTATGATTGAGCATGACAAAATCTGTAATATAAGCTCTAATATAAAAACTCTGATCGAAAGATGAGTACTCTGTTAATTGTTCTCTGACCAAGAACGAAGTTTACCCTCACCAATTATGATTTCCTTTTTGCACCTTTATTGTGATTTCCTCTATTTGTTTCAAGTTTAATTATATGAGAGGAAGTTGCTTTCTAAAATTACTTGTGCATTGATATATGTGATGCTTCTTGTCCGTATTTTATTTATCGACACCTCACTCCATAAACCTGTGGTCATGTTTACTGAGTCCAGTTTCGCTTGGGGACAAGCGAGTTCTAAGCCACTACGGTCATGAAGTCTCCATCGTCGTCTCACCGAAGTTACCGTCACGAGGTCTGCAAGACAGGTGCAATGAGTAGTTTGACTCGGGGTCAACGGTACCGCGGCCGCGCGGGAGGGAAGTGCCTCCACTGCTGAATACGATAGTCGACCGGACGCGACCGTAGGCACACCGGTCCCCGTTAGGTCCGACCACACTGCCAGTCCCAAGAGGGTCCGGTCAGGCCCGGAACATGCCCATAAAGCCTGCAGCCACGCTGCAATAAGGGCAGCAGTCGTCGCAGCTGCAGCCATCCACGAGCACCGCCACCTCGAGTTGCAGAAAAAGAACACACAAAACATGCCCGCCCGTCCTGACCCAAATTGCGCCTGAAGGGCCCAGATCTGGCCCGATAGGACTAGGCATCGCCACCTACTGAATCTCGTCGCCCCGCCGTGCCGTACTGCCTCACCGCACCACGATGGCGCCTCCGTGTCGTCACCACCCGGCCGAAGCTGGACCGCTGGTGCCCTGTGTGCACCACCGCCGGGAGGGACGAGGCCTGACCCGCCTCCAAGCAACGGGGAAGCGCAGTCCGCAGTCACCGGCGCCAGCCGGGCCAAGCCCGGTGGCCTCAGACGATTGCGGCGACGAGGGATGGACGAGAGGAGGGGGATTGGGGCGAGGACGGAGGAGGCGGCGGATGTCGCCTCAGGGGGAGATGGGAGGGCGAGAGCGTTTTCTTTTTTTAGTGTTACTATTTTACATCCACAACCTTCATGGCCTCTTTACATTTCTGCTAGACGAAAGGATCACAAAATTAAATAAGCACTTATCAACATGGCTAATAAACACTCCACAAAGTTAGAGAAGTTACAGTACCCTAACTTGCCTTTTTTCAATCCATATGATTAAGGCTAAAATAACTTAAATAAATTTGCAAATCATAAATCTATTATATACATTTAGAGTAATTACATACAAAACAAATTATGGTGTAAAATATAACTTTTTGATTATTTTTTATATACAGTAATTATCTACGGTACACCGCAACCGTACGGTCGTACAGATGTTACAACAGGGACCGCTACAACAGATGCTACAAAACTATAGTGTCCTAGACTTTTTTTTTCTCTCGCTCAAAAAAAATAGTGTCCCAAACTTTCTTGCTTTGTTTTACCAAAATATGCTTGCGCCTCACTATATTAATATAGCAACCACACTATACATCCTTGAGACCAACGCTTGGGCAAACAACACAAAAAGCCCAAGAAGATGAAAAAGAACGAGAAAAGAAAAAAAAATGCCAACACCTGCAGTTCGACAAACCTGCCTCCGAAATGCCGCGCACCAAAGCAACATCTTCAAGAAGAGGAGGACGATGACGCCGCTGCTGCCCGGACTGCTCTTATGATTTCTCCCGGTACACGAAGGGGAGTGGGGTAGGGCTACACCCGGCGCCCTTCAAGAAGGGAGGCGACACCAACATGCGTCACCGCACCGGTACCGGCAAGAGCCGTTAAGGATTTCTCCCAAACCCTAAAATCCCGCTACCCAGGACACAATATCGGCTCCACCATGCTCGGCACCCACCTACGCCTTTGCGGTCTTGAGGCCATCATCGTCGTCTCACCATGGCCGAAGTGCGAGGCCAGTCGGGCCGGGGAGGAACCATCACAGAGAAGGAACGGCGGTACCGCAGTCACGTGGGAGGGAACAACATGCAGTAGCAGACCGGACGCAGCAGGAGCATACCAGTCCACTAGGGCCCGGCAGGGCCCAGATCGGGCCCGTGAAGCCCCCACTGCCATGAGGCAGCAGGCACGACGCTGTGCCCGCCATCCCATCGCGAGTTGCTTCTCATCCCCACCGCAGACGACACGTCGGAGCCCAGCCTAGCCCGCCCTGACCCAGATCGGTCCCAAAGGCGCTGCCGACCACAGCTCCGCCAACAGCCGTCACCGCTGCCAAAGGGCCACGCCACCGCCTCCTCTGTCACCCAACCACGCGCCGGACCGCCGCCGGCCAGTCCACACCGCCGCCATGAGGAGCCAGACGGACCCCGCGACGTGTAGAGAAGGGCAAGCCGCCGTCGGCCACGCCACAACGCCGCGCGGGCAATGCCTGACGATGCCCGCCGACAGCGGCGGCGAGAGGGAGTTGAAGGAGGGAGACTTCACCGGGAGAATGCGGGAGAGCCGCCCCGGTCGCCTCGCTAGGGGAGGCGGCGCAGGGGAGGAGGAACCCAAACAAGTTTATGGAGTAAGGCCAGCGGCTATGCTCAATTTTTCTTGCTTTGTTTTACGCTAGATTAGCTCCTTGACTTTTCTCCTGCAGGCTAGAGGAGCTAGGTGTTCTCTTCAATCCTCACAAATTATCACCCCTCGGCTCGGCCGCCGCATCACCAAGCCAGCCCCTGCGTAGGCTCGCCGCCGTAGGGATGGAGGACGAGGTAAGGACGGAGGCCTGGTGGGGCCGGCGCGCGTGGGCACTCCTCTCGGCCGTCCGCACGAGGACGCCGCTAGTGCAGTGTATCACTAACCTGGTCTCCATGGACCTCGTCGCCAACACGATGCTCGCCGCCGGCGCGTCCCCCGCCATGCTCCACTGCCTCCGCGAGGTCCCCGACTTCAGCCCGCGCTGCGACGCCGTCTACATCAACGTCGGCACGCTCTCGGAGGACTGGCTCCCCTCCATGCGCGCCGCCGCCTCCGCAGGCCGCCCCTGGGTGTTCGACCCCGTCGCCGTTGCCGCCTCCGGCTTCCGGATGGAGGCATGTCTCTCGCTCCTCGCACTCCGCCCTGCCGTTGTCAGGGGGAACGCCTCAGAGATCCTCGCCCTCGCCTCCCGCTCAGACAACTCCTCCTTCAAGGTACCTTCTGCCCAATCTCTTTTTTCTTAATTTCCCAATCCTAGCACTAGCAGTGACTGGCATCTTAACTATTAAATCACCTCTAAAAAATGGGAATTATCTGTTTGAGTGTATCCGAATAATTTGACACCTTATGCGTACAAAGAAAGGACATAATTACTGGCCTGAAGAAAATAAGGGTCCCAGAATGGAACTAATTTTGAACACACTTCAGACATACATAACACATTTTTTGATGGAATCCGCAAATAAGAAGAAAAAGAAATGTAAATTCGACATATAGAACTATTACAGAGAGTGCATGACACTCGTAGTACTTATACCGTTCAAGAACCTATTTTGCATATTTCAACCTCATTCTGTGGAATTTACCCTTGTTTTCGTCTCCAGCTCCTTATGGAGGCATATGGAATACCTCCACTTTGTATCTCTGTCATTCTACTGCGTCCAGCATACTCGATCCGATGACCACATGAACTGGACGAAATGAAGTGAAAGAAATAAGACATCTTAACATTCTCCTCACAACCTTAAAACCATGTTAAGCCTGCCTTGTCTACTAGCCTACTACCATCCTTCTATTGGCTGATGTGATCCACATGCTCCTGGAGTCCTTATACTGTTGATTTGGTCGAATCATCGTCCTTCTCATATGTCATTGTGCTTGTCATCCAAATATGCTGTCCACGGAATCGTGTGGCTTATTCCAGATTTAGAGAAAAGCTGTAATGACCCAGCTTTAATTGGAAGCTAAAAATAAGCAGTTTGACACGGCCCATACTGAAGATACCTTGTACCATAAGTATAGAACAGTAGAATGGCAGAACAGCAGTTCTGCTTAAGTGCAGAATAAACGGGAAGAAATGGAAAACTGTCTTTTCCTTTCGGGCGGATAGCTCAAGCCCCTTGTCATGCCATTGCGGCTTTGAGAGAGACAGGCCTTTTCTGTCATGGTGAAATGAACTGGTTGCACAACTCTGACATACATATGAGCGTTCATACAAGTGTACAACAATACATGTAACTATCGACAAGCAACGTACTTAAATAGTAATATGTTCCAGAACTTTCAGTTTTTATAAGTTGAAATAATAGATACCGATAATTCCTTGCGAAAGTTAAGAAACTGCTCCCGGGCTAACTGCAAGCAGCATCGGCAGAATAAATTATAGGATCCCAATTCCTCGGTAAGGGATATGAAAAATACAAATTGACCTCAAATTATCAAGTGTGCAATTGTAAAATGACCTACAAAAACTAAATGTGTAAGAATATTATCTTTTAATATTTACAATCTCTCAACTTATGAACATGGTAAATTTTCTTCTTTCTTCATTTATTGTTTCTCCACATAGCAAATAACATCAGAATTTAAACTACCGTTATTGAGCTGGTTGCGCAGATAGGTGCTCACAAGTTTTATGGCTGCAAAACACCTCCCAGCCCCCAGGTGTAGCAGTGGGTCGAGAAAAATTAGAACCAAATCTTATCATTAGTTTGGAAAGACGATAAACCAAAGCATAACACAAATATGCTTACTCGCCCCTGCCTTTTTTTTTGTGAAAGCTCACACATAGCTTGTGTATTGAAGAATCTATCACATTCTGGCACAACAACAACGTGGATCATAGAAGCCTCAGTCATTTGGATATAGTTAATCCAATCCCACGAAATTATCAAATTAAGATCATGAAATAAACTTCTTGGACTCAAAGCATCCAACCAACAAACAACTTGAATTAGCCAACCAAGAACATCATAAGTTCACTTCATAATGATGTTTGTTGGTAATTCTAGTTATTTGCCATCTCTTCCGTGGACTGCATCTGCTTCTTCCTTTTCCAACCCGAGAATATCACTCTTCTCACAAAATGCACATGCTTCACTTAGCAAAGATTCCTACCAATGTCCTCTAGTCCCAACAAAATGAGTTTTTTTTTTTTTTTAGTTCAAAATGAGTTCGTCTTGATTGCATACACTTACTGGCATTCACTGTGTCTTGATCCTTCTGCTCCAGTGTTAATGCGAAAGTGTTGGTGGTTACTAAAATAGTCAACATGAGATACAAAAATAAGACAAAATCAATTGACTGGAAGAACACTAGAAAACAATGGCCTGATTTCTGTTTGTTATGTCCTTTTTGTCTTACTTTTCCACAAACTCTAGCACTTCGACGACCGTTGGGACATATCAACCAGACATTTTAGTGTTTTATATCGAGAACTCAAACAAGTATGATATTCGTAAGTGGAGATGGAAGAAGAGGTGCCAATCAAAAGAAAATACCTGACTAGAATTATTAACATACATCTAGCCTTTTCTTTCTGCTAGTTTGTCAACGTCGCCTATGGTAGTAAAGTTCTTTCCTGGATTCCATGAAGACTGCCTTATCTTACGATTTTGTGAAGACGAACAACACACACACACACCAAGCCTATACTGCTAGGCACTAATACTTTGGAAATTGCAGGGCGTGGACAGTTCACACGACTCAGGGGACGCCCTGCAAGCCGCGAAAGCGTTGGCACAGTCCAGCGGGGCTGTAGTTGCAGTATCTGGAGCTGTTGATTTTGTCACCAACGGTGAGCAGGTCGTTAGTGTGAGCAACGGTGTGCCCATGATGCAGAAGATCACAGCGACGGGGTGTGCTGTGACTGCCCTTATAGCGGCATTTGTCGGGGCAGATCCGTCTGATGCTCTGGCCGCGGCAGCATGTGCTCTTGCCATCTTTGGGCTTGCTGGAGAGATTGGGATGGAGTCAGCTAGGGGGCCCTCCTCTCTCAGGATGCACCTCATCGATGCGCTCTATGGCCTCGACGAGCAAACCGTCACATCTGGAGTAAAAATTTCGCTGCTGCCATAATGCCTTGCCCCATGACGACTATGAATGTTCATCAAATACAGGGTCTGGAGTAGGATCGCTCCAACTCCTCAGTGCTTTGAGAACTTGAAGCAGACCAGATTGGCCGCTACTCGTTCATGTGTACCCGGTACCCCGTGAATAGGCCGGTGACCTTCCAAGTTATACTAAGTACATATGCATGTGTGTCATCTGCACAGACAATGATGTTTACACAAAATAAGAAAGCCAGTCGAAATAAGGAAAACTGCACGAGTAGCTTTGCTGCTGGTTTTTGTGCATTGGCTTTGAGATGACCAAACGAGTTGCAACGTTTTGGTGGAAAGAATCACGTGGTTGTATCTTTAGTTAAGTTGCAGGCACTGATGCGAACAAGAACAAGATACAGAGAGGGAAAATAGGAGAAAGTGGAGGCTACATGAGCTGGAACTGGAGAAGAAAAATAGAACATACTTCCTCCATCCCAAATTAAATGTCATAGATTTGTCAAAATGTGGATGTATCTAGACATATTTTAGTATATGGATACATCCATATTTTGACAAATCCGTGACATTTAATTTGGGACGGAGGGAGTATATGATTAAATAACTCCCCACAACTGATGATATAACTGTTGTATAACTGTTGTATGTTGTGAGCAAGTGATGATATAACTTGCTGTATGTTTTGAGAGCTTCACAAAGAATGTTCTAATTTGATTGGTTAAAAGAAATTTGAAATTCTGCAGATACAAAATAAAACAAAATTGATGGAGCCAAGTGCAACCGAATGAAGGGAGGTGGACCACTTCTTAGAGCCAGTACAATAAGGTTATGTCAACAGGGTATAAGGGATAAACTATTATTTTGCAGGTGACATGGAGGAGAGATAAGGGAAATAGACTCGTGCAAGAGCCAGCTATAGCACGAGCATGTATGTACTTTGTGAGAGTGGCAGACGAGCCATGGTTTAGTAAAGTAACACTTTTTTATACTAACTATTATACATTTTGACTATATAGTTAGCTATAGGTGACATGATAATTTCTTATAGCCAAGTTGTTAGGTCTACTATTAAACAACGCACTCGAGTGGTTCCTAGCCTTATACAGAAATGTCTCCTCGGGATTGGCGATGTTCACCTTTGGTTTGTTTGTAATATATTAGAATTCCATAGGGTTTGACTATGTTGGAAAGACAGATTTTTTCTTTCTTGAGTTTGCTTCCACACAATCTTGTTTTCTTTTGACTTTGCTGAGCACTGTTGCCAATAATTATATACGGACATCTAAAAAAGTCGTGCGCTAGATGTTCGTTGGTTATACCGACGCGTCCGTACCGCCGCATTCCACACCGTACGATCTGTTTAAGTGGATCACTTATGCGCGTCTGATCTATGTAGTATAAACGCGCGTAACATTTTTACGATGTGTATGTAATAACGCTTGTAGCAAAAACTATTTTTAGAAAAGCTGCGTCTAATCAGTGTAGCAAAAAACTCAACGATTTTATTTATTTATACATGTAGCTTATGTAGCAATTTTTTTAGAATATGTAAAAAACTTGCAGCGTCCAAAAAAACATTATAACTTTTTGAACATACCGGTGTAGCAAAAGTCAAACACGTATGCAGCAAAATCTCCATTAACTGCAAAAATAAAAAATGTTAGCAAAAAGGTTGTTGTTTGTAACTAAAATAACTAACATATCCAACAAAACGTATAAAACAATGATGCAATATCTCTGTAGCATACATACCTCAATCATTGTAGCATTTGTTTTTCAAGCGTATACAACATAAATGATACGCACATGTAGCAAAATATAAAACAAGATGCAACATTGAAAAAACTCCCGAAAAAGCTGACCTCCACTGTCGGCCATGGAGGCACCGCCATGTCCACTTCGAACTCATCAAGCACGAATATGCATCGTGGAAGACCCTTCACAGCTAGCTCGGGTGAAACCCGGCGAAATCCGCCCACGGTCGCCGTCTTCGCCAAGTCCGGTGGTAAGAGGTGTGTGTGAAAGAACATAGTTTCTAAATCCTGTTTTGAGTGTTTGATTACAACATATAGATGGACTAATGTGCTTTGCTAAGTGTACTCAGAAAATATCGACCCGTAAATATCATACAAGCTGCAGCAATAAGTGAGAAAAAGTTACGGGAAAAGATGAGGAAGAGGAGAAAAGAAACGGCGAAGAAAAAGGGAAAAGGGACGAAGAAAAAGAGGTGGACGGCCTCCTGGCCGGCCTGGCCGGGCTCCAGGCCGGGCTGGCGCAGCCCCAGGCCGTCCCCACGCCGGCCCCAGGCCGGCCCCCAGGCTGGGCTGTTCGGGTGGGGGGCCGGCCTCGCCCCTCTGCCCCCGCCGGCCCCAGGCCGGCCTCCAGGCCGGGGTGCTCGGGTGGGGGTCCGGCCTCGCCCCCCGCCCCACGCTGGCCCCAGGCCGGGCTGGCTGGGCACTGGCCAGTCCCACGCCGGCCTCCACCGCATCCCACGCCGGCCCGAGGCCGGCCCCCAGGCCGGGGTGGGTTTGGCCCGGCCCTGGCTGCCTCCTGGCCGGCCAGGCCGGCCCCCAGGCCGGGGTGGGGCGCAGGAAAGGGGAAATGCCCCCTAACGGCCGTATTTTCGACATGGGTATATATACGAGGTCTCCACTTACCTCCTAGCTTTGTCAATCTCACCCACACTTTCTCTCACCACCATTGATTGACCAAGCTCAAGCTCAAGAACAAGATCTCCACAAATCCCCAACCAAAGCTCGTGATACTCTGGGATTTGAAGGAGACACCCCCGATCTACAACTCCACCGAGTCAATTAGAAATCCACCCACTCATCCCATAGGGATCTTGTCATTCTTAGTTCATTGGAGCTAGGAATCTTGTTGCTCTTAGTTCATCGGAGCTCGGAGCCTTGTTGATATCCCCGGTGCTTTTGTGCCCGTGGATCTTGCTTCTCGGAGTCTTGGCGGCTCTCGGGATTTGGTGAGGACCCTCCAATCTTGTGGAGTGTGCCTCATCCTTGTAAAGGTTCTAGTTGTCAACCTCAACGGCAACATAGTGATTCGAGCCTATCCACATCGGTGGAAGGTCTCGAAGGAGATACGGTGTGGCATTTGAGGCCTACTCGGTGTTCCACTTTGGTGGCACCGCACCGCTCCAACGGAGATTAGCTTCCATTGGGAAGTGAACTTCGGGATAAATCTCCGCGTCATTATGTTCGGTTATTCCTCAACTTACCTTTACTTGTTACTACTAGCTTAGTCATATCACTCACCTTGTGCTAGTTGTAATTGCTCAACATATAGGATTGTCCATCTAGTTGCATACTCTAGATAATCTATATTTGAGCTTTGCCTTGTTAACTTGAAAAAGAAGTTAAAATTTGTAGTTAACCTATTCACCCCCCCTCTAGTTAACCTCTCGATCCTTCAATTGGTATCAGAGCCTCGTCTCTTTATAAAAGGCTTTACCGCCTAAAGAGGAGGTAAGGATGGCCGATGATCCCGTCACCATGGATGGGATTCAAAAGCTAATCCAAGCTATGATTGAATCTTCCGAGAAGAAGATGGAGGGACTAATAAAAGAATTGGCATCTCCATCTAAGCAACCTAGTGAAAAGATTATCTTAGATGAACATGGAAACCCCTTGCCAACTAAAGAAGGAAGTGATACAACTTCACCTTTAAATAATGGTGCACCATCAAATGGTAGTGGTGGCAATTCTTTTGGCTATGCATATAACAATGCTCCTAATGTACAACATCCACTTGTTACTCATCTAGGTCCACCTCCTTTGGTGGATCGGCATCGTTTTACTAATTGGAAAGCTTCCATGAAGTCTTACATGTGCAGCTCTTCAATGCAAATATGGATAATTGTTGAAAAAGGATATGAGCCAAAGGATCCCGCAAATCTAAGCTCAAGTGACATCATTGATGAGAAACTCAACGCTCATGCTTTGCACATGTTGGAAAGGGCAATGGAAAAGGAAGGAGTTGAGCACATCCGGTCCTTCACAAGTGCAAAGAAAGCTTATGATGGTCTTGTTGATATGTTTGACGGCAATGTCAACCTCCAAAGATCCAAGAAGTCAACCATTCAAAGAAAAGTTGAACACTTTCACTTGGGTGATGGAGAGAACATAGAAGACATGTTTAGAAGACTCAAGGCTCTTGTAAATGATATGAGAGATAGTGGATTCACGGATTGCACGGAGAATTGGGTCAAGGAGAAATTTCTACTCACCTTGATGCCATACAATGAAAATATGGTGATGAATGTACAAGAAAGGGCCGACTACTTGGACCTATCCCCCAATGATGTTTTGGGTCTCTTTATCACTCTAAAGGTCATGAAGCAAACTTCCGATGATGTCATGGCTCGTGTAAACGGAGCAAAGAAAGCATCTCTTGCCTTGAAGGCCAATGTCATCTCCCATGAAGATAATGATTCAAGTGATGATGGTGGATCCACTCATGAGGCCTCCGAGAGAGAGATGAAGACTTCGCATGAAGAATGCTTGGCTCTTGCTCAACACAAGTGGTGGAAGAAAGGAGACTTTAGATCCAATGCCACCAAGAACAAAGGGAAGGAATCCTCGAGCACGAAGAAAGCAAGAACTTGCTTCAATTGTGGAGATTCCGAGCACTTCGTTGCCGAGTGTCCCTTCAAGAGTAGAATTGAGAATGGAGGAAGACTTATCAAGAAATCCACATTCATTCCCAAGTCCAAGAACTTCATCAAGAGAGGCCCTCCTAGGGCAATGATTGCTAAAGAAGTCGAGTACACCTCCGGTGGTGAAGAGAGTGATGGTGAAGGCGAACAAGTAGGTATGGCGGCCATGGCTAGGGGCGTCATACCTCCTAACTTAAGCTCTCTCTTCTCCAACCCAAATGACAACAAGGGCCCCTCGATTCACAAGTGCTTCATGGCCAAGGGTATACCCCCAAAGGTGACCCCTACACTTAAACTTGCTAACTCCTCTATTCCTTCACTACTAAATTGTGTCGAGGAAGACCCCTTGACAAACTTTGTTGAAAAACTAGAAGGAGAAACTAAATCCATCTTTGTCTCTCTCATGGATCAATTAAGTGAGGCACATGGCCTCATTGATGAACATGCGGAGAGAATAATGTTACTTGAAAAGTTTGCTCGTGATGATGCTAGTAAAATTGAGGAGCTTGAGAAAGCTCTAGATGAATCACATTGCCTTAAAGAGAGCATTGAAGAAACCTTTGCAATTGACATAGCTAAAGTTAAACTTGATTGTCAACATGCTTTTGCTAAGGTAACGGAATTCATGAGTTTAAATGATGCAACTAACCAAGGGTATAATGAACTAATTAAGGATTTTGATAAGCTTAAAATTGATCATCGTACTATCTCAAATGAGCTCAAAACCTTAAAAGGAGTTAGAGTTGTGAATGAAAACTCTTGTGCTACTAACCCTTTGTGTGTCAAGGCAACTCTCATTGAGGAGAACAATAGGTTGAAGGCACAACTCAACAAAGGCCTTGCCACATGCATCCAAGGCCAAAGAACCTCAATGATCTTTTGAGTAATCATAAGAGAGTTGTTGGTAAAGAAGGCCTTGGTTTTGGTTCCACATCGAAGGTGGCCTACAAGAAGAAGTCAACTCCCTCCACTAACTCTATTGTTTTTGTGAAGGAGGGGGAGTTGGCTAATGAGGAAGATGAGTTTGATATTATTGCTAAAAGTATTGTTCCTAGGGACACTACTACTCACAACAACTTTGCGGGAAAATATAACCCATCCTATGTGCTTCTTAAATCTATTGATGGTCATGTTTATGCAAAGTATGTAGGCACCTCATATGGTGATGATTACAAGCATGCTATTTGGGTTCCCAAGACCCTTGTGACTAACAAAAAAGGACCCATCCAAAAATGGGTACCTAAGACAAGAAGTTGATTCATTGTAGGGTTGCATTTCCGGTGGAACATCATGGATGATTGATAGCGGTTGTTCCGCACACATGACCGGAAGCAAAGAAGTATTAGAAGACTTGAAACTACAACTTCTCAAGTTTGCTCATGTAACTATTGGTGATCGCTCACAACTTAAGGTATTGGGACATGGCAAGGTGGTCATTTCTCCGGATTCATCCATTGAGAAAGTCCTCCTTGTTGAGTCCCTTGCTATAATCTTCTTTCCGTCTTGCAACTTTGTGAGTGCAATTTTACATGTGTATTTGGGCGTCACCATGTGCTTGTCCTTCACACTATTTCTCTTAAAGTAGCCTTTGTTGGATTTGTGGAAAACGGTATGTATGTAGTGGATTTCTCGAAAGAAACTACACATATCGCCACATGTCTAATGGCTAAATCCGATGTGGGGTGGCTTTGGCATCGTCGCCTAGGCCACGTCGGTATGAGAAATCTACAAACTCTTGTGAAGGGTGAGCATGTGGTAGGACTAACAAGTGTGAATTTTTCCAAAGATCGTCCTTGTAGCTCTTGTATTGCCGGAAAGATGCATGAGAAGAATCATCCTAAGACATCAATCATCGCCACAACAAGACCTTTTGAGCGCATTCACATGGACCTATTTGGTCCTCCCACATATGATAGTCTTGGTGGCAAGAAGTATTGCTTGGTAATTGTTGATGATTATACAAGATACACTTGGGTTTTCTATATCAAGAAGAAGAGTGAAACTCAAGAAAGATTCATTACTTGGGCTACCGAAGTACAACGCCAATATGACACCAAGATTTTGTCCATTAGAAGTGACAATGGTTCCGAGTTCAAGAACTACACCATGGATGAATTCTTGGGTAATGAGGGGATAAGACATCAATATTCCGCCGCGTACACCCCTCAACAAAATGGTGTTGCGGAGAGGAAGAATCGCACACTTATTGATATGGCAAGAACTATGATGGCCGAGTTCAAATCCCCATATAACTTTTGGGCCGAAGCTATCAACACCGCTTGTCATCTATCTAACCGACTCTTCCTTCGTCCGATGATTGGCATGACTCCATATGAGCTTCTAACCGGTAACAAACCCAACCTCTCATATCTTCGAGTTTTTGGGTGCAAATGCCAAGTATACATAAAGGGAACTAGATTGTCTAAGTTTGATGCTATAACCTTTGAAGGTATTTTTGTTGGTTACGCCACGAACTCCCACACTTATAGAGTCTACACCATATCCACCGGGTGTGTTGAAGAATCTATGAATGTGGAATTTCATGAGGATAATGGCTCCCAAGTGGAGCAAATTGATTGTGATGATGTAGGTGATGAACCATCCTCCATAGCCATAGGAAGAATGGGTGTAGGTCCACTTATACCCATTGAGGGACACCTTGTGGCAAATGAGGATGGAACTAGCTCTACGCAAGTGGAGCCCTCTACATCAACCACCAATCAAATGGTAAACCAAGAACAAGAATAAGATCTTCATGTGGATACCTCCCATAAAGAAAGTGATCAAGATCCACCCAATGATAATGGTGGAAATGGTCTTGGTGATACTTCACCAAGAACTCCAATAAGGGTGGACAATGGTCTTGATGAAGGAAATGATGAGGATATTCCACCTAATGAACATCCCGATGATGCTCTAGTTCGTATCATGTCTCGTCAAGCATCAAGATTGCAACAAAAGTCACTATATCAAAAGAATATCATTGGTGGCTTGGGAAGAAGTGTCTCCACTCGTGGACAAGTACTCAAGTTTTGTGGTATTCACTCATATGTCTCTCATGTTGAACCCATCAAAGTGTATGATGCTCTTGAAGATGAAGATTGGGTTCAAGCTATGCATGAAGAGCTCCATAATTTTGAAAGGAACAAAGTATGGTCTCTAGTGGAAAGACCCAAGGATCACAATATCATTGGAACTAAATGGGTGTTCAAGAATAAGCAAGATTCTCATGGGCAAGTGATTCGCAACAAAGCACGATTGGTTGCTCAAGGCTACTCTCAAGTCGAAGGACTTGACTACGGTGAAACTTTCGCTCCCGTAGCTAGGCTTGAATCCATTCGTATATTACTTGCATTTGCCACTAGCCATAACTTCATCTTGCATCAAATGGATGTTAAAAGTGCCTTTCTAAATGGACCTTTAAATGAAATGGTATATGTTAAACAACCTCCGGGATTCGAGGATCCCAAGTATCCTAACCATGTCTAATTCCTCCATAAGGCTTTGTATGGCCTCAAACAAGCCCCACGTGCTTGGTATGATCACTTAAAGGAGTTCTTAGTAGATCGGGGTTTCGTACTTGGGGTAATTGATCCCACTCTCTTTACCAAAAGTGTAGATGGACATTTCTTTGCATGCCAATTATATGTTGATGATATTATATTTGGATCCTCTAACGTGAGTTTTGTAGATCAATTTGCCAAACTAATGACAAGTGAATTTGAGATGTCTATGATGGGAGAATTAAAATTCTTTCTAGGTTTTGAGATCAAGCAATATCATGAAGGGACTTTTATTTGTCAAGCCAAATATATTCAAGACATGCTCAAGAAATTCGATATGATCAATGCCAAACCATTACCTTATCCAATGCCAACAACCACAAATCTCTCTTTGGATCATGAAGGTATACCGGTAGACCCCAAACTTTATCGATCCATCATTGGATCTTTGCTTTACCTTTGTGCATCTAGACCGGACATTATGTTTAGTGTGGGTTTGTGTGCAAGATTTCAATCTAACCCCAAGGAAAGCCATATGATTGCGGTCAAGAGGATTCTTAGGTACTTGGTTGACACTCCCACTCATGGTCTTTGGTATCCATCAAACACAACTTTTGATCTTGTGGGATACTTGGATGCGGATTGGGGAGGTGACAAAGTGGATAGAAAATCAACCTCGGGTGCTTGCCAATTTCTTGGTAGGTCTCTCGTGTGTTGGTCTTCCAAGAAGCAAAATTGTATTGCCACCTCCTCCACGGAAGCGGAGTATATTTCCTCCGCAAGTTGTTGCTCTCAACTCTTATGGATGAGGCAATGTCTTAAGGATTTTGGAATTAAGATTAAGACAATGCCTCTTTTATGTGATAATGAGAGTGCCATTAAGATTGGTCACAGTCCGGTACTTCATGGCAAGACCAAGCATATTGAGATTCGGTATCATTTTATTCGGGATCATGTGGCCAATGGTGATATCTCACTCTCTTATGTCAACACTAAAGATCAACTTTCCGACATCCTCACCAAGCCTCTAGATGTGAAGAGATTCAAGGAATTGAGGAGTGAGCTCAACATCATATGTGCAAGCAATTTTAGTTGATTAAAAATCTTGCATACACACCCCTACTAGACTCTTACTTGGATTTAGATGCACGCATAGACATAGGGGGAGTGTAGCTCAATAAATGAGCCAACACTACCTCTATAATGCATAAATAAACAAATCATGCCTAAATGATCATTTTTTTAATGACATCATGTGCTTCAATGATGAGTCTCGACAATGCACCCAAGATACATCTTCGCGGTGTCATATCGAACATACTCATACATGGTGGCTACGGCCACCGCCAATTTTTCAATACGATATTCGTGTTCAAGTGTTCACTCATTGGCTCTTTCACTTGTTTTCATATTTCATGGGTATCCAATGTTGCTCATTTCGTTTTCTCATTTTTCTCTCCATTGGATACAAATGAAAACATCATATGCATGTCATCATTCTCATCTCATTCGTGCACATGGTCAAATAAAAATTGCTCTAAGAAACAAATTCCTGACAATGTTGTTAGAATATATTTCCTGAAAATTCTTGAATTAAAATATTGCTCATGTTATTTTTGTATTGTGTGTTGTGGCTTGATATGATGGGTAGGTTCATTTTTTTTTTTAAAAAAACACACGCTAGACCAGCCCAACCCACCTGCCAACAAAAAAAAACAAACACAAAACAAAAAACCAACAAAAAAACGCCCCACCCCGGCCCCTGCCGCCGCCGAACCGGCCCCAGGCCGGGCGCCAGTCCGGGGCGTTCGGCCCCTAGGCCGGCCCCGCCCTCCACCGCGCGCCGGCCCCAGGCCGGGGGCTTCGGCCACCCACCCGGCCTCGCTGCCGGCCCCGCCCCCTCGCGCTCCGGCCCCAGGCCGGGGTTCCCGCACGCACCCACCCCACGCCGGCCTGGCCGGCCACCGACCCGGACCCAGGCCGGGGTGGGCACTACACCACGCACACACGCACCTCCCCTCCACCAACCGCCCCCACTCCCCTTCTTCCTCCTCTCCACCCTCCATTAGAGCACCTTGGTGCTCTTGCCTCCCCCACCTCCCCCTCACCTCCCTAGCCCATCCCCACCGCCCAAATTCACGGATCCGCAAGCCCTCGGCCCTCTCCTCCCTCTCCTCCACACGGATTTCTCATTAACCCCTTATTGGAGGAGATCGGGACACTTGATTGCTTCGTGATTTTTGTGAGAAGATGGCTTCGAACTCGGGTAATTTTCTTTGGGGCTTTTCTATGGTTTAGGTGTATGTGAGTGCTCTCTATAGGTGTGCTAGTACTAGTGTTCATGTGCTAGATTTTTCTCCATCTAGTCATGCTAGGGTTCCTACCACTATGCTATATCCCGATTTGTTCATGACATGTGTTCCATCTCTTCTTATGCTATGCCATGTTCATGTTCCATGCTCCTCGTAGTCTAGCCCTAGTCCCATGATACTATGCTTCACCTCTCTTTGCACATTACATCTTCATGTTTGGCCATGGCTAAATACTAAAATTTTCCCATTATTGATACGATTGGTCTCTCATTGTGACATAATGTGTATGATATAACCTAAATATTTTTACATCCTAATGGCCTCTCGAATATTTTGTTTCACATCACACAATTCTATACACATGATATGTTAATATGCAAACACCCATAATATTGTGTTCACTAACTATTGGGCTAGTATTTCGTTTACCATGTCGTTGTCCAATTGATTCATGGCTTAATTTTTTTTCTCTCCTAAACAACGACCATGTGCACTCATTATCATGCTCCATATCCATGCATCATATGTTTCAGGTGATTCTCCTCCTCACAATGAGTCCGATGCCTCCCGCTCTCTCCGCCCTCGCACCTCTCGCAAGAAGAGTGCCTTGGAGGTTGCTGGTTCTACTCCCTCACGGAGACAGGCTCCCCCCCTTCCAATCAATCCGAAGGAGCCCGTGATCAAAAACTGGGGTGGCCTCAGTACCGCCGATTTTGAGGAAGCTAGGCTGAAATTTAATCCTTATGAGTTTGGTCAAAGCACGTGCTCGGATCCTCGGTTCTATTGCAAGATGCATCAAGTCATGCATGAATTTATTCTTGGCAAGCTTCAACACAGTCACGTGGATCAACAATACTTTGAAATTGAGTATGCTCGCAACAAGTGGCCTGAAGTTATGACCATCATGGACTTCCACAACCTCACTCCTCTCATGGGTGACACCCTTGCTCATCCGTACTCTCCAGAGTTGCTCAGGGAGTTCTACTCCACCGTTCACTTCACATCTAGAGGTCCCACGCGTCTCCCGCGTACATTGATATGGATGAGCGGTGCCTCCAAGTGTGAGGCTACCATGGATGAGTTTGGTACTATTCTGGGTATTCCCGAGTATCAGTTTGACTATGCATTTTATTTCCGCATTCATGGGGAGTCCAACAAGATTATGAAGGCCAAGGAGGGGCTTCGTCATTTCTATCCCGAAGGTACCGGCTCCATGCATATTCCTAAGATCAAGTTCTTCTCTGAGCATTGGTACATGATACACGCCATTCTTCGCAACACCATCAACGCCAAATTTGGTGAAAAGGGCGAGGTCCGCAAGTGGATGATCAACCTTCTCTTCCACATTGAGTCTCGGATGCAGGCAAAGAAGCAATTGGATGTACTGGACTACATGTGGCAGGAGATGCAGAATGTGGTTAAGGAAAAGCGGGTACCCATCTATGGCTCATATATTCAGCGTCTTATTGAGACCCGCATCCCAGAAGGTCTCATCAACAACTATGCCAAAGTGACTCCCAAGAAGAACATTCTTATGTATGATGCTCCCATTGAGACTGCTCATGAGCCAAGGCCTAAGCGCACCCGCACCGAGTCAGTTACTCGCCGCTCTCCTTCACCTTCTCCTCCTCCTGAGACCTTCAATCTTAAGAAGATTCTTCAGAAGATGAACTGCTTTTTCATTGATAAGCAACATCAGGATTATGCGGCTTATCGCAAAGGGAAGGCCTCTAGTCGCCGTCAGCGCGCCATCTAGACTGCTCTCAAGATTCCTCTTAGTCCTTCCAGCTCCGATGAGATTTCCGAGGAGAAGTGGAAGTCTAAGCATACTTATTGGTGTGGAGATGATGCTAGCTCCCTCGGCTCTTTTGCGGGGCCATACACCACCGCTGAGGCTAGCTCCAGTCAGGTTCCTCCAGAGGACTTCCATGAGGATGACGATGAGATGGGCGACGAGTGATCGGGTTGCATTTTTCTCCCTTTTTGGTGTATGATGCCAAGGGGGAGAAACACTCACGCATAGCATTGCATTTCATGCATTCATTTGCGTCTTATCTTCGTGATTTGCTTTCATCATTTTTAGTTGAAACTATTTGTGTGGTTTGTTGAACCTTGGTGTTATTGTAAGACTATGTCCTTAATTATCTATCGTACTCTCTATTATGCGTGTGACAATGGTTATTGAAGATCATAGCAAGACTATCAAGTTATTTCATCTACTCACTATTTCGATGTGTTGAAGCCATATTGAGGGTAGTTGTTATTCATAAGAAGAATGCTATGGTAAGATCTTCCTAGTGGTAAACATTATTGCTCACTTGTGTTCATACATGTGTATCTTCAATGGTAAAATCATGGTTGAACTAATTCTTGCACTTCACATAAATATGTTGTAGTCTCATCATCATCATGATTATCAAATATACATGTCAATTGTTATGGGCACACAAATAGGGGGAGTACGAATATATGTTAACTCTCTCACAAATAGCCATGCAAAATTATCTCTTATGCAAATCTGTATGTTGTCATCAAACATCAAAAAGGGGGAGATTGAAAAAACATAGTTTCTAAATCCTGTTTTGAGTGTTTGATTACAACATATATATGGACTAATGTGCTTTGCTAAGTGTACTCAGAAAATATCGACCCGTAAATATCATACAAGCTGCAGCAATAAGTGAGAAAAAGTTACGGGAAAAGATGAGGAAGAGGAGAAAAGAAACGGCGAAGAAAAAGGGAAAAGGGACGAAGAAAAAGAGGTGGCCGGCCTCCTGGCCGGCCTGGCCGGGCTCCAGGCCGGGCTGGCGCAGCCCCAGGCCGTCCCCACGCCGGCCCCAGGCCGGCCCCCAGGCTGGGCTGTTCGGGTGGGGGGCCGGCCTCGCCCCTCTGCCCCCGCCGGCCCCAGGCCGGCCTCAAGGCCGGGGTGCTCGGGTGGGGGTCCGGCCTCGCCCCCGGCCCACGCCGGCCCCAGGCCGGGCTGGCTGGGCGCTGGCCAGTCCCACGCCGGCCTCCACCGCATCCCACGCCGGCCCCAGGCCGACCCCCAGGCCGGGGTGGGTTTGGCCCGGCCCTGGCTGCCTCCTGGCCGGCCAGGCCGGCCCCCAGGCCGGGGTGGGGCGCAGGAAAGGGGAAATGCCCCCTAACGGCCGTATTTTCGACATGGGTATATATACGAGGTCTCCACTTACCTCCTAGCTTTGTCAATCTCACCCACACTTTCTCTCACCACCATTGATTGACCAAGCTCAAGCTCAAGAACAAGATCTCCACAAATCCCCAACCAAAGCTCGTGATACTTTGGGATTTGAAGGAGACACCCCCGATCTACAACTCCACCGAGTCAATTAGAAATCCACCCACTCATCCCATAGGGATCTTGCCATTCTTAGTTTATTGGAGCTAGGAATCTTGTTGCTCTTAGTTCATCGGAGCTCGGAGCCTTGTTGATATCCTCGGTGCTTTTGTGCCCGTGGATCTTGCTTCTCGGAGTCTTGGCGGCTCTCGGGATTTGATGAGGACCCTCTAATCTTGTGGAGTGTGCCTCATCCTTGTAAAGGTTCTAGTTGTCAACCTCAACGGCAACATAGTGATTCGAGCCTATCCACATCGGTGGAAGGTCTCGAAGGAGATACGGTGTGGCATTTGAGGCCTACTCGGTGTTCCACTTTGGTGGCACCGCACCGCTCCAACGGAGATTAGCTTCCATTGGGAAGTGAACTTCGGGATAAATCTCCGCGTCATTATGTTCGGTTATTCCTCAACTTACCTTTACTTGTTACTACTAGCTTAGTCATATCACTCACCTTGTGCTAGTTGTAATTGCTCAACATATAGGATTGTCCATCTAGTTGCATACTCTAGATAATCTATATTTGAGCTTTGCCTTGTTAACTTGAAAAAGAAGTTAAAATTTGTAGTTAACCTATTCACCCCTCTCTAGTTAACCTCTCGATCCTTCAGTGTGGGAAGCTTGTAGCGGTCCAAGTACTCTACATGGACCATGGCGCTAGGAAGTCGTCGGACGCGGAGGAATGTCGTAGATGGCGGAGGCGCACAGGTTCAAGGTGTGGCGGAGGGGGGGGGGGCGTACGGGGGCGCTCGGCCAGGAGCAGACGAGGATGATGAGGTCCATGCGGGGGAAGATAGATGCGCTCGTCTGGGACGAGAAGCACAAAAACCGAAAGGAGGGATGTAGGAGCGGTGGGCACTTGGTTGCAGAAGAAGAAAAAAAAGGTGCATGGGCATGACGCGTTTTTAACCGACTGTAGTTACAATTTGCTAGTAAAAGTGAGGAAAAAAGTGGAAGGAAAGAAAAAACATGAAATCATAAAAAAAAATACTAAAGGGATTGTGAGCTCTATTCTGGACCTGGGCCATTATGCAGTTCCATAATACTAATAGGCTGTGGCGCTATGCCTATGGCCAAGAGAACAAATAGAATTACGGTTTTGCTAAATCTCACTTGACTGAGATTTTCTCAGTCACTTTTGAGAAAAGTGCAACCGCAGTAAAAAAAAACGCAATAGCACTTTTCTGGACAGATTAGTGCAACTGGCGCGCGATTGCATTTTTTTAAACTATAATTGTACTTTTCTAAATTGATCGAGACTTAAGAATCTCAGTTGGACAATCCCATAGAATTAACATGGCCACGCATCTCCATTCCTCGTCTCTATCTCAACTCGTAAAGTGAATGAAATTGCAATGGAAGGTCAACGATCCACGTAACGTTTGATCCTCTGTAGATCTGAGATATTTCATAGTACTTACCACGTGGAAGGGAGCTCCCCTGTGGATGGACTCCACGCGTTCGTCGACACTGAGACAGATCTCTCCTACATTAAACTCGGCTCTGCCCACCTGTTGTCTGCCGACGCGGACTCGTGCTCCGCGTGGTTGGACTCCGGCCATGCAGCAAAGGCAAATCTACTCAGCTTGGTACATAATATAATCGGAGGAGCTAGCTGCCCCGTAGAAGAATCTCCGATCCGTCCGCTAGCTCTCGACTCCCACGCCACCTCTCTGCCGGCTACGCGCGGAGGTTCCAAGCCTCGGCCGGACTAGGTGAGTGCTCCAGCTCTTCTCCTACTCGAGTGATGCTAACAGGAAAGGAAAACCTGCTAGCTTGATCAGTTCAGCAAGCAGCAGATCATCCTCAACCCGGCGAACCCAGTCCAATTGCTGGGGGTATAGTACGCATAATAGTTCCTCTCGGTCAACACTCCCAGCTGAAAGGGAACCGAGGTTTGGCTCGCCTGTCCAAACAAAATAGGATGCTCCCAGATCTAGCGTCCATAGACGAGCTCTCGTTTTCCTTCCGTGCAAATCTGCCGATCTGATGCCCGAGTTTGCAGCTCCATCCATGCGCTAGGATCTCTCCGCTGCCTATAGGAGTTTGCTGCTTTGGTTTGTTTCACGCTAGCAGAGTATTTCTCTTCTTTTGTCTTCTCCTTCCTTAGCTACTGCCGTGGACTTTGATTTGCTTATGAGCTACGCACTCTCTCCCTCTGTTTCACAGTATAACGCTTACATTGTGAAAGCAGAGCAAGTAATTACTTGGCACGGAGTCTTTATCTATACCAAATTTATTACTCGAAAAAAAAATCGATACCAAATTTATGCATGCCTTCAACAGCAAGAACTTAATATATGTGATGATGATCTGGTGGTGCCTACTGGTTCGCAAACCGAGATTCAGTGTTCATGCTCATCATTCACACGATTGTTAATTTCTACATCAGCTCCTTGGGGTTTCTTTGTGCTTTCTCAAACGAGGTAGAAGGATTGCCTCTACTGCTAATAAAGCAGTAGCGCAACAAAGAGGCAGCCACTTATGGTTGCAGTTACTCTTTCTGGTCCCCTGCTTCATTCATATGTCCTTCCATGTTCATAAAAATGCCATGAAAATAGGCGGCCCCTTATAGTTTGGGTAATACAAATTTTGCTACAGAAACAATGGTTTATGAGGCAGATTTGGATCATGAAACCAAACCCAAAATTTATCAAATCGAAAATAATGTCAAACTTTTTTTGATGATAGAAACTTCATTTCTTTGCTATTTATTGTTCTTATGTTACTCTTTTTAACTAATTATTTGCGTCCCTGATGTATAAATGTGAATATCTTTATCTTCAGGCACCATGACGCTGCTCCAGGGAGTGGATCTTCCGACAATGGATCGTCCAACTATTACCATCCTTGGAGCAGCTTGCTGTGTAATGCTGTCTGTGTATTTCACAGTAAAGCTGGTCTCACAGCATATTTCCCACTGGAAGAATCCCAAGGAGCAGAAGGCTATACTCATCATAGTACTGATGCCGCCACTGTATGCGATAACTTCCTTTATTGGGTTTCTAGATATTAAGGGAAGCACAACCTTTTTCACATTCTTGGAGTCTATTAAAGAATGCTATGAGGCACTGGTGAGTCTTCATCTTGTGTCAATGGTTTTTTTTTTTCACCTGAAGTTGGTTATTTCACTGATTTTTTCCTTCAAATTTTATTTCAACTCTGCAGGTGATCGCAAAGTTTCTGGCATTGTTGTACAGCTACTTAAATGTATCTATTAGTAAAAACATTGTACCCGATGAAATCAAAGGGAGGATGCTTCATCATTCTTTCCCAATGACTCTTTTCATGGTATACTTATACACCATTGCATCTTCTTATGTAAAGCTTTTCTATATGCTGTGGTTGAATTTTGGTAGTGCAACCTCCACCATTAAGGAAGAAACTAAAAGGGGTCCTAGGTCCATGCCTAGAGATATCCATACTGAACATCACCGTATCTGAAGGATGATATATTGTTCAGTACTACTAAAATGGTTCATGGTCTGAACAAAAAGGTTTATCCATGCCATTAAGAAAGCACACATTCAGTTTGCAATATCTGGTTTTATTTAAGCGTGCACCTATGAAAGTCTTGCTTCAGTTTAAAATTGATTTTAACTTAAGTTTCTTCGCATATTATTCACCAGGTTTCCTTGTATGCGTGTACTTAAGGTGTTGTGTCTTGAATCTGTTTCAGTATCATCTCACTGTGGCATACTCCACCTATATATAACCTGCATATTTAGTCTTGAAGCTGTTAGAGACACTGTTACTTAAAGCTTTTCACCCTGTTCATTTACTCTTGATGTGTTCTTAAGTGACCAATATGCTTGTGTCTTTTTGTGCTTTGGCAGCCCCACAGTGTTCGGTTGGAGCACAAGACACTAAAGCAGTTGAAACTGTGGACCTGGCAATTTGTTGTCATTCGGCCTATATGCTCTGTTTTGATTATTGCGTTTGAGCTTATTGGGTTCTACCCCAACTGGCTCAGCTGGACGTTCACTATCATACTGAACCTTTCAGTCTCATTGGCATTATATTCCTTGGTCGTATTCTATCACTTGTTTGCAAAGGAGCTGGCCCCTCACAATCCTCTTGCTAAGTTCTTGTGCATCAAGGGGATTGTCTTCTTCTCTTTCTGGCAGGTAAACTGCGCCACCACCCCAGCTGAACCGAATTAAAACCTTCTTATGGATGTCTAGTTTTTCTGTGTATATGCCATTGATGTAATTTTACACCAGTTTCTGTTTTCATGACTACATCTGAACATTTGACTATGTCGAGCGATATTTGTGCGGCAATGTGGATGGTTTAGCTTTTTTACAATGATTTTGCATGAAGATTTCTTTTCTTACTGACTCTTTCAATTTAGTTAAGCATGAATCACCTTATTTTCTTGTTACAGTTTATAACTATTCAATTTAGAATCTTTCGTCTGCAATTTAAATTTCTGTGCATTGACCTGCGAATTTTGTTTTGGCAAATAAATCGTGATCTTATTTTTCGCAGGGCTGCGCGCTGGAGGTTTTGGCGAGTGTAGGGATAATTCGATCGAACCATTTCTGGCTGGACGTGGAGCACATCCAGGAGGCGATCCAGAACGCCCTGATCATCGTGGAAATGGTAGTCTTCTCGGTCCTCCAGCAATACGCGTACCACGTCACTCCATATAGCGGCGCCGGCAAGGCGAAACTCGAGAAGAAGAATGAATGAGTGTGCAAATGATCCACGTCTCGCAACATCCTGCGGCTATTTTTCATCCCGGGAACTTGGTTTCATTCAATAGGTTGTATTTCCTTCTGGAACACTTGTACTAGTAGAGTAGAGTTTGTCGTTATGGCTTGAACACTCTGAAAAAGCAAAACGAGACGGTAAGGATCATATGTGAATGCGGAATTACAGAATGCACGATGAAGACAATTCGGAGGTCTCTGAATGACCGGAAGCTGAATAAATAAATGGCTCTGTTTTTGCTGGGATCATCGTGTTGATGTTGTCTCCTGACTAGTGTACGCGGGGTCATGTGCAACTACTTTTTCTTTCCGTAAGATCAAGCTCTCTAAAAGCATCTCCAGTCGCGTTCCCTTGCTACCATCTGGATCAGCGCCCGGAGAAGTTCTTATGGCGTGGTGTCCATGGGGGCGTCCCTTCCCCACTCGGCGTCCCAACCAAAACCCACAAAGTTGTAGTTTCAGAAAATACTAAAAATACTTATGTTTTAGATTTAAATTATTACATATATAGTTTACGAATGGCTAAAAATAAAAATAAAAATATTCATACAATCTAAAATAAAAGTGCACTATGTCGCCGCTAATCCTTTGCGAGCCCACAAATATGGCGTGGACGGGGCGCCGGAGACGGCGCAGGTGGGGGCGAAGGCGACGGCGGGAGCGAGGCGCCGGAAGCGACGCTGGAAGAGGGGGTTGCGGGCGGCATCGGTGGGCGAAAGAACAACGTAGCGAATGGCAGAGAGAGGCGGCGGAGCGCAAGGCGGTGTTGACGGGGCGCAAGTGGACAGAGGGGCGATCCCTTTGTGAGCGTTTTGTGTCGGTGGCAGGACGGGTCCGCGGCGCGGAACGACTCATCCGGAGCTCTCACGGGAGCCCGTGGAAGGTGCGGGGTTGGGCTGGGTTTGCCGGACGGGAATAAGCGAGCGTCTGGACGGGAAGGCCCAATGGAACGCGCGAGTGGCCGCGTTCGGAGGCCGTCCGGATGGGAAGAATGTTGGGGCCGTCCTTTGAGGGGCACGACTGGAGATGGTCTAAGACATTGTATACTGGCCTCTCTGAAACGATGCATCTACCTGAACATACTAAGCTATCCGAGAGATTGAGACTGAGTCAAAGCTGATTTACATGAAAATACTAGCTGTTTCTCGTCCAAAAAAAAGAAAAAAAAACTAGCTCTCTGAGACATGTTAGCACAACAGCCAGGTAAAAGAACTTCAATTTTGCTCACAACGCTCTTATCTCCTACAGTACAAAGAACTAGTAGGCTTTGGCGCGTCGGCACGACGCGCCCGTGGGGATGAATATTTCAATTGTTTCGTACAGAACATTAGTTAGTAATTCATTGCATTCTTTAACACTATGCGGTTGATTGATGCCATTTTAATCGGTAGTATTGGATATTCTATATAGTTGATACTTAAGTCCTAGATAATGTTGTATTGGTTTTACATTACATGATATATGTCACATATTTTGCATTTGCGTGTTTTAATAAATGAATCGATGGTTGCACTCCTTCCCTCCGAAAAATAAAATAAAAATTTCTTTTGTTCTAGAGACTTGAGGTACTCTTCAGCTCCTACTTTTGATATTTAATAAAATTTGGAAAATATAATATTTTATCTTAAGCTACAATCAAATTTTGACTGTTAGTATTTTTTTTCTTGGATAGAGAACGCATACATAATAGCGTATACATGTGATGTGGTGACGAAACAGAAGACATATATATTTTTCTTTTCCATTTCTAAAAAAAAGACATAAGCCATAAGTCCAGGAGAACACACACTATGTGGACACAACACACTATTTTTTGTTCTCATAATCGCATGATCCTATGATATTGATCAACATAATATCATAGGGATTAGGTGATTATATGAGACCAGTTAGTTAGTTATAGTTGTAGTAACTTAGACAATGTGTGCCAGTAAGTTATAGTTGTAATAATTGTGTTGATAGTTGTCAAATTATACAATAGAAATCCTAGGCTTACGGATGAAACCTGTATGATTCCTACGGACGGACGTGTCCAGCCCCGATTAGTTCGCAACCCCCCCCCCCCCCCCCTTTTTTTTTTACTTGGGCCCACCCTCGATAATATCCCTCACCCGCATCTAATTCCATAACTTTCTGTATGTAACTTTTGGCCCGTGCGTGAGCATTACTCTTTATACACCTAGGCGATCAAAATCTTGTTCATGTAAAACAGAAAACAGACACACCAAGTTATCTACTTGTAAGCATAAATATATTTCTTCATATTTCTACACCCTTTGACTTATAATATTTTCTAAAGTTGTATGATAATACACTTCTTTATTGTTGTATTTATAGTCCTTCTCTAGTATAGAGATGTTAAATTTCTGAATTTGGGGGCCAACACGGTAACACGTATGAGATGGCATTGTAACATTCCACCTTGTATGATCTTTATTTCACTCTGCTTTCAAAATTGTTTCGTTCATTTTTCATTTTACTTTGATTGCTATTACACGGTTGTATTTCTGACGAATTTTTTGCTTGGTGATTTTACATTATCTATAATAACAGAATTTTGTGGTATCATTTCTTGTTTGTATTTACACGGTAACTTTATTTTTTAGTTGTTTGGAAAAAATAGGTTTATAATTATTAAATTACTAATTTAGTAATAATAAGAATTTCAACGTGGTAAATAATCAGTTTATCTCCAATTAGCATGTGCAATTGCTCTAAATCCTTCTAGCACCGGCTAAGTGTCTTCTCTCAATTACTCTCACGGTCCTCCCTTATTTTCCTTTTTTTCTTTGCAAGTAACATAATCTAAATACACTGGCTTAGGAAATGCAAATAATAAGAAAGATTCCCTAATCAACGTGTCTGTTCTCACTGAAAGAGGCCACGTAGAGGGCCGGGAGGCAGGTAGGCAGCCCAGCTGAAAAGGCACACGCTCTCCAGACTCGACATCGCCCTGTTTCCCCTCATCCAGTCCGCCGCCGCCCACACTTCCTGCTCACGCTCCCTCTGCTTCTGATTGGGTCACTTCGGTCATCTGTTCCGAGCTCGCCGGCGCAGTTCGCCCCGCATCCCAACCACCTCACCGTCCCCATCTGTTCCGCCTCCAAATAGCCCTCCTCCATCGCCTCCTAGCGTGACGGCGCGGCGAATCTCCCTACACCACAAGCGCCGGAGACGAGAAGCCATATAGCGGTAGCATTCTGACGGTGGCGCGGGATTGGGTCTGGGCGCAATGAGCAGGGGCGCGGAGATGGATGGAGAGAAGGTGCACGCCTGGTCCAGATCCAGCACGACTTCACGGAGGAGGATGAAGACGAGTGAGGAGCATTGGTCGCCGCGGCGAGGGCCGTGACCCCAGGTGCGCGGCGGCGCAGGAGCTGGTAACACCTTCGAATTCAACGCAGCAGGTGGCACCGCCCAAGCCCGTATGTCACTGTTAGCCCCCTGCAATCCTGCACCTCTCTGTGGTGGCGCGTCGGGGACAAAAGCCTCGTGGCGTGGCGGGACCGAAGGGGCTCAATGGGTATGCATCATCTCTCCCTCCTTGGCTTGCACGAGGGCTGATTTAGTTCTTGCCATGCCTTTCTCAGCTTCTCTCATCGTCTTTTCCTTGTCTATGGAGCTCTCATATTTTCCCCAATTTATACTGTACTACTTAACAGGAAAAACTGCACAGTCATTTGTCCCAATTGTTACTCCATTCTCGTAAGGGATTTGCTTGTCTGTATGGATTTAAAACTACCGATTTGCTCCTCCATTTTCTAAAAATTGAACACTGGCTGATTGTAAGAGGTAACACTACAAAAAGTTAAGCTTGGCTCAGCTTGCTTGCTTGCATGTGTGCGTGTCGTGCTCATACAGGGTGTGATCATGTGATGTGCTTCCTTGCACGTCGTGCTTGCTTGCATTCTTGTAATGGATTTGCTTGCTTGCATGTCGTGCTCTTACAGGGCTGTGATGTGCACGGTTGTGCTGCTGCGCCAGCAAGGTAGTGCTCATACAGGGCTGTGATGTGCGCTCATATATACTGTACACGGCACCATATCGCAATGGAGGTAGTGCTGGTGTGTGTGGCCGTGCTGCTATATCGTGAGGTACGGTTAAACACTTATACAGGCGCGTGGTGCATGGCTTGGTGGTCTTAGCAACGACTTGCAAAAAGATTGGTGAGAGGTGAGTGCCGAACCTGGCAGCGCCATGAAGAAGTACCATGTTTCTGTGCTCTGCATTTCTCATGTTCTTCCATTTTTTGTGATTGAATTTTTCTAGTTTCCTTCTTTGTAGCTGCATCAGTGACATTTCGAAGAAACGGTATGGTTTGGTCAGAAAGGGATTGAAATTATCTCAACCTTCTTTGCACAGTTGAATCTATTATCTTTTCTGTAGTGCCGTTGAATCATTTTTATTCCTTTTTCTGCCAATAAATCTTTGACAAATTGATGAACCAGTAACGTTTGTTTTGGAGCAATGGATTACTATTAGATTTAGATGCAAACCAAAGTAACATGTGTTTGCGCTTGACTTGTGCAAAAGATTGGTAAGAGGTGACCACCGGCATTAGCGGCACCATGAACACTTCAGTTCTCATTTTTCGGCCACTCTTATGCAATTAAATTGAATATGTTTTCTTCCCTTTCTTTAGAGTTGAATATGTAATATTTTGATTGGACCAGTATGGTTCTGTTCGTTCAATGGATTATATTATATATCCCCTTTTTTGCAATTTAATCTAGTTTTTCCTCTCCTTTTGCAGTTCAATCAATTATCTTTCTTTTTGCTGGGATTGATGGATGAACCAGTAGGTTCTGTTGGAGTAATGGATTACTATTAGATGATGTAAATCGAAGAAAAAAGTGTTACCATATTGTGGTAGCACACTGTTAATTAGGACCTCTGGTACGTACTGTGATTGCAACTAATTTCAGCTTGTAATTAACTTTTGTAATTAAACATGATGATGCAAATCAAATCTGAAATATGTATTTAATTTTTTTTTTATTCTTCATCAACTAAAAACTCGGAGGTTATCACGTGTGTTTAATTATGTTAATACTTCATCAAATTAAGAAACCAGAGGTTATTAAGTGAATGATTTCATTTTCTTTCCTATGCTAGCAGGAAGGAACCGGCTGTAGGCAGCAGACTTCAAAGGGAGTACCGGTCACTGGCCCGACCAACCGGTTGGCTACTGGGAGCTGGCGGGGTGGAATGAGGCGGCAAAGCGGGCTGTAAAGGGCTGACCAAACGAGTTTTTCAGGGTTATAAGCAGGCTTTACAGGGTCTGAAAAAGCCCTCCTTGGCCCGAATGTATAAGCGAATAGGAAAAGGCCAGTGAGGTGCTTGGGTGGTGGGGCAGACTCGGAAAAGTAGATAGTGACAGGCAAAGCGTTGTGACTCGAGGAAACTTGCAAGCTTTATTATAGTCGGTATATACGACGCCAAGGGTACAGCGAGCCCCCGATGAAGGCACGATGCTTTTAGTTAGTTAACTTCAGGATCACATCGCTGGAGCAGCATGTCTGAGTATGTAAGAGCATCCACAGTGGGACGTTTATTCACAGGCGGTGCTAAATAAGAGTCAAACGCATAAATAAGAGTCCGACACTTAAAAAAGTAGTACAAAATAATGCTACTAAGCGGTAGGCGTTTACTGCATGGAGTAACCAACTAAATAAGCGCCAGTTTTAGCGTCACCGCGTTGTGGATGCTCTAATGTACTCAGCACATACATCTATAATTATCCCATCTACAGTAATGTTTCATCTGGAAAAGAAACTGATACCTCAGTGTTTTTTCCCCTTCCATTTCCATTTAGCTAAACATGAATAATAGTACTTGCTCATCTCCCGTGTGTTACTTCAACCTCAGAAAGCTAATGTTGTGCTTCTATTCGCTTTGTTAATCCTAGTGAATAATGGTGGCGTACTTCAGTTGTGATCATACCCACAGCACGCTTTGCCTGATTTGACGACTGTGAAATATGCTTCACACTTGTTGGACAGCCGGCTTGAAACTTGATGCAATTCCCAAATTACACCCTCGCTGATTTGATCAGGGAAGTTCTAATTTTTTTTTTGCCGTCGATGAACGAAACAACTAATGGTGACAATGGCAGCCGCGCCCACAACCCGGTCCTGCAGACTTATGATCCAAAGAAACCGAGACGGCCACATCCTTGATGTAAAGCGACACCGACAGGGCCGTATCGCAGACGCCTCGGCCGGTGAACCTCCGGCCGCAGGAGCCGAAGTCGTCCACCGCGAACGACAGCGCCGACGACGAGTAGAGGAGCACCTGCGCTGCCGTGTCGACGAGCTGGGCCAGCGACTTGGCCGCCTTGGACTCCGGCTCTCTGCGCACCGTCGCCAGGTACACCGCCAGCGCCTGCAGAGCTGCGGATATCAGGTTGGCGGCCAGGGAGTACCTCAAAGAGCTGTAGTCGCTGTAGGAGACCGTAGTGCTCGCCGGAGCAGTGGGGCTCACGGCCGCCGAGGCCGCGGCGGAGGCCATCGTGACCGTGGATGCCACCGACAGCGCCACCGTGGCTATGCGGAGCACGAGGCTGGCCGCGTTCGGCATGTCGGACTTGTCACGACATGCGAAGGAAGTAGTTCAGTTGAGAGTTCAGACTCGAGAGCAAAGTACAGCTGCGACAACACCTCGGGTAGGTTCAGCGAGTCAGTTTCCACTGGGCACTTTTTTTTTTTTTTTGCTTGGCTGTGAGTAGGTGCATGTGCGGCTGTGCGCTCATGTGAGTTGTACAACTTACAGGTACTGTACAATTATATGGTGAGCTAAGATATTTCAATAATAAAAAAAAAAGCTAAGATAGTCGATCATTGACTTAAACTCGGTGTTCTATATTCCCGTAAGTTGGTCTGATCGATCACACTTAGCAAACAAAATCACTTGTCAATTATCTGCTTGTCTAGCTCTCATTGATCACTTGGGTACTACGACTAGCTGCATGATTAGGAAGGTGGTTCTTGCATCTAGTTTCTGAAACAATGCAATGCACTAATGACACGACGGATACATAGAAAAAAAATAAAAAAAATCCCGCTACAGAGTTCCAGTCTTTCCAGCAACAACATAGCCACCACTAAGACAACACCTGATATCCAAATACTCCATAAAGACGCCTCCAAAAAGAAAACAGTGCATCAACGTTGTCGTCGCTCGATCGTAGATTTTGGATTTTTATCTTGATAATTCCTTCTCTCAAAACAATATCTTCAACAAGTTCATTGCCAGGCACAAGCAATTAAGCCCAGACCTTGGGTTTTCACCCTAAAAGGTAAGACATTGAACTTCACATGTCCTGTCGGCTACGAGCTCCGAAACTCCAAGCAAGTTACTCGACGCGGTAGGCTCCAATCGTCATTACTACTCATGCAATCTCGGCTTCCATGAAATTTTCTGCCTCTGACTTCTTCATGGAGTAAAATATCTCCTGATGGCAATATATAGCAGAGCTTCACGTTGCTACCTATAAGCATGACCGGATTCCACCTGATTCAGCAATCTCCAAGTATAACACGCCCATGGGAGTTCGCCGGTAGAGCCATCCGGAATCCGCCACTCCGAACAGAGCATAAAGGACAGGCATGGCGCAAGAGGAACCCTAGGACCGTCGCCTTTATTGAGCACATTAGCAGCCCCCCACGCCGCTGGCCAGCTTCCAGTGAACAGATTAAGCGGACCAGACACATATGATAGCGAAAGGAGGAAGGCTACAATGCACCCTAGGAATGCGTAGGAGCGCCATCGTCGTAGGTTCTGCGTCGTCGCCCCCGACCAGCACCGCACGTCCGCCCCTATCAGTCTCATCAATGCCTCCTTGCAGCGCACCGATAGACACCACAGATGGGCGAGCGCCGCCGCCCCACAGCCAGACCTCTACCTGCGTGCCAAGAAAGCGAACCCCCTGCATGAAAGGAATCCGGCAGGCTACGCAATCCCGCCCGCCATTGGCAGACATGGCGTAACCGCCACCGCCGGCGCTGACGACATCAATGGCCGGTGGGGGAAGATTAGGCATCGGCCTTCTAGATCGGATCGGGGTCCTCCGGAGCCGCCCTCGTGCGGGCGACCTGGGAGTTAATCTCTTCGGGATGGATGGAGAGAGGACTCCAACAACTTTTTGGATGTGTGCTTGTCTTGGCCGAAGGTGGCCGGAGATGGGACATCGGTTAGGCGGCGGCGGAGAGCTAGTCCCCCTAACACTACCCCCGAGAGAGATGGTCGTTCCATCTTTGACGGTACTTTTGTAGTTGTTTTCCTATAGCCAAATTAATGAACTTAAATAAATTTGGGAGCTAATTTCACTTCCCCAGCCTTTGCACACAACCATATATGCACGAGTATCAGGATTTTTATTTATTTTGGTTACAAACCAAGCCTGACCCCGAGGATAAATTTCATGAGTATCAGGAAGGCCTGGTACTCAAGTATAAATAGGAACCTAAATTCGCGTCTATGAGGATTGAACTTGGGTGTTGAGCTCTGTGATGACCCAGCACACCACTGCATGTGTAGTGCGCAAGTCGGTGACATAATACTCACAGAAGGACTTATCCGTGAATATTACATCTCTCAGAGTGGTACAACAGAAACACATCGGGTCCAAGCAAAGCTATAGGATACAAACTTCATTACAAAATCTTGGGAATCTCTTTGATGTATCAAGAAGATCTCCAGCAAATGAAACATTAGAAGAAGCAATTCGAAGCTCCAAGCTGGAGAAGAACTCTAGCTCAGAACTAAATCCACTACGGCTGATGTCATCCCTAATCTATGGCTTATAATAGCTAATTCCAAGAATGGTCTCTACCCACACCTTGATAGCTTCTCCTCCTCCAGCGTTGTTGATGACGATGCTTTCCTGGCTAAGAAGAGACGACCCCCCTAGCTTCCTTAGACATCGATGGCTTCTCGTTGACGACTTCCATAGGCTTCAACTCTAAGCAGGGGTCAAATGGGAACGAATGAGTAACGAGCGTTACTCAGCAAGTTCATGATATACAGTGGGTAGTTTGATGCACTAACTACACCTTTGGACTCAAAAGAGCCATAAGCTAATGCAGGTTTTCGTAAGTCTTTCTTCAAGAGGTTGTTTTTAATTCTGAAAACTATGCCCGCTAGATCTTCACAGGACTAGAACTTCATGGAGTTGCCTTTCCTGCGGCATTCGCAGCTCCTTCCTAGAACAGGGGGTAACATGCCACATCCTTTTACACTCTGCAGAGGTGCGTTACTTTACCCATGGGCGACCAAGACCATGTTGCACAACCAGGCTCCAGATCCTGTCCACTCCCACTCAGGTGTGGGGCCCGGTTGTTGGTCCAAGACAAACCATGCTTCTCCGCACAACACATGCCCATCCATTTCCACCAGCAGGTTGAACCCCTGATTCCACCCCTCACGATGGATATCTAGGCGCCCCTGGCAGACCATCATAGACACCAGAATCCGTGAGAATTAAGGGATCCCACCCATGTGCATGTAGTCTCGCAAGACCTACAACGTACGTCTCTGGCAGCCCGTTGACATGCGAACGAGAGAAGATCACAGCTGACTTACTCCCCCGTAGAAGACCCATGGTTAACGCGGTATTTACGGCGCAAGAATCCTGACGGCAGTTGATGTTAATTCCTAGGTAATACGTTCCCATGCAGATGGAACCTTCCTTTGACCTATTCATCTTACCATGGTCCCATCCGCCCACCAAACAGAACACTACCACCCGGGTAGTCATTCAATTAGTCATATTATTATAAAATAGGATCATGCATTCTTTTGAGCATATGTGGTAATACGATAGGATTTTTGCAAATAGTTCGTTATGAAATACTGCAAAGGATATGAGCAAGTGATGAACTTGCCTGAGATTGAAATAACCATAATAATCCATGTCTTCAGGTTCAAGGGTCGCGTAGAAAATCACGACATCTGAAAGAAAGCAAAGTAGTCCTGGTAAGGACTACAGAAAAAGATGGCAAGATGATACATGCATAGTAATGATATGCATCATGAAATACCCTGGAAAACACCCCAGCTTAGAAGTGTAAGCCACGTTTGATACGATATCTTAATCACACAGGTTTTAGGTGAAATGCTTCATTACTTGTGGTGATGTGGTTATTACTTCTTTTATACTTACATGTGTTTCACTTTTACTTAGCAAACAATTGTTATCACGTTTAAGTAGAAGTGTTATCACATGATTAAACGAGAAAATAATACATATGGAAAACAACTATTGAAAAGATAATACACATGTTTGATTCTATGTTTAAAAATGTAGAACTAATGACAAAGAGTTTAATTGAAAAATGATGATTTAATACAACTAACTCTATCATCACAATACTTGTTAATGATTTGTGATGATAGGTTTAGTAGGTGTGAAAACATGAAGTTTTATTAATAATTTAAATAATGTTGTGGTAATAGTTTCTGGTTATAATAGAACATTATAGAATTTCAATATACTATAAAAAACAAGTTTGTAAGTTAAATAAAATGATTTACAATTGACATATTTGAGTTATGAATGTTTTTCTCTTTAATTTGATATATCATTTGAAGTTTTTCTGAAAAGATTTGAATAAGATATTAATTTATTAATTTTAATTTATTAAATGGTTAGGAAAAATATTGTACACGTGAAAACTTGGTCAAATGACTATGAAAACACCATATATGATTTACACATCTCATTTGGAGCATTTTGGTATATAACTTGTATTTTTCTGATTTTATGAATTATTTATTATTTTTCTCAATTTTAAATGATTTAATTTAAATTCAAAATATTTAATTTTTAAAGTTTATCAAACATTTTTGAAAATTTCATAATAATTTAGATTACATTTTTTTGATTAATTTGGTATATTAGTTATATTTTTCTGATTAATAGAATTAAAGTTATTGATTTATTAAGTTTAATTATTTTGTGTTATTATTTGACTGACATGTGGGGCCCACTTGTCATATTCGATTTTAAATAAAAAATAAAACAAAACGAAAAAGGAAAATCTTCCCGGCGTCACGCTGACGTCAACTCTGCATCGGCAGTGGAGGGGATTTCTCCTGTAGGTTTTCAATCTGGCGATTGAGTACGAATTGGCCCGATTCGTTTATTCATACCGCTAGAGGGGAACAAGGGGAACCTAGTGGTGGCGGCGCAACCACGAAATGGTTGCCGGAAGGCTGCCGGCGACGAGGTTTGCGCTGGCAGAACGCAGGTGACGGAGGCAGGATGAATTACTCGATGAAAATACAAATTGGAAGCACTGGGAGACTCCTCAGCTCACCCTTAAGCTCATGGAAGAGTCGAGGAAGCGAGGCGAGGTAGAAATCGACGGCGAGGTCCATGGAGGCCGGAGACAGAGAAGAAAAGGATCGGCCAAATTATCCGGTTCTACCACCTCCCGGCTTGCGAGATTCATCAAGGAGATAGAGGAGATGATGACGCATCTCCCGATGGCCTTGAATGCTTCAGAGGTGGTCGGAATGGACGGCGGTGGCCGACGGCCCGACGAACTAGGGTTTTGGTTTGCACGAAGCAGAGAGCGAGCGAGAGAGAGAAAATCGAGGATGGGGAGGTAGAGCTCGATGCGTACGCCTCTGTGGTCTTATCCCCGAGGGCAGGGAGGCACACATGAGGTGGCATGGCGACGACACGCACAACGTCCTACCGTCAAAGGTTGAAGATAATGATTTTCACATAACCCCCTATAACTTTATATAATTTATAGTTTAGCCCTTCTGTCTTAAAAACTGTAAAGAAACCCCTATTTTCAGGGCCTATTTGCCAACATAAAAATTAATAAAAATCATATTTGGAAACTTTATCAAATTTCCAATCTCACCATGTTTTTCTGTTTCAATTTTGAGCAAGATTTAATTTTTATACTTAGGGTGCTCCATTGAGGGGTTTTTGTTATTTTAAATCCATTTCAACTTCAAATGGGTTTTAAACTTCTTTCATAAATACTAACATATGAATATGGCACAACCATCATGTTATTGAAATAATGGTGAACAATTTTAGATATTAATCTTTCAGAAAATCATTTGGTAAAACTAGTTAGTAATATTTCTATGCACTATCATGAAAATCACCCAGTATGGAATTTTATTCCATTTCAAACCAAATGATTTTAATGGGTGAAGAGATTTGTTTTCCTATATGATACTATGTAATTTTCATAATTGAAACTCTTCATAATTTTGATTGACATTTTACTTAGGTGAGTGCAATACTTGTTTTCCTATATGATACTATGTAAGGATGAATATGCTGTTATACGTCTTATTGAAAGTCTTGTTGTTAAATATAAATTATCTCCTGATGCTAAGTTTGCCACTTCTCCTATTAATATTAGGGATAAGGATTATGATTTCTCTCTTGATTTATCTTATATATCTATTGTTGATAAAGAACCTGTTTGTGATACTGAAAATGAAAGTGCCATGAAACATATGAATGAGCTCTCCTCTTTGAGTAGTTTATTCTCTGATGATCTTAAGAAACGTAGCTACTTTGTTACTAAAATATTCCCTCTCTCATTAAAAGATGAAGCTAAAACTTGGTTTAATAATTTGTCTCCTGGATCTATTGATAGTCCTATTGGTTTTGTTAATGCTTTCTTTCAGAAATATTTTCCTGCTAGTGCTCAACATGTCGCTTTACAAAATATATTTAATTACCAGCAACTGGAAGAAGAGAAATTGCCTGTATCTTGGGTATGGTTCTGTTCTTTAGTTAGGGCTACACCTAGGCATAAGCTAGAAGATAATAAACTTCTTGATATATTCTATAATGGACTAACTGTTGAATCTAGGACATACCTGGATAGTTGTGCTGGTTGTGTTTTCATGCAAAGAACTCCAGAAGAAGCTGAGGAATTAATGGCTAAAATAAGCCAAAATCATGATGATTGGACTATGGTTGAGCCTGAGCCGACCCCTACTCCAGTACCTACTCCAACACCAACACCCAAGAAGAGGGGAATGATTGAATTAAATGATGAAGTGATGAGATAGCCAAGAAATCTCTTAAAGAGAGGGGTATTAAATCTGAAGATGTGAAGAATCTTCACCTATAGAAGAATTATGTAAGCCAATCCCTCACTCATCACCCATTGAGGTACACTCTCTCCAATATTTTGACAGTAGAGATATTCCCTATAGTAAACCATCTGATCAATGCTTAGATGAATTTATAATTATGTTATTAAGGAAGATAATTTTAATATGAGAGTGCAAAATCACCTAATGGAAAACTCTAGAGCTATTGATGATTTGCATGGTATTATAGAAAGAACCTGTAATGATGTTAAAATGCTTGTTAAACATTTTCAAATGGTTCAAACACAAATTGATCAACTTGCTAAAGTGCAAAAAGATTTGCTAGTTAATGCTTCTAAAGAAAAACATGCTTATGAAATAAGAACTAGAAGTGGTATTGCTACACAAGATCCTTTATATCCTGAGGGACATCCTAAAAGAATTGAACAAGATTCTCAGCAAACTAATAATGATGTTATTCATACTAAGAAGAAAAAGAAGAAGAAACATAAAAGTGTTGTAGAATCCTCTGAACCTGCTAAAGATCCTAATAGTATATCTATCTCTGATGCTGGAACTAAAAGTGGTAATGAAAAGAATGATGCTTCTGATAAAGAAGAAATTGAAAAGGAACCTGAAAAGCAAACTAAAAATACAAAGTATACTAAGGAAGATTTTATTGCTAATAAACATGGTAATGAGAGAGAACCTTGGGTACAAAAACCAATGCCTTATCCTAATAAGAAACACAAATCAAAGGAAGAAGAACACTATAACAAGTTTTGTGAATGGATGAAACCTTTGTTCTTGCAAATTCCTTTAACTGGTGCTATTAAATTGCCTCCTTATGCAAAATATATGAAAGATATTTTCTCTAACAAAAGGAAGATTCCTAATGATGAAATTTCCACTATGCTTGCTAATTATTATTTTAATGGCAAGGTTCCTAAGAAGCTTGGAGATCCTGGTATACCAACTATTCCCCGTTCTATTAAAAATAATTATGTTAGAACTGCTTTGTGTGATTTAGGAGCCGGAGTTAGTGTCATGCCTTTTACTCTCTATAAAAGACTCCTCCTAGAAAAGTTGATACCAACTGAGATATTTGTGCAAATGGCTGATAAATCTACTGCTATTCCTGTGGGTATATGTGAGAATGTTCCTGTTCAAGTTGCTAATAATTGTCTCATATTAACTGACTTTGTTATGATGGAAATGCCTGAAGATGACAATATGTCTATTATTATTGGAAGACCTTTTATTAATACTGCAGGGGCTGTTATTGATTGCAATTAAGGAAAAGTTACTTTTAATGTTAATGATAAAGAGCACACTGTTTATTTTCCCAAGAAGATTGATAGAAAATATGGTCTAAATTCAATTGAAAATATTGAGACCATCAAGATTGGAGAATTTTATTATCCCATTCCAGCACCACCAAAAGAATATGAAATTATTATGATTGGGACTATGCCCATCAAGGTTGAGGTAACATGAGTATTTAGTGAGAAACAAATTTTTGTTTCATATAAAATTATTTTGGTAGGAAGACTTGATCACCCTTGTTAACAAACTAACTTTGAATGAAGAGGACAATGTTTTCACTATGTTTTCACCTTCCCCATTATGTTTTCACCATGTTTACTTCTATTATCACATTATTACTTGATCACAATCATGTTTTCCACATTCCTTATGCATGTTTTCCTGATGTTTTCACTCTGATTTCTGATGGTATACATGTTTTCACCATTCATACTTTTGTTTTCACCACTACCACCTTTGTTTTCTTTGGATATTCTTCCATTAGAGTGTCATAGAACCTCTGTAGTGCTGGTTTTGTTTTTTTTCCACCTTTTCACTTTTGTTTTCCTGGTTTTTATTAATTATTGAAATTCTGGAAATACCTCAAAAATAAAGTTTCTCGAAAAATTCCAGAAAAATTATAACAATTTTTTACGTAAAAAATGAGGGAGAAAGCCACCTGGGAGGCCCCAGGGGGACCCACCAGTCTGGCACACCATAGGGTGGCGCGGCCAGCCCCTGGTGGCGCCAGCACATGGTGTGGGCCCCCTGGCCCTCCACTTACTCTCTCCACTGCCAAAGTCTTCTCTCTCACCTCACAAGCTGAAAACATTTCCGGGAACCCGTGTTCTTGCTGTTCTTCCTCTGGATTTTCGATCTCCCTTTCAGCCCATCATTTGTGCTGATATTTGGTGTGTTTGATCTCCGGTATGTGACTCCTCCGATGATCCAAGTAGAATTTTGTTTAGTGAAGTATTTCTTGAGTATTTTGCCACAGTAGGTGACAGCTTATGTGAGTTTGTATTCTTGATTTGAGTAGAAATAATGTAGTTTTGATGTATGTTTAGCTCTCATATAAGTCCCTATGGTAGTTTCCACCTTATAGTTGCTTGAAATTAATTTTGGTGATGATTGTTACAAAATTTCAGAGATGGAGCACAATGCTTATCAACTAAACCAGCATGAGTTGGAGTTGCTTGAGGTCATGCTCGTGCACCGCGAGAGAGGGTGTTCCCATCGATTTATCTGTGTCGGGAATTTATGCAGATTACAGGAATTCTGCAGGATTTCAACACCCTTGTGCAAAATGCAGGCTTGAACCGTTTCATTGAGGATGAACCCATCCAATATGCAAAACTAACTATGTCTGTGGTGCAGGATTTTCGTTTCAAGTGGTCCTCAATTAACCCAATGGTCCACTATAAAATTTATAATAAAGCTGTGAGCCTGCCTTTTAGTGTTTTTTGTGCAGCTATTGAAGTACCCGAGTGGGGGTCTTGTGAGAAGATAAGTGGGCAGCCAAAACCACTGCTGGATTTATATGGAGAGATTTGCCAAGGCAGAAGCTTCACATGGGAGTGTGGTAAAATTCGATAAATCCAACTCCCTAGCAGTCGATACTTTGCCTACTTTATTTCTAAATGTGTGTTAGCTAGAAAAACTGCCAGCAAGCTATCTGTTTATGATTTCGCGTTTATTGCAGCTTCCTTGAGTCATGATAGGTCTTATAACTTTGGCGCTTTGATTGCTTACCGTCTCTCACATAACCGTGAGAAGGGCGGAGTTTGTGGAGGTCTTATTGCCTCGCGCTTGCTAGCTTTGCATGGTTTGGAGCCACACCATGTAGACATGCAGTTTCCTATAGAGAGGCTTAATCTTGTTTCCATGATTCAAAATAAGTTTCTTTCTACCCATGCTCACTTGCACAACTTATCCTTTGAAATAACTTTCTCCAAACAATCTAGGTGGAGAGTTACTAAAACTGTTAGGGAAGTACTTTTGCCTGCGCACCCTTTGTTTGATCTTAATGGCAGGCAAGGATGGGAGCTTTCTGAGAGCGAGCTGGAGACATACCTTGAGTATCAACCCCAACAAGGGGAGGACACCGGAGAGGGGGACGATGGTGATTTCGTCCAGCCATATGACGCCATAGGGATTCCATATCAGCACCCGGCTATGACTATGCACCCGCTGCATAATCTTCCTCTTATGCGCCCGAGTACGACCACGCGAGAGGTGACCCACCACAGTAGGGATACTTCACGCGCCATGATTTATCTCCACTTAGGCCAAAATCCTAAGCTTGGGGGGAGGTATACCGACATCACACTCATTTACATATCATGTTTCTGTCGGTTCTTTGTATATCCATGTTTTCTTTTCTTTTCGCTTCTTTTTGTTTCTTTCGTTTGTTTTCGTTTTCTTTCGCTTCTTTCGCTTCTTTTGTTTTTACTGTTTTGTTTTCGCTATCCCAGACATAAAAAGACCAAAAATATTTGTGTTGTTCCTCTCTATTTGTTTGTTTAGTTGGTTTGCTTTATTTTTTAGTTGCAGTTTAATACGCAAAAACCCAAAAAGATTTTTCTTTGTTTGCTTGCTCTCTTTTTGTTCCTGCTTTAATTGAAAAACTCAAAAATATTTGTTGTTCTTCTTTGGTTTTTTAAAGTTTGCTGCAAAGTTCAACAGTCGTGCATGATTACATTGGAGCTTGGTTTTCATTATATAATATTCGAGCCACAAGTGAAGAAAAATAATGACGATCTATGACAATTCAAGTTGTGGTGAGAGGCTGGTATGAACTCTATTTGCTTTCATTTTTGTACATATATCCATCTATGTGAGTATGCTTAGTTTGTTCGTATAAGATATATGTGACTTAATGGCTTCTTAATAGTTCGTGCTTTCTCATGTTTTGTTCTAATGTATTAATAGTAAATGACCTGTCGCATAAATATTTGTTCACATTGTTCTATTCATAAGAAGAGTATGACATTGTGGTAGCCTCCTCTGACTCTTTCATTTGAATCGACTTGGCACATGCTCACGCATGTTAAGACTGAAAACAAAAAGTCAATAAGTCTCCATGATTTATTTTGCCTCAGAGTTCTAGTATCAATTTTATGCCTCAGTTAATTTTACTTTGTCGCAAACATGATTATGATAGTTGTTGTTCACTTGATTGTCGCTCCCTGTCTATTGCTTGCCTTCACATGTACTGAGTATAAGCTCTACTCGTGCATCCAAATCCCTGAAAACCAAATTTTGCCAAATGTGTCCACCATACCTACCTATATGTGGTATTTAACTGCAACTCCAAAGTAAATTGCTCATGTGCTACCTTTAAAACCTTCTAAAAATTACTCCTTTTTTGTGCCACTGTTTTAGCTCATGAGGACGTCAATAGAGAATCTTTATCCCACTTGTTGATTGGATTTCACACCATGGACTAGTGGCTTCATCCACTTATCCAAATGATAGAAGAGCTGGCAGCGGGGTGCCCACCCCCAAATTAACGCAAACAAATTCTCTTCGCTCTTGTTACCCCTTATTTATCAGTCAAAGCATAATTGTGTAAACAAAAGAGAAAGAGGGATGACCTTCTACCCAGATGCATCCTTCACATCGGAGCCGCTCTTGTGAATCCAGTTGGCTTGTGACGTACTGTATTGTATGTTTACCATTCGTTGACATAAGCATACACCTCTCTCAAAATGTTTTCAATACTTCTGTTTAATAAAATAAAATCTCTAGCACATGACTGATCCCTGCTTCCCTCTGCGAAGGGTCTTTCTTTTACTTTTATGTTGAGTCTCTGCATTATTCTTTGAGCACTTTCTTGAGAGCATAATTATCATTCTTAGTGTGATGTGTTTGTCCCAAAGTACGGTTGATTGTGGTACAACTTTGATACTTGCATATTTTGATATCTTTACTTCTTCTTCCCTTGAACTTCAGAGGTGCCCTGGCATTTATGTTTTTCCCCACACTTAAGGGCAAACGAGATACCACTTTATCAGATCTTATAATGAATATTACAATCTTGCAAATAGTTATGCTTCATGTTGTTTATTATTATTATGTTGTTATCTCTTCATGGTTTGCATAGCTATTAAGTGTCAGTATCTTGCATGTATCTTATCATGAGCATAATTAAGTATGTGATCATATAGTGAGTATGTTTACATCATATGAAACAAATGTGTTCGTAAAAGTCTTTTGTCGCACTCAGTTGTTACTGAATTGCTTGAGGACAAGCAATAAGCTAAGCTTGGGGGAAGTTGATACATCGAAAACGTATTTCTTTTTCCGAACAATTTTCTTATTGTTTTCCTCTAAACTTGTGTGTTTTGAATACAACTAACACGGACCGACGCTGTATTCATCAGAATTACCTTGGTGTCTTGTTTTTGTGCAGAAAAATCAACTTTCGGGAAATTGCCCAGAAAAGACCCCATTGGTGTTTTCACCCTAGAAGACCCCGGGAGCCAGAAGGGGGCCAGGAGAAGAGCCACAGGGTGGCCACACCCCCCTTGGCGCCAGCCTATGGTGTGGGACACTCACAGCCCCCCTCGGACTCCCCTTTCGACAACAAATAGCCTTCAACCCTAAAACGCGAGGGGGTTCGTCATATTCCACAGAAACACAACATAGCACCGCCGCCATCCCGAACCTCGATTCGGGGATCAGAAACTCCGTTATGGCACCCTGCCGGGACGAGGAATTGGAGGAGATCATCGCCACCATCATCACCAACGCCTCCCCATCAACCATCCATGTTTCCCCCATCCATGTGTGAGTAATTCTCCGCTGTAGGCTGAAGGGTATGGTAGGGATTGGATGAGTTTGTTCATGTAATAATGCCGTGATTGTTAGGGCATAGTGCATCGTATCTTCTATTAGTGCTATTGAAATTGTTGCAAATTTTTATGCTTAATGCTTGCCACTTTGGGCTTGAGTGCCATGATCTCAGATCTGAACATGTTATTGAATCATGATGATAATTTTTGTTTCTTGATCATACCTGCAAGTTGTTTACACATATCGTTGTCCGGAACCCGAGGCCCGAAGTGACAGAAATTGGGACAACCAAAGGGGATGGCTGTGATGTGAGGATCACATGTGTTCACAGAGTGTTAATGCTTCGCTCCGATGTTCTATTAAAAGGAACACCTTAATTACCAGTAGTTCCCTTGAGGCCTGATACGTCATAAACGTATCCTAAATTTCTGATGCTCCATGATGATATTATGCCAATTGCTACATGTTTTTTCCTTATTTATAGCATTTTCATACGTTTTCCAGACTAACATATTGACAAGATGCCACTGAGCCATTTCCCTGTTTTCTGCTGTTTTTAGTTTCAGAAATGTTGTTCTGGAAATACTCTCGGAATTGTAAAGTTCGAAGCCCGGAAGTCCTATTTTCCCAGGAAGCATCCAGAAGACCGAAGAGGAGTCGAAGAGGGGCACTAGGGGGGCCACACCATAGGGTGGCGCGGCCCCCTGGCCGCGCCAGCTGGTGGTGTGGGGCCCCTGGCCTCCACCGCCTTTGCCGTTTTGCCTATTTATTCCCCCCGGATGAAAAACCCTAGGCAACTGATAAAAATCCCCAAAAAAGTTCCGCAGCCGCCGTCACCGTCAACCCGAGATTAGGGGGGTTCTGAAGATGTTTCTGGCACCCTGCCGGAGAGGAAATCATTACCGGAGGCTTCTACATCACCATGCCTGCCTCCGGAGTGATGCGTGAGTAGATAATCCCTGGACTACAGGTTCGTAGCTGTAGCTAGATGGTTGTCTCCTCCTCATATGCCTCCATGTTTAGATCTCCTGAGCTGCCTATCATGATCGAGATTGATCTTATGTAATTCTATGTGCTGTGTTTGCTGGGATCCGATGAATATTGACCTTATGCCAAGTTGATTATTTGTGATTTTGTATGCTTTCCGTTTCTAGTGGTTGCTCTGGCCAAGTAGTTGCTAGTGACTCTAAGAGGGAGTATTTATGCTTGATAGTGGTTTCATGCATCCTCATTGCCTTGCTCGAGTGACAGAAACATGAAGGGGGAGGATGTGTTGTTGCCATTAGGGAGAAAACAACGGTGAGAGTGCCCACGTGCATGATCATTGCTTACATTACACACATTGTTTAATGCAGTTATCTATTGCTTGCAACTTAATACCTAAGGGGGTTCGGATGATAACCTAAGGGTGGATTGTTAGTCATAGATGCATATGGATTTCGGTCTATGTATTTTGTTGTAATGCCCGCACTAAATATCATAGTAGTCATCATGTTATATTGTGCACTATGGTGAAACCTCTATGGAGAGACACGACTAGTGAACCTATGAACCCCGGTCCATTTTCCACATTGTTAAACAAACCACAACAATTTCCTGCTTTCTTTACTTACTGCAAGCATACATCATTTTCCACACTATATGTCTAATCTTGTTTTCAGCAAGACCAGCGAGATTGACAACCTCACTGCCCCGTTGGGGACAAAGTATTTTGGTTGTGTTGTGTGCAGGTTCCACGTTGTTGCTGACACCGGTGATGCGCCATCACCACCGTCAGTGGCATCAACCTTCCCGAGATCCTCTGTCCTGCTGGATTGATAACCTTGGTTCTTAACTGAGGGAAATTCTTACCGCTACACTCATAACACCCTCCTCTTTGGGTTCCCAACACGCCATCACAAGCCGCAATAATTCCTGGCATCATCGAGGCGTAGGAAAAGAATTTCTGGCGCCGTTGCTAGGGAGGAAGAAGTCTTTTGGCAAGGACTTAATTTGTCCTCAAGGAACCTATTAGATTCAGCCGCTGGACGTACCTTTATGTCCATCACTTTGGGAAATGCAACAAAGCTTCTTGATGATATGATGATAAATTATTCAGAGTGGGACACTAAGAGAGCTCCACAAGGTAAGAAGGTAAATTTTGTTGAGGAAACATCCTCTTTGAGTGAAAGGCTTGATGCTATTATATCTATGCTTGTTAATGGTAAAGCTCAAGTTGATCCTAACAATGTCCCTTTAGCCTCTTTGGTTGCACAACAAGAGCATGTTGATGTAAACTTTATTAGAAATAATAATTTTAACAACAATGCTTATAGAAATAATTTTGGTGGAAACAATTATAAGCCCTATCCTCCTAATAATGGTTATGGTAATTCTTATGGAAATTCCTACAATAACAATAAAATCTCTACTGATCTTGAAAACATGCTTAGATAATTTATTAACACACAAACTGCGTTTAATAAATCTGTTGAGGAAAAGCTTGGTAACATATATGTTCTTGCCTCTAAAGTAGATACCTTGCTATTAATGTTGATTTTGTAAAATTGAAGGCTTTGCCACAAGATGTTAAACAAAGTAAAACTTTGAATGCCATCCAAGTTCAAATTGATAATAATGTTAGGTTGATGGCTGAATTCCATGCTAGGTGGGAAAGAGAAGATGAACTGGCTAAAAATAATAATATTGCTAGAGTTTACACTATCACAACCACTAGTAAAACTGAGGCTCCAAGTGCTAGTAAACCTCCTACTATCAATGTTAAAGTAGTTGGTGTTAACAAAGTCTCCACCCCTTCGTTCAAACGTGCTAAATTGCCTCAAACTGCTGAAATTGCTTCTAATAAAAGTGCTGAAATTTATAGAGATGTAGGAGATAATGGTCCCATTAATTTTGATGATAATAATTTTGATTTTTATGATTGTAACATCTCTGAAGTTATCATGTTTCTACAAAATCTTGCTAGAAGTCCCAATGCTAGTGCCATGAATATGGCCTTTACTAAACATATTACCAATGCTCTCATGAAAGTCAGGGAAGAAAAATTGAAACTTGAAACATCTATCCCTAGGAAATTAGATGATGGCTGGGAGCCTATAATTAAGATGAAAGTAAATGATTTTGATTGGAATGCTTTGTGTGATCTTGGTTCTAGTATCTCTGTTATGCCTCAAAAGCTTTATGATATGCTTGATTTGACACAGTTGGAACACTGTTATTTGGATGTTCATCTTGCTGATAATGCTAAGAAGAAACCTCTTGGTTGAATTGATGATATTCTTATTATGGTTAAAAATAACCTTGTCCCTATTTATTTTTTTGTTATGAACATTGAATTCAATGCTTTTTGTCCTATTGTTTTGGAAAGACCTTTTCTTAGAACTGTTGGTGCTATTATTGATATGAAAGAAGGGAGTATTAAATATCAATTCCCCCTCAAGAAAGGTTTGGAACAATTCCCTAGAAAGAGGATGAAGCTACCTTTTGACTCTATTATTAGAGAAAGGTATAATGTTGATGCTTCTTCACTTGAAAATACTTGAGTTGATTTTCTATGCCTAGCTGAAAGACGTTAAAGAAAAGCGCTACCGGGAGACAACCCGTTTTATTTCTCTGTTTTCATTTAGTTTTCCTTTGTTTTCTTTTGTGTGCTTTGCACCTGGGTGTTTTCTATTTCCTTATAAAACCCTATTTATCTTTTCTTTTGTGTTTTTGTTGAGACAAGTAAAGCCTCTAGTGGAAAGTTGACACTATATTTCGGATTTCTGCGCAGGAAACAGACTTCTGCTGTCCACTGTTAATTACGTATAAAATCACAGAAAATTCACAATGACCTGAGCTTTTTTGTGCTTAATCCTGAGCTATATACACAACTTTTCTTAGTTTACCCCTTTTTGATTTAATCAACATAAGATTTTCGAAAAAAATCGATCTCTGCCTGCTGTTCTGTTTTGACAGATTTTTGCCATTTATTGCATTTGCATCTTAATCCATTTCTTTTGGTGTTATTTTGAGAAAAAGAGTTTTAAAAGAAGTTGTGACCGTAGATAATGTGTTTTTGTGTGCTATTCTTGTGTTGAAACTGAACCATGTGAATTTATTATTTCGATTGCACTAACGTTTCTAATGAAGATTGTGAGAATTTTGGTGTGAAGGAAGTTTTCAAGGGTCAAAAGAAGAGGATGATTTGATGTGATCAAGTAGAGTGAAAAGCCTAATCTTGGGGATGCCCCGGTGGTACATCCCAGAAAATTCCGAGAAGACTCAAGCGTCTAAGCTTGGGGATGCCCAAGGCATCCCCTTCATCAACAAATTATCAGGTCACTTCTAGTGAAACTATATTTTTATTCGGCCGCACCTTATGTGTTTTACTTGGAGCGTCTTTTATTTTTTGCTTTCAGTTTGTTTTTGTTTTTGCAATAAGCTTGGTTTTACCCCAGAATTATTTTATTGGAGAGTGACACGCTCCACTTTTTCATGAGAATACGTTGTATTCTTAGTCTCTGTTTGGCAGCTGCATTTATTTAGCTCCTGTTTTGCATGCATCTCTTATCAGAGCTGTTAGTTTTAGTAATATTATGTGAGTACTCTCATGTTTTCTTGTTGTATCATAAATATTATTTTTGTTAAAGCATGTTTTGTATGGTGCTTGTTGGGAAAAGAAAACTGCTGCTTGATGTAGAATTTATAACAGTGCTAGTAGAAGCTTGTATAGACTATATGGCTAGAACTTTTTCATGCCATGCTAAATGTTATTTTAGTCTTAAAGCCCTATGGTTATCAAGTAGCATGAATAGCCTTAAATATCTAAGAGTGTTTGATATGTCTTGAAAGATTCATGAGTTGTTCTTGTCATAGTAAAGCATCAATATATGGTATTCTCTTTCGAATGTTTTATTTGGTTGACTTGGCGCATGCTCACACCATGTTTATGACTACAAACCAGTCACAAATAGCCTCCATGACCACTTAGTTTTTTAACTTTTGATACTGCTTATGTTTTAATTAATGATGCTTATGTCTCTATGCATGATTATGGCTCTTATGCTCTCTTGATCTGTCGGTCCCAGTCTTTTGCTAGCCTCCACCTGTACTGAGTATGAGCTCTACTCATGCATCCAAACTCCCTTAAACCAAAGTTTTTCCCACTATGTCCACCATACCTACCTACATGTGGTATTTAACTGCCATTCCAAAGTAAATTGCTCATGTGTTACCTTGAAAACCTTCAAAATTACTCCTGCTTTATGTTCCTGTTTTTGCTCATGAGGACGTAAATAGAGAATCTTTATCTCACTTGTTGATTGGATTTCACACCCTCTACTAGTGGCTTCATCCGCTTATCCAAATGATAGAAGAGCTGGCAGCGGGGTGCCCAGCCCCAAATTAATACAAACAAATTCTCTTCACTATTTTTGCCCCTGATTATATCAGTCAAAGCATAATTGTGTAAACAAAATAGAAAGAGGGATGAACTTCTACACCAGTTGGGTCCTTCACCATGGGAGCCGCTCTTGTGAATCCAGTTGCCTTGTGACGTAATGTATTGTTTGTTTACCATTCGTTAACCTTAACATACACCTCTCCTAAAATATAGACACTCCTAAACGGTATGTGATTGTTGGCAGGCACCTGAGGATTCGGTTAGCCATGATTTATGAAAGATGGATGGGAGGAGTTTCAAACTTTTAATACCACTGATTTATAAAATAAAAAGCTCTAGCACATGAGCTTATCCATGCTTCCCTCTGCGAAGGGCCTTTGTTTTACTTTTTTTGTTGAGTCTCCATATTCTAAGTTTATGCACAGTTGAGAGAGCATTTTTGCCATTCTGAGTTTTATGTGCATTTGTCCCATAAACATCAATAATTACTTCATGATGTGATATTGTTTGTTCTTAAATTATTTGTTCTAGTATTCCTCATGAACTTTGAAAGTGTCCTAGCATTTATGTTTTGTCCCACTCTTAAGGACTAGCGAAATGCCTCTTTGTCATGCTTTCTCTATATCTGAAACAAACGTTTACCTTTCTTTTCATTATTATCCATGATCCTTTATTTGAGATACTCTTCATGATGCAAAGTAATTTCTATGCTTTATTATTAAAGTTCTATTTATCATGTTTATGTTTGAAGTTCTATGATCTCAGCGTGCATATGCTTTTACATTAGGATTGATCAAGTTTATGATAGTAGCATGTCACCTCAGAAATTATTGTTTTATTGTTTACCTACTCGAGGACAAGTAGGAACTAAGCTTGGGGATGCTTGATACGTCATAAACGTATCCCTAATTCCTGATTCTCCATGATTATATTATGCCAATTTCTACATGTTTTCTCTCTTATTTATAACATTTTCATACGTTTTCCGGACTAACCTATTGACAAGATGCCACAGAGCCATTTCTCTGTTTTCTGCTGTTTTTAGTTTCAGAAAAGTTGTTCTGGAAATATTCTCGGAATTGGAAAGTTTGAAGCTCGTAAGTCCTATTTTCCCCGGAAGCATCTAGAAGACCGAAGAGGAGTCGAAGAGGGGCACTAGGGGGGCCACACCATAGGGTGGCGCTGCCCTCCTGGCCGCGCCAGCTGGTGGTGTGGGGACCCTTGGACTCCACCACCTTTGCCCTTTCGCCTATTTATTCCCCCCGGATGGAAAACCCCAGGCACCTGATCAAAATCCCTGAAAAAGTTCCGCAGCCGCCGTCACCGTCAACCCTAGATCAGGGGGGGTTCTGAAGCTGTTTCCGGCACCCTGCCGGAGAGGAAATCATCACCGGAGGCTTCTACATCACCATGCCTGCCTCCGAAGTGATGCGTGAGTAGTTCATCCCTGTACTACGGTTTCGTAGCTTTAGATAGGTGGTTGTCTCCTCCTCAGATGGCTCCATGTTTATATCTCGTGAGCTGCCTATCATGATCGAGATTGATCTTATGTAATTCTACGTGCTTTGTTAGATGGGATCCGATGAATATGGACCTTATGCCAAGTTGCTTATAGTCTTTATTGCTTATGTTATTTGTGATCTTGCATGCTTTTCGTTGCTAGTGGTTGCTCTGGCCAAGTAGTTTCTAGTGATTCCAAGAGGGAGTATTTATGCTTGATAGTGGGTTCATGCCTCCTCATTGCCTTGCTCGCGTGACAGAAACGTGTAGGGGGAGGATGTGCTATTGCCATTAGGGAGAAAACGGCGGTGAGAGTGCCCGCGTGCATAATAATTGCTTACATTACACACATTATGCAGTTATCTGTTGCTTGCAACTTAATACCTAAGGAGGTTTGGATGATAACCCGAGGGTGGATTATTAGTCATAGATGCAGATGGATTTCGGTCTGTGTATTTTGTTGTAATGCCCACACTAAATATCATAGTAGTCATCATGCTATATTGTGCACTACGGTGCAACCTCTGTTTGTCAATTTCCCAGCTGTAATTTGTTCACTCAGCATGTTATCTTTATGGAGAGACACGACTAGTGAACCTATGAACCCTGGTCCATTTTCCACACTGTTAAACAAACCACAACAATTTCCTGCTTTCTTTACTTACTGGAAGCATACATCATTTTCCACACTATATGTCTAATCTTGTTTTTAGCAAGACCGGTGAGATTGACAACCTCACTGTACCGTTGGGGACAAAGTATTTTGGTTGTCTTGTGTGCAGGTTCCACGTTGTTGCTGCCAACGGTGAGGCGCCATCACCACAGTCAGTGGCATCAACCTTCCCGAGATCCTGTTCCTCCTACTGGATTGATAACCTTGGTTCTTAACTGAGGGAAATTCTTACCGCTACACTCATCACACCCTCCTCTTTGGGTTCCCAACACGCCATCACAATCCGCAATAATTCCTGGCATCATCGAGGCGTAGCAAGGCCCCGCTGAAAACGGGCTAGTAGGACAGAAGATGTTGTGCAAGTTCTCATTGCGAGCACGCACGACTATTTACGGAACACATGCTTATGGTTACTTAGTGCTTGGATGCTTTATCTTATTTATCTGCAATGCCTATGACTTGATCATTATATGAACTATCTTATCCATGCAACGGCCGTTCATCTATCCCTATGCCTACAGTATTTAATCCCGTTGTTTACTTAAAAAACTACTGCTGCTGTTTTCATACCACTGCTGTTATTATTTCACTGCTGCTGCTACTATAAAACTATTACTACTGATAAACCACTGCGAACAAGTCAAATTTCAGGTGCAAGTTAATTGACAACTCACTTGTTAAGGCTCACAAATATTCTTTGGATCCCCTTGTGTCGAATCAATAAATTTGGGTTTTATTTCCCTCGAAGACTGTTGCGATCCCCTATACTTGTGGGTCATCACCACACCATATGCTTTGCCACGTATAGGATGAGCCCTTCTTCATCTCGACATTGAGTAGATCACCGGAGGAGTAGTATTTGGCATCTAGAACCCTCGCACAAAGTGATCATGGTTCACAAAGGAGCCTCCAACATTGTTTAGCTAACAAAGCCAAATTAAAACAGGAAAGGTCTCTAAAACTCATGCCACCTTTTTTCTCCGGTACACACGTTTTCCACCAAGCAAACCAGTGCATATGTTTCTGATTGTCCCCATCTCCCCACCATTAACGGGTCATAGTATGTGTGATCCCTTTGATTACTTGTTTCGGAAGTTTGAAGACCGACATCGCATATGTCGGAATCGCCTGTGCCCCAGTTTTCAAGAGTATTTCCTTGCGTCCATAATGATGCTTAGTCTTTGTTTCTTTTGCATTATTTACACTACACAAAATACTTCATGCAATAATATGTTGTTTGCAACTTAATACTGCAAGTGATGCGGATGTTGACCCGAAGGTGTATGATTTTGGCATAGATGCGCTGGATAGCAAGTCTATGTACTTTGTAGTTATGCCCTGTTAAATCTCATAGTGAAGATCTTGTCATATATTACATTGTCATGCCTTCATTATTTTTCAATTTCCCAACAGTAATTTGTTTAACCAAAATGCTAGAAATATTTATGGAGAGACACCACTAGTGAACTATGGACCCTAGTCCATTTTCCTCATATTGTTAAACTACCTAATGCAATCATATTGTTCTCTATTGTTTCCTACAATTATCACTCTTTTCTTCACCATACGTTTAATCTCTTTGTTTTCAGCAAGACCAGAGAGTTGACAATCTCTTTGTTTCGTTGGGGCAAAGTAGTGTGTTTGTTTGTGTGTAAGTTCCACGTTAATTGCACCGCTGACAACCTACTAAAGAACCTCCGTGTCCTCCTGGATTCGATAACCTTGGTTAATTTGAAGGGAAAGCTTGCCGCTGTTCTACATCAAACTCTGCACTTGGAGTAACCTAACGAACAACACGCCCCCAAGGAATCTCCAGAAAGGGGAGTATCACACTTCCAAGCAACATATTTGGTTTTGTCTTGCTTTTTTTATTTTTCTTTCATTTTGTTTGCCATAGAACCCAAAAATACAAAAAAAAACTTGTATTTCATTTATTTGAGTTTGTTATTTTCTGTCATGTTTCTAATATTGTTAAAATGAGTAATCCTGGGAACACTAAGTTGTGTGACTTCACTAGGACCAACAACAATGATTTCATATGTACACCTATTGCTCCTCCTGCTACCATAGTAGAGTTTTATGAAATTGAACCCGCACTGTTAAATCTTGTTATGAAAGATCAATTTTCTGGTGTTTCTACTGATGATGCTACTGCTCACCTTGATCTATGTGATATGAAAAAGTACAAAGAAGTATAGGGTGATGTTATTAAACTGAAATGATTTCCTTTCTCTTTGAGAGGAAGATCTAAAGAACGGTTGCTATCTTTGCCTAGAAGTAATATTGATTCTTGGACTAAGTGTAAAGATGCTTTCATTGAAATATATTATCCTCATGCTAAAATCATATCTTTGAGAAGTGGCATACCAAACTTTAAGAAATTTGATAATGAGAATGTTGCCCAAGCTTGGGAAAGAATGAAATCATTGATTAAAAATTGCCCGACGCATGGATTGACTACTTGGATGATCATCCAAACCTTCCATGCAGGATTAAAATTTTCTTCCAGAACCCTACTGGATTCGGCTTCTGGAGGGACCTTTATGTCCATCACTTTGGGTTACAACAAAGCTTCTTGATGATATGATGGTAAACTATTCTGAATGGGCACACCGAAAGAGCTCCAACAGGTAAAAAGGTAAATTTTGTTAAGAAAATATCCTCTTTGAGTGATAAGGTTGATGCTATTATGTCTATGCTTTCCAATGGCCATGCTCATGTTGATGAAAATAATGTTCCTTTATCTTCATTGGTTTCCCCAGAAGAAAATGTTGATGTGAACTTTATTAAAAATAGTAACTTCAACAATAGTGCTTATAGAAATAATTTTGGAAATAACAATTATAAGCCATATCCTTCTAATAGTGGCAATTATTATGGTAATTCCTACAAAAAATAGAAGTGTGCCCTCTGATATTTAAGTCATGCTTAAGGATTTTATTAGCACAGAAGCCACTTTTAACAAAACTGTTGAGGAAAAGTTAGGAAAAAATTTATATTCTTGCTGATGAGGTTGATAGTCTTGTGCATGAAGTTGATTTCCTGAAATTAAAGGTAATGCGCCATGATGTTAAAGAGAGAAAAAATATCAATGATATACAAGTTAGAATTGATAACAACATAAGAATGCTAGCTGAGCTGCAGGATAGATGGGAAAGAGAGGAGAAAGAAGTTGAAATTGCTAAAATGAATAATGTGGCTAGAGTTTGCGATGTTTATACTACTGAAATATTGGTACCTCAAGTTCTATTAAACCTCCCACTATTAATGGAAAGATAATTGGTGTTGGGAATGTCTCCACTTCCTCTGAAAAAAGATCTAAACCTCCTATAGCACTAAAACTGTTTTTGATAAAACTGCTGAATTTTTTAGGAGTGTAGGAGATAATGATCCCATTGCCTTTGATGACAACAACTTTGATTTTGACGGTTGTAATATAATTGAAGTAATTATGTTCTTTCAAAAGCTAGCTAGAAGTCCTAAGGCTAGTGAAATAAATATGTCTTTTACTAAACATATCATCAAGGCTCTCATGCGTGCTAGGGAGGAAAAATTAAAACATGAAGCTTCTATCCCTAGAAAGTTAGATAATGGTTGGGAGCTGATGGAGTGTGGACACACGCTCGTTGGGAGACCCCAGGCGCAAGGTGTGAAGAGTGCAACAGAAAGTTTTCTCTCAGAAAAGAAACCAAGGTTGAATCGACCAGTAGGAGGAAGGAGTAACTTCACAAGGTTGATGCAACTGAGATGGCAGGGCACACTACCGGTTCAGCATCAACGTGGAACCTACACAACACAATCAAATCACTTTGCCCCAACGAAGCAGTGAGGTTGTCAATCTCACCGGTTTTTCTCAACACAAAGAGGTTAAACGTATGGTGTGAAAACAATATGAGGACAATATATGAAAACCGTAGCAACAGTATGGAAGCAGTGGAAACAATGTGTGTATTATCAGTATGAGGAAAATGGACCAAGGTCCACAGTTCACTACTGGTGTCTCTCTGTGAAAGATAAATAACATGTGTGGTGAACAAATTACAGCTGGGCAATCGAAAGAAATGAAGGTTGCACCGTAGTGCATATGCAAGACATAAAGATTACTATGTGATTCATGAGGATATTACAACAAGATACATAGACAGTCATCCAACTTCATCTATGACTAATAATCCACCCTCCGAATATCATTCGAACAAACGTTGGGTATTAAGTTGCAAGCAACAGATAATCAAAGTAAGCAAAGTGTGTAATGTAAAGAATGTAAACGAAGTAAACATCGTTGTTTTCTCCCTAATGGCAACATCACATCCTCCATCCGTCACATTTCTGTCACTCGAGCACAGATGCAAAGGAGGCATGAACCCAATATCGAGCATAAATACTCCCTCTTGGAGTTACTATCATCTACTCGGCCAGAGCATCTACTAATAACGGAGAGCATGCAAGATCATAAATTACATATGCATGAAGATAACATGATAAATTGATAATCAGAAGACATAGCATTCAACAATCATTGGATCCCAGCAAACACAACATGTAGCATTACATAAAGATGATCTCGAGCATGGAAGTTCACGAGATCTAAACATGAGGCATAAAGTGGAGGAGACAACCATCTAGCTACTGCTATGGACCCGTAGTCCAGGGATGAACTACTCATGCATCACTTCGGAGGAGGGAATGGTGGTGTAGACCCCTCCGGTGATGAATTTCCCTCCCGGCAGGGTGCCGGGGAGAGCTCCAGAACCCTCCCGATCTCGGAATGATGATGACGGCGGCCTCGGGTGTTTCTCAGATAAAAGTAGTATCTTTCTAGGATTGATATGTCGGGGGGAATAAATAAGCGAAAGAGCGATGACAGAGGGCGCCCGAGGGGCCCACACCACCCCGGGCGCGACCGGGGGGAGGGCGGGCGCCGCCCTATGGTGTGGCCCCTCTCCTCGGGACTCTGTGGAACCTTCGGGGTTTATAAGATTTACGGGTTTCGAATTTTCTAATTCCGAGAATATTTCCAGAACAACTTTTCTGAAACTAAAAACAACATAAAACAGGGAACTGGCTCTGTGGCATCTTGTCAATAGGCTAGTCCTGGAAATCGATAAAAATGACATAAAGTGTATAGAAAACATGTAGGAAATAACATGAAAACAACATGGAACATCAGAAATTAAGGATATGTTTATGACGTATCAACATCCCCAAGCTTAGTTCCTACTCGTCCTCGATTAGGTAAACGATAAAAACACATAATTTCTGAGGTGACATGATACCAACATAAACTTGATCATCGATAATGTAAAAGCATATGTAAGCTGAGATCATAGAACTTCAACACAAGCATGATAAATAAAATTTTAACAATAAAGCATAGCAATCACCTTGCATCATGAGAAGTAACACGAATACAAGATCATGAATAACAATGCATCGAAAGTTATATGTTTGTTTCAAGTATAGAGAAAGCATGGGAAAATGATATTTTGCTAGTCCTTAAGAGTGGCGAAAAACATCAATGCGAGGACACCTTCAAAGTTCATGAGGAAGACTAGAACAAATAATTTGAGAGAAAGCAATAACACATCATGAATAAATTAATAATGTTTCTGGGACAAATGTACATTAAACTCAGAAAGGCAACTACAATCTCTCAACTATGCATAAATTTAGAAGATGGAGACTCAACATAAAAGTAAAAGAAAGGCCCTTCGCAGAAGGAAGCATGGATCACTCATGTGTTAGAGCTTTTATTTTATTAAATAGAGGTATTGAAAACATTTTTTTTAGAAAGGTGTATGCTTATGTCAATGAATGGTAAACAGAAAATATAGTACGTCACTGATGACTCCCAAGTGCAGGAGATCAATTGTAGTACCTTTCGATAAGTATTTGAGTGTCGAACCCACGAGGAGCTGAAGGTAAGCTATCTATTCTCTAAAGCCCTATAACCCTCTTATATGGCTGTTTATGCAAAGCAATAAGTTTGACTAAAAGGAACTAACTAATTAAAAGCAAGTGACGTGGAGTATGGTTTGTCTAGTAACTAGTGAAGCAAGTTTAAAATGCAAGTTTATAAGCAAGTTTCACAAGTAGCAAGCATCAAATATCTCAAGTATCTCAAGGGAGCAAGTGTTCTAGCAATAGGTGTTTCGTTCGTGTGGTTGTCACAATTAGTGAAGCACATGTTTTATTCTTAGTTGTTTCTTCTAGGAAGGAGCCATGAATAGGTAAAGTCAAGTAAATGATCTACAACCCCTTATGATGGATCATGTGGCCAAGTAAATGACTGCACAAGATTGATTAATACATAAAGTCCCACCATAGCCTTACGTTCAAAGGTCCCCTATATATATCCCCCAATAACTTAACTTTGTGGCTCGGTCTCAGGTTACTGTCACTCCCAAGTCACCACCACTCCATTATGCTACCGGTGATCACCTTACATGCATTCCCTAACATATGCATGCACTCATATATTGTACATAAAGACAATCATAGAAGATAACAAACTTGTATGCAACCAATCAACGAACTATTTCACCATTGCCAAGAACAATTCACTACTCAAACATAGACGGGGAGACACAATACATCAAGGGAATATAGTATTGCATCATAAATCTTGTTTGCCAAGAGATTACAGTGGAGAGATGGAGCTGATCTTGCTGTAGATGTTGATGATGAACACGCCGGAGGGGGGTGGAGCCCTCCGGGGGTGATCCCGGCGGCGTTTCCCCCCTCCGATCTTCTCCGGCGGCAGCCTTCTGTCTCTCTGTTTCATGCTTTCGTCTCTTGGCGCCACCTCCTTCTCGAAAAGGCTAGGGGACCCTTTATATAGTCGTTTTTAGGTCATGAGACACTCGGGAGAAGAAAGATCGACGGCATCGGAGCCACGGGGGCAAAAAGGGGCCCCACACGCGGCCAAGGAATATGGCCGCGTGGAGGGTCCTCTTTTCCACCTGGTTAGCCTTTTGACCCTCTACTTTGGCCCATGGTATTCGTCTCGAAAATTCTAAACCGTGCTCTTTGGCCTTGCCCTTTTTGGAGTCCCGAAGCTCCCGGAAAGTCTGAAACACTAAAAAGTACGTTTTCTGGAAAAACAAGGTTAGAACCAAAAGAAGGGGGATTGTTCAGAAAATCCCCCAAATCATTCTAAAACATGAATATAAGTTGCTAATATGTAGGAACAACAAGTAATAACATGCAAAGTTCATGTATGCATTTTACATGCATCAACATCCCCAAGCTTAACCCATGCTCGTCCTCGAGTATGAAGGTGATAAAACTAACATGGACTTTGCATATTGAAACAATCATGGGATATCAAGGAGGATTATTCATGCTACATATAATCAAATGATTAATACTAGAAATGAGTAGCAATATAAAATTCATGTTGTAAGAAATATCGAATATGCAAGCAAAGATGCTTCATGAAAGTTCACAAAGTGCATAATGAAATAAAAGAACTATGGACCAAATGCATACACAAAATGAAAAATAAAATCCTATATTGGTCAAAAAATAGCATAATGGAAAATAGAACATATGGTGGACACTTTGGAGAAAATTGAGTAGAGGTAAAACATGATCAAGTCTTATTTAGCCTCTAAATTATTCAACTAAAATTACTAATTGAAATGTGGTATCCATTGATCTAAGACTCTCATTGCCCCTTTATCACTAGCATCTTAAATGGTGAATGTTGAAGTAATGTGAATGACAAGGTGGTTGAAAGCCTCATGCCCCGTGAGTGTGAAAAGCTACTCCATGATTACTCAACTTAAGATTCCTAATAAGCTTTGTACAATCATAATAAGTATTAATGACATCATAGAGAACCGCAAAGAGGTACCTCTTGCCCCATGACATGGAAACAAGCCCATGTCACAATGACAAGACAAACAAACGGAGTAGACTCATCATCCTTTTTATTTTCATTCACTATTATGCATAGCTTCTTATTTTATTGTAGGATGTGTTGTAGAGTCACTCAAGCTGTAAGTAAATTTCTACCATGATAAAGCATGGCTTGGGTTAGCGGCCCAATGCGTTTCTCTAGTCATATAGATACTTACTCATCAAAACTTACGATTCCTCTATTTCATTTCGGCATGGCAGGAGTCCAAAACAAAAGTACATGATATCAACCAAATGTAAAATTTTGTGCAATGTTGAAAGCTTTCCGGTGATACACGTTTATAGCTATCTCCCAACCACACACTTGTCAAACGCAAAACTTGTGGCTCCCATTATTGGGTCATGTTTATTAGATGCATAAAAAGTAAAGTGTGCCTTCAAAAGTTTGTGAGAGTCCTATCCCAAGTTCAACCCATGACAATTAATAAAGTGAATATCTTAATTTAGAACATAAATAACACAATAACATGGTGAACATACTCGGAATAGCAATGAAGCTAATGGGAAGATATGGTGGACTCACTGGAAATACTTGGCTAAGGAGTGTTGGAAACAAGTTTTTACTTGTTGGAATTTTTAAATTTTTGGCTAGCAAGAGGGAGATAGTTGACCAGATACTATGCATGCATATGTCCATAGAACTACTAATTTCATGACAAACTAAATAAACCAGCAATTAACATCAAGGACATGAATAATAGATAGCTCAAGACAACATTATTGCAAATTTCTTAACATAAAAAGCCTATAAATCATGCAAACATATGTAGGTCTTCAAATCAACCATGGCATCCATATTCCAAGTCATAATACTACCATCCAATACATTCCAAACCCAAACTCCAGTAGCTCAATCTCATATAAAATGATGGGTGTGGTCTTATCGAAACAAAAATAAAAACAAAAACTAGACGCTTCAAGTCTCTACGATAAATGCTTTGCTTAGAAAAATAGAAAGTAGACGTGTGCTAACCAAAAGAGTGTAGCTCCAGTGGGGTGTTCATCACATCCCCAAGCTTATGGCTTTCACCATTCTTGGATGTATTGAGGCACAGCTCCTCTATTCCCTGTGAAAAAACTTCACAAAACATGTTTCTCCTATTCTTTTTCTGTGGGGTGAGATTAGCAAGGACAAACAAATCACATGCTTGCTGTGCAAAATTCCAAATCAAATGCTCCAGTAGATAGACAATAAGGTTCATTATGTTGTATGTTCACTCTCTTGCTTGAAATAATCATGGAAATTCGATTCCCAAGCCCAAAGAGTGCATAAAACAAAAGAAGGCAGAATCTCTCCAGAAAAGAAACATCAGCAAAACGAACGTTTTTCCCCACGCTAGACTCGTCAAAAAATTAAGCCATTTTTTGTGCTTATAGAGGACGAATAGTTACAGAACATACTAAATAATTAGCTCAATCTGACATACCAATAAAAAACTTAAAATCATACGGTGAGCAGACTCGTGCTGAAACAGAAATTTCATGCACTAGGATAGCAACTTATAAGTCCAAATGGGTTTGGCTTGAATCTTTATTGAAAACTCCAGAATTAAAACAACAAAAACTAATCTCTTGATACAGAAAGAGGACACTAGAAAAATCCAAACAAAAACAACCGGGTTGCCTCCCGTAAAGCGCTTTCTTTATAGCCATATAGCTAGGCTTTACTTACTTAACATCTTGATGGTTGGAGGGAGGTGGCTCGGCATCCCCAAGATTGGATTCTTGTACTTATTTTATAGATGTAGGGTGATACCAGGGGTACATCCCCAAGCTTGATTGGTTGTCCCTCTTGATCTTTGTTCATCTCACTCAACTCTTCCTCCTGAAATTTTTTTCTTACACAAATCTCAACATAAAACTTGATTAGAGGGGTTAGTGCCTCCATAAATAAAATCCACATAGGTACAGCAAAGACACATCATGAGTTGATTCTAAATATTAACTACTGTTACTACAGTTGTGCATTGCTCCTTGATCAAAAAAACCACACAAAACACAAGTAATGAGAGCAATGTAAAATAAAGACATAATCTGCCAAAAACTGAACATCACTTAAAGAGTGAATTTTTAGAGGCACTTAAGTTGCTCAAATAAGAAAACTTAAAACTAATGAAATATGTAGTGATAAGTAAATATTGCTGTCATAAATTACCAGGTCAAAATTCCACTTATGTGATTCTAAATATTTTTCGCAGTGAAGTTCAGGAATCTGTTTTCTTGACAGCTAATTACTATTGTTTAATCCTATCTCTCATATAAGATTATTCTTGCCATTTAAGATGAGAAATAAGACAGAAATGTGATGTTACAGTAGTGAACTAATATTTTTATCTTTGGAAAAAGTTTTATTGATAGAGACTTAGCAATGGTTTCATTAGCATGAACAACACATGCTCAAGGTCGACCCCAACTTCTCCAATACTCATCCTTCTCATTTACTTTCCCAAATTTTCTATAAAATGAAAATCTTAAACTAAATGACACATAACAGTAGGTAAAGGCATTTTACATGTTGTAAAGACATAAATGTGTGCTCAAACCGAATAGGAAATTAAAGCATAAGGAACACACCAAAAAATATTAAACAATTTATTTTTAAGTCTAACCCATTTCCTATGCATTGGCATTTTGTAATGAAACAAATAAAAGAAGCACATAGTAGCAAGCATAGAAAGGTAGATCAAGTGCAACTTCAATACTTTCATCATAAAGAGGGGAAACTTCATATTGTTGAAATATGTGTAACCATGTTTCCCTCTCTCATAATAATTTTCAGTAGCATCATGAATAGATTCAACAATATGAATATCACATAAAACATTCTTATCGTGAGCCACATGCATAAAAGAATCACTACTCTCCACATAAGTAAAATCCTCATTAGTGATAGTGGGAGTTAAACATTCATAATTTTCATTGCAATCATCATATATAGGAGGCATAGTATCATCAAAGTGAATTTTCTCCTCCAAGTTTGGGGAACTAGAAATATCATGCTCATCAAAACCAACTTCCCCAAGCTTAAAACTTTCCATAGAATCAACAAGTATATCATTTTTATCCTCAATAGTAGGGGGACTAAAAATATCATATTCATCAAGACAAACTTCCCCAAGCTGAAGGTTTTCCTTAGCAATAAAGATGTTCAAAGAATTAGTACTACCACAAATATGATTGTTGCGCAAATAATTTTTCAATTTCTCCTCAAACACTTAATGTCCTAATTCAAGGTAGATATTATACAGTTCTAAAATTGTTTGGTTGTTTTCCATTTTATAATTTTTTTGTGTTTTAGGTTTATATGTTAGTATGCAATGCAAACAAGAATAAAAGCTTAGCACAATGCTCCCGGCAACGACGCCAGAAAAATGCTTGATGACTCCCAAGTGCAGGAGATCAATTGTAGTACCTTTCGATACGTATTTGAGTGTCGAACCCACGAGGAGCTGAAGGTAAGCTATCTATTCTCTAAAGCCCTATAACCCTCTTATATGGCTGTTTATGCAAGGCAATAAGTTTGACTAAAAGGAACTAACTAATTAAAAGCAAGTGGCATGGAGTGTGGTTTGTCTAGTAACTAGTGAAGCAAGTTTAAAATGCAAGTTTCTAAGCAAGTTTCACAAGTAGAAAGCAACAAATATCTCAAGTATCTCAAGGGAGCAAGTGTTCTAGCAATAGGTGTTTCGTTCGTGTGGTTGTCACAATTAGTGAAGCACATGTTTTAGTCTTAGTTGTTTCTTCTAGGAAGGAGCCATGAATAGGTATAGTCAAGTAAATGATCTACAACCACTTATGATGGATCATGTGGCCAAGTAAATGACTACAGAAGATTGATTAAGACATAAAGTCCCACCATAGCCTTACGTTCTAAGGTCCCCTATATATATCCCCCAATAACTTAACTTTGTGGCTCTGTCTCAGGTTATTGTCACTCCCAAGTCACCACCACTCAATTATGCTACCGGTGGTCACCTTACATGCGTTCCCCAACATATGCGTGCACTCATATATTGTACATAAAGACAATCATAGAAGATAAGAAACTTGTATGCAACCAATCAACGAACTATTTCACCATTGCCAAGAACAATTCACTACTCAAACATAGACGGGGAGACACAATACATCAAAGGAATATATTATTGCATCATACATCGTGTTTGCCAAGAGATTACAGTGGAGAGATGGAGCTGATCTTGCTGTAGATGTTGATGATGAACACGCCGGAGGGGGGTGGAGCCCTCCGGGGGTGATCCCGGCGGCGTTTCCCCCCTCCGATCTTCTCCGGCGGCAACCTTCTGTCTCTCTGTTTCGTGCTTTCGTCTCTCGGCGCCGCCTCCTTCTCGAAAAGGTCAGGGGACCCTTTATATAGTCATTTTTAGGTCACGAGACACTCGGGAGAAGAAAGATCGACGACATCGGAGCCATAGGGGCAAAAAGGGGGCCCCACAAGCGGCCAAGGAATCTGGCCGCGTGGAGGGCCTTTTGGCCCTCTACTTTGGCCCATGGTCTTCGTCTCGACAATTCTGAACCGTGCTCTTTGGCCTTGCCCTTTTTGGAGTCCTGAAGCTCCCGGAAAGTATGAAACACTAAAAAGTACATTTTCTGGAAAAACAGGGTTAGCACCAAAAGAAGGGGGATTGTTCAGAAAATCCCCCAAATCATTATAAAACATGAATATAAGTTGCTAATATGTAGGAAAAACAAGTAATAACATGCAAAGTTCATGTATGCATTTTACATGCATCGGTCACAAGCCAACTATACTTCACAAGAGCGGCTCCCATTGAAGGACCCAACTGGTGTAGAAGGTCATCCCTCTTTCTATTTTGTTTACACAATTATGTTTTGAGTGATAAATCAGGGGGAAAATAGTGAAAAGAATTTGTTTGTATTAATTTGGGGATGGGCACCCCGCTGCCAGCTCTTCTATCAACTGGATAAGTGGATAAAGCCACTAGTCCAGGGTGTGAAATTACAATCAACAAGTTTGATACAGATTCTCTATTTACGTCCTCATGAGCTAAAACAGGAACACAAAAGAGGAGTAATTTTGAAGGTTGTAAAGGTAACACATGGGAAATTTACTTTGGAGTGGTGGTTAAGTACCAAATATAGGTAGGTATGGTGGACACATTTGGCATACTTTGGTTTTTGGGAGTTGGATTGCACGAGTAGAGATCATACTCAGTACAGGTGGAGGCTAACAAAAGACTGGGAGCGACAGATCAAGAGAGCAGTAATGGCCATAATCATGCATAGCGACATAAACATCATTAATAGAAGCATAAGTGGTACCAAAAGTTCAAAAAAAATGATCATAGAGTATATTAGTGACTGGTTCGTAGTCATAAACATGGTGTGAGAATGCGCCAAGTCAACCAAAAAAAACATTCAAAGGAGAACACCACAAATTTATGCTTCAATATGAACAAGAACAACTCATGATTCTTTCAATGGCACATTAAAAACTCTCAGATATTTGAGACAAATCATGATACTAAATAACCACTAGTCTTTAGAATTAAAATAACATCTAGCATGATACGAAAAAGTCTAGCCACAATCTATACAAGCTTCTATTTGGATCGTTTATAATTCTACCAAATGCAGCAGTTTCTTTTCCCAACAAGCACCATACAAAATATGTTTTAACAAAAACTCTTGAAATGATACAGAAATAAATCATGAGAGTACTAACATAACACTACTAAAACTAACAGCTCTTAATAAGAGATGCAATGAAAACAAGAGCTAAACAAGATTTTTTTTGCAGCAACTAGAAGAAAAATAAGAATACGAGCATAACTAGTATTCAAACGAAAAAGCGGAGCATGTCTCTCTCCCAAACAAGGATGCTAGGTTCCAATGATATTATTGCAGCAAGGAAAACAAAAGAAATCATAACTAAAAATAACAGACGCTCCAAGTAAATTTCATATGATGTGACCGAATAAAAATATAGTTTCACTAGAAGTGACCTGATAAATTGTTGATGAAGAAGGGGATGCCTTGGGAATCCCCAAGCTTAGATGCTTGATTCTTCTTATAATTTTATGGTATGAGTCATGGGGGCATCCCCAAGCTTTGACCTTGCACTCTTCTTGATCACATATATCACCCTTTTCTCTTGACCCTTGAAAACTTCCTTCACACCACACTCAAAGAGTAATTTGCATTAGAGGGTTAGTGCAACAATAAAAAATCCATGTGTTATGTATGGGCACAATTTATATTGATACTTTTAAACATTAGCTATAGAAACTGATATTTTGTGAAGCAAAGAAATCCACTTGACATCGTTAAAGAGCAAATGCAAGAAAAATGGCTGAATCTGCCAAAACCAGAACAGTCTGTAAAGACGAATTTTTTCGGGGAACTTAAACTGCTCAAATAAAAAAACTTGAAGAACAAAAAAGTTGCCGAATTATCAAAAAAAAAATCAGGTCATTTTGATTTGTCTGTGAATTATGCAATTGTTTACGGTGGACAGCAGAAATCTGTTTCGTGCGCAGAAATACAAAACCAACTCCAACTTTCATCAGAAACTTTACTTGGAACAGCTAATACATGAAAATAAAGATACAAAGGAGTCAATACATAAGTATTCATCCCCTTGACTCAAATAAAGAAGAGAAAAACAAAGAAAAAAAAACATGGGTTATCTCCCAAGAAGTGCTTTTCTTTAACGCCTTTTAGCTAGGCCCAGAAAAGTGGATTCAAGTATTTTCAGATGAAGAAGCATCCAAATTGTAATGAGTTCGAATAATAGAGTCAAAAGGCAACTTAATTCTCTTTATAGGAAAGTGTTCCATACCTTTATTGAGTGGGAATTGAAATTTAATATTCCCCTCTTTCATATCAATAACATCATCAACAGTTCTAAGAAAAGGTCTTCCCAAAACAATCGGACAGGAAGCATTCCATTCAATATTCAAGACAAAAAAAATAAACAGGGACAATATTATTATTAACCATGATAAGAACATCATCAATTCTCCCAAAAGGTTTCTTTCTAACATTATCAATAAGACGAACACCCAAATAACAGGGTTCCAAAGGTGGCAAATCAGGAATATTATAAAGTCTCTTAGGAATTAGAGAGATACTAGCACCAAGATCACATAGATCATTGAAACTAAAATCATTCACTTTCATTTTAATAATGGGTTCTAACCCATCATCTAACTTCCTAGGGATATAGGCTTCACATCTTAATTCACCCTCTCTAATTTGCATGAGAGCATTTGTAATATGTTTTGTGAAAGCCATATTCATAGCGCTAGCATTAGGAAAACTAGCAAGATTTTGTAAGAACTTAATCACTTCAGTTATGTTGCAATCATCAAAGTCAAGATCATTTTTAGCAAAGGTAATGAGACTATTGTCTCCCATGTTTCTAAAAATTTCAGCACTATTACCAGGAGCATTTTTAGCAGTTTCAGGAAAGTTTTCATTTTTAATAGCAGCGATGGGAATATTGCAAACGCCAATTACTTTAGCATTGATAGTAGAAGTTTTACTAGCATGAGAGGCTTCCGTTTTACTAGTGGTGGTAATAGTGCAAACATTAGCTATATTATTCTTTTTAGCTATTTCATCTTCTCTTGCCCATCTAGCATGCAATTCAGCTAACATCATAACATTATCATCATTTCGAATTGGGATGACATTCAAGGTTTTTCTTTCTTTAATATCATGATTCATACCTTTTAGTTTCTGAAAATAAACATCAAGAGCAAGGCTATCAACTTTAGAAGTAAGAACATCAATTTGCCAAAATTTTCCTCAACAGATTTATTGAAAGGAGTTTGTGTACTAATAAAATTCTTATGCATGTTCTCAAGATCAGAGGATACACTTTTGTTTCTGTTATAAGAATTAACATAAGCATTATTATTATTAGGAGGATATGGCCTATATTTATTGCCACCAAAATTATTCCTATAAGAATTGTTGTTGAATTATTATTTTTAATGAAGTTCACATCAACATGCTCTTCTTGAGCAACCAAAGAGGCTAAAGGAACAATGTCTATATCAATAGGATCATGGCCATTAACAATCATAGACATAATAGCATCAAGTCTATCACTCAAAGAGGAGGTTTCTTCAACATAATTTACCTTCTTACCAGTTGTACCTCTCTAAGTGTGGCATTCCGAATAATTTACCATCATATTATCAAGAAGATTTGTTGCTGCCCAGAAGGTCATGGACATAAAGGTTCCTCCAGCAGCTGAATGCAGAAGGTTTCTTGAAGAAAAATTCAGTCCTGCATAAAAGGTTTGGATGATCATCCAAGTAGTCAGTCTATGAGTGAGACAATTCTTTACTAAAGATTTCATTCTTTCCCAAGATTTAGCAACATGCTCATTATCAAGTTGCTTAAAATTCATAACGCTACTTCTTAAAGATGTAATCTTAGAAGGAGGATACTATTTCCCAATGAAAGCGTCTTTACACTTATTCCAAGAATCAATACTATTTCTAGGCAAAGATAGCAACCATTCTTTAGCTCTTCCTCTCAAAGAGAAAGGAAACAATTTTAGTTTAATAATATCTCCATCTTTATATTTTTGCATCTCACATAGTTTAACAAAATTATTAAGATGTGCAGCACCATCATCAGTACTAACAACAGAAAATTGCTCTCTCATACCAAGATTTAATAGTGAAGGCTTAATCTGATAAACATCAGCAGTAGGAGCAGGTGGAGCAATTGGTGTGCTAATGAAATCATTGTTGTTGGTGCTAGTAAAGTCACACAACTTAGTGTTCTCAGGAGTAGTCATTTTAACATGACTAAAAACAGGATAAAAACTACAACTAGAATAAGATTTTTTTGTGTGTTTTTGATATAGAGAAACAAACAAGAAAAAATAAAACAAACTAAGCAAGACTAAAAAAAAGTAAAGAGATTGGAAGTGAGAGACTCTCCTTGCAGAAATTCTCTTCCTCCGAGGCAACGGCGCTAGAAAAGCTTGATGGAGCGTGGACACAAGCTCGTTGGGAGACCCCAAGCACAAGGTGTGAAGAGTGCAGCAACAAGTTTTCCCTCAGAAAAGAAACCAAGGTTGAATCGACCAGTAGGAGGAAGGAGTAACTTCAGAAGGTTGATGCAGCTGAGATGGCGGGGCACACTACCAGTTCAGCAACAAGGTGGAATCTAAACAACACAATCAAATCACTTTTCCCCAACGAAGCAGTGAGGTTGTCAATCTCACCGGTTTTGCTGAACAAAAAGAGGTTAAACGTATGGTGTGGAAAAACAATGTGAGGACAGTATGAAAACAGTAACAGCAGTATGAAAGCAGTGGAAACAGTGTGTGTATTATCAGTATGAGGAAATGGACCGGGGTCCACATTTCACTAGTGGTGTCTCTACGTGAAAGATAAATAACATATGTGGTGAACAAATTACAGCTAGGCAATTGACAGAAATGAAGGTTGCACCATAGTGCAAATGCAAGACATAAAGATTACTATGTGATTTCATGCGGGCATTACAACAAGATACATAGACCGTCATCCAACTTCATCTATGACTAATAATCTACCCTCCGAATATCATCCGAACCAACGTTGGGTATTACGTTGCAAGCAACAGATAATCACAGTAAGCAAAGTGTGTAATGCAAACAATATAAAAGAAGTAAACATCATTGTTTTCTCCCAAATGGCAACAACACATCCTCTATCTGTCACATTTCTGTCACTCGAGCACAGATGCAAAGGAGGCATGAACCCACTATCGAGCATAAATACTCCCTCTACTTGGCCATAGAATCTACTAATAACAAAGAGCATGCAAGATCATAAATAACATATGCATGAAGATAACATGATAGATTGATAATCAGAAGACATAACATTCAACATTCATCGGATCCTAGCAAACACATAATGTAGCATTACATAAAGATGATCTCGATCATGTGAGGCAGATCACAAGATCTAAACATGAGGCATAAAGTGGAGGAGACAACCATCTTGCTACTGCTATGGACCCGTAGTCTAGGGATGAACTACTCACACATCACTTCGGAGGAGGGCATGGTGGTGTAGACCGCTCCGCTGAAGAATTTCCCTCCCGGCAGGGTGCCGGGGAGAGCTCCTGAACCCTCCTCATCTCGGGGTGACGATGACGGCGGCCTCGGGTGTTTATCGGAAAAAACTGGTATTTTTATAGGGTTGATATGTCGGGGGGAATAAATAGGCGGAAGAGCGATGGCAGACGGCACCCGAGGGGCCCACAACACCCCTAGGCGCGGCCAGGGGGCGCCGCCCTATGGTGTGGCCCCCCTTATGGCCCCTCTCTGGGTCTCTTCGGGACTCCGTGGAATCTTCGGGAATTCTTAGACTTCCGGGCTTCGAATTTTCCAATTCTGAGAATATTTCGAGAACAACTTTTCTGAAACTTAAAACAGCACAAAACAGGGAACTGGCTCTCTGGCATCTTGTCAATAGGTTAATCCCAGAAATCGATAAAAATGACATAAATTGTATAACAAACATGTAGGAAATAACATGAAAACAACATGGAACATCAGAAATTAAGGATACGTTTATGACGTATCATGAGCCCATCATTAAAATAAAGTGAATAATTTTGATTACAATGCATTGTGTGATCTTGGTGCTAGTATCTCAATTATGCCTAAGAAATTATATGATATCCTCGATTGTGCACAATTAGAAAAATGTTATTTGGATTTTCACCTTGATGATTCTTCTATGAAGAAACCTTTGGGAAGAGTTGATAATGTTCTTATTATGGTTAACAACAATCTTGTCTCTATTGATTTCGTGTTTTTGGATATTGAATGCAATCCTTATTGTCCTATTGTGTTGGGAAGACCTTTTCTTAGAACTGTTGGTGCTATTATTGATATGAAAGAAGGGAATATAAAATTTCAATTCCCAGTTAAGAAAGGTATGGAACACTTCCCTAGAAGGCAGATAAAACCACCCGCTGATACCATTGTGAGGGAAATTTATAATGTTGATGTTTATGGTCTTTATAATACTTGATTCCCTACTTGTTCCTAGCTACAAGGCGTTAAAGAGAAGCGCTTATGAGAGGGAACCCATCGTTTTCTCTTTTCTGTTATTTTTTTTTGTTGAGTCAAGATGATTGTTGCTTATATAGCAACTCCTTTATATCTTTTATTTGATATTTTGGTGTGCCAAGAAAAGTCTCGAATGACTAGAAGGTACTTTTATTAGGATTACTGTGCAGGAACATATTTCTGATATTCACTAGAAAAATTCCACACGTTTATCAGAAAGTGATTTTGATATGATATGTTTTGTGCGTATTCATGAGATATGTAGCTATCTTTTTTTAAAATAAATTCGATCTCAGCAACGTAAGTGCCCCGAAAAAAATCATATTTATGGACTGTTTTGGTTTTGACAGATTCTGTCTTTATTTTGCATTCTCTCTTTTACGAGTTTTGAGTGGATTTTTTAGGGCGAAAGAGCTTCACTTAACGCTAGTAACAGTAGATAATATTTAAAGTATTTCCTTATTAATTTTTGTCCAAAAGGAACCAAGTGAGATTATTTGTTTTTGATGCACTAACCCCGCTAATGAGAAAAATATTGAAGTTTTGACGTGGAGGAAGTTTTCAAGTGTTAAGAGAAAAGAATGCTAATGAAAGATCAAGAAGAGTGAAAATATTAAGCTTGGGGAAGCTCCTCTGGACCTACCCAATATATTCATGAAGACTCAAGCATCTAAGACTGGGGATGCCCAAGGGCCAAGGCATCCCCTTCATCATTAGCACATTATCAGGTCATCTCGAGTGAGACTATATTTTTATTTGGTCACATCTTGTGCACTTTTCTTGGAGCATCAACATGTTGTTTTCCAGTTTGGTTATGTTTTTTCTGCTCTATACTTTTTGGATCCTAGCATTCTTGTTTGGCATAGAGACACACTCCGCTTTTTCATTAGAATACTCCTGTGCTTCACTTATATTTATTGAGTATTCCTGTTTGCTACTACTAGAACTTTTAGCTCTATATTGTCATATATCTTTTGTCAGATCTATTAGTTTCTTTTGAAAAAAGTACTCTCTTTTTTCACTTATATTTGTTTGGAGAGTTGGTAAATAAGTTGATTGGTGTTTGGGTGGAACAGAAAATGTTGCATGTGGTATGGTATAATAGAATGCTTACATAAGTCATGTAGATAATTGTCTTGAGTAATTTGATGCTTGTCAATTATTTTGAGTTACCAAGTAAGTAATTTTTAAACTTATGTATGATGTAAGTAATTATTATTAGTGAAGAACTACTGTAAATATTGTTAATATTTGGTTTGCATCATTGGTTGTTCCAAAGTCCAGATAGTTTGTAGTAAAAGGTTTTGGTTAACAAGTAAGACGATCTGAAGTTTTATAATTCTTCAACCGTGTTTTTTTTATAATTTCTTGCTATACCGATTGATAGTTGTGTTTTCTTAAAAACATTGCTAGCCTAAACTCTGTAGTAAGCGGGAATGCTGCTTGTGCATCCAAAACCCTTGAGCAAAATTCATGCCATTTGTGTCCACCATAACTATCTATTATGTGGTATTTCTCCGCCACTCCAAGTAACATTTTCATGTGCTACCTTTATAATATTTAAAACTCGTATACTCCCTTTTTGTGTCACTTTTTACCAGCTCATGAGGATGCGTGTAGATGGTGTTTATTTTGCTTGTTGATTAGATTTTACACCCCTGGACTAGTGGCATATACATACGCTTATCCAATTCGCTAGAAGAGCTGGCAACGAGGTGTCCATCCCCAAATTTTGTTACTAAAAATTATATTCACTTGTTTCCCCCCCTGATTTATTAGTTAAGTAAAGTTCATAAGTGTGTAAACAAAAGAGAAGAGGGATGATCTACTAACCACAGTAGAAATAACATACTTAATGGGAGCCGCTCTTGTAAATTCTAGTTAACTTGTGACTTAATGTATTGTCTACTTGCTGATTTGTTAACCATTAACATACACACCTACCCCCAAAAATAGACACTCCTCCGTGGTATGTGATTGTTGGAAGGCACCCGAGGTTTCGGTTAGCCATGGTTTGTGATAGAAAAGGTTCGGATGAGTGTCAAATATTTTATGCTCCCTCTATATGTTTTTCAAAACTTAAAAGCTCTAGCACATGATTTAATCCCTACTTCAGTCTGCAAAGGTCATTTCTTTTATTATATTGTTGAGTCAGTTTTCCTACTTTTTTCTATCTCCACAAGCGAACACTAGTGTCAACTTTGGTACCACAGTTGTTATATAATGATATGTTTGACTTACTGCATTATTTTGCCTTGACAATATCCATGAGATATATATGTTAAAAAGTTGAAGCCAGTGCTGAAATTAAATCTTCCTCTGTGTTGGTGAAACAGTTTTATTTAGAATCTTATGCTTTGTCAGCTAACTTTTATGCAAATTCTTGTAGCCCCATTGTCTCCAAAGTACTATTCATGAAAGTTTGCACTTGTATGATTCATTTTGTCTACTTGTTAGCAAACTGTAGACCATTGACTTGGATTATTTCATTCAATTCATGTGCTTTGCATTACTACTTGATGAAGATTGTGTTAGCGACATGTATCATAAAAAATTATGTTGTTTTATCATTTACCTACTCGAGGACGAGCATGAACTATGCTTGGGGATGCTTGATACGTCTCAAACTTATCTATAATTTTTGACGATCCATGCTGTTATTATATCAATTTCCACATGTTTTGTTTGCACTTCATAGCATTTTTATGCAATTTTCAGCAATGTTCAAGATATCGCTTATCGGGAACATATCGGTCGACCCCCGATAAGTGGTAAATCGGCCGATTTATCGGAATATCATCCCAAATATCAGAATATCGGCGCAAATATCGGAATATCGGCCGAAATATCGGTCGATTTATCTTATCGGTCAGATACCGGCAAGCGATAAATCGGCCGATATCTTGAACAAAGATTTTCAGTGACTAACATATTAACAAGATGCCATAGTGTTGTTTCTAGTTTTCTACTGTTTTTCTCTTTTAGAAAAGCTAGTCGCAAAATATTCTCTGAATTGTATTAAAATTGGCGTACGGAAATATTACAACAGAAGACTCCAGAAGACCAAAGGGTAGGAGCAACCGACCTAGGAGGCGGCCAAGCCACACCAGGGTGCGGCCCACCCTTGGCCGGCGCCCTGCTATGGCGTGGGCCCCTCGGGTGTCCACCGACGCCGCCGTTTTACCTATATATTCCTTCTGTCACGAAAAACCTAAAGACCGGATCGATATTCCACAAAACATCCAGACGCCGCAGCCATCATCAACCCTAGTTTAGGAGGGTTTTGAAGATCTTCCTGGCACCCTGCCGAAGAGGGGAATCATCACCAGAGGACTCTACACCTCCATGCATGCCTCTGGAGTGATGTGTGAGTAGTTCATCCTTGGACTATGGGTCCATAGCAGTAGCTAGATGGTAGTCTCTGTACTTTGTGCTATCATGTTTGGATCTTGTGAGCTGCCCTACATGATCAAGATCATCGTTATGTAATGCTACATGTTGTGTTTGCTGGGATCCAATGAATATTAATAGTGTGAGCAAGTTGTTTATTTATCCATATGTCTATGTTGTTTATATCTTGCATGCTCTCCGTTGCTATTAGATGCTTTAGCCAAGTAGATGTTTGTGACTCCAAGAGGGAGTATTTATGCTCGATCGTGGGTTCATGCCTCTAGAAATCAGCATTTGAGTGACTGAAACATCCACAGTTGTGGATGTGTTGTTGCCACTAGGGATAAAATAATGATGCCGAGTCTACGTGTCTTTTGCATTGTTTACATTACACACAATACTTCATGCAATAATCTGATGTTTGCAACTTAATGCCGAAAGTGATGTGAATGCTGACCCGAAGGTGGATTATTTAGGCATAGATGCACTAGATAGCAAGTTTTTGTACTTTGTTGTAATGCCGTGCTAAATCTCATAGTGAACATTTCGTCATATATTTCATTATCATGCCTTCATTATTTGTCAATTGCCTAGCTGTAGTTTGTTTACCCAACACGCTAGAAATATTTATGGAAAGACCACACTAGTGAACTGTGGACGCCGGTCCATTTTCCTCCTACTATTAAACCACCTAGTGCAATCATACTGTTCTCTATTGTTTCCTGCAATCATCACTGTTTTCAGCACCATACGTTTAATCCCTTTGTTTTTAGCAAGATCGGAGAGATTGACAACCTCTTTGTTTCGTAGGGGCAAAGCAGTGTGTTTGTTTGTTTGCAGGCTCCACGTCAGTTGCGCCGCTAACAACCTACTGAAGAACCTCCGTGCCCTCCTGGATTCGATAACCTTGGTTAATTTCAAGGGAAATCTTGCCGCTGTTCTACATCAAACTCCACGCTTGGAGTAACCTGACAAACAACACATCCCTAAGGTATCAGGAAAATACTACTTGTTTTGGTCTACTAACTTTCACATGTGAGCCATGTTCTTTTGCTGAAGATGCATTACTCATGGTGGAAACGCACAATGGAATAAGAGTATGATGCACTTCTGCAAAACAAGACTTGGCATGTTGTTCCATCTTCCCCAAACAAAAATATGATTAACTGTAAGTGGTTATATCGAAACAAGAAAAATGCAGATGGGACAGTAGACAGGTATAAAGCTCATCTGGTTACAAAGGGATTTAAACAGAGGTATGTCATAGATTATGAAGACACCTTCACTCCAGTTGTAAAGGCTGCTACTATCAGACTTAATCTGACATTTGTTGTCTCTAAGGGCTGGAGTCTACGGTAGCTATATGCCAGGAACGTATTTTTACATGGCGTTCTAGAACAAGAGGTCTATATGAAACAACCTCCAGATTTTGAAGACCCTCACACTCTTCAGTATGTTTGCAAACTTGAAAAATATCGTTATGGTCTCAAACAAGCCCCCCGAGCATGGTATTGCAGACTTAGTACAAAATTACAGGCACTTGGTTTTACTCCCTCCAAGGCAGATACCTCTATTTTCTTATATAACCAAGCTGGTATATTAATATATGTGCTAATCTATGGTGATGATATCATAGTGACCAGCTCCTCAGATCAATGTATTACTGCTCTACTTCACGATCTTAATAATGATTTTGCGCTCAAGGACTTGGGTGATCTTCACTTCTTTTTGGGAATTGAAGTTAAAAGGATCAAGTATAATTTACTAATTACTCAAGAGAAATATGCTGCTGATCTACTTGCTAAAGTTGGTATGAAAAAGTGTTCCACATGTTCTACACCTTTATCTTTCACTGAAAAACGGTCACTTGTGGAAGGGTCACCTCTTGGTTCAGATGATATCACACATTACATAAGTACTATAGGTGCACTACAATACTTGACACTGACACGACCTGATATATCTTTCTCAGTAAACATAGTTTGCCAATATTTGCATGCCCCTACAACTGCTCACTGGATAACTTTCAAGAGAATTCTAAGATATGTTAATTGCACACTGAAATTTGGACTAACTTTTAGAAGCCCCCTTCCAGTTTGCTTAGTGCTTTTTGTGATGCAGATTGGGCATGATGTCTTGATTATAGAAGATCCACAGGAGGGTTTGCTATATTTCTTAGGCCGAATTTAATCTCATGGAGTGCACGTAAACAAGCCACAATATCAAGGTCTAGTACTGAAGCAGAATACAAGGCTCTAGCCAATGCCACAACTGAGTTATTATGGCTTGAGACACTTCTTGGTGAACTTGTGTATCACTAAAGGTGAAACCCTTCTTATGGTGTGATAATTTAGCAGCCACATATCTGTCAGCAAATCTCATTCTTCATGCCAAAACTAAGTACATTGAGATAGACTATCACTTTGTTCGTGAAAGAGCTTCAAACAAACTTCTGGACATCAAATTCATATCAAGCAAGGATCAGGTTGCAGATGGTTTCACAAAGGTTTTACCAGCTAGAAATCTTATTGGATTTAGACATAATCTCATGCTTTGACAAGGTTGTGATTAAGGGGGATGTTAAATGTATTTTGGTCTTATACTTGTACACGTAGAGGAGGTATGGAGTAGTACTCCACCCGCGCTTCACGCTGCTAGCCGCCACCGCTTCCGTTGACGACGAATACTCCAACGACACCACCGGAAGCATCGCGCGGCTCGACATCATCATCATGGCGCATAACCCCAACGCACGCGCCGCCGCGCTCTACGACCGCCTCGAGGCGCGCGCCTCCTACGGCTCTGGTGTGCAGCTCGCAGCGGGGCCGCTGCCGCCGTTCGAGCAGACGCAGGGCGACGTCGTGCTCGCCACCTCGCTGGCCGCGTCCTCGTCTGCGGCGCCTGGGGCGGGGGTGGCGACGGAGACGGAGACGGAGGCAACGATAGCGGCGGGCGGCCTGCTGACGACGACGCTGCTGAGGGTGCGCGTGGAGGGGCAGCTCCGGTGGAAGGTATCTTCGTGGGTGTCCGGCAGGCATGCCCTCGCCGCCGAGTGCGTCGCCGTGGTGGTGCTCCAGTCCAGCAGAGCCGTCGTCGTGCAGGGATCCAAGTGTGCCACCACCCTCCAGTGAATATACACTTCCTTCTGCATGCACATGTCTAGTATTTGTGCATCAATTTAGTACTACGTACGCTACTACTTAATTAATTAGCGTCTGCTTATTAGTAATCGCACGGATTATGTTTTTATAGTACTTATAATAACAAGGTACATCCCTGCAACGGCTGCATTTTCTCGTTTATAAATGAAAATAAAGATATCGCACTATAACTCAATTGCACTTTTTGTTTTGCTCGTACTAACTTTTTTTTTTGAAATGAATCACCACAGCCTCTGCATCAGATGATGCATACGGCTTTATTATATTAATATAAAGTTTAAACATCCAAAATTACACTCTGTTTATCAATGCAAAACACGGGTCTGCCAGCGTTGCTATAAGAATTAGCCAGCGAAAAAAAGGAGCAACGCAATCAGCCATTACTATTCTTCTAGTGCGCAACCAACCATCCTGGTTGAAGATAGCCCGAACGACCGCCATTAGCCGATTGCATCCAGTATCCAAACGTTGGCGTTGCTCCAAAGGCACCAGGTTGGACCATAGAGTGATCCAATATATAGCTCGATGAACCATGCACCTACAAAAAATTTCCCACCGTCTCATTGTTAAAAATCACCCCGTTACGACTATTCCAAACTGCCCATAAGAAAGCACATACTCCTATGCGTATAACTGCTTTAGAATGTTTATCCATCCCATTTAACCAATCCCCAAATAGTTGTTGAACAGAAGAAGGCGATGCGATACTAAAAGTGAAGTAAAGAGACGCCAAATCTTTTTAACAAAATCACAATCTAAAAAAAGATGTTGAACCGTCTCCTATGAGCCACAAAAGACACACTTAGTGCAACCACTCCACTTCCTCTTAGCAAGGTTATCTTTAGTCAATAATTCCTTTCTAGAAAGAAACAACATGAAAATTTTAACCTTAAGGGCCACCTTTAATTTCCAAAGCAGTATTACCATTCATAATATTAGAGTAGAAAGACCGGACTGTAAACAAACCCGTTTGTGTTAACTTCCAACTTACTTTATCTGGATTATTAGTAATATTCACTCCCATGAGTTTCTCAACCAAATCCAGCCAAGCATTCCACGTATTACCAACCAAATTCCGCCTAAATTGAATATTTGGATGGTCATGATTAAGAACCTCCGCAATCGAGGTATTCTTATGCCTAACAATTTTATAAAGAGTAGGGTATTGGACAACAAGAGAAATGTTTCCAAGCCACACATCCTCCCAAAACCTCACCTCCACTCCATTACCAACAGTGCATTCAATCCTATGAAAGAAATCATGTTTGACACCCATAATCCCTTTCCAAAAAGGTGAATCTATAGGCTTACCCTCAACCTGAGCTAAAGTTTTATCAACCAAATATTTTTTATGTTAAAGTTCAGCCCAAACTCCGTCCTCGGTCAATAGTTTAAAAAACCATTTAGCCAACAAACACCTGGTTTTAATATCTAACAACTCGATATCCAACCCTCCTTGGTCCTTAGGACTACAAATAATATTCCATTTGGACAAACGATATTTTCTCTTAAGATTATCACTTTGCCAGAAAAAACGTGATCTAAAGAAATCTAATCTCTTACGAACCCCAACGGGAATCTCAAAAAACTATAACATAAACATTGGCAAGCTGGTCAACACCGAATTAATAAGAATTAGCTGATCACCATAGGACAAAAGTTTACCCATCCAAGTACTTAGTTTTTGATCAAAGCGTTCCTCAACAGGCTGCCACTCACTGTTCAGAAGTCTACGATAGTGAACAGGAATTCCCAAATACCGAATTGGAAGAGAGCCAATCTCACAACCAAAGATTTTACGATACTCAGGTAAGTGCTCTACAACTTTACCAAAGCAGAAGATCTCGCTTATATTGAAATTAATCTTTAACCCGGACAATTGTTCAAAAATAAAAGAATTAACTTCATATTAACCGCCTTGTCTAAATCATGCTCGAGGAACAAAATAGTATCATCGACATACTGTAAAATAGAAAGACCACCGTCAACTAGATGCGGTATAAATCCTCCTACCTGACCATCCCCTTTCGCGCGATCAATCAAAACCGCTAACATGTCTGCCACCAAATTAAAAAGGATAGGTGACAATGGGTCTCCTTGCCTTAAACCTTTTAGAGTTTGAAATTCCTCCACACACAAACTAGATGCGGTATAAGTACTCTATAACTGAATTGCACTTTATTTTTGGGGCCAAACCAGCTTACAAATACCTCCACACACAAACAAATAAAAGATCAAGCCAAAAGATTGTACAAAGAAACCAGTGAGAACAAAGCTACAAGCAGAGAATACTAGGCTGAGACAAACGACACTTGAGGATCTGAAGACGTCGACGAGGTTGACCACATACAAACTAGCATGGCGGCGCTGCCCCGTGCAAACCCTCTCTAAAAATGGGGCCCGTACACTTGTACCATAAGAAACACTAGAGTCAGTGGGCTAGAGTGTTAGATGTATCGATCGATCTAGGTAGGGAACGATGACCCCTCTCGGGGTATCGGTTACGTGTTATATAGCAAAGGTAGGAAGATCCCCTACTGTGGCATACATCGGGGGTATACGTATGGTTGGTGTACTACACCATACCAATATATATACAAAGCCTATTACATATCTAACACCTCCCCTTAATCTTAACCTGGATAGAGGTTGAGATTACGCTTAAACTCATTAAGATTTGGAACAGGAAGGGCTTTGGTAAAACCATCGGCAACCTGGTCTTTGCTTGATATAAACCGAATATCAAGCCTTTTGCTGCTACTCTTTCTCTTACAAAGTGAAATTCAATTTCAATGTGCTTCGTACGTGCATGAAAGACATGATTAGCTGAGAGATAGGTTGCACCTAAATTGTCACACCATAAGCATGGCTTCTCTTGCAGTTTAACCCCAAGTTCTCCAAGAAGTGCTTCAACCCAAATTAACTCAGCAGTAGCATTGGCCAGGGCTTTGTATTCTGCTTCAGTACTAGAACGTGCGACTGTTGCCTGTTTTCTTGCACTCCATGAGACCAGATTTGGTCCCACAAATATAGCAAAACCTCCTGTGGATCTTCTATCATTAAGGCAACCTGCCCAATCTGCATCTGAAAACGCACTAAGAAGAGTGGGTGATGAGTGTTTAAACGTTATGGCAACGTTCAATGTATCACTGACATAGCGTAAGATCCTTTTCACAGCTGTCCAATGAGATGTAGTTGGTGCATGAAGATACTGACAAACTTTATTAACTGAAAAAGCAATGTCTGGACGTGTGAGAGTAAGATACTGTAATGCACCAACAATGTTGCGATAATGTGTGCTGTCTTCAGGGCCTAGAGGCGCCCCCTCCTTGACAGACAGCTTATCAGTAGAGGAGAGAGGCGTAGGGAACCCTTAGAACCGTGCATGCCAGCCTTAGCAAGTATATCATGAGCATACTTTTCCTGTGTCAACACTAATCCATCAGGAAAACGTTTTACCTCAATTCCCAAGAAGAAGTGCAAGTCTCCTAGATCCTTGAGAGAAAAGTCATCACTGAGATCACGAAGCAAGGCAGTGATGGCTTGATCAGAGGAGCTGGTGACTATGATATCATCAACATAAACAAGAACATAAATATTGATGCCTGACTGGTTTTAAAGGAACAATGACGTGTCAGCTATAGAGGGAATAAAACCAAGTGTCTGTAATTTGGAACTAAGGCGAGAGAACCAAGCCCTAGGTGCCTTTTTTTTAATCCATAAAGAGCTTTATCAAGTCTGCAAATGTGATTAGGAGTATCAGGGTGCGAAAAACCTGCTGGTTGTTTCATGTAAACTTCCTCTTCAAGAACACCATGGAGAAACACGTTCTTCACGTCTAGGTGCCGCAAATCCAGCCTCGAGAGACTGGAATAGCTAGAACAGTCCTAATGGTTGATGCCTTAACCACATGACTAAAGGTATCTTCGTAATCAATGCCATACCTTTGTTTGAACCCGTTTGCAACAAGTCGATCCATGTACGTGTCAATAGACCCATCTGCATGTTTCTTTATACGGTATAACCACTTGAAGTCAATAATATTTTTGTTAGAACTGGGAGGAACAAGATGCCAGGTCTTGTTCTGCATCAAGGCATCATATTCTTCCTGCATAGCTGTATGCCAATTGGCATCATCCAGAGCCTCAGACAAGGACCGTGGTTCACCTGTAGCTGCAAGGAGACCATAGCGAACCTTTCGATCCTTCACACAATAAGTTAGTGAACCATCTGTGTAGACTTAGGTTTTTAATACCTTTTTGCAATAGTGTACGAGGAGATTTTGTAGGAGGAGCTGTATGCTGGAGTGGCGCAAAAGATCCAACAATGGAATCTGTTGCAGCTGCGATATTAGGCGCAGAAGATCCGGCGTTAGCGCCGGTTCCCTCGTGGGCATTAGCGCCGGTCCCGTCCCGGGCATCATCGCCGGTCCTCTCCTGGGAGTGATGGGTGCCCGCACCAGTGGGAGCGAGCCAGCTGGTGCGCCCGTCACGGGCCGATGCGGGTGTGGGAGACTGCGCAGAGGAGCACATGTGAGGGGGGCCCGATGAAGCTGACGTGTCTGGGGGCTACGCGTCGGAGGCGTGTGTCCCGGGGGACAACCCGGCAGGAGGGCATGTGGGAGGGGTCCGCTCGGGCGACGTGGCTGGAGACGATTGGAGCGGAGCCCGCGCACGCAAAGGAGACGTGGTCTCAGGATGATGCGCGGCAGGTGTATCGGCCAGGAGATCAGCCTCAGGATCTGACGCCACTTGATCCGAGGTAGCAGGAGAATCTCCTGGGCTGTCTTCTAGTGAAATTTGAAAATCACTTATTTCTTCATTTTCTGAACCATTTTGGCTCAAATTTTCTGCATGTTCTTCATCTGTGTTTCATGTAACATCTGTGGTGGTGAGAACTGTAGGAGCTGGACCATAGTAGCACAATAGGTATGATTGATAAAGGCATAAAGGTATCAACATGTGCATCTCCAAAATCATTTGAAGTGGTGTTGTGGGGTAAAAGAAGGATATCATTGCGAAGTCTTGATCCAGCATTTGGATGAAGTGAAGGAAAAGGAAAAGCATGCTCATCAAAGACATCATCACGTGAGATATACACACGACCAATTTTGGGATCCAAGCACTTAAGTCCTTTGTGACGAGGGCTATAGCCAATGAACACAAATTGTGTTGATCTAAAGGACAACTTTCTTTTGTTCTAAGGACACAAGTTTGGCCAGCAAGCATTAGCTATATTATTCTTTCTAGCTATTTGATCTTCTCTTCCCATCTAGCATGCAATTCAGCTAACATCATAACATTGTCACCATTTCGAATTGGGATGGCATTCAAGGTTTTTATTTCTTTAATATCATGATTCATACCTTTTAGTTTCTGGAAATCAACATCAAGAGCAAGGCTATCAACTTTAGAAGTAAGAACATCAATTTTGCCAAATTTTTCCTCAACAGATTTATTGAAAGGAGTTTGTGTACTAATAAAATTCTTGTGCATGTTCTCAAGATAAGAGGATACACTTTTGTTTCTGTTATAAGAATTATCATAAGCATTATTATTATTATTAGGAAGATATGGCCTATATTTATTGCCACCAAAATTATTCCTATAAGAATTGTTGTTGAAATTATTATTTTTAATGAAGTTCACATCAACATGCTCTTCTTGAGCAACCAAAGAGGCTAAAGGAACAATGTCTATATCAATAGGATCATGGCCATTAACAATCATAGACATAATAGCATCAAGTCTATCACTCAAAGAGGAGGTTTCTTCAACATAATTTACCTTCTTACCAGTTGTACCTCTCTGAGTGTGGCATTCGGAATAATTTACCATCATATTATCAAGAAGCTTTGTTTCTGCCCACAAGGTCATGGACATAAAGGTTCCTCCAACAGTTGAATGCAGAAGGTTTCTTGAAGAAAAATTCAGTCCTTCATAAAAGGTTTGGATGATCATCCAAGTAGTCAGTCCATGGGTGAGACAATTCTTTACTAAAGATTTCATTCTTTCCCAAGATTTAGCAACATGCTCATTATCAAGTTGCTTAAAATTCATAACGCTACTTCTTAAAGATATAATCTTAGAAGGAGGATAATATTTCCCAATGAAAGCGTATTTACACTTAGTCGAAGAATCAATACTATTTCTAGGCAAAGATAGCAACCATTCTTTAGCTCTTCCTCTCAAAGATAAAGGAAACAATTTTAGTTTAATAATATCTCCATCTTTATATTTTTGCATCTCACATAGTTTAACAAAATTATTAAGATGTGCAGCACCATCAGCAGTACTAACAACAGAAAATTGCTCTCTCATAACAAGATTTAATAGTGAAGGCTTAATCTGATAAAACTCAGCAGTAGGAGCAGGTGGAGCAATAGGTGTGCTAATGAAATCATTGTTATTGGTGCTAGTAAAGTCACACAACTTAGTGTTCTCAGGAGTAGTCATTTTAACAAGACTAAAAACAGGATAAAAACTATAACTAGAATAAGATTTTTTTGTGTGTTTTTGATATAGAGAAACAAACAAGACCAAATAAAATAAACTAAGCAAGACTAAAAAAATGTAAAGAGATTGGAAGTGAGAGACTCCCCTTGCAAAAATTCTCTTCCTCCGAGGCAACGGCACTAGAAAAGCTTGATAGAGCGTGGACACAAGCTCGTTGGGAGACCCCAAGCACAAGGTGTGAAGAGTGCAGCAACAAGTTTTCCCTCAGAAAAGAAACCAAGGTTGAATCGACCAGTAGGAGGAAGGAGTAACTTCAGAAGGTTGATGCAGCTGAGATGGTAGGGCACACTACCAGTTCAGCAACAACGTGGAACCTACACAACACAATCAAATCACTTTTCCCCAACGAAGCAGTGGGGTTGTCAATCTTACCGGTTTTGCTGAACACAAAGAGGTTAAACGTATGGTGTGGAAACAATGTGAGGACAGTATGAAAACAGTAGCAGCAGTATGAAAGCAGTGGAAACAGTGTGTGTATTATCAGTATGAGGAAATGGACCGGGGTCCACAGTTCACTAGTGGTGTCTCTACGTGAAAGATAAATAACATATGTGGTGAACAAATTACAGCTAGGCAATTGACAGAAATGAAGGTTGCACCATAGTGCATATGCAAGACATAAATATTACTATGTGATTTCATGCGGGCATTACAACAAGATACATAGACCGTCATCCAACTGCATCTATGACTAATAATCTACCCTCTGAATATCATCCGAACCAACGTTGGGTATTACGTTGCAACCAACAGATAATCACAGTAACCAGAGTGTGTAATGTAAACAATGTAAACGAAGTAAACATCATTGTTTTCTCCCAAATGGCAACAACACATCCTCTATCTGTCACATTTCTGTCACTCGAGCACAGATGCAAAGGAGGCATGAACCCACTATCGAGCATAAATACTCCCTCTACTTGGCCATCTAATCTACTAATAACAAAGAGCATGCAAGATCATAAATAACATATGCATGAACATAACATGATAGATTGATAATCAGAAGACATAGCATTCAACATTCATCGGATCCCAGCAAACACATAATGTAGCATTACATAAAGATGATCTCGATCATGCGAGGCAGATCACAAGATCTAAACATGAGGCATAAAGTGGAGGAGACAACCATCTTGCTACTGCTATGGACCCGTAGTCTAGGAATGAACTACTCACGCATCACTTCGGAGGAGGGTATGGTGGGGTAGACCGCTCCGCTGACGAATTTCCCTCCCGACAGGGTGCCGGGGAGAGCTCCTGAACCCTCCTGATCTCGAGGTGACGATGTCGGTGGCCTCAGGTGTTTATCGGGAAAAAGTGGTATCTTTATAGGGTTGATATGTCGGGGGGGGGGAATAAATAGGCGGAAGAGCGATGGCAGACGGCACCCGAGGGGCCCACAACACCCCTAGGCGCGGCCAGGGGGCGCCGCCCTATGGTGTGGCCCCCCTTATGGCCCCTCTCTGGGTCTCTTCAGGACTCCGTGGAATTTTCGGGAATTCTTAGACTTTCGGGCTTCGAATTTTCCAATTCTGAGAATATCTCGAGAACAACTTTTCTGAAACTAAAAACAGCACAAAACAGGGAACTGGCTCTCTGGCATCTTGTCAATAGGTTAATCCCGGAAATCGATAAAAATGACATAAAGTGTTTAACAAACATGTAGGAAATAACCTGAAAACAACATGGAAAATCAGAAATTAAGGATAAGTTTATGTCGTATCATGAGCCCATCATTAAAATAAAGTGAATAATTTTGATTACAATGCATTGTGTGATCTTGGTGCTAGTATCTCAATTATGCCTAAGAAATTATATGATATCCTCGATTGTGCACCATTAGAAAAATGTTATTTGGATTTTCACCTTGATGATTCTTCTATGAAGAAACCTTTGGGAAGAGTTGATAATGTTCTTATTATGGTTAACAACAATCTTGTCCCTATTGATTTCGTGTTTTTGGATATTGAATGCAATCCTTATTGTCCTATTGTGTTGGGAAGACCTTTTGTTAGAACTGTTGGTGCTATTATTGATATGAAAGAAGGGAATGTAAAATTTCAATTCCCACTTAAGAAAGGTATGGAACACTTCCCTAGAAGGCAGATAAAACCACCCGCTGATACCATTGTGAGGGAAATTTATAATGTTGATGTTTATGGTCTTTATAATACTTGATTCCCTACTTGTTCCTAGCTACAAGGCGTTAAAGAGAAGCGCTTATGAGAGGGAACCCATCGTTTTGTCTTTTCTGTTATTTTTTTTTGTTGAGTCAAGATGATTGTTGCTTATATAGCAACTTATTTCTATCTTTTATTTGCTATTTTGGTGTGCCAAGAAAAGTCTCTAATGACTAGAAGGTACTTTTATTGGGATTACTGTGCAGGAACATATTTCTGATATTCACTAGAAAAATTCCACACGTTTATCAGAAAGTGATTTTGATCTGAAATGTTTTGTGCGTATTCGTGATATATGTAGCTATCTTTTTTTAGAATAAAGTTTTTCGATCTCAGCAACGTAAGTGCCCCGAAAGAAATCATATTTATGGACTGTTTTGGTTTTGACAGATTCTGTCTTTATTTTGCATTCTCTCTTTTACGAGTTTTGAGTGGATTTTTTAGGGCGAAAGAGCTTCACTTAATGCTAGTAACAGTAGATAATATTTAAAGTATTTCCTTATTAATTTTTGTCCAAAAGGAAGCAAGTGAGATTTTTTTTTGATGCACTAACCCCACTAATGAGAAAAATATAGAATTTTTGACGTGAAGGAAGTTTTCAAGTGTTAAGAGAGAAGAATGCTAATGAAAGATCAAGAAGAGTGAAAATATTAAGCTTGGGGAAGCTCCTCTAGACCTACCCAATATATTCATGAAGACTCAAGCATCTAAGCCTGGGGATGCCCAAGGGCCAAGGCATCCCCTTCTTCATTAGCACATTATCAGGTCATCTCCAGTGAGACTATATTTTTATTTGGTCACATCTTGTGCACTTTTCTTGGAGCGTCAGCATGTTTTTTTCCAGTTTGGTTATGTTTTTTCTGCTCTATACTTTTTGGATCCTAGCATTCTTGTTTGGCATAGAGACACGCTCCGCTTTTTCATTAGAATACTCCTGTTTGCCACTACTAGAACTTTTAGCTCTATATTGTCATATATCTTTTGTCAGATCTATTAGTTTCTTTTGAAAAAAGTACTCTCTTGTTTCACTTTTGTTTGGAGAGTTGGTAAATAAGTTGATTGGTGTTTGGTTGGAACATAAAATGTTGCATGTGGTATGGTATAATAGAATGCTTACATAAGTCATGTAGATCATTGTCTTGAGTAATTTGATGCTTGTCAATTATTTTGAGTTACGAAGTAAGTAATTTTTAAACTAATGTATGATTGATGCATGTAAAATGCATAGATGAATTTTGCATATTTTCACATGGTTTTCTATTACATATTGCATCATATAAGGGTATAATTCAATGTTTTATAGTATTTTGGGGTTAAATTACAAAGTCCCCCAACTTTTATGGAATTAACCCTGCCTGTCAGAACCCCGTTTTCTATATTTTTGACGTTTCAGGGGGCAAACTTCCGCGAAATCACCTGAAAATCTGCGGGGGTCATTTTCTTAGAAGGAGAAGACTTGCGGGTGAAGGATCCACGAGAATTGGGCAAGGAGGCCCAAAAGAGGACCCTCCACACAGCCAGATTCCTTGGCCGCGTGAGAGGCCCCCTTTTGGCCCCTGTGGCCCCAATTCCTTCCATCTTCGACTTACCGACTCCGTCTTGACCTAATACCGACTATAAAAAGGGTCCCCCTTACCCTTACGGAGAAGAGCGCCGTCGAAACACCGAAACAGAGACCAGAAGTTCCAGATTGGAGGGGGAAAACTCCGGCGGGGCGCCGCCGGTGTGATCTCCTACCCCTCCAACGTCATCTCCATCGACATCTCCATGAAGAGGGAGTAGTCCACCCCAGGGCTATGGGTTTGTGGAAGTAGCACTTGTATCTCTCTCTATGTGCTTCACTAATTAGATCTGTATGAGCTGCCTCACATGATTACGGGCACCGTTGTAATTCCTATGTGGTGGATCTTTTCTATGAGTTATTGAATGTGAGATTGCAATTGTTTCTCTTGAGTTATTTGAGTAGATGTATCTTATGTACCCTGTTCTTATTTGCTAGCTTTGATCAATCTAGTTCTTGAGAGCGTGTGTGGGGTGATGGGTGCATTAGTTGGAGTAACGGGGGGTGGCTAGTGCTGTGAAAGTGACAGAAGTTCAGCGATCCACTTAGGTTTTGTTAAAACTTTCTTAGTGACACTAATCAATCTCGATGACTAGATCTAGAAAGTTCTTACTTCAACGTCATGTCACATTGCTTAAAGCTATACTCTGGTTTTCCTTAATTATCGAGGTGTTATGCTTTATTTCGCATCTTGGTGGAGTATAAGAGGGATTAATATGACCGTAGAGATCTCTATGCTAGGACGTGATGCCCATATGAAAGTACTCAATGTTAGACATGTTATTGTAATCTCACATGTAATTCTTTATGTCCACTGTCTACCACTTTATTTGAGAGAATGCAAGTGTGAAACCATGAACCCCGGTCCTATTTTAAATATAAGAAAACACTCTAGTTACTTTGCTGCAATTTACTTCACTTGCACTTTACTTTACTTGCATCTCCAATTCGAATTTACATTATCTCCATCACCACTTGCATCACAAAAATACAAAAACAATCCATTGCATATTTATTTTCTCATTTGCATTTAGTAGTAGATTTAATTATTGCACATTTACTTTCAGTTTTGCATTGCTATTTAGAAGTCTCACACCTTGTGCTTGACAACCACTTGGCGAGGTTGAGGGCACAAAATTCTCTACTTGTTTGCAGGATCCTGGAGGAAGCTTGGAAGACAACTGTTGAAATACTGGCTCCCCAAGAGTTCGATATAAGCCCTCGAGTCACCCTCGTGGGGAGGAAGGCTTGCCACTAGCTACACACTCTGCACTTGGAGTCTCAACCTAGCCATCAAGCGTTTTTCTGGCGCCGTTGCCGAGGAACCATAGGTTAAGGAGTTGTCCAAGGGAGCTCACAAGAAGTCTTCATCACCAACAAGGTGTGCAAACACCTAAGCTTGGGGAGGTTGCACCTACGTGAGTACCGTCCTTTCTATCTCCACCTTCTTTCAAGTAGATTGTTTTGTTTCTTGTCTTGTTTTTGTTTTTGTTTGTTTTTGTTCTTGTTTTTGTTTTGTCTTGCATATTTTATTTTAGTTTGCATTTTAGTTTTGCATTTAGTTATCTAGTTTATTTTAGTATTTCGAATTTTCCTAGTTACTTTACTTTTCAGTTTTGCAAAAAAAATTAAAAACTACATAAAAACTGTTAAAATGGGTGATAGAACTAAATTTAGTGACTACACAAATACACCCAATGACCAATTCATTGCTAGGCCAATTACTACACCTGAAATACAAGCTGAAAGCTATGAAGTAAGTCCTAGTTTATTGAATTTAATTACTAGAGAGCAATTTGGTGGTAGTGCTATGGAGGATGCCTCTATGCATCTTCATGATTTCACGGAAATATGTGATATGCAAAAATTTAAAAATGTGGAAAGTAGTGTTTTAAAACTGAAATTATTTCCTTTTTCACTTAGAGTAAAGGCTAAAGAATGGTTACTTTCACTACCTACAGCTAGTATAAAGTCTTGGGATGATTTAAAAGAAGCTTTTATTAAGAAATATTATCCTCCCGTTAAAATTTTGCAAAATAGGAATAATATCCTCTCATTTAGGAAAAATGATAATGAACATGTAGCCATGGCATGGGATAGAATGAAATTAATGATTAGAACATGCCCATCACATGGAGTAAATGAATGGACCATACTACACTCTTTTTATAATGGTCTAAACTACATGTCTAGAAATATACTTGATTCTGCTGCTGGAGGTGCCTTTATGAGTAAAACTGTAGGTGAGTCTAAGAGCATATTAGAAAGCATATTGCAAAATTATAGTCAATGGAATACTGAAAGAGCACCCAATCCCACTAAGAAAATAAACTCAATTGAAGAAACCAATGATTTGTCTTCTAAAATGGACATTATTCTTGCTTTTATTAATAAACAAAATATGGAGAATGTGCCTTTGTAGGAGCTAGTTGGTAGTAATTCTGAAAGTGTGGATGTTAATTTTGTTAGGAATTATGGTAGAAATGGTTTTTCTAATGCTTACAATTCATATAGTAAACCTCCTTATGTGCCAAATAAACCTTTTGTTCCATATCCTAATGTTAATGAAAATAAATGGAAGCCTTCTAGTGAAATTTCTGAATCTAATAAATTGCTTATGGAAGAAGTTGCTAGTCACAATGCTATGATACATGAGTTAAATAAGTCTATTGCATCCATTAGTAGTGATATTAAAGGATTGCAACTTCAATCTTCGAATTTAGATAAAGCATTGTCAAAATTAGCTGATAATCAAGCAACTCTATTAAGCATGTCAGCAGGAAAGCCACAAGCACAACCTAGTGTAGGAATGAATTCTATTACTATTGCTGCTCCTATTATTGAAAATATTGATCATATTGCTGAGAATACAAGTGAGCATGTCCCTACTAGCTTAGAAGAAACTTTGAATGAAATAGTGAAGTACCCTGAATATTTACTTCCATATATGTCTTATCTTGCTAGCAAAGATGAAATTAGTCCTCATGAATCAAGTATGCTAGCTAAATTAGAGAGTAAGTAGAGGAAATTATGATGCTTACTGAAATTAAGGATCCATTTCTTGTTTTAGAAAAAAGTAGCTTGCAAGAACTTATTCCTACTCTACAAAAATTTGCTAGTGATCCCACTATAAACCTGGATTGCTAATCATGTCTTGCAATGGATTTGGATCTTATATTGCTAATCATGTCTTGCAAGAAAAAGTTTCTAGGTAAAAGAATGAGGCCATGGTACCTCCTAAGCTTGGGGATGCATGGATCCCCAAGGTGCTAGTTTCAATTGGAAAATAAATTCACCATGCTATGTTAGATCTAGGTTCTAGTGTATCGGTACTCTCTAAAGAATTATATGAATTGCTAGAACTAGAAAATTTAGAAAAGTGCTCAAGTGAATTTGTCCTTGCTGATAACTCTACTAAACATGCTATAGGACAAGTAAAAGATGTTATGATTGAATTGCAAATGACTTTTGTACCCGTTGATTTCATTATTATGGATATGGGGGATAAATCTCCTAGTCCTATTATTTTGGGCAGACCTTTTCTTCGTACTACAGGTGCAATCATAGACTCCAAGGAAGGGAATGTCAAGTTTCAGTTCCCTCACAAGAAAAGCATGGAGAACTTCCCAAGGAAGAGGGGCACGCTGAAGAACAAGCTCCCTCATGAGCTTTATCCCTCTTGATTATCAAGTAAGTAAAGCCTAGCTATATGGCTATAAAGAAAGCGCTTTATGGGAGGCAACCCGGTTGTTTTTGTTTGGATTTTCCTAGTGTCCTCTTGCTGTCTCAAGAGATTAGTTTTTTTGTTTTAATTCTGGAGTTTTCAGTAAAGAGTCAAGTCAAACCCATTTGGACTTATAACTTTCTATCCTAGTGCATGAAATTTCTGTTTCAGCACGAGTCTACTCACCGTATGATTTTATGTTTTTTATTGGTATTTCGGATTGAGCTGATTTTTTAGTATGTTCTGAAACTTTTAGTCCTATGTAAGCAAAAAAATTGTCTTAATTGTTTGACGAGTATAGCTTAGGGAAAAACGTTGGTTTTGCTGCTGTTACTTTTCTGGACAGATTCTGCCTTCTTTTGTTTTATGCACTCTTTGGGCTTGGGAATCGAATTTCCATGATTATTTCAAGCAAGAGAGTGAACATACAACATAATGAACCATATTGTCTATCTACTGGAGCATTTGATTTGGAATTTTGGACAGCAAGCATGTGATTTGTTTGTCCTTGCTAATCTCACCCCACAGAAAAATAATGGGAGAAACATGTTTTGTGAAGTTTTTTTCACAGGGAATAGAGGAGCTGCGGCTCAAGACATCCAATAATGGTGAAATCCATAAGCTTGGGGATGTGATGAACACCCCACTGGAGCTACACTCTTTAGGTTAGCACACGTCTACTTTCTGTTTTTCTAAGCAAAGCATTTATCGTAGAGACTTGACGCGTATAGTTTTTGTTTTATTTTTGTTTTGATAAGACCACCACCATCATTTTATATGAGATTGAGCTACTGGAGTTTGGGGTTGGAATGTATTGGATTCTAGTATTATGACTTGGAATAGGGATGCCATGGTTGATTTGAAGAGCTACATATGTTTGCATGATTTATAGGCTTTTTATGTGTAGAAATTTGCAATAATGTTGTCTTGAGCTATCTCTTATTCATGTCCTTGATGTTAATTGCTGGTTTATTTTGTTTGTCATGAAATGAGTAGTTCTATGGACATATGCATGCAAATTAGCTGGTCAACTATCTCCCTCTTGCTAGCCCAAAAATTTATAAATTCCAACAAGTAAAAACTTGTTTCCAACACTCCTTAGCCAAGTATTTCCAGTGAGTCCACCATATCTTCCCATTAGCTTCATTGCTATTCCGAGTATGTTCACCATGTTATTGTGTTATTTATGTTCTAAATTAAGATATTCACTTTATTAATTGTCATGGGTTGAACTTGGGATAGGACTCTCACGAACTTTTGAAAGCACACTTTACTTTTTATGCATCTAATAAACATGACCCAATAATGGGAGCCACAAGTTTTGCGTTTGACAAGTGTGTGGTTGGGAGCTAGCTATAAACGTGTATCACCGGAAAGCTTTCAACATTGCACAAAAAATTTACATTTGGTTGATATCATGTACTTTTGTTTTTGGACTCCTGCCATGCCGAAATGAAATAGAGGAATAGTAAGTTTTGATGAGTAAGTATCTATATGACTAGAGAAACGCATTGGTCCGCTAACCCAAGCCATGCTTTATCATGGTGGAAATTTACTTACAGCTTGAGTGACTCTATAACACATCCTATAATAAAATAAGAATCTATGCATAATAGTGAATGAAAATAAAAAGGATGATGAGTCTACTCCGTTTGTTCATCTTGTCATTGTAACATGGGCTTATTTCCATGTCATGGGGCAAGAGGTACCTCTTTGCGGTTCTCTATGATGTCATTAATACTTATTATGATTGTACAAAGCTTATTAGGAATCTTAAGTTGAGTAATCATGGTGTAGGTTTTCACACTCACGGGGCATGAGGCTTTCAACGACCTTGTCATTCTCATTACTTCAATACTCACAATTTTAAGATGGTAGTGATAAAGGGGCAATGAGAGTCCTAGATCAATGGATACCACATTTCAATTAGTAATTTTAGTTGAATAATTTAGAGGCTAAATAAGACTTGATCATGTTTTACCTCTACTCAATTTTCTCCAAAGTTCCACCATAATTTCTATTCTCCATTATGCTATTCTTTGACCAATATAGGATTTTATTTTTCATTTTGTGTATGCATTTGGTCCATAGTGCTTTTATTTCATTATACACTTTGTGAACTTTCATGAAGCATCTTTGCTTGCATATTTGATATTTCTTATTGCTACTCAATTCTAGTATTAATCATTTGATTATATGTAGCATGAATAATCCTCCTTGATATCCCATGATTGTTTCAATATGCAAAACCCATCTTAGTTTTATCACCTTCATACTCGAGGACGAGCATGGGTTAAGCTTGGGGATGTTGATGCATGCAAAATGCATATATGAATTTTGCATATTTTCACATGGTTTTCTATTACATATTGCATCATATAAGGGTATAATTCAATGTTTTATAGTATTTTGGGGTTAAATTACAAAGTCCCCCAACTTTTATGGAATTAACCCTGCCTGTCAGAAACCCCGTTTTCTATATTTTTGACGTTTCAGGGGGCAAACTTCCGCGAAATCACCTGAAAATCTGCGGGGGTCATTTTCTTGGAAGGAGAAGACTTGCGGGCGAAGGATCCACGAGAATTGGGCAAGGATGCCCAAAAGAGGACCCTCCACGCGGACAGATTCCTTGGCCGCGTGAGAGGCCCCCTTTTGGCCCCTGTGGCCCCAATTCCTTCCATCTTCGACTTACCGACTCCGTCTTGACCTAAAACCGACTATAAAAAGGGTCCCCCTTACCCTTACGGAGAAGAGCGCCGTCGAAACACCGAAACAGAGACCAGAAGTTCCAGATTGGAGGGGGAAAACTCCGGCGGGGCGCCGCCGGTGTGATCTCCTACCCCTCCAACGTCATCTCCATCGACATCTCCATGAAGAGGGAGTAGTCCACCCCAGGGCTATGGGTTTGTGGAAGTAGCACTTGTATCTCTCTCTCTATGTGCTTCACTAATTAGATCTGTATGAGCTGCCTCACATGATTACGGGCACCGTTGTAATTCCTATGTGGTGGATCTTTTCTATGAGTTATTGAATGTGAGATTGCAATTGTTTCTCTTGAGTTATTTGATTAGATGTATCTTATGTACCCCGTTCTTATTTGCTAGCTTTGATCAATCTAGTTCTTGAGAGTGTGTGTGGGGTGATGGGTGCATTAGTTGGAGTAACGGGGGGTGGCTAGTGATGTGAAAGTGACAGAAGTTCAGCGATCCACTTAGGTTTTATTAAAACTTTCTTAGTTACCTCACTAGGGATAAAAAGGAGTACCTTGTTACCGGGGATTTGAAGTGACACTAATCAATCTCCATGACTAGATCTAGCAAGTTCTTACTTCAACTTCATGTCACATTGCTTAAAGCTATACTCTGGTTTTTCCTTAATTATCGAGGTGTTATGATTTATTTCGCATCTTGGTGGAGTATAAGAGGGATTAATATGGCCGTAGAGATCTCTATGCTAGGACGTGATGCCCATATGAAAGTACTCAATGTTAAACATGTTGTTGTAATCTCACATGTAATTATTTATGTCCACCGTCTACCACTTTATTTGAGAGAATGCAAGTGTGAAACCATGAACCCTGGTCCTATTTTAAATATAAGAAAACACTCAAGTTACTTTGCTGCAATTTACTTTACTTGAACTTTACTTTACTTACATCTCCAATTCGAATTTACATTATCTCCATCACCACTTGCATCACAAAAATACAAAAACAATCCATTGCATATTTATTTTCTCATTTGCATTTAGTAGTAGATTTAATTATTGCACATTTACTTTCAGTTTTGCATTGCAATTTAGAAGTCTCAAACCTTGTGCTTGACAACCACTTGGTGAGGTTGAGGGCACAAAATTCTCTACTTGTTTGCAGGATCCTGGAGGAAGCTTGGAAGACAACTGCTGAAATACTGGCTCCCCAAGAGTTCGATATAAACCCTCGAGCCACCCTCGTGGGGAAGAAGGCTTGCCACTAGCTACACACTCTGCACTTGGAGTCTCAACCTAGCCATCAATGATGTAAGTAATTATTATTAGTGAAGAACTACAGTAAATCTTGTTAATATTTGGTTTGCATCATTGGTTGTTCCAAAGTCTAGATAGTTTGTAGTAAAAGGTTTTGGTTAACAAGTAAGACGATGTGAAGTTTTATAATTCTTCAACCATGTTTTTTTTATAATTTCTTGCTATACCGATTGATAGTTGTGTTTTCTTAAAAACATTGCTAGCCTAAACTCTGTAGTAAGCGGGAATGCTGCTTGTGCATCCAAAACCCTTGAGGAAAATTCATGCCATCTGTGTCCACCATAACTATGTATTATGTGGTATTTCTCCACCACTCCAAGTAAAATTTTCATGTGCTACCTTTATAATATTTAAAACTCGTATACTTCCTTTTTGTGTCACTTTTTACCAGCTCATGAGGATGCGTGTAGATGGTGTTTATTTTGCTTGTTGATTAGATTTTACACCCCTGGACTAGTGGCATATACATCCGCTTATCCAATTCGCTAGAAGAGCTGGCAATGAGGTGTCCATCCCCAAATTTGGTTACTAAAAAATTATATTCACTCGTTTCCCCCCTGATTTATTAGTTAAGTAAAGTTCATAAGTGTGTAAACAAAAGAGAAGAGGGATGATCTACTAACCACAGTAGAAATAACATACTTAATGGGAGCCGCTCTTGTAAATTCTAGTTAACTTGTGACTTAATGTATTGTCTACTTGCTGATTTGTTAACCATTAACATACACACCTACCCCCAAAAATAGACACTCCTCCGTCGTATGTGATTGTTGGAAGGCACCCGAGGTTTCGGTTAGCCATGGTTTGTGATAGAAAAGGTTCGGATGAGTGTCAAATATTTTATGCTCCCTCTATATGTTTTTCAAAACTTAAAAGCTCTAGCACATGATTTAATCCCTACTTCAGTCTGCAAAGGTCATTTCTTTTATTATATTGTTGACTCAGTTTTCCTACTTTTTTCTATCTCCACAAGCGAACACTAGTGTCAACTTTGGTACCACAGTTGTTATATAATGATATGTTTGACTTACTGCATTATTTTGCCTTGACAATATCCATGAGATATATATGTTAAAAAGTTGAAGCCAATGCTGAAATTAAATCTTCCTCTGTGTTGGTGAAACAGTTTTATTTAGATTCTTATGCTTTGTCAGCTAAGTTTTATGCAAATTCTTGTAGCCTCATTGTCTCCAAAGTACTATTCATGAAAGTTTGCACTTGTATGATTCATTTTGTTTACTCTTTGTTTACTTGTTAGCAAACTGTAGACCATTGACTTGGATCATTTCATTCAGTTCATGTGCTTTGCATTACTATTTGATGAAGATTGTGTTAGCGACATGTATCATAAAAAATTATGTTGTTTTATCATTTACCTACTCGAGGACGAGCATGAACTATGCTTGGGGATGTTTGATACGTCTCAAACTTATCTATAATTTTTGATGATCCATGTTGTTATTATATCAATTTCCACATATTTTGTTTGCACTTCATAGCATTTTTTTGCAATTTTCAGCAATGTTCAAGATACCGCTTATCGGGAACTTATCGGTCGACCCCCGATAAGTGGTAAATCGACCGATTTATCGAAATATCAGCCCAAATATCAGAATATCGGCGCAAATATCGGAATATCGGCCAAAATATCGGTCGATTTATCTAATCGGTCAGATACCGGTAAGCGATAAATCGGCCGATTTATTGGAATATCGGCCAATATCTTGAACAAAGATTTTCAGTGACTAACATATTAACAAGATGCCATAGTGTTGTTTCTAGTTTTCTACTGTTTTTCTCTTTCAGAAAAGCTAGTCGCAAAATATTCTCTGAATTGTATTAAAATTGGCGTACGGAAATATTACAACAGAAGACTCCAGAAGCCGAAAGGGTAGGAGCAGCCGACCTAGGAGGCGGCCAAGCCACACCAGGGTGCGGCCCACCCTTGGCCGGCGCCCTGCTATGGCGTGGGCCCCTCGGGTGGCCACCGACGCCGCCGTTTTACCTATATATTGCTTCTATCGCGAAAAACCTAAAGACCAGATCGATATTCCACAAAACATCCAGACGCCGCAGCCATCATCAACCCTAGTTCAGGAGGGTTTTGAAGATCTTCCTAGCACCCTGCCGGAGAGGGGAATCATCACCAGAGGGCTCTACACCTCCATGCATGCCTCTGTAGTGATGCGTGAGTAGTTCATCGTTGGACTATGGGTCCATAGAAGTAGCTAGATGGTAGTCTCTGTACTTTGTGCTATCATGTTTAGATCTTGTGAGCTGCCCTACATGATCAAGATCATCGTTATGTAATGCTACATGTTGTGTTTGCTGGGATCCAATGAATATTAATAGTGTGAGCAAGTTGTTTATTTATCCATATGTCTATGTTGTTTATATCTTGCATGCTCTCCGTTGCTAGTAGATGCTTTAGCCAAGTAGATGTTTGTGACTCCAAGAGGAAGTATTTATGCTCGGTCGTGGGTTCATGCCTCCAGAAATCAGCATTTGAGTGACTGAAACGTGCACGGTTGTGGATGTGTTGTTGCCACTAGGGATAAAATAATGATGCTTAGTCTACGTGTCTATTGCATTGTTTACATTACACACAATACTTCATTCAATAATCTAATGTTTGCAACTTAATGCCGAAAGTGATGCGGATGCTGACCCGAAGGTGGATTATTTACGCATAGATGCACTAGATAGCACGTTTTTGTACTTTGTTGTAATGCCGTGCTAAATCTCATAGTGAACATTTCGTCATATATTTCATTATCATGCCTTCATTATTATTTAATTGCCTAGCTGTAGTTTGTTTACCCAACACGCTAGAAATATTTATGGAAAGACCACACTAGTGAACTGTGGACCCCGGACCATTTTCCTCCTACTATTAAACCACCTAGTGCAATCATACTGTTCTCTATTGTTTCCTGCAATCATCACTGTTTTCAACACCATACGTTTAATCCCTTTGTTTTTAGCAAGACCGGAGAGATTGACAACCTCTTTGTTTCGTAGGGGCAAAGCAGTGTGTTTGTTTGTTTGCAGGCTCCACGTCAGTTGCGCCGCTAACAACCTACTGAAGAACCTCCGTGCCCTCCTGGATTCGATAACCTTGGTTAATTTCAAGGGAAATCTTGCCGCTGTTCTACATCAAACTCCACGCTTGGAGTAACCTAACAAACAACACACCCCTAAGGTATCAGGAAAATACTACTTGTTTTGGTCTACTAACTTTCACATGTGAGCCATGTTCTTTTGCTGAAGATGCATTACTCACGGTGGAAACGCGCAATGGAATAAGAGTATGATGCACTTCTGCATAACAAGACTTAGCATCTTGTTCCATCTTCCCCAAACAAAAATATGATTGACTGTAAGTGGTTATATCGAAACAAGAAAAATGCAGATGGGACAGTAGACTCGAAACAGGCTTTCGCCCCGCTTTATAAATAAAGCAACCGACCACAAGAGTATACAAGCATCCAGATACAACACACCCATAATGCTGGGGCCATAGCACAATACAGCCCAACCAAAATAAAACACACGCACAAAACACACACTCTAGAGAAACAGGCGAGGGGGGGTGGTGTGGGTGGAAAGGGCCCCGACCGAGAGTAGCTAGTCAAGGCGGCACCGAAGCGGAGAGGCGATGCGCAGCCACGTTTCGAGTTATGTCATAGATTATGAAGACACCTTCACTCCAGTTGTAAAGGATGCTACTATCAGACTTAATCTGACAGTTGTTGTCTCTAAGGGCTGGAGTCTACGGCAGCTATATGTCAGGAACATATTTTTACATGGCGTTCTAGAAGAAGAGGTCTATATGAAACAACCTCCAGGTTTTGAAGACCCTCTGTCGCACCCGGACTTCTAGGGGATACTCATCGGGCCGAACTGAATAGTAGATGCTTGGATTACGGGGCTTATCTGCTCCCGCATCCTCTTACGAGTAGGCCAGCACTTATGTGCGACAACCAAACTCTACTATCCACCGTCGATGTAAACTATCCCATAGAAATCAGGAAACTTCCATTGACGTACTTCAAACCATTCACACATGGTACGTCAACGGCGTTGAACAAATGATAACACAATAGATCTCTACGACACAAAAGATCGAAATAAGTTGCAAATGGCTCTCATTAGAGCAGAGATAGCAAATACAATCATTCAGAGGACACATGTCCCAACACTACATCATTACATCACAGCGGAAGCATTCAAAATGTCTGAGTACAGACAAGAACCAAATAGGCCTAAGAGGCCGGAAACGAACAGACGGAGCCCATCCACGAAGTCTCGGATCCTACCCGGGTCCGCTATCTACTCGTCAGCAGTCTCGTCATACTCCACGTAGTAGCCACCATGTAGATCTTCGGAAACGTAGGTCTGCGGAAACCACAGCCCCAAAGGGGTCAGTACATAAACGTACTGACAAGCAAGACTCACAGTTCACCAAAGTGTAACCCGTCAACACCAAGCACTGATGCTTTGGGTTCAACGGAAGAAAGGGGATATAAAAGATGCTGCAACTGGCTGCGCTAACCAACTACAGAAACACTACAACCTCCGGCTAATAGAAAAGAGATAAGACCGAGTATAGTAACCAACTATAGCTAACTCCAAACAAACCCATCCTGGATCTCGCCCCTTATCCAAAGAAGCAATCCGAGGATAACTCACACCGTTGCATTAATGATGGTTCAAATTATTGTGTCAATAAGCCTATTACTAGTCAAGTTGTTAATCATTGGGTGTAAGGTTGTTGATCATTAGGTTTAAGTTGTCCTGAGTACTTATTAGCCAGTACTTTCACCAAGTAGTCCATAACCGCGGAAAACACGGCTTCTCGAGAAGATTTTCCCTGCAGGGGTGCACCAATTTGGCCGTACACGCATGAATAACCCGCCAGATGGAAAGGCCCTTCCACCAAGCGGGGCACTCAACACAACTCAACTCTTCTTCGCATCAAGCCCAAAGCACCTTGGGCGCACGGCTAATCGAGCCTAGAACAAAATGGACCCTCATAGCACTCTAAGAACGTGTCCCCCTATATGCCGACTATAAAAGTTCCTCCCTGGCCTGGGCTCGCAAAAACATGCATGCGGCAAATGGAAAACACGAACTAAATGAGGCGATTTGGACGAGATGCGAATCGAATCAAATTGAGGGGGGCGCCCATACTCGCTTCCCACATGCGGTTAGTGCGCTCATCATGGATCAGTAGACAAGACCCTTTTCCTATTAGGGTCGACACTAGCAGGCCTCAAAACCACACAGGGCCTCCTGCCGGTGCCTTATCATAAAATTATTATTTAACAATAACATTAGCATGATTGATTGATTAAACATCGAGCCCCCAGAACATAATGAAATAGTAACAGAAAGTAACGGGTAACAAACTCGAGCAAAACAACCCTAAGCATGCTAGTAAGACACGGGCAACAAGCAATGGTTATAGGTATGGAGGTGAGGCAATATCAGGGTTAAAAGATACATGTGATAGGTTCGTAACAGAAGCAACTAATCATATGGCTAGCAGAAATAGACAACGGAAAGTATCGGTAACCAATGTTGAAAGGAACACGATGGTTCATGTGAGTGAATACTTGCCTGCAAACCCAGTAGCCTGGTACTGAGCTAACTCCTTAGAAGGGGTGTCGTAAGTATCGTCGGTCTCAACGTCGTCATGTATCCGAGAAGAAGAGAACAAAGAATGCAGAAAGATAAACAATCAATAACATGGCATAGTGCACAATCATGGGATGATGCATGACCATTTAATTGATGCATCAGAAATAAACTAGTTGACAAGATAACATAACATGATTAAATGGACCCACATGCAATTGGATTGCATATGAAAAGCCCATGAATTAAGGGTGAAACAATTGTTTTACAACTAACCAATAGGTGAAAGTGGATTAGCATGATGCATGGATGAAGAAAACAACAAAATAACAACAATAGAACCAAATGGAAATAAGGTTTACCAAGTTTAGAAATTTGTTTATTAAGTTAAGAAATTTTGGTTACTTAAAGGTGTCACACAAGCATTTGTTGTTTTCACCAATTTTAATTGTTCAAAATAGATAACAAAGTTCATATTTGGAAATAACACCAAATTTTAGGTGGATTACGTGTTTCACTTGTTGAAAAAGGATTTCAAATAAATTATTTATGAATTAAACAAGTTTAAGCAAGAATTAAATGAATTTAATTCAAACATGAACTTATTTGAATTTTTATTTTTTCAAAACAGTAAGTGAGATTCATATTTGAAAATTTTATGCTTTATGGTTTGAAAACATATTTTATATTCCCAAAAGAATTTGATTTGATCAAGTTATGAATTTGGCAATATTAAATGAATTAAACAAGATTTAAATCATTCAACCAATTTTAATTATTCAAAACATGAAACAAATTTTATATTTGGAAAGGTGGTTTAATTTTGCATGGAAAACATATTTTATTTGTTGAAATTGGATTTAAAATGAGCAAGTTATTATTTTGGCAATTTTAAATGCAATAATTAAGAAACAGTTGTTTTCAGCAATTTAAAATATTCAAAACAGCAAACAAAATTATATTTGGAAAGTACATGAAAAGTTGATTGGAAAACATATTTGTTTGTGGAATTTGGAATTTTTATGCCCAAGTTATGATTTTTGCAAAATTAAGTGAATTAAGCAAGTTTTTAAATATTTCACCAATTTAAAATATTCAAAACAGTAAACAAATTTTATATTTGGATAGAACATTTAATTTTGTATTGAAAACATACTAAAAGTGTTGAATTTGGAGTTGGGATGAATTTCTTATGCATTTTACAAGTTAAGGTGCAAATATGCCATTTTTATTTCACTAGGGACTTAGGAAAAATTAGACAGGGGCCTAAAAAGAATATGCAGGGACTTAGATGAAAGCTGACAGGGACCTGGGTGTGAATAGCAAGTTATGCTGGGCTGTGGAAAATAAGAGGGAAAATGGGGTTTTAATCCGTGGGGTGGGGATCGAACCCACAACCCCCTGGTTGCGCAGCGAGTGGCTTAACCACGACGGTGGTGAACTGTGTTGTGATAGGAAGGCATCTGTGGGGGGGGGGGGGGTTAAGGTGTTGGCGCGGCTGTTTTCTGAATCTGTAACTGAATCTCGACAGGGACACTGAACCTCGACAGGGACAGAGGTAGGCAGCGATCGCTGCTGCGATGTGCTCGCGGTGGCCGGGGTGCTGCGGCTCGACTGCCGTGGGGCGTGCGCCGTGGGTGCTGCGTGTGAGGAAGGAGGTGAGGGAGGAGGGGTAGCGATCGGGGGGGGAGGCCTCACCTTGGCGAGCGGACAGGATCAGGTCGGGGCGAGCAGCAGGGGCTTGGCCGGCGGCAAACCTCGACGCCACGGCCGCCGGGAGCCTCCTCGGACCACGGCGCCTTCACCAAAGATGGAGTGCGTGATATGGCGGTTCCATTCCCCTAGCCAGATGAACCTCGAGGTGGCCGTGGGGCGGCGATCACCGGCGGCAGGAGGAGTGAATTTCGGTGGGTTTCAATTACAGCAGGATGCAGAGGAGGTTGCAGGGAAGGAAGAGAGAGGGGGGAAGGAGATGGCGGCGTGTGGAGGATGAGGAGGGGTAGGGCGAGCAGAGGGGTGGTTTTAAGGGAGCTCGAGCTCGTACGGCAGTCAATCGGGTGGAGGAGGAGGTGATCCTGCGGTGGATGATGTGATCGTACATGGATGACGTCAAGGAGGAAGACGACTGAATCGGTATCGGGCCAGAAGGAAAGAAATGGGCTTGAGGGGGAGAGTTGGGCCTGAGGGGAGAGTTGGCCTGCTGCTCTCTCTCTCCCTGGTTTCTTTTTATTAATTGATTCTGTTTTTTTTTTTGTGCTGATTGGAAAAGAAGAAAAAGAGAGGGTTTAGGGTTAGAAATTTTAGGGCAAAATTTTATAATGCTTATGTTAAGTAGCAGCAACAACTTGCAAGTTTTGTTTTACCCAAAGATTAGAAATTAAGTGTTGCTTGCAATTTATTTGACATTTGAAGGGAAATTAATATTAATTGATTAACTTAACTTAAGCAATTAAGTTTTTCTTAAATTCAAGTTTAATTGGAAACAAGTGAAAGAATTGTTTGGTAATTTTCATAATTTCAAATTGGGTGCTGTTGGTAATTGGATTTGAAATTTGAAATAACAATTGAATTAAGTTTGGATTAATTAAATTATTAAAAGCCATAATTTTAATGGTTGAACCTTATGGATTAATGGAAACAAATGATTGATTTATTTTGCAATTTTCATAACTTTCAAAAGGGTTGTTGTTTTGGAAATTAATTGAATTTGAAAAGGGTTTGATATTTAATGAATTTTTGATAGAAACAAAACAACAGTTTTGGAATCACAACTTTAATGGAAACAATTGGTTGTTTTTATTTGAAATATGATTTTGGAAATTGTAACATCACAAGGATGAAACAAAAGGTTTGAATTTTGGTTTGAAATTCAAATAGAAAACAAAGGAAAACAAAGGAAAACATTTGGAAAACAAAAGGAAAACAAGCAAAACAATTGCAATCAACATGATGCCATGATGCAAAACATAAAATAACAGAGAGCAAAACATTCTAATGGCTATTTTTCATACTTGGGATGTTACAAAACGCCCCCCTTGAAGGAATCGCGCCCCGAGATTCCTACTGAAAAAAGAAAAGGTCCGGATACTTCTTGCAAAGATCCTCTTGAGCTGTGACACGTGAAACACATCGTGCAACTTGGATAGACGTCAGGGAATTTGCAAACCACCGGAACATTTTCAAGTAAAGGGAGAGGTTTTGTATCGAGGGTGTATAGCTGAAAAGAATTTGATTAATTTGGAGAATCGACTATCTGGAATGTGGTGATTCAGGAATGCTTCCTCGAAACAACCCCAGGTGATAGGAATGCCAACTCTCATAGCCTGGACTCAACAACCTTTCTGGCCAGATAGACTTGATATTTGGGAAGTTTTGATTAGACGAATTGAAGTGGAAAACAACAACAAGATTTCAACGGACGAAAAGGATGTTGAGAAGAACAGGATAACGAAACAACACCGGGAAAAACGAGACCAAAACACTCCTGAGGTACTACGGAAAAACCCATCCGGGCTTCTAAAGGATCAATATCTACTACTTAAGGAATAGAGGATCTGCTTCCGGGGCTTACACGCCTCCGTTCTCAATCATGAGTAGGCAACATGATAAATCATGTCACAACCACCTCCATTCCTGTGGTCTAGTAGATATAACCATCCTAGAGAAACCAGAATACGTGAAATCCTAACTTGAAAGTTTAGATGAGAAGGGAAAACAACGTTGCACTTCCTTACCAGAAAAGGGAGGGTGGGTGGGGAAAGAAGAAAAAGAACATAATTCCTACTCTCACGTTTCATTTTTCCTATATAGCTACAAAATAGTTTCTAGACTCAACTGCGACCAGTAAAAAGGGATCCTACAGGCAGACATGCTCTGATACCATTTGTCGCACCCGGACTTCTAGGGGATACTCATCGGGCCGAACTGAATAGTAGATGCTTGGATTACGGGGCTTATCTGCTCCCGCATCCTCTTACGAGTAGGCCAGCACTTATGTGCGACAACCTAACTCTACTATCCACCATCAATGTAAACTATCCCATAGAAATCAGGACACTTCCATTGACGTACTTCAAACCATTCACACATGGTACGTCAACAGCGTTGAACAAATGATAACACAACAGATCTCTACGACACAAAAGATCGAAATAAGTTGCAAATGGCTCTCATTAGAGCAGAGATAGCAAATACAATCATTCAGAGGACACATGTCCCAACACTACATCATTACATCACAGCGGAAGCATTCAAAATGTCTGAGTACAGACAAGAACCAAATAGGCCTAAGAGGCCGGAAACGAACAGACGGAGCCCATCCACGAAGTCTCGGATCCTGCCCGGGTCCGCTATCTACTCGTCAGCAGTCTCGTCATACTCCACGTAGTATCCACCATGTAGATCTTCGGAAACGTAGGTCTGCGGAAACCACAGCCCCAAAGGGGTCAGTACATAAACGACTGGCAAGCAAGACTCACAGTTCACCAAAGTGTAACCCGTCAACACCAAGCACTGATGCTTTGGGTTCAACGGAAGAAAGGGGATATAAAAGATGCTGCAACTGGCTGCGCTAACCAACTACAGAAACACTACAACCTCCGGCTAACAGAAAAGAGATAAGATCGAGTATAGTAACCAACTATAGCTAACTCCAAACAAACCCATCCTGGATCTCGCCCCTTATCCAAAGAAGAATCCGAGGATAACTCACACCGTTGCATTAATGATGGTTCAAATTATTGTGTCAATAAGCCTATTACTAGTAAAGTTGTTAATCATTGGGTGTAAGGTTGTTGATCATTAGGTTTAAGTTGTCCTGAGTACTTGTTAGCCAGTACTTTCACCAAGTAGTCCATAACCGCGGAAAACACGGCTTCTCGAGAAGATTTTCCCTGCAGGGGTGCACCGATTTGGCCGTACACGCATGAATAACCCGCCAGATAGAAAGGCCCTTCCACCAAGCGGGGCACTCAACACAACTCAACTCTTCTTCGCATCAAGCCCAAAGCACCTTGGGCGCACGGCTAATCGAGCCCAGAACAAAATGGACCCTCATAGCACTCTAAGAACGTGTCCCCCTATATGACGACTACAAAAGTTCCACCCTGACCTGGGCTCGCAAAAACATGCATGCGGCAAATGGAAAACACGAACTAAATGAGGCGATTTGGACGAGATGCGAATCGAATCAAATTGAGGGGGGCGCCCATCTCGCTTCCCACATGCGGTTAGTGCGCTCATCATGGATCAGTAGACAAGACCCTTTTCCTATTAGGGTCGACACTAGCAGGCCTCAAAACCACACAGGGCCTCCTGCCGGTGCCTTATCATCAAATTATTATTTAACAATAACATTAGCATGATTGATTGATTAAACATCGAGCCCCCATAACATAATGAAATAGTAACAGAAAGTAACGGGTAACAGACTCGAGCAAAACAACCCTAAGCATGCTAGTAAGACACGGGCAACAAGCAATGGTTATAGGTATGGAGGTGAGGCAATATCAGGGTTAAAAGATACATGTGATAGGTTCGTAACAGAAGCAACTAATCATATGGCTAGCAGAAATAGACAACGGAAAGTATCGATAACCAATGTTGAAAGGAACACGATGGTTCATGTGAGTGAATACTTGCCTGCAAACCCAGTAGCCTGGTACTGAGCTAACTCCTTAGAAGGGGTGTCGTAAGTATCGTCGGTCTCAACGTCGTCGTGTATCCGAGAAGAAGCGAACAAACAATGCAGAAGGATAAACAATCAATAACATGGCATAGTGCACAATCATGGGATGATGCATGACCATTTAATTGATGCATCAGAAATAAACTAGTTGACAAGATAACATAACATGATTAAATGGACCCACATGCAATTGGATTGCATATGAAAAGCCCATGAATTAAGTGTGAAACAATTTTTTTTACAACTAACCAATAGGTGAAAGTGGATTAGCATGATGCATGGATGAAGAAAACAACAAAATAACAACAGTAGAACCAAATGGAAATAAGGTTTACCAAGTTTAGAAATTTGTTTATTAAGTTAAGAAATTTTGGTTACTTAAAGGTGTCACACAAGCATTTGTTGTTTTCACCAATTTTAATTGTTCAAAATAGATAACAAAGTTCATATTTGGAAATAACACCAAATTTTAGGTGGATTACATGTTTCACTTGTTGAAAAAGGATTTCAAATAAATTATTTATGAATTAAACAAGTTTAAGCAAGAATTAAATGAATTTAATTCAAACATGAACTTATTTGAATTTTTATTTGTTCAAAACAGTAAGTGAGATTCATATTTGAAAATTTTATGCTTTATGCTTTGAAAACATATTTTATATGTCCCAAAAGAATTTGATTTGATCAAGTTATGAATTTGGCAATATTAAATGAATTAAATAAGATTTAAATCATTCAACCAATTTTAATTATTCAAAACATGAAACAAATTTTATATTTGGAAAGGTAGTTTAATTTTGCATGGAAAACATATTTTATTTGTTGAAATTGGATTTAAAATGAGCAAGTTATTATTTTGGCAATTTTAAATGCAATAATTAAGAAACAGTTGTTTTCAGCAATTTAAAATATTCAAAACAACAAACAAAATTTATATTTGGAAAGTAAATGAAAAGTTGATTGGAAAACATATTTAGTTTGTGGAATTTGGAATTTTTATGCCCAAGTTATGATTTTTGCAAAATTAAGTGAATTAAGCAAGTTTTTAAATATTTCACCAATTTAAAATATTCAAAACAGCAAAATAACATGATTAAATGGACCCACATGCAATTGGATTGCATATGAAAAGCCCATGAATTAAGTGTGAAACAATTTTTTTACAACTAACCAATAGGTGAAAGTGGATTAGCATGATGCATGGATGAAGAAAACAACAAAATAACAACAGTAGAACCAAATGGAAATAAGGTTTACCAAGTTTAGAAATTTGTTTATTAAGTTAAGAAATTTTGGTTACTTAAAGGTGTCACACAAGCATTTGTTGTTTTCACCAATTTTAATTGTTCAAAATAGATAACAAAGTTCATATTTGGAAATAACACCAAATTTTAGGTGGATTACATGTTTCACTTGTTGAAAAAGGATTTCAAATAAATTATTTATGAATTAAACAAGTTTAAGCAAGAATTAAATGAATTAAATTCAAACATGAACTTATTTGAATTTTTATTTGTTCAAAACAGTAAGTGAGATTCATATTTGAAAATTTTATGCTTTATGCTTTGAAAACATATTTTATATGTCCCAAAAGAATTTGATTTGATCAAGTTATGAATTTGGCAATATTAAATGAATTAAACAAGATTTAAATCATTCAACCAATTTTAATTATTCAAAACATGAAACAAATTTTATATTTGGAAAGGTAGTTTAATTTTGCATGGAAAACATATTTTATTTGTTGAAATTGGATTTAAAATGAGCAAGTTATTATTTTGGCAATTTTAAATGCAATAATTAAGAAACAGTTGTTTTCAGCAATTTAAAATATTCAAAACAACAAACAAAATTTATATTTGGAAAGTAAATGAAAAGTTGATTGGAAAACGTATTTAGTTTGTGGAATTTGGAATTTTTATGCCCAAGTTATGATTTTTGCAAAATTAAGTGAATTAAGCAAGTTTTTAAATATTTCACCAATTTAAAATATTCAAAACAGTAAACAAATTTTATATTTGGATAGAACATTTAATTTGGTATTGAAAACATACTAAAAGTGTTGAATTTGGAGTTGGGATGAATTTCTTATGCATTTTACAAGTTAAGGTGCAAATCTGCCATTTTTATTTCACTAGGGACTTAGGAAAAATTAGACAGGGGCCTAAAAAGAATATGCAGGGACTTAGATGAAAGCTGACAGGGACCTGGGTGTGAATAGCAAGTTATGCTGGGCTGTGGAAAATAAGAGGGAAAATGGGGTTTTAATCCGTGGGGTGGGGATCGAACCCACAACCCCCTGGTTGCGCAGCGAGTGGCTTAACCACTACGGTGGTGAACTGTGTTGTGATAGGAAGGCATCTGTGGGGGGGGGGGGGGGGTTAAGGTGTTGGCGCGGCTGTTTTCTGAATCTGTAACTGAATCTCGACAGGGACACTGAACCTCGACAGGGACAGAGGTAGGCAGCGATCGCTGCTGCGATGTGCTCGCGGTGGCCGGGGTGCTGCGGCTCGACTGCCGTGGGGCGTGCGCCGTGGGTGCTGCGTGTGAGGAAGGAGGTGAGGGAGGAGGGGTAGCGATCGGGGGGGAGGCCTCACCTTGGCGAGCGGACAGGATCAGGTCGGGGCGAGCAGCAGGGGCTTGGCTGGCGGCAAACCTCGACGCCGCGGCCGCCGGGAGCCTCCTCGGACCACGGCGCCTTCACCAAAGATGGAGTGCGTGATATGGCGGTTCCATTCCCCTAGCCAGATGAACCTCGAGGTGGCCGTGGGGCGGCGATCACCGGCGGCAGGAGGAGTGAATTTCGGTGGGTTTCAGTTACAGCAGGATGCAGAGGAGGTTGGAGGGAAGGAAGAGAGAGGGGGGAAGGAGATGGCGGCGTGTGGAGGATGAGGAGGGGTAGGGCGAGCAGAGGGGTGGTTTTAAGGGAGCTCGAGCTCGTACGGCAGTCAATCGGGTGGAGGAGGAGGTGATCCTGCGGTGGATGATGTGATCGTACATGGATGACGTCAAGGAGGAAGACGACTGAATCGGTATCGGGCCAGAAGGAAAGAAATGGGCTTGAGGGGGAGAGTTGGGCCTGAGGGGAGAGTTGGCCTGCTGCTCTCTCTCTCCCTGGTTTCTTTTTATTAATTGATTCTGTTTTTTTTTTGTGCTGATTGGAAAAGAAGAAAAAGAGAGGGTTTAGGGTTAGAAATTTTAGGGCAAAATTTTATAATGCTTATGTTAAGTAGTAGCAACAACTTGCAAGTTTTGTTTTACCCAAAGATTAGAAATTAAGTGTTGCTTGCAATTTATTTGACATTTGAAGGGAAATTAATATTAATTGATTAACTTAACTTAAGCAATTAAGTTTTTCTTAAATTCAAGTTTAATTGGAAACAAGTGAAAGAATTGTTTGGTAATTTTCATAATTTCAAATTGGGTGCTGTTGGTAATTGGATTTGAAATTTGAAATAACAATTGAATTAAGTTTGGATTAATTAAATTATTAAAAGCCATAATTTTAATGGTTGAACCTTATGGATTAATGGAAACAAATGATTGATTTATTTTGCAATTTTCATAACTTTCAAAAGGGTTGTTGTTTTGGAAATTAATTGAATTTGAAAAGGGTTTGATATTAAATGAATTTTTGATAGAAACAAAACAACAGTTTTGGAATCACAACTTTAATGGAAACAATTGGTTGTTTTTATTTGAAATATGATTTTGGAAATTGTAACATCACAAGGATGAAACAAAAGGTTTGAATTTTGGTTTGAAATTCAAATAGAAAACAAAGGAAGACAGTTGGAAAACAAATGGAAAACAAGCAAACCAATTGCAATCAACATGATGCCATGATGCAAAACATAAAATAACAGAGAGCAAAACATTCTAATGGCTATTTTTCATACTTGGGATGTTACACCCTCACACTCCTCAGTATGTTTGCAAACATGAAAAATATCGTTATGGTCTCAAACAAGCCCCCCGAGCATGGTATTGCAGACTTAGTACAAAATTACAGGCACTTGGTTTTACTCCCTTCAAGGCAGATACCTCTATTTTCTTATATAACCAAGCTGGTATATTAATATATGTGCTAATCTATGGTGATGATATCATAGTGACCAGCTCCTCACATCAATCTATTACTGCTCTACTTCACGATCTTAATAATGATTTTGCGCTCAATGACTTGGGTGATCTTCACTTCCTTTTGGGAATTGAAGTTAAAAGGATCAAGTATAGTTTACTAATTACTCAAGAGAAATATGCTGCTGATCTACTTGCTAAAGTTGGTATGAAAAAGTGTTCCACATGTTCTACACCTTTATCTTTCACTGAAAAACGGTCACTTGTGGAATGGTCACCTCTTGGTTCAGACGATATCACACATTACATAAGTACTATAGGTGCACTACAATACTTGACACTGACACGACCTGATATATCTTTCTCAGTAAACATAGTTTGCCAATATTTGCATGCCCCTACAACTGCTCACTGGATAACTTTCCAGAGAATTCTAAGATATGTTAATGGCACACTGAAATTTGGACTAACTTTTAGAAGCCCCCTTCCAGTTTTCTTAGTGCTTTTTGTGATGCAGATTGGGCATGTTGTCTTGATGATAGAAGGTCCACAGGAGGGTTTGCTATATTTCTTAGGCCGAATTTAATCTCATGGAGTGCACGTAAACAAGCCACAATATCAAGGTCTAGTACTGAAACAGAATACAAGGCTCTATCCAATGCCACAACTGAGTTATTATGGGTTGAGACACTTCTTGGTGAACTTGTGTATCACTAAATGAGAATATCTGTCAGCAAATCTCATTCTTCATGCCAAAACTAAGTACATTGAGATAGACTATCACTTTGTTCGTGAAAGAGCTTCAAACAAACTTCTGGACATCAAATTCATATCAAGCAAGGATCAAGTTGCAGATGGTTTCACAAAGGTTTTACCAGCTAGAAATCTTATTGGATTTAGACATAATCTCATGCTTTGACAAGGTTGTGATTAAGGGGGATGTTAAATGTATTTTGGTCTTATACTTGTACACGTAGAGGAGGTATGGAGTAGTACTCCACCCGCCGTACGTTTCTTCTGTAATGCCACTGATGGGGCCTTTTCCATCTCTATATCAACACGAACCACGAGCCCTAACGGGTATCATTTTCCTCTACGATTGACATTGACAACTGTCAGGGAACTCGCGCGCTGGACAACCATAGCCACATGACAGGACGTAACATCGGCGCGAGTCTAGGCCTCCTCGACCGAGCGCCGGCGGTGGAGGTCACATGAGTGGCAGCGCAGGGCATGCAGGGGCGCCGAGATCTATGTGAGATGGTGGGTGGGGGAGGGAGAGGAAGGAGCTCGTGTGGGGAAATCTCCCACTGCCACCAGTCACGGAGAAGGGCTTGCCCTGGCGGATCCAGCCGGCGGCGGCGAGTGAAGGAGCAACTGGAGAATACCTAGCTGGCAGAGCGGCGTGGCCACCCGAGTGGCCACGTGGGGACGACGCGGGGGCGAGATAGGTTTCCTGTGACAAACTACATGCCTGAAGGAAGTATTACTTATTAGGATAGAATTATTTTGTATCAGTATGCTGCTTGAAGTATAACTTATGTTGTCTTTGTATGTTAGTATCTTGTAGGAATGACAATTTTGCAGATAAGGTGCCTCTCTTGGCTCTTCTTGTGAAAATTTGTATGCCCTAAATATTTCGTGGTATATAAGGAGGCACACGAGGGTAGAGACTTAGAGTACAAGATTGTATGACCAGTCTATCTCAGAGTCCTATTCTAACACTTCCTAGTGATGGATCATGGATGCCAAGTTGCCTTAATTAAGTTGTGGTGGTGGTGGCATGATGTGGCTTTGTGTAGATTAATTGAACGGGCATGATCTTCTCCATGAACTCCATGGTACAACTACACTTAGAGTTATTACAGTTGAGTGGGTGTTTGCTCATGAAAAGAAAGTAGCTAATTTGTCGTATGGTTGTTCTTTCTGCCGTAGACAATGCACCTGGGAAGGCATCAATTGTGGAATCGTCAATCTTGAATTTTGGTGACTCAAGTGAGCTTGTAAGTGTGATTTTTTCTGTGCTACATGTTGAAATAGCTGCTTCGAAAACAAATCAACGTATTAGCGCTATCGTGGCGATGATTGATTCTTGGCTGGCGGGAAATAATTTGGGTGGGGTGTTAAGAATGAGTGAGGTGAATCCACTTTGGTATATGCATGCGCTCCCTTTTGTTCAACCTTTTTTCTTTTTTGAAACTTCCTTTTGTTCAGCCTTGATAGTGATCCATTTAGGATTCCACATACAAACATGCCAGAAGAATCCAGCTCCGGCAGAGCAGAGCTGACATCTGTGTGTAAGCTAGCTGCTAGTTGCCTGTTGCAACTTTGTGAAAAAGATGAATGAAAAAATTGCTTTTCTTCTTTCTTTCTTTCTTCCTTTCTATCCTTCCTAGCTTACGTGATGATTGAAAGCTTCCGTAATTTCCCAAGTCAAGTGAAACGCTTGTCTGATCTTAGCCGCTAATCGACCAACCACGGATGTACACATCTTCCATTTGGAATCTTGTGGTCACCATCAGGGCATGCAGACAGGTGCTTTCTTCTCTTGTCTTGAGAAAAAGGAAGAAAGGAGAATGAAAAATGCAGTAGCAAGCAAGCAACCAGTGTGCACTCCATTACCATGTAATCGCAAAGTTTTTCAGTGGTTATATCAACTAATCACTCTCACCAGAGAAAATGTGATATACTCCACCCACAAACCTTACCTCAGGCAGCTCATCACACCACCTCTCTCTTCTCTTGTCTTGTGCTCTGCCCGCACCAGCCTCTCTCCCTGCACTCCATCGATCGATCTCCATGTCCCTCGTCACCGACGATCCCGAAGACTCCCCGAGGCACTGCGCCACCAAGCACCACCACCAGCGCCGGCGGCTGCTGATCGCGGCGTGGTCGGCAGTGACGTCCCTGATAGCTTTGGCAATCATGCTGTGGCTCACCCTCCGCCCATCCGCCCCGTGCTTCACGCTGCTAGCCGCCACCGCTTCCATCGACGACGAATACTCCAACGGCACAACCGGAGGCATCGCGCGGCTCGACGCCATCATCATGGCGCACAACCCCAACGCACGCGCCGCCGCGCTCTACGACCGCCTCCAGGCGCGCGCCTCCTACGGCTCTGGTGTGCAGCTCGCAGCGGGGCCGCTGCCGCCGTTCGAGCAGACGCAGGGCGACGTCGTGCTCGCCACCTCGCTGGCCTCGTCCTCGTCTGCGGCGCCTGGGGCGGGGGTGGCGACGGAGACGGTGGCAGCCGTAGCGGCGGGCGGCCCGCTGACGACGACGCTGCTGAGGGTGCGCGTGGAGGGGCAGCTCCGGTGGAAGGTATCTTCGTGGGTGTCCGGCAGGCATGCCCTCGCAGCCGAGTGCGTCGCCGTGGTGGTGCTCCAGTCCAGCAGAGCCGTCGTCGTGCAGGGATCCAAGTGTGCCACCACCCTCCAGTGAATATACACTTCCTTCTTCATGCACATGTCAGTATTTGTGCATCAATTTAGTACTACGTACAGTACTACTTAATTAATTAGCGTCTGCTTACTAGTAATCGCAAGGATTATGTTTTTATAGTACTTATAATAACAAGGTACATCCCTGCAACGGCTGCATTTTCTCGTTTATAAATGAAAATAAAGATATAGCACTATAACTCAATTGCACTTTTTGTTTTGCTCGTACTCTATAACTGAATTGCACTTTATTTTTGGGGCCGAACCAGCTTACAAATACCTCCACACACAAACAAATAAAAGATCAAGCCAAAAGATTGTACAAAGAAACCAGTGAGAACAAAGCTACAAGCAGAGAATACTAGGCTGAGACAAACGACACTTGAGGATCTGAAGACGTCGACGAGATTGACCACATACAAACCAGCATGGCGGCGCTGCCCCGTGCAAACCCTGTCTAAAAATGGGGCCCGTACACTTGTACAATAAGAAACACCAGAGTCAGTGGGCTAGAGTGTTAGATGTATCGATCGATCTAGGTAGGGAACGATGACCCCTCTCGGGGTATCGGTTACGTGTTATATAGCAAAGGTAGGAAGATCCCCTACTGTGGCATACATCGGGACTATACGTATGGTTGGTGTACTACACCATATCAATATATATACAAAGCCTATTACATATCTAACACCTACCCTTAATTTTAACCTGGATAGAGGTTGAGATTACGCTTAAACTCATTAAGATTTGGAACAGGAAGGGCTTTGGTAAAACCTCTGTTAAGGATATCGGCCGATATTCCGATAAATCGGCCGATTTATCGCTTACCGGTATCTGAACGATAAGATAAATTGGCCGATATGTCGGCCGATATTCCGATATTTCGTCCGATATCCCGATAAATCGGTCGATTTACCACTTATCGGGGTTCGACCGATAAGTTCCCGATAAGCGATATCTTGAACATTGGGTAAAACCATCGGCAACCTGGTCTTTGCTTGATATAAACCGAATATCAAGCCTTTTTTCTGCTACTCTTTCTGAGAGATAGGTTGCACCTAAATTGTCACACCATAAGCATGGCTTCTCTTGCAGTTTAACCCCAAGTTCTCCAAGAAGTGCTTCAATCCAAATTAACTCAGCAGTAACATTGGCTAGGGCTTTGTATTCTGCTTCAGTACTAGAACGTGAGACTGTTGCCTGTTTTCTTGCACTCCATGAGACCAGATTTGGTCCCACAAATATAGCAAAACCACCTGTGGATCTTCTATCATCAAGGCAACCTGCCCAATCTGCATCTGAAAACGCACTAAGAAGAGTGGATGATGAGTGTTTAAACGTTATGCCAAGCTTCAATGTATCACTGACATAGCGTAAGATCCTTTTCACAGCTGTCCAATGAGATGTAGTTGGTGCATGAAGATACTGACAAACTTTATTAACTTAAAAAGCAATGTCTGGACGTGTGAGAGTAAGATATTGTAATGCACCAACAATGTTGCGATAATGTGTGCTGTCTTCAGGGCCTAGAGGCGCCCCTCCTTGACAGACAGCTTATCAGTAGAGGAGATAGGCGTAGGGAACCCTTACAACCGTGCATGCCAGCCTTAGCAAGTATATCATGAGCATATTTTTCCTGTGTCAACACTAATCCATCAGGAATATGTTTTACCTCAATTCCCAAGAAGAAGTGCAAGTCTCCTAGATCCTTGAGAGAAAAGTCATCATTGAGATCACGAAGCAAGGCAGTGATGGCTTGATCAGAGGAGCTGGTGACTATGATATCATCAACATAAACAAGAACATAAATAGTGATGCCTGACTGGTTTTAAAGGAACAATGATGTGTCAGCTATAGAGGGAATAAAACCAAGTGCCTGTAATTTGGAACTAAGGCGAGATAACCAAGCCCTAGGTGCCTTTTTTTAATCCATAAAGACCTTTATCAAGTCTGCAAATATGATTAGGAGTATCAGGGTGCGAAAAACCTTCTGGTTGTTTCATGTAAACTTCCTCTTCAAGAACACCATGGAGAAACACGTTCTTCACGTCTAGGTGCCGCAAACTCCAGCCTCGAGAGACTGAAATAGCCAGAACAGTCCTAATGGATGATGCCTTAACCACTTGACTAAAGGTATCTTCGTAATCAATGCCATACCTTGGTTTGAACCCCTTTGCAACAAGTCGATCCATGTACGTGTCAATAGACCCATCTGCATGTTTCTTTATACGGTATACCCACTTCTAGTCAACAATATTTTTGTTAGAACAGGGAGGAACAAGATGCCAGGTCTTGTTCTGCATCAAGGCATCATATTCTTCCTGCATAGCTGTATGCCAATTGGCATCATCCAGAGCCTCAGACAAGGACCGTGGTTCACCTGTAGCTGCAAGGAGACCATAGCGAACCTTTCGATCCTTCACACAATAAGTTAGTGAACCATCTGTGTAGAGCTTAGGTTTTTTAATACCTTTTTGTAATTGTGTACGAGGAGATTTTGTAGGAGGAGCTGTAGGCTGGAGTGGCGCAGAAGATCCAGCAATAGAATCAGTTGTAGCTGCGGGATTAGGCGCAGAAGATCCGGCGCTAGCGCCGGTCCCCTCCTGGGCATCAGCGCCGGTCCCCTCCTGGGCATCATCGCCGGTCCTCTCCTGGGAGTGATGGGTGCCCGCACCAGTGGGAGCGAGCCAGCTGGTGCGCCCGTCACGGGCCGATGCGGGTGTGGGAGACCGCGCAGGGGAGCACATGTGAGGCGGGCCCGATGAAGCTGACGTGTCTGGGGGCGACACATCGGAGGCGTGTGTCCCAGGGGACAACCCGGCAGGAGGGCATGTGGGCCGGGTCCGCTCGGGCGACGTGGCTGGAGACGATTGGAGTGGAGCCCGCGCACGCACAGGAGACATGGTCTTAGGATGATGCGCGGCAGGTGTATCGGCCAGGAGATCAGCCTCGGGATCTGACACCACTTGATCCGAGGTAGCAGGAGAATCTCCTGGGCTGTCTTCTAGTGAAATTTGAAAATCACTTATTTCTTCATTTTCAGAACCATTTTGGCTCAAATTTTCTGCATGTTCTTCATCTGTGTTTCCTGTAACATCTGTGGTGGTGAGAACTGTAGGAGCCGGACCATAGTAGCAACAATAGGTATGATTGATAAAGGCATAAAGGTATCAACATGTGCTTCTCCAAAATCATTTGAAGTGGTGTTGTGTGGTAAAAGAAGGATATCATTGCGAAGTCTTGATCCAACATTTCGATGAAGTGAAGCAAAAGGAGAAACATGCTCATCAAAGACAACATCACGTGAGATATACACACGACCAGTTTTGGGATCCAAGCACTTTACGCCTTTGTGACGAGGGCTATAGCCAATGAACACACATTGTGTTGATCTAAAGGACAACTTTCTTTTGTTCTAAGGACACAAGTTTGGCCAGCAAGCACAGCCAAAAATACGAAGAGATTCATAGTTGGGCTTGGTGTGTAACAGACGTTCAGCTGGGGTGTCAAGTTTTATGATCTTGCTAGGAAGCAAATTTATGCTAGAAGTGGCAGTGAGAAACGCTTCATCCCAAAATTTGAGAGGAATAGATGCATTAGCAAGCAAGGAAATCTCAACTTCTACTATGTGGCGGTGTTTGCGTTCAATAGAACCATTTTGTTGATGAGCATGTGGACATGAGACATGATGAGTAATACTTATTTTTTCTGGAATAAACTATTTAACTTTTCATACTCACCAACCCAATCAGTTCGCATTGTAATGATTTTCCTATTGAATTTCCTCTCAACCAGTGCTTCAAAGTTAAGAAAAACTTGATAAACTTCAGATCTATTTTTGAGCTTACATACTATGCATGCTTGCCAACAGACAAAGGAGCAGGACCTCATACATCAGAAAACACTTGTTCCAAAGGAACATTGGATATACTAGTGGAAACACATGCTGATCCCGCTCGAGCCAGGCGACGTAGACCGGGTTATCGACTTTCTTTTTCTTCTTTGGGTCATTGTCATCTTCTACCTCCAATTTTTGGGCCGGGGCGGCATCAATGCCGTCGAGAATACCGAGGACTCGTACACCGCGTAGAGTCGGCATCACCAACGCCTTCCAGAAGAGGAAATTGTCGGGGTGAGTTTTTGGGATGGAGGAAACCCCAATCAGGCCAAGGGCGAGCTCGAAGAACTGGCCATGGCAATGGAGGGAACTAGGGTTTTGGTGTAGATTGGTTTTTGCTTGCGGCGGCTAGGTTAGAGAGCAAGATGATCTGATACCATATCGATCGATCTAGGCAGGGAACGATGACCCCTCTCAGGGTATCGGTTACGTGTTATATAGCAAAGGTAGGAAGAGCCCCTACCGTGGCATACCTGGGGGGTATACGTATGGTTGGTGTACTACACCATACCAATACGTATACAAAGCCTATTACACATCTAAAAAGATGTTATTTTTGTTTCCGTATATTTCCGGTATAGAGTAGTACTATACCCGGATTGTACTTCTCTGTACTGCCACGTGTAGGGATTTTCTACACGCTATATAACACGTAACTCGAGCCCTCAACAGGGCATCGATTCCCGTCCGGTTGACATGGTATCAGAGCGTCGTCCTCTCTGACGTCTAGATCGGATCCAACCAAGAAAAACCTATCGACGGCGATCGCCGTGATACACCCATGAAACAAACCCAACAACCAACAAACACCTCGGATCGGATCTATGCTGAGTTCTGCGCCGGCCTTTCCTCCCTCCCTACAAACAAACCAGACGAAAAACAACCGACAGCCAACATCCCGGCTCGATGGCTTCTTCTTCGTCGACCATGGTGTCACTGGCATCTACACTCGGTGCCGCTCCCACGGAGAAGCTCTCCCGCGACAACTACTTGTTCTGGAGGACCCAAGTCCTTCCAGCTCTTCGTGGCGTGCAAGTCATGGGGCTGATTGACGGCTCCGACTCTGCCCCACCCAAAACCCTAGAGGTTTAAGAGATAGACAAACCAAAGAAGCAGATCCCAAACCCAGACTATGCAATTTGGCTTGTTTGTGATTAAACCGTGATGACTTATCTCACACGTTTGATGAATCAAGATATCTTGGCTCGGATCTTCGGTCTCGAGAACTCATTTGAGGTTTGGAGTACTATTTTCGAGCTATTTTCCTCCCAATCTCGTGCCAAGGTAAACATGCTTTGTGGTGCCTTCTCCAATACCAAGAAGTCTAATATGTCTGCTCCCCAATATATTGCTAAGATGAAAAGCTTTGTGTTTGAGCTCGCTGCTGCGGGGAAATTCGTTGATGATGATGAACTCAAAGGTTACATACTCAATGGACTTGATGGTGATTACAATTCTCTAGTTTCTTCTGTTAATGTCGTGCCCTTCGCCTCTCTCAATGACATGTGTGCTCAACTACAAAATTTTGATTACCGCAATTCTATGCTAACTGAAGCCGGTCAGAATACCAACTCTTTTCAGTCTTCAGCTAATGCTGCCTCTCGGCGTCCGCAAAATTTACAGAGCCGTGATCAGCAGGGCTATCGCCGTGATGGTGGTGGAGGTTCTGGTCAGTACCGAGGGAGTCGTGATGGTGGTGGCGGTCAAGGCCTGTACCGTGAGCACAGCCAGTACCGGGAGCAGGGACAGTACCGTGACCGCCGTGATGGTGGTGGCGGTCAGGGCCAATATTGTGAACGTAACGTTGGAGGACAGTACTGTAACACCTGGGGTGTTACCTTAGACTAGAAAGTTGTTTGTTTTCTTCTGTTTTGCATCCCATGCATCATAAGCATTGCATCATGTTTTCCAAACCACTCAAAACTTCACAAACAAGTTAAATTGTTTAAAACCCTAATGACTAATTCAAAAATTCAAATCACTCCTAATTATCATACTTCAATATGGGTTTAAATATTAAAATTTTGCAAACCAATTAAATTCAGTATTGTTTGATTGAACTCATTAAATACCATTTGTTTATTTTCCAAACTTCCAAAACCAAACCCCAAAATTCTATCCTTTCTCTCTCTTTGATCTCTTGCAAAAAAAAAATGGAAAAGGAAAAAAAAATAAAAATAGCCAAAGGAGAGGGCAGCCCACCCCTTTTTCTCTTTCTTTCCCAGCCCACCAAGCCCAAGCGCATCACCCCCTACCTCCGTACGGTCCTGCCCCTTCTCTGCCGTTTTCCCTCTGTAAAAAGCAGCAGCACGCACCCCATGTGCCATGTTCCCCCTCCCCTATATCTCTCCCTCAAGCCCCTCCAAACCCTAACCAATCTCTCTCCCTCCTTCTTCTTTCCCTCTCCGCCGCCAGCCTTCCTCTCCCCTCGTTTCCCCTCTAAAACCGAGGCCTTCTTCTGTAACTACTGAACCAAGGAGGAGCTGCCGCGGCCGTGGGTTGCCAGCCATGGCGCCGCCGCCCTGGCCATCACCGGGGTGATCCGTGGCCGGGAATGGAACCAGGGCGGTCGGCCCTTCCACTTTGCTGAAGGAGGCCCGGCCGGAGGAGCCCTAGGGACGGCGCCGTCCTTCCCCGACGACCACCGCCTCCACCGCCCGTCGCCATCGACCTCCTCTGCACGTCCCTCGCTGTAAGCCGTCCGCGCCTTCCGCTCCTTCCCCTCTCTGCCTAGCAACCGCGCGGCCCGCACGGCGGCCGCAGCGCCCGCACGCGGCGGCGAGTCACCGCGGCAGGCCACCGATCGCCGGCCGCCCCCTGCCCGTCGATCGTTCCCTCCGTCGATGGTTCCTGTACCTGCACGAGAGGAGAAGTTCAGTTAAAATTTCAGAGTTAATTCGCAACTGAAAATAACCTCAAACCTGCCCCTTTTCCTAACACGAATCGGAACACAGCCCAGCTGGTCCAGCCCCGTGCGCGGAAGCGCGAGGTCCTGGGATCAAATCCCACGGGAGGCAAAATTGCCTCCCCTTTTTTTCCTAGCGCGCGACCCGCGCGGGGCCCACCTGTCATGCACCTTGCAGGCCACATCACCCCAGCACTGCCACCTAGGTGCCACGTGGGCGCTGGGCCCATCTGTCATCCAGCATGGGTCCCTTCTCCCCGGGTGCAGAAAATTTCCAAACCCTTTTTCTGTTTTTCCAAAAATTCCAGAAAACGAGTGAATTTTCTAAAAATCATAACTTTTAATTGGTAACTCCAATTTGCACAAATTTTATATGTATTCCAATCAAAATTCCATGAACTTTTCAAATATAACAATTGTTATCTGTTTTGCACAATTCAAATTGTTTCAAATTTCAAATTTAAACAATTCATCTCAAAATTGGTTAATTCCATAATTAATTCATAATTAATTCAAATCACACAAATCAAATATGTTTTTCAGTTCAAATTCAATGTACTCTCTGTTTGTCAACTTTGTTTTGCAATTTGGGCAATTAAAATTAATGTTATTTAATAATCCTTAAATTGGTTAATTAATTGGCATAATTAATAACTTTCAAATGGTTGCTCCAAATTAAATACTCCAAACATGTTTTTCATCCAAAATTGAATGCCACACTTGAATATCAACTTTGTTTTCTGGTTTGCAACATCTAAATTGAATAATTGTTTCACCTCTTATTTAATGCAACTGAAATTGCCAAAATTCATAACTAATTCATTTTAATTCCAAATCAAACAAATAAAATATGTTTTCCAATCATTTTCATATCTTTAATATGTTCATGCCATCCATATTCCTGTTTGCATCTTGTCTTGTGCACTTTAGATCTTGTTATGCATGTTCACCTATATGACAACATATGGAATGTGTGGGCTAATTAATTCCAGCTGTTGCCCCTTCCATTTAAATTGCCTAACTCATCTACCTTATTGATTTCCATGCTAAACAACATTTAACTTGATGGTTAGATAAACAACTTGAACCAATTCCTATTTCTCCGGACTCCGGTTCCAATTAAATTGCTTAAGTTGTTTTCCTCCCTGTTGCATCTTGCCATGTCATGCATATAAAATAGGATCATGCTGGATCTTATGCCGTAGTAGTAATTGTTGCATCCGGTGTTTGTTCGAGGTTCGTTGCTTCTTCCCGGATAGGACGTTGAGATGATGTGAGCAACGACAAGTTCTGCTACCTTGCGGGATCTCAGGCAAGTATACTCACTTGTTGCCATATGGCTGCCTTTCATCACTTGTTACCGATTCTTGCCGTTGTTCTTTTCTGCTAGCCTTAGTAGTAGTTGTTTCTGTTACGCACCTATCACATGAACCCTTTAACCCTGATATTGCCTCACCTCCACACCTATAACCATTGCTTGTGCCCGTGTCTTACTAGCATGCTTAGGTTGCTTTGCTCGAGTCTGTTACCCGTTACTTTCTGTTATTACTTCGTTATGTTCTGGGGGCTCGATGTTAATCAATCAACCTGTTATTAATAATTTGATGATAAGGCACCGGCAGGAGGCCCAGGGTGGTTTTGAGGCCTGCTAGTGTCGACCCTAATAGGAAAAGGGTCTTGTCTACTGATCCATGATGAGCGTGCTCACCGCATCCGGGTGGTAGTATGGGACCCCCCTCGACTTAGACCTGATCTGCAGCTTGTCCGAAGAGCCACACTTAGTTCGGGTGTTCCATTTGCTCCTTGCATAATGGGTGGTTTTCCCCATGGTTACTTATGATGATGATGCATATAGGGCGAGGCCTGTAGTGCCGGGGTGTTGTGTCCTGCGGGAGTTTTGCACACCTGCGCTGAGTATTCGGCTGCGTGGCTGGGACCTTATAGCTCCGTGGCTCTGAGGATGGGTTGTAGAGATGGTTTGGGTCGTGTCAAGCCAACCTGAGTTTTAGTTGGTGGCTTGAGTGTGTACGGGTACTGGAGCACACCCCTGCAGGGATAAATCTTCTCGAGAAGCCGTGTTTTCCGCGGTTATGGATTACTTGGTGAAAGTACTGGCTAACAAGTACTCAGGACAACTTAAACATAATAATCAAACATGTTACACCCAATGATTCATAACTTGACTAGTAATAGGTTGATGACACAATAACTGGATTCACCTTTAATACAACGGTGTGAGTTATCCTCGGATTGCTTCTTTGGATAAGGGGCGAGATCCAGGATGGGTTTGTTTGAAGTTATCTTCCAGTTGGTTACTATTCCTCGATCTTATCCCCTATCTGTTAGTTGGAAGTGGTAGTATCTCTCTGTAGTTGGTTAGTGCAGCCTGCTGACTTTATTTGCAATACCCCCTTCCTTTCCGTTGATCCTAAAGTATTTGTATCTTGTGATGACTGGCTACGCCGGTAACTTGTGAGTATGGGTTATATTCCACTTGCCAGTACTTAACCGTACTGACCCACGAATCTCTTTCGTGGCTGCAAATTCCAACTTGCAGTCAACAGGTTTGAAGTCTGACGACGTTAGCTTGGGAATCCCTCCGGCTTGGCCTGGGCAGGGATTGGACGCTCTCGGTTATCTTCAGGACTCTTAGTCCAATTTGGATCTTGTCCGTAGCCGGACGTTTGGTTTCTTCCGATGTTATTTGGATCTTTGTAATGTATCAGTTGTAACCCCGGCTCGTTTGAGTCATCTTGTATCTATCTGTTTCTGTTGTAATTGTGGATTATTCGTGAACTATTGTAATGTTATCATAAATGGCAACCTGGAATCGGTTATTATGCGGATTTGGCGGGAATGCTGAATTCTGCATAGTGCCCGATCTCGGGGCGTCACAAATGGTATCAGAGCCTTGGTTCCGATTCCCGATATTGTTTCGATATGAATGGTTATCGAAGCAACGGGTCCGCAAAGCCTGTAGGATAACCTAGCTAACGGTCGTTGTTTCTAGAATGTCAAAAAACTATTTCTGCTAAACTATTTTGGAAAACATCTCAATAGGATTCTTGTTTTCTCCTTATCCCTATTCTATTTCCCCTCCCATCTTATTTGTTTTGGAGTCTACTCTCGTACTCAATCTTTCAAAGTGTTAGGATCCTACGTGGGTGGACGTTTTCTGAGCCTTTAAACCTAATAGGTTCGATCATCGGAAGATTCCTGGTGGAAGAACATCGTCGTCACTCCGAGCAAGAATCTCTTGTTAGTGGTGTCGAGGAGATCAACTGGAAGCACGAAGAATCGATAGTCGAACTTCTTTCCCCTCCCGGGTTAGCAGGTGGATTGCGAGGGCGCAATCCCTTGTTAGTGGTGTCGTCTGTAACACCTGGGGTGTTACCTTAGACTAGAAAGTTGTTTGTTTTCTTCTGTTTTGCATCCCATGCATCATAAGCATTGCATCATGTTTTCCAAACCACTCAAAACTTCACAAACAAGTTAAATTGTTTAAAACCCTAATGACTAATTCAAAAATTCAAATCACTCCTAATTATCATACTTCAATATGGGTTTAAATATTAAAATTTTGCAAACCAATTAAATTCAGTATTGTTTGATTGAACTCATTAAATACCATTTGTTTATTTTCCAAACTTCCAAAACCAAACCCCAAAATTCTATCCTTTCTCTCTCTTTGATCTCTTGCAAAAAAAAAAAATGGAAAAGGAAAAAAAATAAAAATAGCCAAAGGAGAGGGCAGCCCACCCCTTTTTCTCTTTCTTTCCCAGCCCACCAAGCCCAAGCGCATCACCCCCTACCTCCGTACGGTCCTGCCCCTTCTCTGTCGTTTTCCCTCTGTAAAAAGCAGCAGCACGCACCCCATGTGCCATGTTCCCCCTCCCCTATATCTCTCCCTCAAGCCCCTCCAAACCCTAACCAATCTCTCTCCCTCCTTCTTCTTTCCCTCTCCGCCGCCAGCCTTCCTCTCCCCTCGTTTCCCCTCTAAAACCGAGGCCTTCTTCTGTAACTACTGAACCAAGGAGGAGCTGCCGCGGCCGTGGGTTGCCAGCCATGGCGCCGCCGCCCTGGCCATCACCGGGGTGATCCGTGGCCGGGAATGGAACCAGGGCGGTCGGCCCTTCCACTTTGCTGAAGGAGGCCCGGCCGGAGGAGCCCTAGGGACGGCGCCGTCCTTCCCCGACGACCACCGCCTCCACCGCCCGTCGCCATCGACCTCCTCTGCACGTCCCTCGCTGTAAGCCGTCCGCGCCTTCCGCTCCTTCCCCTCTCTGCCTCGCAACCGCGCGGCCCGCACGGCGGCCGCAGCGCCCGCACGCGGCGGCGAGTCACCGCGGCAGGCCGCCGATCGCCGGCCGCCCCCTGCCCGTCAATCGTTCCCTCCGTCGATGGTTCCTGTACCTGCACGAGAGGAGAAGTTCAGTTAAAATTTCAGAGTTAATTCGCAACTGAAAATAACCTCAAACCTGCCCCTTTTCCTAACACGAATCGGAACACAGCCCAGCTGGTCCAGCCCCGTGCGCGGAAGCGCGAGGTCCTGGGATCAAATCCCACGGGAGGCAAAATTGCCTCCCCTTTTTTTCCTAGCGCGCGACCCGCGTGGGGCCCACCTGTCATGCACCTTGCAGGCCACATCACCCCAGCACTGCCACCTAGGTGCCACGTGGGCGCTGGGCCCATCTGTCATCCAGCATGGGTCCCTTCTCCCCGGGTGCAGAAAATTTCCAAACCCTTTTTCTGTTTTTCCAAAAATTCCAGAAAACGAGTGAATTTTCTAAAAATCATAACTTTTAATTGGTAACTCCAATTTGCACAAATTTTATATGTATTCCAATCAAAATTCCATGAACTTTTCAAATATAACAATTGTTATCTGTTTTGCACAATTCAAATTGTTTCAAATTTCAAATTTAAACAATTCATCTCAAAATTGGTTAATTCCATAATTAATTCATAATTAATTCAAATCACACAAATCAAATATGTTTTTCAGTTCAAATTCAATGTACTCTCTGTTTGTCAACTTTGTTTTGCAATTTGGGCAATTAAAATTAATGTTATTTAATAATCCTTAAACTGGTTAATTAATTGGCATAATTAATAACTTTCAAATGGTTGCTCCAAATTAAATACTCCAAACATGTTTTTCATCCAAAATTGAATGCCACACTTGAATATCAACTTTGTTTTCTGGTTTGCAACATCTAAATTGAATAATTGTTTCACCTCTTATTTAATGCAACTGAAATTGCCAAAATTCATAACTAATTCATTTTAATTCCAAATCAAACAAATAAAATATGTTTTCCAATCATTTTCATATCTTTAATATGTTCATGCCATCCATATTCCTGTTTGCATCTTGTCTTGTGCACTTTAGATCTTGTTATGCATGTTCACCTATATGACAACATATGGAATGTGTGGGCTAATTAATTCCAGCTGTTGCCCCTTCCATTTAAATTGCCTAACTCATCTACCTTATTGATTTCCATGCTAAACAACATTTAACTTGATGGTTAGATAAACAACTTGAACCAATTCCTATTTCTCCGGACTCCGGTTCCAATTAAATTGCTTAAGTTGTTTTCCTCCCTGTTGCATCTTGCCATGTCATGCATATAAAATAGGATCATGCTGGATCTTATGCCGTAGTAGTAATTGTTGCATCCGGTGTTTGTTCGAGGTTCGTTGCTTCTTCCCGGATAGGACGTTGAGATGATGTGAGCAACGACAAGTTCTGCTACCTTGCGGGATCTCAGGCAAGTATACTCACTTGTTGCCATATGGCTGCCTTTCATCACTTGTTACCGATTCTTGCCGTTGTTCTTTTCTGCTAGCCTTAGTAGTAGTTGTTTCTGTTACGCACCTATCACATGAACCCTTTAACCCTGATATTGCCTCACCTCCACACCTATAACCATTGCTTGTGCCCGTGTCTTACTAGCATGCTTAGGTTGCTTTGCTCGAGTCTGTTACCCGTTACTTTCTGTTATTACTTCGTTATGTTCTGGGGGCTCGATGTTAATCAATCAACCTGTTATTAATAATTTGATGATAAGGCACCGGCAGGAGGCCCAGGGTGGTTTTGAGGCCTGCTAGTGTCGACCCTAATAGGAAAAGGGTCTTGTCTACTGATCCATGATGAGCGTGCTCACCGCATCCGGGTGGTAGTATGGGACCCCCCTCGACTTAGACCTGATCTGCAGCTTGTCCGAAGAGCCACACTTAGTTCGGGTGTTCCATTTGCTCCTTGCATAATGGGTGGTTTTCCCCATGGTTACTTATGATGATGATGCATATAGGGCGAGGCCTGTAGTGCCGGGGTGTTGTGTCCTGCGGGAGTTTTGCACACCTGCGCTGAGTATTCGGCTGCGTGGCTGGGACCTTATAGCTCCGTGGCTCTGAGGATGGGTTGTAGAGATGGTTTGGGTCGTGTCAAGCCAACCTGAGTTTTAGTTGGTGGCTTGAGTGTGTACGGGTACTGGAGCACACCCCTGCAGGGATAAATCTTCTCGAGAAGCCGTGTTTTCCGCGGTTATGGATTACTTGGTGAAAGTACTGGCTAACAAGTACTCAGGACAACTTAAACATAATAATCAAACATGTTACACCCAATGATTCATAACTTGACTAGTAATAGGTTGATGACACAATAACTGGATTCACCTTTAATACAACGGTGTGAGTTATCTTCGGATTGCTTCTTTGTATAAGGGGCGAGATCCAGGATGGGTTTGTTTGAAGTTATCTTCCAGTTGGTTACTATTCCTCGATCTTATCCCCTATCTGTTAGTTGGAAGTGGTAGTATCTCTCTGTAGTTGGTTAGTGCAGCCTGCTGACTTTATTTGCAATACCCCCTTCCTTTCCGTTGATCCTAAAGTATTTGTATCTTGTGATGACTGGCTACGCCGGTAACTTGTGAGTATGGGTTATATTCCACTTGCCAGTACTTAACCGTACTGACCCACGAATCTCTTTCGTGGCTGCAAATTCCAACTTGCAGTCAACAGGTTTGAAGTCTGACGACGTTAGCTTGGGAATCCCTCCGGCTTGGCCTGGGCAGGGATTGGACGCTCTCGGTTATCTTCAGGACTCTTAGTCCAATTTGGATCTTGTCCGTAGCCGGACGTTTGGTTTCTTCCGATGTTATTTGGATCTTTGTAATGTATCAGTTGTAACCCCGGCTCGTTTGAGTCATCTTGTATCTATCTGTTTCTGTTGTAATTGTGGATTATTCGTGAACTATTGTAATGTTATCATAAATGGCAACCTGGAATCGGTTATTATGCGGATTTGTCGGGAATGCTGAATTCTGCATAGTGCCCGATCTCGGGGCGTCACAAGTACTGTACTGATGGGGAAAATATCGTGGCTATGGGTCTCGAGATGGTGGCCAGTACCACAATGATGATGGGCGTGGACTGCCCAAGGGGGGGGGCCGTGGTCGTGGACACACTCCTACTCCTTTTGTTGACATCACTTGTTAGATATGCAAGAAGTATGGACAGCCCGCAAGTGATTGTTGGTGGCGCTATGCTGACCGTGATGATGATGATGACTCACACACTGAGGAGAAGGGTGCATATATAGTAGACACAAACTGGTACATGGATAGCGGGGCCAATGATCATATTACTGGAGAATTACGGAGGATGCACACCCACACTCCTTACAAGGGCCGTGATCAAATCCACAATGCTAGTGGTGCAGGTATGAATACAGCGCATATTGGTCATTCTGTATTGCATACCCCTCATAGTTCATTACATCTTCGTAACATATTGCATGTTCCTAGTGCCTCCAAAAACCTTGTTTCCACTCACAAAATTGCCTCCGATAATAATGATTTTGTTGAGTTTCACCCGTCTTTCTTTTTTATTACGGATCAGGTCAGCAAGCAAATTCTGTTTAGAGGACCCTGTCATGGCGGTTTATATCCACTTGTGCCTCTTTCCGCCGGGGGTGACAAGCATGCTTTCATCATGATCAAGCCATCTTCGTCGACTTGGCATTGTCGTCTAGGTCATCCGTCGTCATTTATTGTTCAACAAGTCCTTAGGGAAAATAATCTTGCTTATGATCCTGAAATAAATCCATATGTGTGTGATCCTTGACAGCAAGCAAAGAGTCATCAGTTGCCATATCCTATCTCCACCAATGTCTCCACAGTTCCATTGGAACAAAAATTTCTGATGTATGGGGCCCTGCCCCCTCCTCTGTTGGCAAACACCAATACTATGTAAGCTTTATTGATGATTTTAGCAAGTTTACTTGGATTTATTTGCTTAAAAAATGGATTAATGTGTATCAAGTATTTTTAAACTTCCAAGAACTTGTTGAACGCAAACTAATTGGGGCGGTGAATATGAAAAACTCAACAATTTCTTTCAAAAAGTTGCAATCACTCATCATGTCTCATGTCCGCATGCTCACCAACAGAATTGTTCGGCTAAGCGCAAACATCGTCATATAGTAGAGGTTGGACTTGCTTTGCTTGCTAATGCCTGAATCCCTCTCAAATTCAGGGATGAAGCTTTCCTTACTGCCATTTTTCTTATTAATTTGCTTCCATCCAAAGTCATCAAGTTGCAATCTCCAGTAGAAAAATTACTTGGTGTCCAACCTACTTATGACTCTCTACGCATTTTTGGCTATGCTTGCTGGCCCAATCTTCGTCCCTACAACTTGCGCAAGCTTGCTTTTCGCTCCATACAATGCGTCTTTCTAGGCTATAGTCCTCGTCACAAGGGTGTTAAATGTCAAGACGTGTCCACTGCCATGCCTATTGATGAAAATGTATTTCCTTTTTCATCAATGCATCCCAACGCCGGTGCTCGTCTCCGTGCTGAAATTCTTCTTTTACCTGAATCTTCACTATCTCATGATCATGAGGGACTGTATGCAAATGATTCTATGCCTATTGCACTATTTCTTCCTGTTACTAACGTGCCACAGGTTGAACACATTTTTGATCCTACAATGGAAGTTGAAACTACAAGTGAAAATGTTAATTCGGATGCTGAAACCAATAGCCAGGAGACAGACACGGAATCCCAGGATGATTCTTCTGGAAATTTTGGCCAGGCTGCCCCCACATCCGCCTCGGATCAGGAGCTGGATGCTTCTCCAGCGCACCATTCAGGATCGGCCACGTCGCCCGCTTCGCATGCATCGCCGACCGTGTCGAGGAGACAACGCCCCTCCTGTCCTCTTCCAGCGATAGTGCCGAGGCGACCACGCCCCCTCTGCTAGCGGCGACACCAATCAGGTGCATCTTGATTCCCCCTGGCGCGGGAAGCAACGCCGATAGATCCCCCACTCCTGCACAGTCTCCAGGATCTTCTGCGCCTCCTAGCCCCGAAGCCCCTATTGCTCCTGCTAGAAGACACACACAGTCTCAAAGTGTCATTTTTTTGTCCCTTTGTTCCAAAAGATGGCACTATTCGGTATGCAAACTTTACTACAATAGGTGAACCCAGCAATATTTCTGAAGCACTTGGTGATGCAAAATGGAAAACTGCTATGGTAGAAGAATTCGAGGCACTTCAAAACAACAATACTTGGCGTCTTGTTCCCAATAATTCTACTAGAAATATTATTGATTGCAAATGGGTCTATCGTATAAAGAAGCGAGCTGATGGGTCTATTGACAGGTATAAAGCTCGGCTAGATGCAAAAGGGTTCAAACAACGGTATGGCATTGATTATGAGGATACATTTAGTCATGTTGTTAAAGTTGATACTATTCATCTTGTGCTTTCTCTGTCTGTTTCAAAAAGGTGGACTTTGCGACAGCTGGACGTCAACAACGCGTTTCTTCATGGTGTTCTAGAGGAAGAGGTATACATAGGATAGCCTCCTGGTTTTGTTGATTCTCGCTTTCCGCATCACATTTGCAAACATGATAAATCTCTTTATGGCCTTGATGTCTACGCACGCTTCTATTCTTGTAGACAGTGTTGGGCCTCCAAGTGCAGATGTTTGTAGAACAGCAGCAAGTTTCCCTTAAGTGGATTAACCAAGGTTTATCGAACTCAGGGAGGTAGAGGTCAAAGATATCGCTCTCAAGCAACCCTGCAATCAAGATACAAGAAGTCTCTTGTGTCCCCAACACACCAAATATACTTTTCAGGTATATAGGTGCACTAGTTCGGCGAAGAGAGAGTAAAATGCAAATAATATGGATGATTATAAGTGATAATAACAATCTGAAATAAATATGGCAGCAAACAAACATGTTGCAGAACAGGCGGAAAACGGTGTTTCAATGCTTGGAAATAAGGCCTAGGGCTCCTACTTTCACTAGTGGACATCACAACAGGCGGGAAAAGGTATTTCCCTGACAGATGGCTCCCCTCTTGGTCCTGGGGACACTAAAAACTATAGAAGTGTTGTTGGTGCTCTTCAGTATTTGACGTTGACTCGTCCTGATATCTCCTTCTCAGTGAACAAAGTATGTCAACATCTACATGCCCCAACAACTATACATTGGACAGCTGTCAAACGTATCCTTCGTTATGTGCAAGGTACACTTAAGGTTGGACTTACTTTTCAGAAGTCTTCTTCTACTCTCCTTAGTGCATTTTGTAATGCTGATTGGGCGGGTTGCCTTGATGCTCGTCGTTCCACTGGTGGGTTTGCTATATTCTTTGGTCCTAATCTAATTTCCTCGAGTGCTCGTAAGCAAGCCATTGTATCACGTTCCAACATTGAAGCAGAATATAAGGCGCTTGCCAATGCTACAGCAGAGTTGATTTGGGTCGAGGCTTTGATTCGTGAGTTGGGTGTTTCTCTCACCGAACGCCCGTGCCTATGGTGTGACAATCTGGTGTCACATATCTCTCAGCCAACCAGATTTTCCATGCTCGTACTAAGCACATTGAGATTGACTACCATTTTTGTTCGTGAACATGTTGCAGCTAAATTAGCTGATATCAAATTCATCTCCACTAAGGATCAAGTTAATGATGGCTTCACCAAAACCCTTGTCTATCAAAGCACTGCATGAGTTCAGGCATAATCTCAACCTCTCTCGTGGTTTCGATTAAGGAGGGGGGGGGTGTTAGATGTTATTTCTGTTGCCGTATATTTCCGGTATAGAGTAGTACTCTACCCAGATTGTGCTTCTCTGTATTGCCACGTGTAGGGCTTTTCTACACACTATATAACACGTTACTCGAGCCCTCAACATGGCATCGATTCATGTCCAATTGACATAGAGAACACCTAGAACTCAAGTTTACGCACCAACGGACCCCGCACTCCGGTGCGAAGGGTGCACCAAATAAGAAAACTCAACCACCATCAAACATTACCGTCACCGCCACCTTGAAACCATCAGGAGAGAGACGAATGATGGACTCCAAGGGGGCGCCTTCCGAAAGGAATCGGCACCAGATTTCGCCGCCGCCGATCCAAAGGGGTCTAGGATTTCAACCCGGAGCATCGGAGATGACTTGGGAAAGTGTCGCGACGGCGCCTTCCAAAAGGTCAAGGCACCCACAGGTGTCGCCCGCCATCGGCCAAGGCACCGAACCCCTCCTCCATATAAGTGTGTGTCCGGCTGCCGAGATGGCAACTAAACCACATCCACCATTCGCCACTCGCCAGTCATCACGTCGTCCACACGACCATGAGAACCAGACAACATCTAAGCCACGAATTCCACCATCTGGGGCCGCGGCCCCGCTTCCAACCTCCACACACATCCCAAAAGATCAAGAGGTAAGCGCTTGCGACCGACACGAGAGATCACCACACCCACCGCATGTGGCTGAGACAAACATTTTCGACCGAGCCAAGCATAAACATCATTCGTCCAAATCCAAACAGATCTAGCAGGCAATCATCCATGAAGAGGGGAATAGATCGAGATCTGGCGGAAGGACAGGCACCTTCCTCGCCGAACTCGAGCATGCACAGGGTACGAGCCCTGGCCACAGTATCGAGCAGCCCGTTCCGGTTGACACCGCTTCAAGAGAACCGCTGCTGCGTGGCTGATACGTCCATTTTGCATGAATATTTTATATATTAATTATCTCTTATTCATTGATATATTTCATATTAAAGTGCAATACTTATGTTATTTTGTGGTTTTATGTGTGTTTTACAGTTTTCCCAAATTATTTATCAGAGTCAAAATTCAGAGAAAAAATGCACCTATTAGAGGGGTATTTTTATGGATGATTGGGCCACAAGGCTGCGGAGGAGAGACACTTGGCGCCATTAGAACTCATACATTCCGATCTTTATGAGATGAATGGTGTGTTGACTAAAGGTGGAAATAGATACTTCATGACATTAATAGACAATTCCATTAGGTTTTTCTATGTATATCTGTTAAACACTAAAGATGAGGCTCTACACTACTTTAAAATCTATAACGCAGAAGTTGAGAATCAACTTGAAAAGAAAAATAAACGAATCCGGTCAGATCGTGGTGCAGAGTATTTCTCTAATGAGTTTGATTCTTTCTGTGCGGAACATGGTATTATTTATGATAGGACGTCTCTCTATTCACCTCAGTCAAATGGGGTTGCCAAACAGAAAAACCGTACTCTAACATATTTGGTTAACGCCATGTTAGATACATCGGGTTTATCCAAGGCATGGTGGGGGAGGCTATATTGACATCATGTCACGTCCTGAGTAAAGTTCCAACGAAAGATAATGAGGTCACTCCCTATGAGCAATGGGAGAAGACAAAAACAACACTCTCGTACTTACGTACTTGGGGCTGTTTGGCGAAAGTCAATGTGCCGATCTCCAAAAAGCGTAAACTTGGACCAAAGACCGTGGATTGCATTAATTTGGGATACGCTAAGAATAGCGTTGGCTATAGATTTCTAGTAGTGAAATCTGAGGTACCTGACATGAAGGTCGGTACGATTATGGAGTCTAAAGATGCTACATTCTTTGAGGATATTTTTCCTATGAGAGATATGCAAAACACTTCTAGACATGAATCATAGGAGACTCCTGAGCCTGCCATTCCTATGGAATATTCTGAACAAACACATGATGAGAATCCTGAGAATGATGACGAGGAAACCCTTGCTAGGGGAAAGAGACAGAGGACTGCAAAGTCCTTTGTTAATGATTTCCTTGTGTACCTTGTGGATGATACTCCCACTTCTATTTCAGAAGCTTATGCATCTCCAGATGCTGACTACTTGAGAGAAGCGGTCCGTAGCGAGACGGATTCCATCATGGCTAATGGAACATGGGAGATCACTGAACATCTGTAACATCCCAAGTCTGAAAAATAGCCATTAGAATGTTTTGCTCTCTGTTATTTTATGTTTTGCATCATGGCATCATGTTGATTGCATTTGTTTTGTTTGTTTTCCAGTTGTTTTCCAACTGTTTTCATTTGTTTTCCTTTGTTTTCTATTTGAATTTCAAACCAAAATTCAAACCTTTTGTTTCATCCTTGTGATGTTACAATTTCCAAAGTGAGAGTTCAAATAAAAACAACCAAATTGCTTTCATTTTATTCCATGTTGATCACTCATTAAAATTGTGGGTTTTAATCAAACAAATGATTTCCAAATCACCTTCAAGTTCAAATCAAATGCATCAAGCAGAACCAATTTGAACTTATGAATTTAATCAACTAATTTAATCAAATGGCATATGGGTCACCCTAATAAAAACATGGTTTTCATCAATAATTATTTAATTATCAGATTACCCCAAATTCAAACCAATTCTCAAAATCAGTACCTCTTTTGAATCCATGAATCTCAACACACATTTGTATTCTTAAATCACTTTAAAAACCCTAGGGGAAAACCCTATGGAAAATGCTTTGTTTTACCAATATTAATTAATATTGCAATTTCATCTAAATTGGTTTGATTTCCAAACGGCAAGCAAATGTTTAACTTTTTGAAAAACAAAGCTACCAAGTGGTTGTATTTCAATTAAGAAAATTATCCTAATTTTTATATGAACAAAACCTCATGTTTTTCTTCCAAATTTGGTTTTCTACAAAAAAAAATAAATAAAACAAACAGCAAAAGAGAGAAGGAGAAGGGCCCAACTTTTCCCCAAGCCCAACTCCCCACCAGCCCAATACCCCTTTCCCTGTGTCTTCTTCCTCGTGGCTGAGGTCACCACAGTACGATCACCGAACAGCCACACGATCTTCTTCCCCTCGCTCGATGCCCAGCCGTACAGCACCTTTTCCCCTATATCTACCCCTCCCGAGACCACCTCGCAGAACCCTAGCCCCTCTCCCTGCGCCGCCGATCTCATCTTCCCTTCCCCCCGATTCTTTCTCTGAACCACCACTGCCTCCGCCGTCAGGCGTTGATCCACACCGAACCGCCACCTTCTCCCTCACCGCGGCAGCGACATGGCCACCTCGAGGAGATGCTGGCCCCGGGAATGGAACCGTGGCGCCTGGCCGCATCTCCTCGTGCCCTCTCCGCTCGCTGGGAGTGCCCGAGTACGCCGCGCCGTGCCGGAGAAGTCGCCGTTTTCCTGCTGCTCCGACGTCTGAACGTCTACAGCGAACGCACCGAGGTGAGCGTCCTCGTCTGATCCCTCGCTCCCTGCTACTCTGGCTCGGCACCGCACGCGCACGGCGCCCAGCACACCCACACGGCCACCGCGAGCCCTCCCCCGGCCGGCGCCCCCTAGTCTCTCCGGCCATCGCTGCTTTTCTCCGTCGTGGTACAGAGGCAGGAACCGATCGGTTCAGTTAGTTCAGAAAACTATCCCGCGAGCACACCTTAAGCCCCCCCAGTCTGCCTTCCTATCACAACCCGATGCCCAGCCCCACTGGTTCAGGTTCCTGTGCGCTATCAGGAGGTGGGGAGATCAAATCCCACCCCCTGCACATTAACAAACTTTTTTTATTTTTGTATTGTTTGGTCACAGCACTTTCAGATAATCACATCTAGGGCCTTGCAAGTTATTCTAGTCCCTGTAAAAATAATTTCCAAGTCCCTGGTTCAATAAAAAATGGCAGATTGCACCCTATAATTCTAAAATGCATAACAAATTCATTTTAACCCCAATTTTAACTTTTTAAATATGTTTTCTGTCCCAAATTGAATTGTCTATCCAAATATAAAATTTGTTTACTGTTTTGAATATTTTAAATTGGTGCAATATTTGAAAACTTGTCAAATTCACTTAAATTTGCAAAATTCATAACTTGCTCATAAAAAATCCAAATTTCACAAACCAAATATGTTTTCCAATCAATTTTTCATGTAATTTCCAAATATAAATTTTGTTTGCTGTTTTGAATAATTTAAATTGCTGAAAACAACTGTTTCTTGTTTATTGCAATTAAAATTGCCAAAATAATAACTTGCTCATTTTAAATCCAATTTCCACAAATGAAATATGTTTTCCATGCAAAATTAAACCCTCTTTCCAAATATAAAATTTGTTTCATGTTTGAATAATTAAAATTGGTTAAATAATTTAAACCTTGTTTATTTCATTTAAAATTGGTAATTTCATAACTTGATCAAATCAAATTCTTTTGGGACATATAAAATATGTTTTCAAACCATAAAAGTATAAACTTTTCAAATATGAATCTCACTTAATGTTTTGAACAAATAAAAATTCAAATAAGTTCATGTTTGAATTAAATTCATTTAATTCTTGCTTAAACTTGTTTAATTCATAAATAATTTATTTGAAATCCTTTTTCAACAAGTGAAACATGTAATCCAACTAAAATTTGATGTTCTTTTCAAATATAAAATTTGTAAATTGTTTTGCACACTCTAACTTGATGAAAACAATAATTGTTGTGTGACATGTCTAAGTAACCAAAACTTTCCAAAATTAACAAACAATTTCCAAACTTGTTTTATTCTTCTCCTTTGCCTCTATCATTGTTATTTGTTGTTATCTTGTTATCATCATCATGCATGCATCATGTTTAACTACTTACACTTGTTAACCAAATGTAGATCATTGCTTCAACCTAAACCATTTGCATCCATATGCAATTCACCTTGCATATGGATCCAATTAAATTGTGTCATCTTGTCAAGTAGTTTATTCTGATGCATCTATCAACATGACATGCATCATCCCATGTTTGTGCACCTATGCCATGATATTGATTGTTTATCTTTCTGCATTGTCTGTTTGCTTCTTCCCGGATATACGACGACGTTGAGTCCGACGATACTTACGACATCCCTTCTAAGGATTTAGCTCAGTACCAGGCTACTGGGTTTTGCAGGTAAGTTATCACTCACATGAACCATTGTGTTCCTTTCAACATTGGTTACCGATACTTTCCGTTGTTCCTTTTCTGCTAGCCTTAGTAGTAGTTGTTTCTGTTACGAACCCATCACATGAATCCCTTAACCTTGATATTGCCTCACCTCCACTCCTACAACCCCATTGTTTGAGCCTGTGTCTTACTAGCATGCTTAGGTTGTTTTGCTCGAGTCTATTACCCGTTACTTTCTGTTACTATTTCTATTACGTTGTGGGGGCTCGATGTTTAATCAATCAATCATGCTAATGTTACTATTAATAATAAATTTGATGATAAGGCACCGGCAGGAGGCCCATGAGAGGTTTTGAGGCCTGCTAGTGTCGACCCTAATAGGAAAAGGGTCTTGTCTACTGATCCATGATGAGCGCACTACCCGCATTTGGGAAGCGAGTATGGGCGCCCCCCTCAACTTGACCTGATTCGCATCTCGTCCAAATCGCCTCATTTAGTTCGTGTTTTCAATTTGCCGCATGCATGTTTTTGCGAGCCCAGGCCAGGGTGGAACTTTCGTAGTCGGCATATAGGGGGACACGGTCTTAGAGTGCTATGATGGTCCATTTTCTTCTGGGCTTGATTAGCCGTGCGCCCAAGGTTCTTTGGGCTTGATGCGAAGAATGGTTGGTTGTGTAGAGTACCCCGCTTGGTGGGTTAGCTTCCCATCTGGCGGGTTATTCTTGAGTGTACGGCCAAATTGGTGCAACCCTGCAGGGATAATCTTCTCGAGAAGCCGTGTTTTCCGCGGTTATGGATTACTTGGTGAAAGTACTGGCTAACAAGTACTCAGGACAACTTAAACATAATGATCAAACATGTTACACCCAATGATTAATAACTTGACTAGTAATAGGTTGATGTCACAATAACTTGATTCACCTTTATTACAACTGTGTGAGTTATCCTCGGATTGCTTCTTTGGATAAGGGGCGAGATCCAGGATGGGTTTGCTTGAAGTTATATTTCAGTTGGTTACAATCCTCGATCTTATCTCCTTTCTGTTAGCCGGAAGTGGTAGAATCTCTGTAGTTGGTTAGTGCAGCCAGTTGCAGCATCTTTTATATCCCCTTTCCTCCGTTGAACCCAAGGCATCTGTGCTTGGTGTTGACGGGTTACACTTTGGTAAACTGTGAGTCTTGCTTGCCAGTACGTTTATGTACTGACCCCTTTGGGGCTGTGGTTTCCGCAGACCTACGTTTCCGAAGATCTACATGGTGGCTACTACGTGGAGTATGACGAGACTGCTGACGAGTAGATAGCGGACCCGGGCAGGATCCGAGACTTCGTGGATGGGCTCCGTCTGTTTGTTCCCGGCCTCTTAGGCCTATTTGGTTCTTGTCTGTACTCAGACATGTTGACTGCTTCCGCTGTATTGTAACGATGTATTGTTGGGGCATGTGCCCTCTGAATGATTGTATTTGCTATCTCTGCTCTAATGAGAGCTATTTGCAACTTATTTCAACCTTTTGCGTCGTAGAGATCTGTTGTGATATCAGTTGTTCAACGCCGTTGACGTACCATGTGTGTATGGTTTGAAGTACGTCGACGGAAGTGCCTTTGATCTCTAGTGGATAATTTACATCGACGATGGAATAGCAGGGCTTGTGTTGTCGCGCATAAGCGCAGGCCTACCAGGAAGCTGGGACGTGGGAGCAGTTATGCCCCATAATCCAAGCATCTGCTATCCAGTTCGTACGGTGAGTATCCCCTAGAAGTCAGGGTGCGACAAATGGTATCAGAGCCTGTCTGCCTGTAGGATCCCTTTTTACTGGTCGCAGTTGAGTCTAGAAACTATTTTGTAGCTATATAGGAAAAAATGAAACGTGAGAGTAGGAATTCTGCCATTTTTCTTCTTTCCCCACCCACCCACCCTTTTCTGGTAAGGAAGTGCAACGTTGATTTCTCCCATCTCATCTAAACTTTCAAGTTAGGATTTCACGAATTCTGGTTTCTCTAGGATGGTTATATCTACTAGACCATAGGAATGGAGGTGGTTGTGACATGATTTATCATGTTGCCTACTCATGATTGAGAACGGAGGCGTGTAAGCCCCGGAAGCAAATCCTCTATTCCTTAAGCAGTAGATAATGATCCTTTAGAAGCCTGGATGGGTTTTCCGTAGTATCTCAGGAATCTTGTTCTCGTTTTCCCCGATGTTGATATCCTGTTCTTCTCAACATCCTTTTCGTCCGTTCAAATATTGTTGTTGTTTTCCACTTCAAATCTTCTACCAGTGTCTAATCAAAACTTCCTCGTAAACTCTTGTCCAGCTAAGGTGCTATTTGATACCGGAGAATCACATTCCTTTGTGTCAACAATCTTTTCCACAACATACACCCCAATTCTGGTTCCACTAAGCAATCAAAACTCTGTTCACTCCCCGGAATCTCAAATGTTGACTTCCAAGATAAGTAAGAACAATCCAATTCTAATGGGAGGCCACATATTCCTCGTTACTCTCATGTTGCTGATTCTGACATTGATGTCATTCTTGGTGTTACATTGATGTCAATAACTCTGTTCCACCCTTATTACAGATAGTCTATTCTCCAAATGAATCAAATTCTATCCAGCTATACACCCTCCATACAAAACCTCTCCCTTTTACTTAAAAATGTTCCGGTGGTTTGCAAATTCCCTGACGTCTATCCAAGGTGCACGATGTGTTTCACGTGTCACAAGAAGTTTCCGGACCTTTTCTTATCTCAGTAGGAATCTCGGGGCGCGATTCCTTCAAGGGGGGGCGTTTTGTAACATCCCAAGTCTGAAAAATAGCCATTAGAATGTTTTGCTCTCTGTTATTTTATGTTTTGCATCATGGCATCATGTTGATTGCATTTGTTTTGTTTGTTTTCCAGTTGTTTTCCAACTGTTTTCATTTGTTTTCCTTTGTTTTCTATTTGAATTTCAAACCAAAATTCAAACCTTTTGTTTCATCCTTGTGATGTTACAATTTCCAAAGTGAGAGTTCAAATAAAAACAACCAAATTGCTTTCATTTTATTCCATGTTGATCACTCATTAAAATTGTGGGTTTTAATCAAACAAATGATTTCCAAATCACCTTCAAGTTCAAATCAAATGCATCAAGCAGAACCAATTTGAACTTATGAATTTAATCAACTAATTTAATCAAATGGCATATGGGTCACCCTAATAAAAACATGGTTTTCATCAATAATTATTTAATTATCAGATTACCCCAAATTCAAACCAATTCTCAAAATCAGTACCTCTTTTGAATCCATGAATCTCAACACACATTTGTATTCTTAAATCACTTTAAAAACCCTAGGGGAAAACCCTATGGAAAATGCTTTGTTTTACCAATATTAATTAATATTGCAATTTCATCTAAATTGGTTTGATTTCCAAACGGCAAGCAAATGTTTAACTTTTTGAAAAACAAAGCTACCAAGTGGTTGTATTTCAATTAAGAAAATTATCCTAATTTTTATATGAACAAAACCTCATGTTTTTCTTCCAAATTTGGTTTTCTACAAAAAAAAAAATAATAAAACAAACAGCAAAAGAGAGAAGGAGAAGGGCCCAACTTTTCCCCAAGCCCAACTCCCCACCAGCCCAATACCCCTTTCCCTGTGTCTTCTTCCTCGTGGCTGAGGTCACCACAGTACGATCACCGAACAGCCACACGATCTTCTTCCCCTCGCTCGATGCCCAGCCGTACATCACCTTTTCCCCTATATCTACCCCTCCCGAGACCACCTCGCAGAACCCTAGCCCCTCTCCCTGCGCCGCCGATCTCATCTTCCCTTCCCCCCGATTCTTTCTCTGAACCACCACTGCCTCCGCCGTCAGGCGTTGATCCACACCGAACCGCCACCTTCTCCCTCACCGCGGCAGCGACATGGCCACCTCGAGGAGATGCTGGCCCCGGGAATGGAACCGTGGCGCCTGGCCGCATCTCCTCGTGCCCTCTCCGCTCGCTGGGAGTGCCCGAGTACGCCGCGCCGTGCCGGAGAAGTCGCCGTTTTCCTGCTGCTCCGACGTCTGAACGTCTACAGCGAACGCACCGAGGTGAGCGTCCTCGTCTGATCCCTCGCTCCCTGCTACTCTGGCTCGGCACCGCACGCGCACGGCGCCCAGCACACCCACACGGCCACCGCGAGCCCTCCCCCGGCCGGCGCCCCCTAGTCTCTCCGGCCATCGCTGCTTTTCTCCGTCGTGGTACAGAGGCAGGAACCGATCGGTTCAGTTAGTTCAGAAAACTATCCCGCGAGCACACCTTAAGCCCCCCCAGTCTGCCTTCCTATCACAACCCGATGCCCAGCCCCACTGGTTCAGGTTCCTGTGCGCTATCAGGAGGTGGGGAGATCAAATCCCACCCCCTGCACATTAACAAACTTTTTTTATTTTTGTATTGTTTGGTCACAGCACTTTCAGATAATCACATCTAGGCCCTTGCAAGTTATTCTAGTCCCTGTAAAAATAATTTCCAAGTCCCTGGTTCAATAAAAAATGGCAGATTGCACCCTATAATTCTAAAATGCATAACAAATTCATTTTAACCCCAATTTTAAATTTTTAAATATGTTTTCTGTCCCAAATTGAATTGTCTATCCAAATATAAAATTTGTTTACTGTTTTGAATATTTTAAATTGGTGCAATATTTGAAAACTTGTCAAATTCACTTAAATTTGCAAAATTCATAACTTGCTCATAAAAAATCCAAATTTCACAAACCAAATATGTTTTCCAATCAATTTTTCATGTACTTTCCAAATATAAATTTTGTTTGCTGTTTTGAATAATTTAAATTGCTGAAAACAACTGTTTCTTGTTTATTGCAATTAAAATTGCCAAAATAATAACTTGCTCATTTTAAATCCAATTTCCACAAATGAAATATGTTTTCCATGCAAAATTAAACCCTCTTTCCAAATATAAAATTTGTTTCATGTTTTGAATAATTAAAATTGGTTAAATAATTTAAACCTTGTTTATTTCATTTAAAATTGGTAATTTCATAACTTGATCAAATCAAATTCTTTTGGGACATATAAAATATGTTTTCAAACCATAAAAGTATAAACTTTTCAAATATGAATCTCACTTAATGTTTTGAACAAATAAAAATTCAAATAAGTTCATGTTTGAATTAAATTCATTTAATTCTTGCTTAAACTTGTTTAATTCATAAATAATTTATTTGAAATCCTTTTTCAACAAGTGAAACATGTAATCCAACTAAAATTTGATGTTCTTTTCAAATATAAAATTTGTAAATTGTTTTGCACACTCTAACTTGATGAAAACAATAATTGTTGTGTGACATGTCTAAGTAACCAAAACTTTCCAAAATTAACAAACAATTTCCAAACTTGTTTTATTCTTCTCCTTTGCCTCTATCATTGTTATTTGTTGTTATCTTGTTATCATCATCATGCATGCATCATGTTTAACTACTTACACTTGTTAACCAAATGTAGATCATTGCTTCAACCTAAACCATTTGCATCCATATGCAATTCACCTTGCATATGGATCCAATTAAATTGTGTCATCTTGTCAAGTAGTTTATTCTGATGCATCTATCAACATGACATGCATCATCCCATGTTTGTGCACCTATGCCATGATATTGATTGTTTATCTTTCTGCATTGTCTGTTTGCTTCTTCCCGGATATACGACGACGTTGAGTCCGACGATACTTACGACATCCCTTCTAAGGATTTAGCTCAGTACCAGGCTACTGGGTTTTGCAGGCAAGTTATCACTCACATGAACCATTGTGTTCCTTTCAACATTGGTTACCGATACTTTCCGTTGTTCCTTTTCTGCTAGCCTTAGTAGTAGTTGTTTCTGTTACGAACCCATCACATGAATCCCTTAACCTTGATATTGCCTCACCTCCACTCCTACAACCCCATTGTTTGAGCCTGTGTCTTACTAGCATGCTTAGGTTGTTTTGCTCGAGTCTATTACCCGTTACTTTCTGTTACTATTTCTATTACGTTGTGGGGGCTCGATGTTTAATCAATCAATCATGCTAATGTTACTATTAATAATAAATTTGATGATAAGGCACCGGCAGGAGGCCCATGAGAGGTTTTGAGGCCTGCTAGTGTCGACCCTAATAGGAAAAGGGTCTTGTCTACTGATCCATGATGAGCGCACTACCCGCATTTGGGAAGCGAGTATGCACTACAACAAAACTCTGTAGTAGAGACATTTTCGTAGAGGCACTGTCCACTATGTCTCTTAAATCCTAACCCAATTCGATGTAGAGGCATCAAGAGAGACACTTTAGACAATGCCTTTGCATTACAGACATGAACATAGAGACATTCTCCGAAATGTCTCTTAGTTTACATGTACGGGCATTGTAAGAGACATTCTCAAAAATGCCTCAAAAATGTAGACAACTCGCTAGAGACATTCTTTATAATGTCTCTTATCAACTCTGTAAAAACATTAAAAGAGACAATTTTCAGAATGCCTTAATGGTAGAGTCATTTTCTACACACACTACAGATGCATCTTAATAGAAAGAGAGGCATATCACAAAATGCCTAAAAAGAGATATGCATAACACTACCACTACAAGACAATCACAAGGACAAATTTAGAACCATCAAAACATAGATAGACTTCATTTAAATAAATTTTGACCAAACCATCTTTTTTTTGGAAATTTCACAAGTGCGTAAACATGGGAATGAGGAACCTAATTTTTACCTTAGATGCCCATAGACACGTGAGGGATTAACACACGAAAAAAAATAAAAAAAATACACCTATGCTAGGGAATAAAAAACTTGTGTACCTAAAGTTGTATAGTGGATGAAACCTTTTCCCACCATTCGTTATTTTTATTTCCCTCCATGTTATCTATCCATCCTTTTACAAAACTAGTCCATAATCTAAGCAGTTTTTGGGTTACCCGCGCTAATTATGCAATGATCCCGCCTTCCGTAAGAGGGCAGCAAGGGAACTGCCGCGACTCGCGAGTAAACATTTGGAAGTAAAAACTCCACTGCTAACTGCCCTCAAAATCAGCTATCTTCACCACATCTGAGTACGGTGGTTCCTAACTTCCTGATTTTCTGAAATCGCATCGGTCTCATCTTACGGCCGGCCGGTGGCGCGGCACCCCTGCGAGATCAGGTCAGAGCACTCTCCCGATTCCCTCTATTCTCATGATCCCCTTCCTAACTCAATTTCTATGGATCTCATCTCAGGCACAACAGTTCCGTCTCGGAAACACCCCCAACGAGTTCATCGGGTCAGCCATGTCCTCTCCTGATTCCCCTTGTAACTCAACTTGTCTGATGGAAAAAAAGGACCAAAGGGGATCGGGGGTCAAATCCCCAGCTGCTTCCCAAATCAAGGGCTGCTAACCCTCTGAAGTCTCTGCTCAGCCTCTAGGCCGCCGCTACTGCCGGCCAGCGGGCTGTGCGCCATCAGGACTTGTTCGTCTCCGTCAGCGAGCAAGCGACGCCCACGGCATCTTCCCCTACGTCTCGGCCAACTCATCTACAACCGCTGGTCTGCGGCGCCGCGGGGTCGCTGCATCACTGAAGTGCTGCTCCTCATCTGCATCGACTGATACTTCCTCAATCCCTGCCTCCTCTATTCCAGGCTCCAAATCGACAGCAAGAACGCCCTCAAAAACTGCTCCTGAATTTGGTAAAAATTTCTCTATCTTTATTCCCTATCTACCTCTACTTATGCTGCTTCCTCTATCGTGGTATTCTAGTACTACTATTCTTGTAACGTGTGAGACTAAGCACTTACTACTAGTGGTTTCAGCTAGTTCTTTAACGGACCCCTTCCATATTTCTCCATTTTTCTCTTCTGCAATTTCTGAGAACCAAGTCTCGTAAGTTGTAGTGAATTGTCAGGAACAAATTTCTCTGCTATTATGTATTGCGTCACCAAGCACACACTTGCCTGTACACATGCCTATTCAGATTTAAATACTTGTGTCCTACTGTCACAAAGTTTGGCAAAAGTGGATGTATCTAGATACACGTGCTGCTTCTGTACACGTGTCTGTGATATGAATGTTAAACCTTATATTTGAACGTCATTGCTACTTAAATTCCTGCTCCTTGTGTTCTTATTCTATCCATGTCTCATATATTTGCTTCTGCATAGTCTTGAATGTTTGCTAATTAATATATCTTTCTCTATCATGTGGTCAGTTAACTTATATACAAATGTGCTCATCAAATTCTCTGTCCCTGTCTCAAAATTGCTTCGGTCCCAATCTTAATTGTATGCTAGTGAATCGTTTCAGCATTTAAATTTGTTGCTTTTATTTCCATGGAAGAAATCACAAAAAGATATATTTATATTTCAGTGTGTAAAAATTCTATCCCATTTTTGCATGTTTGTTTGTGTATGTTAGTATGATGATCCAATGATTAGTCTAGATTTAATTTTTTTGAATTGTAATCCCCTGTTTTATTTCACCAAGCTTTAGCGAGCAGAATCGTCGGTTTGCCTAGTCCCTTTGGTGAATGCGACACCCGCAATTTGGGAGAAACTACCACTGCTATTTTACACTGATCAGTATGCATTTGAGTTATTGTTCGATGCTTTAGTCTATGAACAGCTATAGAACAGGGATCCTTGCCAGATGATGGGCACTTCATTTTCAGGAACCACAAGAGGTACAGTTAGTACTAGTGTTTTTGTTCGTAATTGGTGCGGTCAGCTTGATAGTAAATTTGGATTTGTTGCATGCATAATCTGGTCTTAGCTTTGAAATAAAACTTGTAGCATATATGTTTCATGCTTTCCACCGAGCATGCATAATTAGTACTTGTTTGAACTTTTTGGTTGAACGGTTTGCGAGCAGCCGTCACTTTAGTTTTTCCGTCGAGAAAATGGATCTTTCTTTGTTTAGTAAATTTGTGTGCCCTATAGGTCATGCTAGCATTAGAATTAAATTATGGTTTCTAGAAGGAAATTGTGGAGAATATTCTTATGATGGCAAACCTTATATTGCTTGCCTAACATATCACAGTTTTGCAACTTCAAGATTATCTTCTTTTCAGCAATTAAATGAAAAATATGGGTACGCTGCTTGAACATGAAGCTGATCGGAAGCTGACTTTTTTGAAGTATAGTACTAGTTTGAACAGTGTGTTCATTTCAGGTAATGATGTATTACAGGGATATGATACAAAGACAAATATAGATGAATTAGATCATGAGTCAGAAGCCATGAGGAGGTTTAGGGCTGAACACCCTAGTGTGCATACGATATGATTTCGTCTTCTCCGGATTTGCATTGTTCTTTTCTTTGTACATAAAATAGAAATTGATGCTACAAATATATAGAAGCTAACTATTATTGATAAATACATTCTAGAACATACGTTACATTTTATTACATAAAGTATACGTGATTAGCTTGAGTGTAATATTAAGGTTTGTGTAGCATTGCCCTATTAGTTCTTGGTTTTGAGCTTATCACTAGACAATATAGAGTATAAATTATTATATATATTAGAATAACTATAGAGTACGATGATTATATTAGTTGATCATGCAACTCAGTTTTAACCCAAAATGCAGATGAAGCACAAACAATGAAGGACCTCAATATTTCAGTCGGAAGATTGAGAGCGTGTGGAGAAACGTGTAGAGATTTAGATGCTTCCTATGGAGCCTGTAAAAGATGGGGAGGTTGTTCTTCGTGCTTGGAACATGTCCAGTTTTCTATTTTTTCCTTTTGTGGACGTCTATCTCACAAACTTTGGTCTCATGGGTGTGTTTTAAAGTTTGATATTCACATTTCTACTTATAGCTTTTGAACCCCGAATGTATATACATCGACCTTTTTAATGCATGACTATTTGGTTATCTTTTGTTGATGTGTCGGAATAATATTTGGTACGTGTATTATGCTTTTTCTGAATTTCGGTACCGTGTTTTCTGTGTGAGAGAAAACGAATATGAGTAGAAACATATATTGGGGTTTTTATCTTAGGAAGGACATAAGAGAATGCCATAACCGAGTGCCTCTACATTATTGAAAGGACAATATGAATGTCTATACAAAGCGACTCTATATTTTTGGAGGCCGAAGAAAATGCCTCACAAAAATGTCTAAAAAATTTTAGAGGCAAGCTAAAAAGACGCATGAAAGTGCCTATATTAATATACATACACATTTCAAGTGTATCTTTAAACTGCCTCTAAATGTGTAGATACACAACTCCGTGTCTCTACAAAGTGACCTTATGTGATATATAGACATTTTGTAAAGTGACTCTACGGTCCAAGACACACTGCACGTAGCGGCGCTTTTGTGACAGTGTGGAAAATGCCTCTAGAAGCATGCAGAGACAATTTAAGTGTCTCTACGTGACCAAAATAGTGTCTCTACGGGGCAGTTCTCTTGTAGTGATGGGCGCCCCCCTCAACTTGACCTGATTCGCATCTCGTCCAAATCGCCTCATTTAGTTCGTGTTTTCCATTTGCCGCATGCATGTTTTTGCGAGCCCAGGCCAGGGTGGAACTTTCGTAGTCGGCATATAGGGGGACACGGTCTTAGAGTGCTATGATGGTCCATTTTCTTCTGGGCTTGATTAGCCGTGCGCCCAAGGTTCTTTGGGCTTGATGCGAAGAATGGTTGGTTGTGTAGAGTACCCCGCTTGGTGGGTTAGCTTCCCATCTGGCGGGTTATTCTTGAGTGTACGGCCAAATTGGTGCAACCCTGCAGGGATAATCTTCTCGAGAAGCCGTGTTTTCCGCGGTTATGGATTACTTGGTGAAAGTACTGGCTAACAAGTACTCAGGACAACTTAAACATAATGATCAAACATGTTACACCCAATGATTAATAACTTGACTAGTAATAGGTTGATGTCACAATAACTTGATTCACCTTTATTACAACTGTGTGAGTTATCCTCGGATTGCTTCTTTGGATAAGGGGCGAGATCCAGGATGGGTTTGCTTGAAGTTATATTTCAGTTGGTTACAATCCTCGATCTTATCTCCTTTCTGTTAGCCGGAAGTGGTAGAATCTCTGTAGTTGGTTAGTGCAGCCAGTTGCAGCATCTTTTATATCCCCTTTCCTCCGTTGAACCCAAGGCATCTGTGCTTGGTGTTGACGGGTTACACTTTGGTAAACTGTGAGTCTTGCTTGCCAGTACGTTTATGTACTGACCCCTTTGGGGCTGTGGTTTCCGCAGACCTACGTTTCCGAAGATCTACATGGTGGCTACTACGTGGAGTATGACGAGACTGCTGACGAGTAGATAGCGGACCCGGGCAGGATCCGAGACTTCGTGGATGGGCTCCGTCTGTTTGTTCCCGGCCTCTTAGGCCTATTTGGTTCTTGTCTGTACTCAGACATGTTGACTGCTTCCGCTGTATTGTAACGATGTATTGTTGGGGCATGTGCCCTCTGAATGATTGTATTTGCTATCTCTGCTCTAATGAGAGCTATTTGCAACTTATTTCAACCTTTTGCGTCGTAGAGATCTGTTGTGATATCAGTTGTTCAACGCCGTTGACGTACCATGTGTGTATGGTTTGAAGTACGTCGACGGAAGTGCCTTTGATCTCTAGTGGATAATTTACATCGACGATGGAATAGCAGGGCTTGTGTTGTCGCGCATAAGCGCAGGCCTACCAGGAAGCTGGGACGTGGGAGCAGTTATGCCCCATAATCCAAGCATCTGCTATCCAGTTCGTACGGTGAGTATCCCCTAGAAGTCAGGGTGCGACAACATCCTTATGGCTGTAAACCATTAGGATGTAAGTGGGTGTTCAAAAACAAGCTTAGGCCTGATGGTACGATTGAAAAGTACAAGGCTACACTTGTGGCCAAGGGTTATTCCCAGAAAGAAGATGAAGATTTCTTTCATACTTATTCACCTGTGGCCAGACTGACTACCATTCGAGTATTACTCTCGTTGGCGGCCTCGCATGGTCTTCTTGTCCATCAGATGGATGTTAAGACGACTTTCCTAAATGGAGAGCTAGACGAGGAAATCTATATGCAACAGCCAGATGGCTTTGTGATAGATGGTCAAGAAGGAAAGGTGTGCAAGTTATTGAAATCTTTATATGGGCTGAAACAAGCACCTAAGCAATGGCATGAGAAGTTCAATACAGCTTTAACATCTGTTGGCTTTGTTGTTAATGAAGCTGACAAATGTGTATACTATCGCCATGGTGGGGGCGAAGGAGTTATACTATGTTTGTATGTTGATGACATACTGATATTTGGGACCAACCTCAAAGTAATCAATGAGGTTAAGTCGTTTCTATCCCAGAACTTTGAGATGAAAGATCTTGGTGTGGCTGATGTTATCTTGAACATCAAGCTATTGAGAGACAATAAGGGTGGGATTACACTTCTGCAATCCCATTATGTTGAGAAGGTTTTGAGTCGTTTTGGATATTCGGACTGCAAAATTTCTCCAACACCTTATGATCCTATGTGCGGATTCGAAAGTTCGAAGGCACAGCTAAGGATCAGCTGAGGTACTCTCAAGTAATTGGTTCACTCATGTACCTAGCGAGCGCTACGAGCCTTGACATCATGTTTGATGTGTGCAAACTAAGCCGGTTTGTTTCCAATCTGGGTGATGTGCATTGGCATGCTGTAGAAAGAATTATGTGCTATCTGAAAGGTACCGTGAACCATGGACTTCACTATAGTGGATACCCTTTGGTACTTGAAGGGTATTGTGATGCGAATTAGATCTCTGACGCTGATGAGATGAAAGCCACAACGGGGTATGTGTTTACCCTTGGAGGTGGTGCTGTTTCCTGGAAGTCTTGCAAGCAAACGATCTTAACGAGATCAACAATGGAAGCAAAATTAACAGGATTAGACACGTCTAGTGTCGAAGCAGGATGGCTTCGAGATCTTTTGATGGACTTGCATGTGGTTAAAAAGCCAGTATCGGCTATCCTTATGAACTTTGACAATCAAACAGTAATTGTCAAGGTGAAGAGTTCAAAGGACAATGCACAGTCCACAAAGCACATAGAAATGAGATTAAACGCTGCCAGACATTTAGGAAACTCCGGAGTGATAGCGGTGGATTATATCCAGTCGGCTAAGAATCTGACAGATCCCTTTACTAAAGGGATATCACATGTTTTTATAGAAAGTGCATCGAGGGAGATGGGTATGAGACCCACATGAGTTGCGATGGCAGTAACCCAACCTATGTGATCGGAGATCCCGTGAAGTAGGAACTGGGAAAACAAGCTAGTGGTTAACTAAGGAGAGTAATTTTTACTAACCCACTCCACTGGAGATGGAGTACCCTAAAAAACTGTATGGCGGGTTGACTTTTGTCTTTATATGTTCCAAGGCTTATATAAGCAAGATGCTATCCTACAGAGCGATCTTTGGAGGAACACACCTATATGAGCCTGACTGCTGGTCACAATCTATGAGATTGGATGATCTCTAATAACCTCATGAATAGGCCAGGAGTATGACTAATATGCTCCACCCGAGGGGTCAGCCTTCGGCAGACTAGTACTGGCAGGACATTTAGTGAAACTATTTTACGCCAAACTAACAATTCAAGGCATAGTCCATTGTTCACTTGTGATGTAGTGTAGCTATTTGTTCTAGGTGGATGTTCAACCTTAACGGGTCTCCACTGAAAATGCTGGTATATAAAAACAGTGATTGGAACAGAGGACAACACCATGGGTCTTCGGGATCTGGTGGCGGATTTCTGAAATTTGGGATGGGCTTTTATCCCATTAGGCAATTTCTATTTAATCCCTAAGGCCCATGCAGACATAGCAAATGGTGGGAGTTTAGTCCCATATTGTTAGTTGGGAGAGTTTTGCACCAGTTTATAAGGCGAGCTCTATTCCCACTAGTGTGAGTTGATATGAAGAGAGAGGAGTTGTGGAGGTGTTCCACTCGCGCGCTCCTCCTCCTCCGTCGCACGCCTCGACTCGTCACGACGCACCGCGGGTTGCGGGAATGAGCCGAGCCGATGCCTTTATTTTGGCAGTCGGAAACGGGGAGTCAACATACACACCAATAATATGAGACGTCATATTTATTGTTGTCTAATTGCGTCACATTTATTTTGGTAACATCTGTATTGATCGCGTGATAACGCTGTAATAACCGCGCACAGTAAAGCGTCGTATTTATCACGTGGTAACGGCTGTAGTAAACGCCAATTGAATTTATGAGCTGACCGTTCCCCTACTCGGCCGTGCCTATATATTCGAGACTCAGGCGGACATAGCATACATAATCTCACACACCCTGCCTCTTTGCGCCCACTGTCGTTCCACCTCCTGTTGCTGCCACCGGTGATCCCATCCCGTCTACCGCGTAAACGGCCGACAGGAGAGAAGGACTCCACAACCCCGCCTCTCCAGATCCTGTACGGGAGAGGGGCGATTAGGTTTTTAGGGAGCGTGTCCTACGCGACTGCTTGCTGATGTACGACTACTTCGACTACTACTGCATCGCCATCATCGTCAACATGTCCACCGAAGCTGAACGCGCTGCTGCTGCCGCCTAGGCCGACACTGCTGCCACCGAGGCCGCCACTGCTGCTGCAGCCGCCACCGCTGTTGCAACCGCAGCCGCTACCACTACTGCCAATTGGCCGACCACAGGGTATAACACGTTTGTCCCTGTTCTTATTATTTCCATGTGTGCAATACTAGTAGTTTGCGTAGATTTATCTACTATAAATCTAGTATGTGGGAACTTGGTTAAATATCAGTATGTTTACGTTATGTTCATGGTTTATACTTGGATTAATTTAATCTGTAAATTGCCTAAATTCTTAACATAACCTTCTAGCTACTGCTATGGACCCGTAGTCCAGGGATGAACTACTCACATATCACTACGGGGGCAAACATGGTGATGTAGAGCCCTCCGATGATGAATTCCCCTCCCGACAGGGTGCCGGGGAGAGCTCTAGAACCCTCCCGAACTAGGGTTGACAAAGATGGCGGCTACGGATCCTTTTGGTGGAAAAGGCTCGGTTATTTAGGGTTCACCCGTGGAGGAGCTTAAATAGGCGAGAGGGCAATGTCGGTGAATGTCCATGGGGCCCACGCCACCTCTAGGCGCGGCTAGGGGGCTTGCCGTCCTATGGTGTGGGGCCCCTAAGGCCCCCCTCCAGGTCCCCTCCGGACTCCGTGTACGTGACCGATTTCTAAGACTTCTGGGCTTTGTTTCATCAAATTCCCAGAATATTTCCAGAACAACTTTTGTGAAACCAAAAAAGTAGAAAACAGAAACTGGCTCTGTGGCATCTTGTCAATAGGTTAGTCCTAGAAAATCCATAAAAATGGCATAAAGTGTATAAGAAACATGTAGCATATGGCATGAAAATAACATGGAACATCAAAAATTATGGATATGTTTGAGATGTATGATACGTCCATTTTGCATCACTATTTTATATTGTTATTTTCTGTTATTCATCGATATGTTTAATGTTATGATACATTTTTATATTATTTCATCTTATTTTGCATGTTTAATAATTATTGGAGAAGAAACACCGGGACCAGAAATCTGGTAGAAAAAACACCGTCGAAATACCCTATTTCATAAGATCATAAGAAGAAGGGGGGTATACGAGAAGTCTTAGAAGTCCCGAGGAGGAATCCAGCCAGAAGGGCACCCGGAGGGGGGCACCAGGGGCCCACACCACCAGGCGGCGCGCCCACCCCTCTGGCCATGCCTGGGGGTGGTGTACCCCCTGGCCCACTTCTAGGCGCCCCTTTCGCGTACTTGACCCCCAGGGAACCCTAAGACCTAATACATCGTCCAAGTAATATTCTGCCACCGCCTTGGGGCCAAAAACAACAGAGAGAAATCTTCCAGGGAAATTCCTCCCAGGAGAGGGGAAATCGTCGCCATTGTCACCGTCATCACTCCGGGCTTCATCGAGATCATCATCGTCATCATCCTCACCACCAATACCATCACCGTCACCGTTCACCTTCATCCTGCTGTAATAATTAGAGGTCATTATGACCAGATTTTTATTATCCATTATATCACCTCTGATTATTATCCATATGATGTCTCATGAGTAGTTCGTTTAGTTCTTGAGGACATGGGAGAAGTAATGATGTTAGTAGTGAAGTTATGTTGAAGTAATATCTATATGGTTTGATATTTAAGTTGTGGTGTTATTATTCTAGTGGTGTCATGCATAGTTGTCAGAATCGTGATTCCGAATCGGATCAGAACCTCTATGGTAGGATCGAAAACAATAGAATCACAACTTAACGAATCGTAAAATCTTAGATTCTACCTAGTAGAATCGCAGAATCGTTGAGCTCAATTTGGGTCGCAAAGTCACAGAATCGCCTACATGAGACTTCACCTTTATGGGCCTACGAGGATGCATTGTGTATTTGGCTACTAATTATGGGGTTGCCGGAGTGACAGAAAACTAAACCCCCGTTAGGAAACCAATGCACGAGGGAGTGTAGGATCCCGGAGTTTTAAGGATGTGATTAGATTTATCTTAATTAGTTTCTTGTATTTGCGGATGCTTATAAGGGGTATATTCACAAGTATGTATTAGTCCTAGTTGGGCAGCGCATTAGCATAGGTTCACCTACACAACACGTATGAAAACAATAAATAATAATCAACTATATGAAGCGAAAATGCTTAACGAGATTTCCATGTGTCCTCGAGAACGTCTAGTCACCATATTTAAAACAATGGCTTGTCCTTTGGTATCAAAAGGATTGGGCCACTCACTGCAATATTATTACTATTATTTATTTACTCGCACTTTATTTATCTGCTATATCCAAAACAACCAAAAACCTGTTTGCTAGTGTTTACAGTGAATTCTCTATCCAACCTACTTGTCAACACCTTCTGCTCCTCGTTGGGTTCAACACTCTTATTTATTGAAAGTACTACGATACACCGCCTATACTTGTGGGTCATCGATACTATTTTCTGGCGCCATTGCCGAGGAGTGAAGCGCTATTGGTAAGAGAAACTTTTACTGTAAGTGTTGTTTCTATTTATATCTGCTGCTTTATTTCATTATGGAGAATTGTTTTGGTTCTCTGTTTAGGGGTACTACTACTACTATTACTGCTAGGATAGTAGGTGACCCGTTATCCGCTGAAATAGATCCTTATAAAATATCTATGAAAATTGTTGGAAGTGTTATGGATAACTGCTATTACGGAGATGGAACTATCCATCCCGGTGATCGTTTGCTCTTTATACATGAATTATGAGAGTTATTCAGGTGTGCAGGTATTACAACGGATCAAGTTAAAAAGAAATTATTCTCTTTGTCACTGAAAGGCAAAGCTGCGGAATGGTTTAAATTGCTGAAGAATGGTCCATCTATTTGATTGGAGGAAATTGTACCTCTCTTTTATTCTAAATTCTATCCTCCCAGCAAGATTCATAAAAAACACAATCAAATATATAATTTATGGCCTCATGATGGAGAGAGTATTGCCCAAGCTTGGGGGAGAATGAAGTTATTAAAGCTTAAATGCCCCGTTCATGAGCTCCCGAGTAATATTGTTATCAATAATTTTTATGCAAGGCTTTCTCTTTATGATAAGGATTTATTGGATGTTTCTTGTTTTGGATCATTCACGTATGAAGGAAGAAGGTAAATGGGACCTTCTTGATCGTATTCAAGAAAACACTGAATGATGGGAGAATGACAAAGGTAGAAAGTCAGGTATAAATTACGATTATGAATGTATTAAATCTTTTATGGGAACTGATGATTTCTATAATGTTAATGTTGTTTGCGGTCTTGATTCTCAAATCTTTGCAAATTTTCTTAAAGCCTTTGCTTCCTATCTTGATATTCCCAAAAAGGAACATCACAAATATCATGCACCTAATAAAGATATTGTTCGTGCTAGAAATATAGAAGTGCATGCTTTTAATCCTGCTGTTCCTGAGCCTTATATTGAGAAAATGCATTTCCCTTCTATGGTAAAAGAACACTCTATTGTAGCTAATGTGGTTAATAAGAGCATAAAGAAATCTATTGAACCCGATGAACAAATAACTGTTAAACCTGCATTATCAATAGTAAAAGACCTTGTTTGTGGAAATGCAGAGGATGAACACATTGTCTTCTATGAGGATGCTTCTAATATTGTTTCCCATCCTCATAGGCCTAAGAAAACTAGTGTTCATGTGCTTTCTGTTAAGATTGGTGATCATCGCTATTATGGTTTATGTGACATTGGTGCAAGTTCTAGTGTTATTTCTTATGAGCTTTATTAAGAAATTATGCATGAAATTGGTTCTTGTGAGGTTGAAGATATTGATGTAGTTATTCAGCTTTCTAATAGAGAAAATGTCTTTCCGATTGGCATTGTTAGAGATGTGGAAGTTTATGTTGTAAAACTAAATATCCTACTTACTTTGTAGTACTTGGTATGGATGCTAGTAAAACTTGTCCTATTATTTTTGGTAGACCTTTCTTGAACACTTTCGGTGTTGTTATAGATTGTACGAAGGAGAAAATTTTAACTAAATTTGATAGAAAATCTTATGAGTTTAATTTCTCTAAATTTGCTAGAGCTCCTTATGAATCTGAATTTCCTAATGAAAAATTTAAAGTTGAACAACTTCCTTCTATTGCTCTTGCTCCTAACAATGCTTTGCAGCAATTCATGGAGGACCATGGAAGTGAAGTCTTTATGGAAGAAAGAAATGAAATTGACGATATTCTTCTTCGTCAACCAGTGATACTGAAGCACAATTTACCAGTGGAGGATTTGGGTACCACATTACCACCCAAAGAGGATCCTGTTTTTGATTTAAAACCTTTACATAATGATCTTAAATACGCTTATATTGATGAAAACAAAATATATCTTGTTATTATTAGCTCTAAACTTTCACATGAAGAAGAGGAAAGATTATTGTGAATTTTGAAGAAACACCGTGGAGCTATATGATATACTCTTGATGAGTTGAAAGTGATTTCCCCTACTATATGTCAGCATGCTATCAATATGGAACCTGATGCAAAGCCAGTTGTTGATCATCAACACCATTAATTTCTAAGATGAAGGAAGTGGTAAGAAATGAGGTATTAAAACTCCTTGATGTTGGTATTATTGTTCCTATAGCTGATAGTAGATGGGTAAGCCCTATGCATTGTGTCCCTAAGAAAGGTGGAAATGACTGTTGTGCCCAATGAAAATAATGAGCGTATTCCTCAAAGAGTAGTAGTAGGTTATAGAATGTGCATTGATTTTAGAAAGGTTAATAAAGTTACTAAGAAAGATCATTATCCTTTTCCTTTTATTGATCAAATGTTAGAGAGGTTGTCTAAGAAAACTCATTTTTATTTTCTTGATGGTTATTCTGGGTTTTCTCAAATTGCTGTTAGGAAACAAGACCAAGAGAAAACAACATGTACTTGTACTTATTGAACTTATGCTTATAGAAGTATGACTTTTGGTTGATCCAATGCTCCTGCTACGTTTCAAAGATGCATGTCTGCTATTTTTCACGGCTTTTGTGAAGAAATTGTGGAAGTATTCATGGACAATTTCTCCGTCTGTGGAACTTCTTTTGATAATTGTTTGCACAACCTTGATAAAGTTTTGAAGAGATGTGAGGAAACTAATCTTGTTCTTAACTGGGACAAATGCCACTTTATGGTTAATGAAGGATTTTTTCTTGGACATAAAATTTCCGAAAGAGGTATTGAAATTGATAGAGCTACAATAGAAGAAATAGAGAAAATGCCCTGTCCCAGGGATGTTAAAGGTATTCGTAGTATTCTTGGTCATGTTGGTTTTATAGGAGGTTTATTAAAGATTTCTCTAAAATATCAAAGCCTCTTATTAATCTTCTTCAAAAAGACATACCTTTTGTTTTTTATGATGATTGTAAGGAAGCTTTTGAAACTTTAACGAAGGCTTTAACTACAGCTCCTATTGTTCAACCACCTGATTGGAATTTATCTTTTGAACGTATGTGATGCAAGTGATTTTGCTGTAGGTGTTTTTCTTGGACAGCGAGTAGATAATAAATTGAATGTTATTCATTATGCTAGTAAGACTCTTGATGCTGCTCAAAAGAATTATGACACCACTGAAAAAGAGTTCTTAGCTGTGGTTTTTGCGTGTGATAAATATATACCTTATATTGTTGATTCAAAAATCACTATTCATAATGATCATGTTGTTATTAGATACCTTATGGAAAAGAAAGATGCTAAGCCTAGGCTTATTAGATGAGTGTTGCTTTTAAAAGAGTTTGATTTGCATATTATGGATAGGAAGGGTGCTGAAAATCCTGTTGCTGATAACTTGTCTAGATTGGAAAACATTTCTTTTGGTCCTATTCCTGTTAATGATAGTTTTCCAAATGAACAACTAGTTGCAATAAAAGTAAAGTCCCAGGATAGTCCATGGTATGTTGATTATGCTAATTTTATTGTTTCCAAGTATTTGCCTCCAACATTTACAGCTCAACAAAGAAGAAAATTCTTCTATGATTTGAGGCATTATTCTCCCAGTGTGGATTACTTGTTAGTAGTTGATGCTTGTGAGATTTATCGGTGTTTACACTTTAGTACCAGATTGTTCTTATCCATTATATCACGTATGATTATGATCCATATGATGTCTCGTGAGTAGTTCGTTTAGTTCTTGATGACATGGGAGAAGTCATGATGTTAGTAGTGAAGTTATGTTGAAGTAATATCTATATGGTTTGATATTTAAGTTGTGGTGTTATTCCTCTAGTGGTGTCATGTGAACGTCTACTACATGATACTTCACCTTTATGGGCCTAGGAGGATGCATTGTGTATTTGGCTACTAATTGTGGGGTTTCCGGAGTGACATAAACCTAAACACTCGTAGGAAACCAATGCACGAGGGAGTGTAGGATCCCGGAGTTTTAAGGCTGTGGTTAGATTTATCTTAATTACTTTCTTGTATTCCCGGATGATTATAAGGGGTATAATCACAAGTATGTATTAGTTCTATTTGGGAGGTGCATTAGCATAGGTTCACCCACACAACACCTATCAAAACAATAAATATTAATCAACTATATGAAGCGAAAATACTTGACGAGATTCCCATGTGTCCTCGAGAACGTGTAGTCACCATAAGTAAAACAATCAGATTGTCCTTTGCTCTCAAAAGGATTGGTCCACTCGCTGCAATAATTATTACTATTATTTATTTACTCGCACTTTGTTTATCTTCTATATCCAAAACAACCAAAAACCTGTTTGCTAGTGTTTACAGTGAATTGTCTATCCAACCTACTTGTCAACACCTTCTTCTTCTCGTTGGGTTCGACACTCTTATTTATCGAAAGTGCTACGATACACCCCCTATACTTAAGGTCATCAATGTATCAGTCAGACAAATTAGAAAATGAAGTTTATCTAGAAATCACCGAGAGAGCCCGAATGAGACCCAGAGGGGAGCCCGAGGCCCACAAGGTGAACCCTAGACGTGGTTGCCCCTAGGCCGTGCCTAGGACACCTCGGTGGCCCTAGGCCCCACCTCTAGATCCCCTTTGGCATACTTACCCCACTTGACCTAAAATCATCGACGAGCCACTTCATAGATTATTTTACGCCTTTTCGCGATGGAAATGAGACATAGAAGAAAAGATCTTCCCGCGGGAAAATTCCACCGGGGAAATTCCCTTACCGAGGGGGGAATCGTCACCGTCATCGCCGCCATCACTCTGGTCATCATCGTGATCATCATCAACATCAACACCACCATCAGCACCATCACCATCATCATCCCATCTCATCTCACTGCAACAATTATACTTATATTTTGTGGCACTTCATTAGATCTCTCTACCTGTGTTGATTACCCCTTTGTAGTTGATGCTTCTAAGAATTATCATTGTTTATTCTTTATGACCTGATTGTTATTCATGATTATATCACCTTTGATCTTGATCCATATGATGTGTTGTGAGTAGTTCATTTATTTCTTGAGGACATGGGAGAAGTATCATTCACTACAACAGAATCGGTCTATTGCAACGAAAATAGTCGTTGTAAAAAGTGACTTATCGTCGCAATAGGGTTTTGTTGCACCGAAATCGGTTTCGTTGGGAGGCGTCGCGAAAACCTCCGTGGTAGAAGCCTGTCTCCGCGCACTTAGATTCGTCGCTAAAAAAGAATCCAGTTGCAACCATTTCCTAGGCCAATTGCCACGCACTTTTCCGTCGCATCTCGCACATAACGCAACGTACGTATTTCGTTGGTACACCTCTAGTGCAACAAATACCCAAACGTGGCGAGTGACCAATGTGGCAACGGCGAGTGTTCCGTTGCGCTTGTTCTTTCGTTGCAAAAGTCGATTTTATTTGCCACGTCCAATTGTGTGGCAAAAAACTATGGCAACAAACATTATACGCGTGGGAACAACGTTTTGCCACACACAATCAATCGTGGTAAGATGATTTTGAAATAGTAATCGCAACGGCCTTCATATTAGTAGCCATAAGCAATCGCGACAATTTCAACTATTCGTGGCGCCATTCAATTTCTACAAATTTTAGTTTCGTGGCGAGATTTAGTATTCGCAACATCCACATTTTATGTTGCTAGAAGCAACTGCGACAATAACAACTTTTCGTGGCGCCATTGTATTTCGACAAATTTTATTTTCGTGGCTACATGTACAATTCGCAACGTACAAATTTTAGTAGCTAGAAACAACTGCGACAACTTCAACTATTCGTTGCACCTTTCTATTTCTACAAATTTTAGTTTCGTGGCGAGATGTAGTATTCGCAACATCCACATTTTATGTTGCTAGAAACAACTGCGACAATAACAACTTTTCGTTCGCAACGTACAAATTTTAGTAGCTAGAAACAAATGCGACAACTTCAACTATTCGTTGCGCCTTTCTATTTCTACAAAATTTAGTTTCGTGGCGAGAAGTATGGGAATTCTCTATTGCAACGAACATAGTTTGGTGGCGTGAATGAACTATCGCAACAAAGTTAGTTTGGTGGAGAAAAAATATTGCGACGATGTCTCCCTCATGGTGGTGAGAGTCTATTTCAACAAAACACTTTGTTGTGGCGACTGAGGCTTCACGCAACACTACAATTATCGTGGTAAACTACCTATTGCCACGTTATAGAAAAAAAAATAAAAAAAATAAGGAAACAAAAAATACGGGCATTGAATTAAAATGTTCAAAACGGTACGTAAAATATGTTTATTTACACAAAATAATAGTTCTCATAGCTATTTTTAATATATACAAATGAAATTCTCGTACAACATGAATCAAATCAAGATCAAATCAAACTGAAATATCCAGTGCAGCTATTTGTTTCCATCAGAAGTTTGATTGCCGTCCTGCAATCAATTGTAAAAAAAAGGTGTGAGTCTAGTCAGCAATAACACATGCTGAAACATAAGAACCAGCAGACTATAGTGTGTGGATGAAGCAAAAACCCATAGTGAAACATAAACTGCAGCAAGTATAGGGTGGGTGCAGCAACGCTATAGTGTGGGTGAAGCAAAAACAGAATGTACTAGTACCAAACTGTACAAGATTGTGACTTACAAGCGCTTTATACATTCGACTTTTCTGTATCGTGCTGTGCGGAGGAACTATTTTCTTAGCAGGACTGTTGGTAAGTGATGGTTGCTGGTTCGACTTCTTAGACGTCTGCAAAAACAAAGTGCATTGTTAGCAACGCAAGTAAACAACTAAATCTTACTAGTTTGCAATTGTATGACTATCATCACCTGAGGTGTAGTCGTCTTCTGCTTTTCCATCTGTGCGGAGAGCTCGTCAAACTTTGCCTGGAACCGTGAGTTAAACTGTGCAACCAAGTTATTTTCAAATTCTTTTCTTGAGTTTCTCTTCGACTCCATCAGTTGTTCCCTTTGAGCAAGCTCTTCCATTAATCTCTTCTCAAGATTTTCTCTCTCAGCCCGCTCTACATTAATCTTCTCTTCCATGCTTGCACGTTCATCTAGTAACTTCTGTTCTAAAGTAGTGACCTTCATGGTGAGCTGGGAGTTAACTTTTTGGGTCTCTGCCGTAGTCCGAGCTTGCTCCTCTAACAGCAACTTAGACCGTTGAGAACTAGTTTGCACCTGGGCCATGTATCCGAACCCACGAGTCTGCGATGACTTGCATTGAACGGTAGATTTATATGCTTTCTGGAAAACAATGATTCTTTGTTCAGCTGACAATGGAACACCAGTTTCCTTTAATCTGTTTTCAATCTCTTTACATGTTGTTTCCTGATTACGAAAAAAAATCTCAAATTAGATGAAGAAACATCCAAGATGGAGAACAGTAAATATGTTTAGAGTAGCTTCTAAGTCAGTTAACTCACGTAAACATCCTTGGACTCTTCTTTAGTCCATGTTTCATTGTTTGTGTGGGTCAGTCTCCAGAGAGCAACACAGTCTGGCTCTTCTCCAGTTTCCGAATCCCTCTGCAAGTAGTGCAACAATTAGATACTATAAACATTAAAGCAAAGTAAACACCGACGCATGCATAGTGAGTAGGCCCATACATTCTCAAAACTGAGTTGAGAGTAGGATTTTGATCCTACTCTGTGTTTTGTCTTCATCTGCGTACGGTTTTCATTGTTCTTTTGGCTGAGTTCCTTCTCATTCAATTATAAAAAAAACTTGTCAGACAAGCCATTTGATGATAGTACAAAATTCACAAACAGGTAGTATAGAAATAACCAGGAATTTCGGATCAGTGCCAAAGTACTCGATCAACCATTCCCACTCTTCTTTTTGTAAATATTCTGGGACAACTGCCCTTCTGGCATCATCTGTTTTGTATGCCTTGTAAGTGCTGCTTAGGTTTCCTCGCCAGCCTCTGTATCGCTCTTTTGCAATTTTAAGAATTTTTTCGTGTGTTTTGTCTGTATCTGGCATATCGTATCTGTCCTGTAATGCGTAGAACAAACATATAGACTTAGTTTAGTAGTAGTACATTAATTATGGACGAAAAAAGCAGACAACACATGTGAGAAAGGTTGTACTCACCAACATATCTGTGACGATCATGCGATGGATGTTAGGGTGAATGTCTGACCACCTCCTCACTCCAATAATTGGTAACCTTCTTTTCATTGTGATTACCACGTCATCCTTGAATGAACGGTTGTTCATTCCTACTGGACCACCCAATGTTTCAGAGAAATCAACACCTAACTTTACAGCTCCATTGGCATGACGCTTCTTATTGGCTTTCAAACCTTTCACTACACCTCGCCCTTTCTTCTTCGGTATGTCATCACCTACATCCCAAAACACACACAAAGAAACAATTTATTTTGTAGTTGATTGAAAGAAATTAGGACACAGCGGTAAAAAAAATAGCTAGTACCTTCTTGTAGTTGTAGCTTCGGGCGATAGCAGCGTGCATGGGAAGGCCAATCATCAACGGAACACATGTCAGTTTCAGACACATAAGTGTTAGGTTCAGTTCCTGTTTCAGGGTTAACATTTGTACTGAATCAGTAATCGTAGATTTTATCCATTAAAACAAATATTAGACAGAGCTTAAATGTCAAAAATAAATTACCACGTCTACGTTTTCCCTGACTTTTTTTATATTGTAGTATACTTTCAACCCTTGTCATGCAGACATCCTTTCTTTATTACTGAAAATGTTAACAATAAATGGACAAAGCATTAGCATTGTGCATAATTCAGAAAGCTGATTAAGAATTAATGAACTTGTGTACCATTCCCAAAGGAGTAATCTGTATCTTCTTCTTCGTTTGAAGCTTGTTCTTCTTCGGTTGCATCCCTAACTGCATGTTTATAAAAATTGTGGATTAGGTAAGGAATGCATAAAATAGTTACCGGGGAAAATATTTATTAAAGTCTGTATTGAAGGAGTTGCGAGTTGGAGATTTGGCATGAAAGTATAACCTGTGATAGTGATCTGTCGCTTTTTTCTAGTGGATCCAGTTGCATCATCAAGCAGAGACTCTATTGTTGCAATATCAACCGCCGTGGCCTTCTCCCTAAACACACACAGGGAGATCTTCTTATCATTAGAGTGTCTGCGTTTCAATTGCTCCAAATCACTACCGTGGTCTATTGGAACAAGTTTTCCTTTGCCAGGGCCATTATTTAGCCTGCAGTACAGGTAATCACGCGCGCCACTGAAGCCAACGTTTTCAATCAAATTGATGAATTCCATATAGCAGATTTCCTCCGGTTCCATGGCTGCTTCCACAACTTTTTTGTTTTTATCACCGTCCTCATAGAAAAGTCTAACTTTCCAAATGGGTTCGGTCGTCTACAATTAGATAGAAGGAAAAAATGAGAACCCAAATAATCAGTGAGTTAGCAGATCTGAAATAAAAAAATAGTTACATGGCATTATTCACATAGAAAACCACATACACATATGATCGACTAGGTGTTCATACACGGATTAACGCTTCAACCAGAGGAAGAACAGAGAATAACAACCAATATCGAGACCATATAAGAGACGGCGAGATCACGGAGATGGACGAGAAGCAGATTAGACAGGAAAACCTGAGAGGATTCGCGTTCCATGGAGTCCGATCGCGACATCGACATGTGTAGAGCTCTGAACGTGATGAGGGCGAGATGAGATCTAATCTGCAATGGCGAAAGAGGTGGCCCGTAGATTATGCTATGGAGAAACAGGAGGGGCATCGTGCACTTGTACATACACTTTAGCGGGAAATTTAAAGTGACTGCTTTTATTTTTTGGTGGGAACACAAAATTTCGCTATACTTGGCGTTTTAGCGGGAGGATTTAATTTTTTTTTGTGGGACATCGTATTCGAGCAACCACAACGCCTTGTCGACAATATAGGCGCTAATAGAGCAGTTAAACAATGCATGCAATCGCAGGCTGCCTAGAAGGCATATTTTGCATTGAGTTTCAAGGCGTCAGGCTCTTAACTATCAAGGGAAAACTAATCGGATTTATTCCCTAGCGCTTACAACATAGGATTGAAAACATGTGGAAGTCTCGCATGAGTCATGTAATGTCACTGAACAATTATTTCATGCAACTTATTAGCTGCCGCCGCCTTGTTTATTTCTGCAAACTTCAAATTGCCACTGAAAATATAAACAAGACAAGTAATCTTCACTGCAGATGAAGGTTTGGGTGATCAAACCACTGAAGCACATCGCTGATGGCAGTACGATAATTACATACATCCATACGATCATGATCCGATGAGAATGTCCAAGTTGGCAGACTACGTACTACAACCAGGGCGACACCGCCCGCATCACGATCTTCACGTCCAAGTGGCGGTTACGGGTGCTCCTAAGTGTAATGAGAATAGCTTGCTTTTCATATAAATGCTTGCCTTCAAGGAATTCCCGCCATGCATTCCTGCCAAACATAATGCGGCCGTCCCTGTCCGTGTTGTATGGAACGGTGGTGAACGCCTCTGATGATCCGAGGCATAGCCAGCATGGCCTGAAGACAGAATGCCAGCACTGTCCGCTATGGACTGAGGTAGTTTCTGGATTTCGAGCGTGTGGATGACATACAAAAAGAAGAAGGTCATAGTAAGGCACACGTTGTAAGCATAAATTGTATTGAAAAACATAAATAGCATTGGCACCTTACGTACCATCTCATATCTGGCCACATTTGTCCACGTCAAACGAGTCACGTATGGCACTCCAATGTACTCATCTATTGTGGGTAGAAGCTCACGAACGTGGTCCTTCTCATCGTCATCAAGATCTGCTCTCTGGGAGAAGATGATGGAAGAGTCGAATGGGTCATCCTCATCCATGGACTGCTGATCCGTGGACTCCTCATCCGTGGACTCCTCATCAGTCCTGGGATCTGGGTCAGTTTCATTGCTTGTAGTAGCGTCGTGGTCGTACAAGTAGTGCCTGCGGCACATGTCGAACTTGAACACCTTGACGGTGAGCAAGGCGTCGCTGTCGTAACTGAAGAGGAGGAACATGCAGTACGGTGATTGTTGCTTTACCTTTAACCTATTACCATACGACCCAAATTGTCGCAGTAAACAATAGGTATTGCCGCAGGATAAAGTTGAGGCGAAAAACATATGGTATTGCCACACGAAAAATTTGGTTGCAATAGTTAGCTTTTTTTTTGCAACAATATTTGTAACTACCTCAACACAAATACAGATGTTGCAATAAATGACTGAATATCACCACGAATGCTTATTTCGTTGGAATACCATGTCTCTAAGGCAACAAAAGGAGTGCCTCGCGCAACGAAAATACTCTGTCGCAAAAACGCGGCTGTATTCCAACAGCAGTACAAATCGTGGCAATAGGAGGCCTCTACCGCAACAAAACGACAATTTATCGCCGCCAAAATGAGTCGTGGAAATACGAGTGCCCTATCACCACAACCTGAGAGGTCGTGGTAATTTGTGATTATATCGCAACGAAAAAAAACCGTAGCTACAGATTTCGTTGCAAGCGACCGATTCTCTTGTAGTGATTATTAATAATCATGATTCGTTGAGTACTATTTATCGGTTTCGTATTTAAGTTATGTTGCTATTTCTCTAGTGGTGTTATATGAACGTCGACGACATAGCACTTCACTTTTATGGGCCTGGAGGAATGCATTGTGTATTGGATTGCTTATGGAGGTTTTCTGGAATGATAGAAAACTGAGCCCAAGTTCGCAAATCTTCACATAAGGGAGTAGTAGATATCCGGAGTTTATTGCTACGATTAGATTTATTTCTTAATTACTATCTTATAGTTGTGGACGTTTGCATGTAGTGTAATTGTAAGTGTGCATTTGTAGTGGATGGGACGGTGTACTAGCATAGGTATACGCACATAACACTTACCAAACGGATAAGGATTATTCAGCGGTGTGTGATGAAAGTAACTTGACGAATCCTCCTGTGTGACCGCATGAACATTTTAGTCATTAGAAGAAACACCACCAGCTTGTCCTTTGTGCTAAAAAGAATTGTGCCACTTTCAACAACTATTTACTTTGATTGTTATCTACATATTGTTGCTTTATTTACTATTAAGAAGATCGCTAAACATCTGCTCTCTAGTGTTTACAATGAAATCTAGCTCAAAATTAATTATCAATATATTCTCCTCCTCGTTGGGTTCGACACTCTTACTTATCGAAAAAGCTATGATAGATCCCCTACACTTGTGGGTCATCAGTGGCCCTCTGATGCCGCCGACCATCAGCACCACCATGGCTGCACCGACCTCGAGCGTCGCGTTGAGGCCACCACATCATCCTAGCTGAGAGCCAGGAGGGGGAGGAGATCCCAACCGCTGCCTCCACCGTGAGTTTTGCCCGACAACGGCCATCGGAGGATCAAAGGAGTTCCTTGATGGCGGTTCAACGCCGGAGCCATGGCCACCATGCAATGGTTATGGACGTTGATAATTCCGGATCGTCGGGTCTAGTTTCAAAAGTGTGGAATCAATGGCAATGGGCCGTGTTGATCCCATGTGTTCTATTGGGGCCTAGTCAGGGTCACGGCTGATCATCAGGGCCTGCAGGTCATGCACGCGTGGGAAATTGCCGATCCATCATAGCATAGGGGCATAGGATTCGAAGGTTATTAGGGAACTCATGGTCTAGTTCCTCCCCTCTGTTCCTTCAGTGAAACCAGGCTTGGCAAATCGGGGACATGCAGGAGGTGGTGGAGGCAGTGAGCAAGGAAGGAACGATTCTGCACGCTAATCATTTTTTGGCTGCTAAAT